>CM023620.1:16727250-17327250 GCA_013358685.1 Antennarius maculatus | reverse complement strand
AAACAGGATTATCAAAAGGTTAGAGCCTACAATGACGAATCAAAACTATGCCTAAATGTCAGTTTCCATCCATCCTCGTACTCAGGTGACCAATAAGAAGCAGCACTCTGCAAAGTCCGACCCGGTTTGATCTCTATGAGAGCACCAATCAGGATATGAACAACACAACTTCACTGAACGCCAATAAGAAACTTCTCACTCAGGCTTTTCTGTTTTCTGAATTATAACAAACTGACACTGACACCTGTAAAGAACAAAAGGTTAGGCTTCTGCACAGAGGCGTCTGATCATTGAACCTACAGTTAACATTCTGAGATCCTTCCTGGAAGTAAAGCACGTGCAAATTTGGTGAAATGCTCCTTTAGCCTATGGGATAACAGCACATCATCACACGGAGCATTGTGATGGCTGTCTGGTCCATCTGGTCGTCTCCACAGGAGACTGTTTTAGTTTTGGTTGTCATCAGAATTATAAAACACTACCAAGCAGATTTCACTTACAACTTGGGGGGACACAAACAGTGATGTAGGACTGTTTTGTCTTAGAGGAGGTGCTAGTCTGGTTCAGATATGAAAATGCTTCACAAATCAATGCAGATGCATCTGGATTAAGACAAGTGTGTAAGGAACACTTTAATTGTTCTATACGTACACAATTTCCTCCTGGATTGATTATATATATATATATATATATATATATATATATATATATATGTCTAGCTAGTTATCTGTCTATCTGTCTATCTATTTATCTATCTGTCTATCTGTCTATCTATACTTTTTAAAGTTTAGAAAGAATGCTTTACTAAGTTTATAAAGTGAAATGTTGGAAAATGTTAAGCAATAACACTCAATATCACAGGGGATTAGAAACTGTCTGCACTCATAACATCAATTTGATTTAAACTGACTCCATGGAAGACTTTGATCTCTTTATGCAACTTATTATTTCAATTTCTTTACGTCAGGGCGAAAGTTTATCTGCTGCTCCAAACAAAAGCAGGACCTCAGACACATTGTGGTGTGTAAACAGCTATGAATCTAAACCAGCAACATGTCTTCGTGGAGATGCTGGACAACATCGAGGTAACAGGTGTCAGCAGACCTTAAGACTCAAATGGATTCTTCTCATCCTTATTGAGATGATAGATGACGTTCAGTACAACCTGAAATAAGATTTCACTATTTATTTTTGATAATACAAGATCAGACTCTGTCAGAATAAAATGATAAACGTGTGAAAACAGCAACCAAACTTAGAAAAAGCTATCTAAAGTGAAGTTTGTTGTCTAATAATCCTATTTTTTTTTCATGTGTCTAAAGCATACATTTATTTAAAAGTCTTTCATGGTTTCTGGTCCCAGACAGTCTGACAGTGGATTCCCACTGATGACTTCCAGATATGACAGATGACGTTATTCAAACATTCAAACAACAACTCTGACTCCAATCAGCTGATTCAAACATTCTCTTACCATCGTCAGCTCCCATTTCCCCATCTCGTTGGCTTCCTAAGGACTGCTCCTCATCTTCATTAGAATCAGACAGTGAGCGGACCTCCCTCCTCCTCCTCAGGAGACTAACTTCAAGGCTTCATCTTGATATCAAGGAAACGTTTTTAAACACTCTCCGTCTGGACGATTACATGAACGCGTCTTTATTCTAGGGAAAAATCGGTTTTCTACAGCGGACGCGTCGGTTCCTTTCACACACGGCTCAGACCGCTTCACTCGAACCCTCCGCTGGACCTCACGTCCGTCCACCGGGACCCGGGCTCCGGTTCAGCCTGACAGGGACGGAGCGTCACCGTTCGTCTGGGCTTTATACCGGGAGAGTGTGTGGAGGAGGAGCGTGTGTGTGTGTGTGTGTGTGTGTGTGTGTGTGTGTGTGTGTGTGTGTGTGTGTGTGTGTGTGTGTGTTAGGGGCATTAGGGGCAATGAACAATGTCGACCACCCCGTTTAAAAACAGTGTTTTAGTTTTAGTTAACTTTAGTTAACTTTTTTTCTTTTTTTTTCCAGGTTTTTTTAAATTCATTTTCAAGTTATGAAAAGAGAGTTATACAATACAGATGTAAATCAGGGTAAAAATTCCCACTCACCCGCCCACCCATTCCCCTTCCCTTGACATAACAGGTTCACAAATTCATTACAGAATATAAAGCAAGATAAAGGTGAGCCTGTTACACGAATATACGAACACACACAACAAATAAAACAAAAACTAAATACTAATAATAATAATAACAATAATAATAATAATGATAAAATAAAACTACTACTAATAATAATAAAATAGATATAATTCTATAATAAAATTAAAAAAACAACAACAACTACAACAAAAAAGATACTGTACATTTAAGCAGAAAATTGAAGAGATTGAGGGTCAGATCACTGGTGGTTTGCTACATAACAGCCACAGGATGGTACACTTGTTGCAAATGGCAAAACCTTGAAACGTCACAAATCTGACAGCCCGAGTTTATTAAATTTGATACATTTGGCTTTATGGGAACACTTCCAGACATGGAGCATTTTTTGATTTACATACAAACTCTGGAGAGAGCCAGCTGTTAGATAGCTTTAACAAGTCTGGGGATCCTGATTGTCCAGATCGTGGCAGATCGCTGTGTGGAAAAGCTTAAAGCTTCTCCATCCTAGAGAAGGATTTGAACTTCTCAAACAGAATTTTCCTGATTTTATATTTGAAAATTCATCAGCCACACATTAATAATGTCACCAAGGGAAAAATAGAATAAGAAAACTACACACAGGTCATCTTTTTTTTTTTCTTTAGGCTACTGAAACCTGCATACATCCAGCTGACAGTGCAGAAATGTAATATTCCCAGACATGATTCTGGTTATAATAAAAATGTTTTTACATTACCACTGCACATTATCTCCTCTCATTCTAGATGCTTAATTTTGGCCCAATTATTGTTGTTCATATGTTCTCCTTGTGTGTCTTTGTATGTTTATTCCTTTGTGAGCTATCATTTAACTAATCAATATTAAAAAGATCTATGATGGACCCATAGTACAGGTCAACTTCCTGATGTGCTTCTGAAAAGGAGGAGGTGATCAGACACTGAGGAGAGACACTTTTCATTTCATCAAACGATAATATATCAAAGAGAAAATATGCTGATTAGGATTTCATCAACATTTTATCCCAGGAATTATAACAGTAATATACCACGATTTTAGGAAAACTGTCATTCTAGTCTTAATAGTAGTTATATTCTCTCTATATTCCAACATCGCATTTCATCATATCTTCATATTTCTTGTTTCAGGAACTTCAACTTCAAAATCCTGATTTGTACATGAACAATTAATGTCTGCCGATGGTATATACTCACACTATATGTAAAAAAAACTTGGTAGTATCACAGTTCTTGGTTATCTGTTGTGAAATTCAGATTAGATATGTTTTTACCTGGGTTATAAGTACACATATACATGCAGATAATGAAGTTTGCAGTCGTTGTGTTTGCTGGACACACTGCAACCTTGTCAGGTTGAAGTACTTTCTATGCGCCCTTCTAGTTACGGACAATGATGAAATGTCTCTTCAGTGTTAAAGGAAGTGGAAAAAACACTTTGTCCAGACCTGAAACCTCATTTCGTGGGTCCTTTCCTGGAATTTCAGGAAAACCCACCTGGTGGCTTGTCTGGTGCAGCATTTTACCTTTCTACAACTGATTCAGTCCATGACACTTTTCCAAGAAAGTGAAAATATCCCTAATCATACTGTGAACAAAGGTTTTTCCTTCCCTTTGTTGTGTCATCTTCTCATGCTGACGTCTTCCACCCAAACGCAAAAGACAACAAACACACCACATATTCCGTAGCGTACGGTGACAGAAGCGACCTCACCCACTGCATCACTGAACCGCTGAGCGACATGTACGACTAATGCCACATGTTATACTCCTAGGTTCCATTAGGTTGTCACGCATCAGGCATTGTAATTAAAGCTTTAGTTTTTACAATAGCGTTGACACAAGTCACACTTGTGATTCCTACTTCCTTACATCAACAGTTACACCATTGTATTGGTGTGACTGTCCTCGCTGGGTGCAGTTCATTCATCATATTTTTGCTCAGGTCACATCTACGCCTGTTATTAACATGCCATCTACATTATCATGTTATGTAAGATCAATTGGAGTTTTTTTTATTTATGAATGCACATTTCTAACATTCTAGTAACTGTCATGAAACCACTTTGTAGGAAGTACAGGTAATTCAGTTCATCCACAATGTTGAGCATTATTTGTTGAGCTGAAGGAGGGCTTTTCCTAAACAACACAAACTAGCAAATACCGTACTGATCATGCTGGTCACCATAGCTTAACATATTTTAGGTTTTAGTGTTCATCCAGCACAGGCAAAGCTGAGATGTTAGTGTGTGTTTTTCTGAAAGTGTCATCATACTCCAGCCAGCATCTGTAAGTCCATGTGACTAAAACCATAAATGTCACAGATTTGAGAAGAAATCAATGAGTTGAGACAATGGGTGTGTTCATTTTGTCCAATAGTTGTTGAGATATCTCAACCTGGACACACGGCCTGCTAATGAAATGCCTCTAGCATAGCTAAAATAGTCATCATGCTACACAATCCATAGGTGTTTTACTGTTGACCCTGCCCCCCAACACACACACACACACACACACACACACACACACACACACACACACACACACATTCCGCATTCCATCCACCATTGATTCTTCAAGCTGTGTAAGACTCTTGAGCGACATTCCACTCAATAGTTTCATACCTGCTGTCTGCCAGGTGACCTCCGGTCTGGGGTCACCGCTGCATGTGATGCTAGCAGTGACACAAGTAAAGATCGCGTAGCAAACAGTCTACAGTATCATCTGATGGATACTAGATAGCTGCTCCCAAATCCACACCAGGATTTAATGGGATCTATTCTGGACTAGGACACATCCTACCATATCAAGACCCAAGGAAGATTTCACTCATGTCTGTTTGAAGTTTGTCAGTATGATTACTGAACTAATTTCCATGAAACTTGGCGGGAGGATGTGTCCATAAAATTAACAAACAAACAAACACACAAGGGTGAAAACCTAACTGCCTTGGCAGACGGAAAACAATCTCAGACAGTTCGTAGAAGTGTGGCGTTACGCTTCTGGATTGAAGTTTTCCAAGAGCTCAGAGGAATGCTGACATACTGTTGGCTGTGGTGCGGAATGCAGACGGACAGTTCCTTATCAGCGCATCATAAAAGACAAATACGTTTTAAAATTCTTAGCACTCCTGAGACTCATGACAGACTCATTTTCATGACAGTCCTGTCACCATAAATGCAGGATTTATTCACTGAGATGTTCTGTGTATCCAATATATTTGTCACTCAAAGCTGAATAATGGATATTATTAAATGAACAATAGAAAACCCCCTGTCGAATGTGGAAGATCCTGGCATTAAACTCATGGATATTAATTTTATTTACTGACAATTACAGTATTTCCCATACTATAAGGCGCACTGGACTATAAGGCGCACCGTCAATGAATGGCCCGTTTTAAAACCTTTTTTCATGTATAAGGCATTCATGTGTCTAGGAGAGGTGGCAGTAGAGTTTCTGACTGGGTTGTTCAACAGGATCTTAGATAAGGAGAAAATGCCTGAGGAGTGGAGGAGAAGTGTGCTGGTGCCCATTTTTAAGAACAAGGGAGATGTGCAGAGTTGTGGCAACTACAGAAGAATAAAGCTGATGAGCCATACAATGAAGCTGCGGGAAAGAGCAGTGGAAGCTAGACTAAGGGCAGGAATGAACATTTGTGAGCAGCAGTATGGTTTAATGCCAAAAAAGAGTACTACAGATGCAGTATTTGCTTTGAGGATGTTGATAGAGAAGTGCAGAGAAGGCCAGAGGGAGCTGCATTGTGTTTTTGTAGATCTGGAGAAAGCTTATGACAGGGTGCCCAGAGAGGAACTGTGGTATTGTCTGAGGAAGTCTGGAGTGGCAGAGAAGTAGAGCGGTGTCCTGTTAGAGCGGTGCAGGACATGTATGAGGACTGTAAGACAGTGGTGAGATGTGCTGTAGGTGTGACAGAGGAGTTCAAGGTGGAGGTGGGACTGCATCAGGGATCAGCTCTGAGCCCCTTCTTGTTTGCTATGGTGATGGACAGGCTGACAGACGAGGTTAGACAGGAATCTCCATGGACTATGATGTTTGCAGATGATATTGTGATCTGCAGTGAGAGTAGGGAAGAGGTGGAGGAGAAGCTAGAGAGGTGGAGGTTTGTCCTGGAAAGGAGAGGGATGAAGGTTAGCCGCAGGAAGACAGAGTACATGTGTGTGAATGAGAGGGACCAAAGTGGAAGAGTGAGGTTACAGGGAGAAGAGATCAAGAAAATGGAGGATTTTAAGTACTTAGGGTCAACAGTCCAGAGCAATGGAGAGTGGGGAAAAGAGGTGAAGAAACGTGTGCAGGCAGGATGGAATGGATGGAGAAAAGTGTCAGGTGTGATGTGTGATAGAAGAGTTTCAGCTAAAATGAAAGGAAAGGTGTACAAAACTGTGGTGAGACCAGCGATGTTGTTCGGTCTAGAGACAGTGTCACTGAGGAAAAGACAGGAGACAGAGCTGGAGGTAGCAGAGATGAAGATGCTGAGGTTCTCTCTGGGAGTGACCAGGAAGGATAGGATCAGGAATGAGTACATCAGAGGGACAGCACATGTTAGAGGTTTTGGAGATAAAGTCAGAGAGGCCAGATTGAGATGGTTTGGACATGTCCAGAGGAGAGATAGTCGATATATTGGTAGAAGGATGCTGAGTTTTGAACTGCCAGGCAGGAGGCCTAGAGGATGTAGTGAAAGAGGACATGAAGGTAGTTGGTGTGAGAGAAGGGGATGCAAAGGACAGGGTTAGATGGAGGCAATTGATTCGCTGTGGCGACCCCTGAAGGGAAAAGCGGAAAGGAAAAGAAGAAGGCGCACACTGGATTATAAGGCACATTGTCAGTGTTTTGGAAAATTAAAGACTTTTAGGTACAACTTATAGTGCGGAAAATACTGCATTAGTCATGCTGCTGCCTGGTTTATCCAGGACACACTTGGAAATAAGATTTTTAACACCAATGAGATGATCTCATTAAAAATAAATGAATAGAAATAATCGACCCGAGAAATTCACGACATACCTTACATCAGCTTGCTTCTCATATACAGAAACAACAAAAAGAGGGGCCACATAATAAGACTATAGAGTGCACAGGCCGTCTTGGCTGACAAAAGTATAGGGATGACTAAATCATAAGACTTTCTGCAGAAATAATATCAGAGTCGGGATCAGAATTCTGTATTGATCCCAGAGGGGAAACTGCTTTTTGTAAACTAGATACTCATGATACTACAGACTGTTACTAACATCACTAACACTTCACTAACAACATTTATGACCCAGCTGAATCCCAGTGAGGCGTGTTCATGTTATTTAGGTTGCCGTGGCGGTCATAGTAGCATACAACAAGTGTATACCAGTAACCCTCAAGAGCTCTACGACTCAGGCCCTTCAGCTGTTCTCCCTGGAGAAGGAAAAGAAAGTGGCCATCAACCTTGGTTAACTGCTCAGGACTCTGACGCAAATCTGCAAAGAAAACAGCACCCTTCAACTCTTGAACCAGTTTGACTGTAAGCAGAATAAAATTAGGTAACACACCCTGGGAATAAGGCCGACAAGTTGGCTGCCATCCTGAGCGTGTTTATGTAATTTACAGTACAAAGATTAAAAACTCGTTGCTGCATGAACCTTTGGCAGAGGTGTGCTGTAATGCAATAAAAAGTCAAAGTTCAACTCATTCTTTGTGACTTGTGTAGACAACAAAGTTAACTCCAGGCCAAAAAATGCAGTGTTAAATACTGGTAGTGTTACATAAGCCTCTGAAATGGGTCTCCCTCTTTTTACTATTCCAGTCGTACTAAATGAGATAAATACAGGATGTCCCTGCTGTTTTTCAGGACGCTCATATCCAGGTTTATGATCCAATTGGTTCCACTGTCAAACAACACTAAACATATACCACTGCTGATTATGACACATTACGGTTTTATGACACTTATTAAAGCTACTCTCTCCCATGTCGCTGAAACACAGTTGTCTATGTGCTGAATCCCAGCAGCATACGACTCACTCTGATCCATGCCACATATAAAAAACTGTTGGTCCACTGACAGCTGACACTTTTCACAACAGAGTGCCGTATAAAACTATTAGCTTGGCTCTGTTTATTTGCTAACAACTGAAGGATGACCATATGGCTGATATGATGAACACTGGTAGCGATGGCAATGGGTAGCATGGTAGCCACAGAAATCTGACCATTGATGCAAGATAGCAATAAGCCAGTGTTATTATGATGACAGGTCATTTTAACCCAAATAGGTTGTGTTTTTGTGTTGTTAGTTTGTCAGTCGATAGAAGAGGCAATCCAGTTGATCCTGGTGGTGACCAAGATCATTATCTGATCCACAATTGTTTCTACAGGGTTCTCTGTATCTCTAGACAGCGACAGTCACATGATTGCGCTTCTCATTTTGATTTGACTGTAAAACTTTCTTATCCACATCCTGAAGAAGACCCATCAGTGGCATACTGTATTTTCTTCATTCATTCATTTTCCATGCCGCTTTCTCTGCTTGCGCAGGTCACAGGGGTTGCTGGAGTCTATCCCAGCGGACTTACGGGCATGAGGTGGGGTGATGCTTAGGACACGTTGCCAGCGCATCGAGGGACCTCTTGAATAGTCAAATAAAAATGAAACTAATATTGATGATTCTAAATTCCATGGGTACGTTTTCCTGGAGGAGTCACACTGGGGTCAAAATATTATGTTGCTGTTGCTTTTTTCTGTCAGTTGTCGAGGTTACGATGGAACTCTAAACGTTTCTGAGGCATATCAGAGATAAAGATGTCCTCTGACCGCTGATCTCTACATACATCTGTAAATGTACATATCAGTTCCTCTGACACATCCACAGCAGGCCACAACACTCATCCCGCTGATCACACACACCATCTCCTGGTCAGGGAGAGAACAGCAGGTACAATCATGTGATTATGATGCTGTTTTCTGAACACGCCCTGCAGAAATGAGTGAACAGGTAACAAAAGAAGCCGCTGTTTTAGGGTTAGGGTTGAGCAGACACAGGTTCTATGGAGACGTCATAAACTAAATGGAATATGAAGAATAAGATGCATTAAAAGCAAACCAACACCTAGCATTAACATTACATGTTTTAATATTAAAATACATTTTTATTCCAAACAAGTATTGACAGCTATTCACAAAAGTGATATATCTTCCTCTTTCGTCCGGGTACAACTTGAGCACATTTTCATCTGCAGGTCATTTTTAAAACCACAGTTCCATCTTTACATTTCCTCTTAAATAAATATATTTTATTCATAGAAAATATTATCCAGAATATACAGATCTGAAGCAGTCATTCATAAAAAAAATATGGAGCAAGACAATTTGTTCCATCATGTCAGAGCTTGGCACGGTATGGTACAGAGAAGGCAAAACACTGTAATAAGTGGTGGCTTATAGAGAATAGTGAATGAATAATAGAATGACAAACGAAGAAAAAGTGCTCACAAACAGAGCAGCACTTTTCTCTTTGCTCACAAATTCATTGCCACGCCTTTGGAACCAAATATGCAATAAAAAGTACTGCTGCATTTCCTGTTAGCCCGACTGTTCAAACCACAGAAGACTCGGTCACTTCATCCTACATGCCTGGTGGAACCAGAATCCCTGTGTTAAACGATTACATACAGAGAACTGAGGTTCTGTGAGTAAGGGGCACAATTCAAAACAATAAAATTCAAAGTCAACAAAAAACATCTTTATTGCACATAAAAGCATATTGAGTCCTTCATTTTCCTGTCCAGTGAAAATCAAATCCAGTAGTAAATACAAAACTGTGCATCTCAAGCCAAAGGTTGCCATGTTTTAATCTGATTACTCCACAGAGGGTAAAATACTAGTGTGTGTGTGTGTGTGTGTGTGTGTGTGTGTGTGTGTGTGTGTGTGTGTGTGTGTGTGTGTGTGTGTGTGTGTGTGTGTGTGTGTGTGTGTGTGTGTGTGTGTGTGTGTGTGTGTGTGTGTGTGTGTGTGTGTAACCTATTCGGGCAGAGATGCACATCATTCAGAGTGGTCAGCAATCCGTCCTGGGGAGTCAACAGATGCACTGCTAAGACAGTTTAGTCATAGGAAACTGCGAGTCCCAACCGTTATGAGCCACGTTTCCATTGTGGGTGCTCAGTTTAGGGTTTTTCAGACTGTAGCGGCGCATCCTGGTGTTCTTGTAATAAATAGAGTAGATGAAAAGGAAGATCACGGAGATGGCGACGACTGTGACAGCCACAAATCCAGCGATGAGGGGAAGGTAGTCCTCTGCAACGACACCAAACATTAATGCATGTGTAACGGACACTGTCCAGACACACAAAGAGGTTAAAAATGAAAAATAAAAGCTCAATGGCCAGCTCATGAAGTCATGTCATACAGTGATCCCTCGTTACTCGTGGTTAATGCATTCCAGCACCACTCGCGAAAAGTAAAATGTGTATTAAAGAAAAGTTTTTCTTTAATACACAGAAGTGCGCTGCGTTCCATGAGTCTCAGAAGGCAGTGCACTTCCGCATGCTGTCAGCCAATAGAATGCACGTACGGTATCACGTGACTATCTACTAAAAATCTGCAATGTAGTAAAACCGTGCATCTTGAAGCGCAAATAAGCGAGGAATTACTTTATACTGCACACTGAGAATGAAAACATATAAAAATATGTGTTTCCATATTCGTTCTTCTAGTACAGAAAGCTCCTTGAGGATCTTGTCACAACTGCTCACTCTTCATCCCACTTTAGACGCTCAGTGAAGGCAATGACAAGTTATTTTAGTGTTTTGTTATACATTGGCTTGGCTTTTAATGTTTGTGGTAGAAAAACTTTTGACACAAGTTCATTCACACATTTCAGTGTCAGGAATCAAATTTTGAACCTAAATTCAAAGTTAAATAAAAATTAATAAAAAATAATAAATAACAAAAATAAATAAATAGACATAAATCCACAATTTAGCCTGTATATGGGAGGAGCTGTGCAACAGTCTTTGGATGAAGAAAATCATCACCTTTTAGAATCACTTCGACTTGATGGTAGACGGAATCAACTTCATTAGTGGCACTGCAGTTGTAGATGCCTGCTTCAGAAATGGTCAGCATGTTTCCTGACACATGGGGCACCTTGTCTGAGCTGTAGATCCACTGGATTGTTGGAGGTGGGTGACCATCAGCTTCACAAACAAGATCCTCTGGATACCCTCTGAACACTGGGACGATCTTAGGAAGCTTTGTGGTATTAATCATGGGTTTATCTGTTGAGAAATAAAAGGCAAGAGCACAGAGAAACTGTGAGCCCAATCTCTTATTGTAACATAAATGTCGTTATTGCGACCAATAAGCAGCAAATGTGAATGACTCACAGAAGACAATGACGTTGAGTGGACTGGACATGGTTTTTGGAGGAGGCTGTGGGCCCTCATCTCCAAGGTCCAACACAGCCTCACATCGGAACTCTGTGTTGTTGTGCTCCCTGTTCAGAATGATGCTAATGGTAGACGACATGTTCAGCGGGGATCGGACCGCATCGACGTCACAGTTCGCGTCGTTCTCAGGCAGGCAGCCAGTCGCTCGCACTGAGCCTGATGGACAAAAGAGGGAAGATTAAAAAAAAGACCTTTTCTTTCAGATGCTAGACCAGAAACAGAACATGTTTTCATTTACAAATGCAAAGGCCTGAAACAAAGTTCAGTTGCCTGGTGATTTGTGGTGTGCAGGACAGTGAATCCTCCTCTTAGTCATTGGAGGAGTCAACTTCCATAATATGTTCCATTGTCTGCTCCTCTCTGCAGGATGTTCAAGCAGCAATCAAGTCCTGGATCTGTTGAGGGTTGACCATAGTCTCCTTAAGTCGATAACAGAAGATGTCTGTTGAGTGGGGTTTGACACCAGATATTTAACTCTTTTTTCTAAGCAAATTAGGTGAGTTCATTCAGAATGTTGTCAAGCTGGTACATGTGGTTTTCTTCCATATTGACTGTCTATATGGGATGGATTGAAGAAACTAGTGTGCATTGGTTGCTGGTGGGAATATCTGACACTTTGCAGCATCCCCTGAGTGCACTTCATCATTTGGTGGAGCGTGGCTGTGAAGTGGGTTCTTGAGGGGAGTGGCTGCTTCTTCTTCTCTTTTTGGCTTTTCCCTTCAGGGGTCGCCACAGCGAATCAGTTGCCTCCATCTAACCCTCTTCATCCTCTTCTCTCACACCAACTAACTTCATGTCCTCTTTCACTACATCCATAAACCTCCTCTTTGGTCTTCCTCTAGGCCTCCCGCCTGGCAGTTCAAAACTCAGCATCCTTCTACCAATATATTCACTATCTCTCCTCTGGACATGTCCAAACCATCTCAGTCTGGCTTCTCTGATTTTATCTCCAAAACCTCTAACATGTGCTGTCCCTCTGATGTACTCATTCCTGATCCTATCCATCCTGGTCACTCCCAAAGAGAACCTCAGCATCTTCATCTCTGCTACCTCCAGCTCTGTCTCCTGTCTTTTCCTCAGTGACACTGTCTCTAGACCAAACAACATCACACCTGACACTTTTCTCCACCTGTTCATCCTGCCTGTACACGCCTCTTCAGCTCTTTTCCACACTATCAATTGCTTTGAACTGTTGACCCTAAGTACTTCAAATCCTCCACACTCTTGATCTCTTCTCCCTGTAACCTCACTCTTCCACTTGGGTCCCTCTCATTCACACACATGTATTCTTACTGCAGCTAACCTTCATTCCTCTCCTTTCCAGGACAAACCTCCACCTCTCTAGCTTCTCCTCCACCTGTTCCCTGCTCTCACTACAGATCACAATGTCGTTGGTTGAGGGGAGTGGCTGTCCCGTCACTAATGGTTGTGTTTAGCCTGACATTCATGTGTCATCCTGCACACATATGATGACCTGGACCAGGCAAGGGCACAGCAGACTGGTGTAGAAGAAGATGGGGGTATTACGTCACCCTCTCTCTGGAGCAATCTGTGGTCATCACCTTTGTCATTCCTTAGTGATGAAAATTCAACAGTCAGGACCAGACTGGTTGTGCTGCTGGCGAACTTTAGTTTAATTCCAATGTTAATTGCTTTGGCTGGATTGGCAGTTTTGACTGTTGGTGTGTAGAACGCCCTGGAAACTGTTTTAGCAAGTTTTAGACACTAAGAGCTGCAGTATTGGTTGAGTGTCACTGAAGCACATGCTCCAATTATTCAAAAGTTGGTGCTCAACAGATCAATGGTGTGCAAGAATTTGATGGATTTAGTGTTGGTAACCTTGCTTATGCACAGGTTAGGGATATTTGGATTGAGGTCATACATTTGTCTGTACTTCTATGTTGTCAGAGAGAAATTTGAATGTCTGGTTATTATTGCTTTGGATTGTTGCTGTTCCCCAAGGAGGAACTACCTTTCCCCAGTTCACTCTCAAAGCCATTCTCACTGGAGGTGGTAAAGACCAGTAGCTGCTCACCAGTACTACAGTCCTACGTACTCCTACAGATACTTGTCACAGCATATTTTAAATGTAACCCAGATAAGAAATTGACTGGTTAATAGTTTGAGGTTTTCACCAGATATGACAAAGATGAGAGATTGTCTTACTGGTGTAGAGCAGGATCAGCCAAGTAGAACCTCAGGAGTTCATGTGATTTCTGCAGAGCCTGCCTCCAGTTCAGTGACCTCAGCAAGTTCATCATTTTTTTGCTCTTGCAGATGTTTGAAATGTTTATTATGGCTAGTGACAATTAAACTTGACGTCTTCCTTGTTAACATTAACCGATAAAGATGACAAGAGTCAAGCATGAATCTTCTTTACTCCAGAGTTTGTAATTCTCTCAGCTCCTCAACATAAACTCTTCTCTTCATTTGAAATGTAAACACATTTTTGGACTCTTTCTCCTAAATAAACTGAAAATGGTTCATGTGTGCCCAAGGATTCTTTTTTTACTTTAATTAATTTTACATAATAATGTAATGCATTTGTCGTCTACATGATCAGGAGTCTGTAACTTCAAAAATATACAATTAGAAACAAAATTAATTTGATTTGGTGTGAAATAGAAATAACAGCACACAGTACTACAGAAAACAATTTTCTAATAACAATGATGACTTTTAAATGAGAAAAATCTTATTAAATATCAACTAGAGAGTACAAACAGGGACCTTTCCCATGCTATCATCACATCTAAAAGCCATTGCGACAAGATTGACCTTCATAATTTGGCTCCATGATCATGAACAACTACCCTAGAATTAATTCTCAATAATAGTTTATATGAAAGGACAAAATACTTTCTCTGACTAAGAGTATTCTGTTAAAGCTGTTTAGATTTGTACTGTTATTAGATTATTAGCACATGTAAGTTTTTTCTAGACAAACATAATACAGAGAAAACAAGGAAACAACAATTCCTCACTTGTGATTTGTGGATGGAAGGTTTCGTTGCCACGGTACCACAACACAGCCAGATTTTGTGCAGGAGCAACGTTTGTGACATCACACCGCAGGTGGAACTCCTTCTCCTCCGTCACAGTGTTTGATGAACCCACAAGCTGAATGGACACACTGTCTGGGCTTTCTGGGGAGACGAGTTTAGGGGATGATAACAATAAATGAAATCCATCAGACACTAGATACACCTGAGTCGCTGTGAAGATACGGAAGAAATTCATACGTACTGTACAGTGTGAAGTTTAAATGTTTTTGGCATACTCCCACTCCATTCAATGTTGCAGTGCACACAGGCCTCGGGTCCCAGTCCCTCTGGGTGTCCACTTTCCACAGGGATCCATTGGTTCTGTGTCCGTATTGAACCTCCCACTGAACGACAAATCTGGAGTCCACCTGCTGGGACACGCATACTGCAGCCTGCACAAGGCTCTGGTACTCTACCACCATCTTGTCTGGAGATATTTCAAGAGGGCATTCCAGATTGGCAGCTGTGGAACAAAGAGTGGGTGAGGGAAATGTTATTCCAGTCCACGTCATCCACATACATCCGTTATGTTAACATAACAGGTCCACATCCAGCACGGTGGTGAAACACTGTGTCTCAGGAAGTAACAGGGAACGAGTCAGGAAGGACATACTCCTCCCTCAGGAAAGTCTGCACTCGCTTCTCACTAATCTTTGTCCTGGACCTCCAACTTAACAAAACAGTCCCCCATATTAGTCCAACTCAACCAAACAGTTCCCCATGTTAGTCCAACTCAACCAAACAGTTCCCCATGTTAGTCCAACTCAACCAACCAGTTCCTCATTTTAGTCCAACTCAACCAAACAGTCCCACATGTTAGTCCAACTTAACCAACCAGTTCCTCATGTTAGTCCAACTCAATCAAACAATGGCCCATGTTAGTCCAACTTAACCAACCAGTCCCCCATGTTAGTCCAACTCAACCAACCAGCTTCCAATGTTAGTCCAACTAAACCAAACAGTCCCCCATGTTAGTCCAACTCAACCAACCAGTCCCCCATGTTAGTCCAACTAAAGCAAACAGTCCCCCATGTTAGTCCAACTCAACCAAATTATAAAAACTGTTTCAGTTAGAAAGCTATCCATTAACAGTATGTGACAGGAGCCTTTAGACATTATATTGTCCATAAAAAGTCAAATAAAGAAAACTTCCTGACAACAACAGATATCAGCAATTTTACACCAACTAGCTGAAGAAAGTAAACTTTCGGAGTCAGTCTAATGTCTCAGTTACTGCTGGTCTATCAGCATCTACATAGATAACAGTCTGTTAGCCAGTAGAACCCAGTCTGTTAACCAGTAGAACCCAGTCTGTTAGGCAGTAGAACCCAGTCTGTTAGGCAGTAGAACCCAGTCTGTGAACCCAGTCCTTTAGCCAGTAGAACCCAGTCTGTTAGGCAGTAGAACCTAGTCTGTTAGGCAGTAGAACCCAGTCTGTGAACCCAGTCCTTTAGCCAGTAGAACCCAGTCTGTTAACCAGTAGAACCCAGTCTGTTAGCCAGTAGAACCCAGTCTGTGAACCCAGTCCTTTAGCCAGTAGAACCCAGTCTGTTAGGCAGTAGAACCCAGTCTGTTAGGCAGTAGAACCCAGTCTGTTATCCAGTAGAACCCAGTCTGTTAGGCAGTAGAACCCAGTCTGTGAACCTAGTCCTTTAGCCAGTAGAACCCAGTCTGTTAGGCAGTAGAACCCAGTCTGTTAGGCAGTAGAACCCAGTCTGTTAGGCAGTAGAACCCAGTCTGTGAACCCAGTCCTTTAGCCAGTAGAACCCAGTCTGTTAGGCAGTAGAACCCAGTCTGTTAACCAGTAGAACCCAGTCTGTCAACCAGTAGAACCCAGTCTGTTAACCAGTAGAACCCAGTCTGTGAACCTAGTCCTTTAGCCAGTAGAACCCAGTCCTTTAGCCAGTAGAACCCAGTCTGTTAGGCAGTAGAACCCAGTCTGTGAACCAGTAGAACCCAGTCCTTTAGCCAGTAGAACCCAGTCTGTGAACCCAGTCCTTTAGCCAGTAGAACCCTGTCTGTGAACCAGTAGAACCCAGTCTGTGAACCCAGTAGAACCCAGTCTGTGAACCAGTAGAACCCAGTCTGTGAACCAGTAGAACCCAGTCCTTTAGCCAGTAGAACCCTGTCTGTGAACCAGTAGAACCCAGTCTGTGAACCCAGTAGAACCCAGTCAGTGAACCAGTAGAACCCAGTCTGTGAACCCAGTAGAACCCAGTCAGTGAACCAGTAGAACCAGTCCTGTATCCAGCGGAGCCCCTTGAACACCGGCTGAAAGCGGCTCTTACTCGACAGTGTCCCGTTAGGCAGCGACAGCAGCTCCAGGGAGAGGAGGACGGAAAGGAGGTGAAAACACTTGAACTCCTCCATTGAATGAAGACTTCGGGGTTTGAACCAACAGCCGCCGGTTCTGTTCTGCTCCTCTGAGCCCCTCCCAACCCAAAGGGACGGGAAAGCGGGACTTTTGTCGGACGCTAGCGGGGCTAAGCTAAGCTGCGTTCACTGCCCGTCCGACTCCCGGCTGTTCTGCTCTGCATCACCGGGAAGGAAACCGAGACTCAGCCCTCCCCCACGAAGGGCAGGCTTCACACCCACTGAGGCTATAAATGTTACAAGTTGTTGGCGGATGTTGGTCTGAAGACAGACGAAATGATTTATGGCTCTTTGTACCTTTTTGATGAACAAATAAAAAAGCAACAAGGTGGACAAAGAGAGGAGTTAATACCCCGTCAGTAATCTTGTGTGCCCACCTCAATACACACACCACCTCAACAAACGTGTTTGGCCACCCCCCTGACTGTGGAGGAGGGATAATGGTACGGTCCATCCGTTCCCGTGAAGGAACTGCATACCTTCACACTGAGGACAGCCCTGAAGTTTGGGTGAGGTCCGGTTCCAACGTGACTACCTAAATGCACACAGATGGGTCCTTATCAACCGGACCGGCCTGCAAAGAACCTCAACCTCATCACACACCTCTGGGAAATTAAAGTGGGCCAGAGATTAAAAGAATCCAGTAGAACCTTCTCAGAATTTCTCCATATCAACTTGTAAGAGTTGAGAACTGGATGTCTTGAATGTTCCTGGAGGTCTAAGAGCCAGGTGTCTCAATAGTTTTTTTTCTCCACAAAACATTCATAATTTAATCTACCAATTTAAAATTAGATTTAAGATTGATTTCATGAGTCGTCCACTAGAAATATTATTTGCATGATGGAACGACATTCTTGATCTTATTTAGTTGATCATAAAGGACAAGAGGAAGACCAAAGACAAGGTGGACAGGTGGAGTGAGGAAGACATGAGGGCAGTTGGTGTTAGAGAGGAGAGGAGGATGGAGAAGATAAGCTGATGGGGCAAAGGAGCACACGCTGTGGAGACCCCTAACGGGACACGCCCAAAGGAAGAGAAGAAGACTTAACAATTGCTCCAATTTTGTTACCGTTGAAGAAAGTCAAGCATGTCCAGCTGTCCCCAGCATCAATAAACCAGTTCCACTAGCATAGCTACAAAAAAAATTATCTCTCCTCAACATGACAGATTTAGTCATGGAACAATTTTCAATGTACTGAAAGCCTTATAGGACAATCCAGAGCATTTATTATGAGTGGGCTACTGATGATGGCATTATAGAATTAGCCTCTCAATTACATTATAGTAGCTGATACATCATGTTGACCTCACCATTTACAGTGACTGTGGCCGTCTTAGAGACATTTCCTCTTTCATTCCAGGCGTGACACGTGTAGGTTCCCATGTTCTGAACTGTAGCGTTGGAAATGATCAGATGAGACACTCCATCTTCATTTTGTTCTGCCACGTTGTCTGTTGGGTAATACTCCCAGAAATACTTTGGTTGTGGGTTGCCCGTGGAGGAGCACGTCAGCACCACGGCAGAACCAGCGTCTACTTCAGAGTCTTGAAGCTCCTCTATCTGGGATGGTGGGTCTGGAGAGAGCAGTGCGAGGGATGAAAGTCAGACGAAAAGAACACATGACGGTGTAAAAAAGAATGACAAATGGCTGACTTCCTGTTCAGGATTGTCCTCAAGTTGACTTACATGTGACAATAACCTCAAGTGTCATGTTTACAGCTGACAATTTGTTTGAAGCAGTGATCAAATATTTCCCTGCATCATTTCTTGTCAGGTTCTCTGGCGGTATCACCTCCTTGCCATTTTTAAACCAGATGACTTTAGGTTGGGGGTTACCCTCGGTAGTGCAGACGAGGCTGTGACGACTGAATTCTGGTGCAGTGTAACTGGATGGACACCTCAGCTCTGGTCCATCTGAGAAACATGGAGACAAAATTGAAGTGGAGTTACTACACGTCACCTAGCTGGTGGTGGGATGGAATAAAATATTTTAATCAGGTTGAAATATACTCATTTGTCTTTAAAATTGTTCTTTTTTACAAATGAAACTATACCGTAAAGTACACATTATTACATCTCAGCTAGTTGAACTGTAAAATACCTACACAGACAAATTGATAATAATAATCCATTTGACACATTCTGTCTTATAAATCATTTTGAATTTTGTATTTTAAATTAATTTGCGAGAAAGCAAAGGAAGGAGATTGGAAATTAACCTATTATACTGTTATTTTGTTTTGTTGTTTTTAGTGTTGGATATTTTATAAATGAAGTCATTGTTTCATTTAGAAGGAAAGATTTAAGTAATTCTTCAACCCTGTACCCATCATAGCACCCCACTGTCAATTCCAATGGACCTCTATGTGGTTGTCATGGAATTCCGAGATATTAAAACCACAAAGAGAGAGTGTATATATATATATAGTGCATACAGTGTATATATATATAATAATAATGTCCTTGATTATATTTCTGACCAGATGCGAGACTCACAGGATACTTCAATCCAGAGTTCCACCATTTCACTCAAGGAAAAGCCCTTGGCGGTAACGGTGTACAGGCCTGTGTCGTTCCTGCTCAGTGGGGCAGTTGGGTCTGTGGGCTGTCCATCCTTCATCCATCTGACAAACGGGGTGGGATTTCCTGTTACAGAGCAATGCGTATCCAAAGTTTCTCCTTCCAGTAATTCAGAAGCATCACATTCAACATCTGGTCCATCTAATCAGAAGGAAACACATTCACAATTTAAAATATTTTACATACCGGTATATGGTGCTGACATGTTAGATTTCTCCTTTTGGAAGTGTACGATGGCGTCAGGCCAAAATTGTTTACAGTTGCGCCAGTGGAACAAAGGTTTTTAGATAGATTATTGTATAAATTGTTAGAGAGTAGGACTAATCATTACTGATTGATTTGATACTCAGTTTTTCTCTCTTACAGTTTAATTACTAAATGGAAAAAAAATAGAAAGATTCAACTGACACAATTAGTGGATTCCTAAAATTATCGTAGGTAATAAAACGTCTTTATTTCAGATGACCTAAAAAATCTAATTACATGAATGGAATTTTCAAAAGGTGAGTACAAGTGATATACTTACAGTAAACTGTGATACGACGCTCTACTGAGTTTACAAGTTGTGGACCTACTAGCCCCAGGAACAAATGTGCTTCACATCTGATGGTGATTCCGTCATGAGATCTATCTGCTATAAAGGTGAGATTACGAATCAGATCCTCTGGCTTGTTCCCAGAGGGCCTTTGGAGACTCTTGGTTTCATACTGGGCACCTCCAATGTACCATGTTAAAGTGAGAAATCGAATAGGGGCCACATTGTTCATTCCACACGTCAAGTAATATTCCCAATTTTCCTCCATGATTCCATCGGAGTCATTGATGGACATGCTGAGGGTGTCTGGGAATGCTGGAGAGGAAGTAGAAGTTGTTGGACATTAGACATCAGACATGTTGTCAATCCATTCTGCCCAGTGCAAAAGAAGGTCAGACTTACAGTAAACTACAACGTCTACCGTTTTTGAGCACTGCTCAAGCCCACTGCTTGGAGCTGGGTTGAAGTAGCATAAGGGAGAGGTGTCCCAGTCTGTCAGGCTTTCCACCGTCCAGGTCAAATGGCTAACCTGCCTCAGACCTGTGCCTCCTTGTGTCGCCTCCCAGCCGATTCCTTCAAACTCACTTTCTGAGGTGCTGCAGTTGACGGACACAGGGTCTCCATGTCTCACCACCACTCTTTGGGCGCTCAACTCAATGGGACAGGAGGCACACACACCTGTAGCATGGCAGTGCAGTTCCATGTGTTGTCAGCGTTTTTGTTTTTGAGCATGCACAAATCAGACTGACAAAAATACATGAAATTTAGTCAAACTAAAGACAGCTGACTGTCTTCAATTCTATTTCCCACCATGCATGTCTTCCTATATTCATTCTTTTTCAGCATAACATAACAACAAATAGCTTTGAAGATGAAACAAAAGCATTTTATCTGTCAGAATAATATATTTGGCCATATGTTTTAGTGTAATCTTTGCTCAGGTTGCTTCTTTCAAAGACAAATAGATCAGGTTTAAAGGTATGTGTGGAATTCAGCAAAAACATGATTAGATTAACCAGGTCTTTAAGAATTCCATGTTTACTCTTAAACCATGTTATTTTACTAGTTTCAACTCAAACTCCACGAAATATTTTCAAATGCTGTTGTTTGATTGTCACAAAATTCGTAGAAAATAATCTTTGAGGACTCTTAATACTGTTTAGTGCTTAATCCTTGTCCTGTCAACGTTAACGTCATCAAGATGCTCCCCTCTTGTGGTAGAAACAGAGTCCTGCACCTGAGTCCAATGGACTGCAAGTTTTACTTGTGAGTACAATATTTTCCGCACTATAAGGTGCACTGGACTATAAGGCGCACCTTCAGTGAATGACCTATTTTAAAGCTTTTTTCATATATAAGGCACACTGGATTATAAGGCGCACTGTCGGCTTTTGAGAAAATGAAATTCTTTTAGGTGCACCTTATAGTGTGGAAAATACTGTAATCAGGCAGAAGCTGATGCATTTCAACATGGGCTGTCATTGTAACAGAGACTATAACTGTCCAGTCGGTGAAATACCACAACAAATTTATATATTCTATACATATACTGCCTGTAGACCACAATAATCAGCCAGAAAAGTGAAATTGCCCACCTGTCTCAAAGAGGAGGAATCCCAGGAAGAGAGAAACAAAAGCTGTGCTTTGACTCATTTGAATGGAACAACGTCTCCTCTGTTGCTTCCAGCCGCTCCTCTCAGCTTCTCGTCTAAGGCTTCGCTGTCCGAACGCACCAGTGAAGTACAGAGAGAGAGGAGCACAACCAACACAATGGTGCTCTCTCTCTCTTTCTCCCTCCCTCCTCCTCCTCTCTTTTCCGCTCTCTCTCTGCACTGAGGATTTTTATATAGGTACTGTTGTTTAATGATATTTAATATTTGGAATCTGAAGTGTTTCTTATGAATAATGTTTTTTATTTATAGAATAAAAATGAGTGGAAAAAAATGTAGACAAGGTATATTGTGCAGACATGCATGAGAAAGTTCATATTAAGCCTCTGTACATCCTTTTTATTCTCAATAACTGTCATTCTGAAAGTTTTGTTTTGAAGTTTTAATGTTGTTTTTCCTGGTTGTATGAATTTGAGATACATTTGCATTTTTTGTATGAGTTTTATCTGATTGTAACTGAAAATATGTGTGTTTTTGACTGTGCTGTTAACAAATATTAAACTGTAAATATGAAGGGCCTATAAACGAGCATCAAAGAGCAAATATGGCCCAAGATATCAGACTGTTGATCCAAAATTGAATTTAATGAGAGAAAGAAAATGAAGAATATGTTGCGTCCAATTTATTTTTTTCAGTTTTGGTGCCTAAAAATTGAGTCCTAGCAACTCTGTATGTGACTAATATGACACTGTCAGTTTATCACTGATGTAATAATTGATGTATCTCATTTCGTTCAGAAATGACATACGGCTTCTCATAAATAATTACATCACACTCCTATCCAATAAACATTGACTTATTTCCAGAGAACATGAGTTTTTAATGCTGACCCTTTCACTTTCAGGAAAAAGCAAGCATGGTGTGTGGAGTTTCCACATTACAGTCACATCCTGTTTTTGGTTTGTTACAGATTTCAGAAGCAGGGTGTATTCAAAGAAAGGAGGGATATGATGTTTTTTTTAAATGGGGGAGGCCTCCTCATCAGGAACTAATGGAATGTTGAATCACTTTAGGTTTAAATCAGAGATGTGTATTGCCAGCGTAAATTCCAACTCCGGGAAGCTGAGGCAGAGATATCACGGGGGGGAGAGGGTGTAGCGCTCACACCATAATTGCATCCTCCCTGAGCTCTTGTGAACCAAGAGAAGCTAAATAGAAAACAGAACAATGTGTTTCTAGTTAAAATCACTACAATGAGGATGCTGAGAATAAACAGCTGCGCACAGCAAGACTTATTTAATCCATTAGTGTCAAAGGTTGTTTGAGCAATCCATCAGATGGAGGCAGGAGGGATAAAAGCAGATGATAAGCAGGGGAGGCCCTGAAAGACAAGCAGGGAGCTTCATTTGAGAAAACAAGCATTGAGATTCCAGGCATGTTACTGAAATACTCCCTGCATACAGAACACGAAAGAGCCATTATGTAAACTTGTCTCCACTTGGTCTGCAGGATATTTAACAAAACATGACACAAGAAATGACCAGTGAATTTCAATAAGATTCAACGAGTGCCAAATTCTATGCTTTAATCTCTTGGCATGACGTCTGTGTTTCCTGGCAACCTAAGAATCCCAGGTGTTCCCCAGGGGAGAGGGACGGGAGAGAAAGAAAGCTGAAAGTGACAGGGTAAAAGGTGAAATGAACAAAGAGAAAATTAAAAGTTTCCTATAAATGCTGTGAAATCACTTACAGTAAACCAGATATTTATCTACATGCTGCGTTTGGACCCACCAAAAAATGAGTGGGAGCAAAATAAGGGTCGAAAAGGTTCCAGGTGATAAAGATGCCACTTTGAAATCTTTTCCTGTGACAAAAAGGAAATGTGTGTGAAAATATTCCAGCAAGAAGGCCAGGGAACCACTTGACTGTGCGTGTGTGTGTGTGTGTGTGTGTGTGTGTGTGTGTGTGTGTGTGTGTGTGTGTGTGTGTGTGTGTGTGTGTGTGTGTGTGTGTGTGTGTGTGTGTGTGTGAGTGTGACTGTTTGTGTAAAAACAGAACACAGCCATCCTGAGACTCGTGACTGGCGGCGATAGGGCGACCTTGTATTTTTAGACAAACATCATCTTTGGTGACCAGATGCTTTATTTTCTCACCCTCTTTCCCTCTGTAAAGAATGATTGACCAGAGAATAAGAGGAGAGATGCTCACATAGCAGTGCTCACTGAAGCAAAGCTCACTGTAATGTGATCAGAGAACATGCACCAGTCTAACAGAGATCCCTCTGTGTCCACAGATTCCTTGTGCGTCCACTCGTATTCAAGCCATGTCTTTATTTAATACATACAGGATTATAGGTGGTAGTAGATTTAAATTTGTATACGGCATAATTTTATCTGGCTTTCTGTTAAAACTATGTCAAAAAAGTCAAACACTACAGTTTCAATTTACTCTGCTGGGTTTCATAATCCCAAAGACATGACTAAACTAGAGCTTGGATTCCACATTTAAGTCATAGTTGTGGAAGGAAAGTAATTTATTTTAGTATTAAAATCCTGGGGTTTTTTCATTTGTTTTTTGTTTTTTTTGTTTGTTTGTTTGTCACAGCACCCTTCCCTTAATTTCAGTTCAACTCTCACACAGTATGATTAGAGATTAATTTTCCTGCAAGGGATTAGATTCTGTCCTTGCAGTTACAGGTAATGTATGGGTGTAAATCTTTAAATACATATTTACCCATAAATATCTTATTAAATTTATTAACAGGCTAAATGACAACTTGTACCTGCTGATGGAACGGCAGGAAGCTTTGTAGCTTCTCTAAAATCAGTGGGATTTATTCTCCAGGCATCATTAATCCAAAGAATGCGGTAATCCCTTCAATCTAGATTACAATAACAGGTTGATTGACTCACAGAGGAGCGACAACATCCCTGGATCCATGCTTCCAATGTGGATAAAAGCTAACCTCTAAGCAGCAACAAAATTCCTGATTACAATTTAGTAACTTTCTCCTCATTTTTCTGCCAAAACACACTTCCTGAGCCTAAACTGAGATACGATGGAATAATTGATTTATCAAAGGAGTGAGTATAAAGTGTGCAGGAACCAGATAACAAACAGGAAATATCAGCTTGCTACAGACAATCCTTTGGCATCCACAACAGGCAGGAAACGTCCACAAAGCTGGTGTTGGGTTGGTGGGGGGGTAAAGTCAAAGTTCACCACACACTGGAAGTCTCTTTTCCTGATCTTATTCCTTAACCGATGACCTCCTGTCCTGCTTTTGCCGCATGCAGTAGATTTGCTTCTCTTTAAAGCCGTGTCTCTTACGTGCATCAGTTCCTGATTACATACAGTAAATCAGTTTGTTTGAAGTAGCTGCTGTTTAACCCTCACCTTTACTGACCAACAACTGCTTTAAGTGTGGAGAGAATGCATTTAGATGCATTTGGTCATTCTTTCCACTGTTAAACTATCGTCTCATTTCTCTGTCTTCTTTTTCATGCAATGGGTCTTTTCAGATGGAAACGAAGCGGGTTGATCCTGGTGGCCACGGTAATTACATTGTTTGTTGTGTTGGCTCACTCATGTCCAGCTGGGTCACAGCAGAGGAGAAAACATCTTCTGCGTCTGCCATTCCCCCTCTTTGCTAAGCTCCCAGTTGGTGGTACTGAGTCAGAGGATCTATCATTTTACTGTCACAATAAAGGAGATAAAACAGTGTTTTGTTGCACAACGTTATGAGAAAACGTCAGAATTTAACACCCCCAGGAGTGAATCTGTGCTTTACAACATAAAGTTTAACATCACAGCCTTAAGGGAATGTTTAGGGGCTTCCTCTATTCCAGAGACAGAATAAGAGACACATGTCGAAATATGGTCATTTGTATTTAAAACAGCGTTGATGTAATGTGCTCTGTTGTTAAAAGGGTAAGTAAAGGGTTTAGGAGCAGCATACACAGCTTGATGCAACGGTGAATGATAACATCATGCATGTTGGAAATCATTATCCTTAAATATTCTTCCAAATGAATGATGGGAATTCTCGTATTTTAAGATAATGACTGTTTCGGTGAGATGTTCTTCTTCATCTCCAGTGCATGAGCCGGTCCACCAACATCTGTTTGTAAGGTTTAAATGTTTCTTTTTCAAGAAGGAGGAAGCAGACATTTGATCTGATTCTTCTTTATTCTGTTCAGGGGTCAAGTTCTTCCACAATAGAAACCACTTCTGGAAGCTGCTGATATCTGGCTCCCTCATGTGTTGGAGTTAATGAGGTGATCACACAAAAGATCTACCTGGTAAACTTTAAGATAAACCTTTAAAACACCTATGTTCTTTAAGCTGGCTTTTAAAAAATCATGCAGTTTTACTTTGCTTTAGAATTTAGAGAAACTGTTTCCAGAACGCCGCTCTACTGATGGTCACCGCTAGATGGCAGCAGAGCGTCATCAGACGCCACCATCCGCCTGGACCCAAATCTCAACACTGATCTGATGTCCTCTGGCTGTGCAGAGTGTTCTGGAGTGGAGACAGGGCTGCTGGTAAAGGTGGAGGAGAGGGCAGCTGCAAGCAGCTGGATGTCATTTGGTTACGGAAAAACCTCAGCAAGACATGAACTAACTCTAACACAGCTGTAATCAGTGTGGGCTAAAAGTGTGACTCCAAACTTAATGGGACTTAATCATCGCTTGGTACGCATGGAGTATCTACCATGAGCTCAGACACATTTGTGATGGAACAAAAATTGATAAAACTCAAAATGCCGATGTAAAATGAGAAATTTAAAACGTTTAAACGTTGAAGCAATTTAACAGTTGAAGTGGGGAATTAGATTCAGTTGCTGGTTTCATGATTTCAGGTACATATTATACAAGCCTTGGTTTCATTTTTACCTCTAATCATTAGATGTATATTCAATCCCCTCATATATAATATGCACAGAATTTTATTTTTTTATTTTTATTTTTGGTAATTTTGTCATTAGAGCAAATCACTGGATTAGTTCTTAAAGTGTAAATGCAGCTTCAGTTGAGTTAATATTAATGTTTTACTGAACAATTTAAACATGTCTCTTTGTAAAATACAGCAGGGAGCTCTATTCCAGTCTAAAATGGACATTATATTTATATATCAATATGTACACACAAACGTAATTACATCTAAGACATTAAAGTATTTTTTTAAAGTTTCTGAGAATTTAAATTTATAAGATCAATTATAAAACGTCTCATTAAATTTAATTTAATGAGAGTCAATTGTATGCATTGACATAAAATTGTGTACATTGCATGAGTCAATGTATATACATTGATTCATACAATGTATATACATTAAATTATGTGTGGTGCTTATACGTATATGATTACGGTAAATTAATTTATTGTTGTTGGATTTATTCTCTTTAACTCAACACGATAGAAACTTTTGCATCAAATGTCACTCTTTCCATTATTAAAATAGTTGAAAACAAATGTTTTGACAGTATTTGTCTCTAAGTAAAAATGAACAGTATTCCATTTTTAAAGGGAAATTAAAGCAAAACTTAAAAGTTGTCTAATATCCTACCCGTGACTCATTATTGATGTCACATTTATTCCTTCACTGCACTACCTGCCTCCCTGACGTGTCATCCAGTCGTGCGATGGCCAGCAGTGTGTGAATCTTCTACACACTATTGGTTGTGTTGTGGTGGGATAATCTACAAAAGTGACAATTCTTCAGACCTTTGAAATGGTAACACAGTAATCCTCTGTTTGTAAGAACTCTAAACATGGAGGTTGGCTGTCTTTCTGCGGTTTAAATTTAACTTGTTTGTTTTGGGCTGTGTCCAACATGCTGCACATGGACTCTTTCTCACACAGCTCCGCGGCCCGGGGGCTCCTTCTGACTCCTCCAGTGGTTCACTCTCTCTTTTTTGGGTTTGAGTCTGGAGCTCACCCATGGCCTCTGTGGATCCACTCACCAGCTAAAACGTTTGTGTTGTTTTGCTTTTTGTCCCTTTGGCCCAGCTGTGCTAGAAAATGTGGTACAGTCCGTCCTTGTTGTGTTTAAAGTTGCCAGAACAACAGAAGCAGTTCTGTGTGACTCGTGTTTGAATCCCAGCGTGAAATCGCTGCAGAAGTCTTCTGCAAATTTCCATGGATAAAGAACAGTTCCTACAACAAGCAGACCAGACTCATCACCGGCTTTAAAGATCTGCATTATCCATTTTAAAACAGGCCTGAGGGACTGATGGCCGTGCTGTGGAGCATTAGAAACAGATTCGCTCCTGGTGATCGACTTCTCACAGATTAGTACAGCACAGCGTGCAGCAGTCTATGAAACATGAATCGGAAAGCGTGAAACAAGATCATTTGGTGGGGGTCACGAGGAGGCGAGGAGGGAAGACGGTAGCGAGCACTTAAGAGCAGATATTGATCTTTTTTTTTTTTTTGCTCCAAGCTAATTGAACTAAATTGAGAAAGAAAAACAAACGAATGACAGGATTGACACACGACACCGAACACTCGACTCCAGGAAGCCGACATGTGAAACCTAATCGTATTCTCCCAGAACCACCACCTCACCAAACAGCTGCTGAGGACTTTGTTGTGCTGTCTGTAAGCACACCTTCTTTTATCAAGTGTTACCACGGTAACCACACCACACCCATGCGTCTTGTGAGACCCATAGAGAAGACAAGATGAGCAATTACCTTGTGAAAGCAAAAGGATGCTAAGTTCTTCGTCTGTGCGTATGTGTATGTGTGTGTGTGGGTGTGTGTGTATGTGTGTGTATGTGTGTGTGTGTGTGTGTGTGTGTGTGTGTGTGTGTGTGTGTGTGTGTGTGTGTGTGTGTGTGTGTGTGTGTGTGTGTGTGTGTGTGTGCGTCCATCAGAGAAGAGAAAGGCACCCACTTCCAAGATTTCGTAAGACTGGAGAGTTCAGCATCTCGACATCTGGAAGGTATTTGCTATCACTTCCTGAGGTTGAAATGCATTTAATGTATGACGCAGTGGTGTGTGTACCAATGTGTGTATAGCTCTGTGTAGCTGTGTGTGTATCTGTGTGTGTAGCTGTGTGTGTGAGAGGAGAGAATGAATCAATTATGTCATTGTATGAGATTCAGGCTATTAAATTGTGACCCCTTGAGAAAAACTAGAAGTTGAATGAGGGTGGTAAAGAAAAGTAGCTGATGGTAGATAGTAAATACAGTACTCTTTCTGTGTGTGTGTGTGTGTGTGTGTGTGTGTGTGTGTGTGTGTGTGTGTGTGTGTGTGTGTGTGTGTGTGTGTGTGTGTGTGTGTGTGTGTGTGTGTGTGTGTGTGTCGCGGTGCATCGGGCCTGTATGGCTCTTTGTTCAAACATCTTGTTTTAAACTGGGGGGCAGGATGTGCAGCGCTGGACCCTTGGCAGCAGAGCTGCTCCATCTGAGCCCAGCCTCAAACAAGATGGCTTTGTGAGAACCGTGGCCATCCTGCCCCTCCCTTCCTTCCTACATCCCCTACCTATAGGCCCTCGACCTCGGGCAACGTGCCCCAGGTGCTCCCCCCCTCGCTGGCTCCACAGCAGCTCAGTGCTGTGTTTAGGGAGCAGACAGCTACCTGTCCTTCACCGGGGCAGCAGACAACCTGCTCTTTAATCAGGAAGGCTTTGACTAAAGGCCACCAGAGCCAGACAGAGGCAGGACAGCGACCAGTAAGCAGCTCCGAGCACAGGTTCTGAGTAAAAGTACATGTTCTGAGTAAAAGTACATGTTCTGAGTAAACGTACATGACTGCAAAATCACAGCAGCCTAGAGATCCACAGATAATCCTCTGGGTTTGTTTGGGGCTCATGTTGTTGGGCATAACGGAGACCCGCCTTGGGGCGTTATGAGTTGATGTCCTGCTCCAGATTAACACATCAAATCTGATTTTGGGTCAATACCCCTGCCTTGAATAGCAATTACAAACCAGCGCATCTGCGATTAATAAAAAGCAAAGAGTTTTGTCAGATGGGAACATTCTCAGCCATTTGGTGAGATTTTCCTGGCTGTGGAGCCAGCCCCTTTTTATGTCATTTTTTTCAAGAGAGCTGAGTCCGTCTCCACAACACGAACGCATGCTGTGCTCTGCCAGCTGCCTGAGGCACAGTAGATGACCCCCCCCCCCTTTCCACCATCAACCTGTCCTCTACCCCTCCACGCGTCACGTTCTCCCGCCGTTCCCCCCGCCTCAGTCGGCTGTTATTGAGCAGGCATTTCACAAACGCTCCCACTGAGACCACTGACCTCATCAGCAGGCAGGAAGTCAGAGGGTTCAAGTTCCTCGTGTGAGAGTGATCCCACACATCTCTGCATGTTTCATTCAGCAGAAGGGAGGGCTCCGAGGGGGCCACAGGGACGTGGAGCCCCATCGCTGACTGGTTTCTTACTACCAGAACACACCACAACACACATCATCGCCTTCCTGGGCTGGAGCTCCTCTGGATGGGAGAACAATATCAACGGAAAAAGAGCTGCATCCAGGTGTCTCTACTTCCCCCCAGCTCCGAACGGTTGCATCGCGGCAGCGGAACAATGTGGAGGAAGGGATCACGTTTAAAAAAAGACAGACAGGAAGGATCTTGTGTCAGATGACAAAAGACATTTAGCTGCTAAACGTAGATCAGATCTGACGCGAGTGGACGGGGGCCTGACTTCATCACAGGTAGCTCTGTCCACTGAGGGCCAGAGGGTCACCAGTTCGAAAAACCCACGTGGACCACCCCCTGAGCACTGCCAAGGTGCTCTTGAGCAAGGCACCATACTACATACACCATACATACATCTACTACTACTTATTATTATTATTATTATTATTATTATTATTATTATTATTATTATTATTATTATTATTATTATTATTATTATTATTACTATTCTCTTGGTCTGTTATTCTCTTGGTATTGCATGAGGAAGTCTGGAGTGTCAGAGAAGTATGTTAGAGCGGTGCAGGACATGTATGAGGACTGTAAGACAGTGGTGAGGTGTGCTGTTGCAGATGACATTGTGATCTGCAGTGAGAGCAGGGAACAGGTGGAGGAGAAGCTAGAGAGGTGGAGGTTTGTCCTGGAAAGGAGAGGGATGAAGGTTAGCCGCAGTAAGACAGAGTACATGTGTGTGAATGAGAGGGACCAAAGTGGAAGAGTGAGGTTACAGGGAGAAGAGATCAAGAAAATGGAGGATTTTAAGTACTTAGGGTCAACAGTCCAGAGCAATGGAGAGTGGGGAAAAGAGGGGAAGAAACGTGTGCAGGCAGGATGGAATGGGTGGAGAAAAGTGTCAGGTGTGATGTGTGATAGAAGAGTTTCAGCTAAAATGAAAGGAAAGGTGTACAAAACTGTGGTGAGACCAGCGATGTTGTTTGGTCTAGAGACAGTGTCACTGAGGAAAAGACAGGAGACAGAGCTGGAGGTAGCAGAGATGAAGATGCTGAGGTTCTCTCTGGGAGTGACCAGGAAGGATAGGATCAGGAATGAGTACATCAGAGGGACAGCACATGTAAGAGGTTTTGGAGATAAAGTCAGAGAGGCCAGACTGAGATGGTTTGGACATGTCCAGAGGAGAGATAGTGAATATATTGGTAGAAGGATGCTGAGTTTTGAACTGCCAGGCAGGAGGCCTAGAGGAAGACCAAAGAGGAAGTTTATAGATGCAGTGAAAGAGGACATGAAGGTAGTTGGTGTGAGAGAAGAGGATGCAAAGGACAGGGTTAGATGGAGGCAATTGATTCGCTGTGGCGACCCCTGAAGGGAAAAGCCGAAAGGAAAAGAAGAAGAAGATTCTCTTGGTCTGGCGACGGATGTGACTCTGTCTACAATCCACCATTAACAAAAAAGATCGGGGATCTCCAGTGGAGGATTTTACACAGCACTGTGGCCGTCAACAGTTTTATTTCAAGTTTGAATCCAAATATGTCGGAAAATTGTCCGTTTTGTTCTCGCAGAGAAACTGTCAGAGACTTGACAATCTGTTCCTGTTTTTAGGGAGAATCTTTCTCTCATTCAGTCTTGTTTTTGACAAACAGGTATACAATATTGGTTTGAAACGCAGGAAGAATCAAAAAAAGGATTGGCAGATTCTAAACTTTCTTCTGGGCTAAGCAAAGATGGCCCAGGTGGTATCAAAGGTGTCTTATGTTCCGTGTTGAGTGAGGAACTTGTGTTCAGTCATCGATTGTTTTAATTCACGTATATTTTGCTTGTGTTCCGACATATTACTTGTTTTTGAAATGTGAGTTCCTGTTTGCATGAACCTCTTTTTGGATTTGGTGTCAACGTGACTATCTTGTATTTCGACTTTCATGGATAAGCGTGATTTTTAAAAATCAAAATCAATCTTCTTCTTCTTCTTCGTCTTCTTCTTCTGACTTTTATGAATAAACGTGATCTTAAAAATCAAATCTTCTTCTTCTGGTGAGATTAAAATGTAATTATGTGTAACAGTAGCTATGCGTTGTCCATTGTGGATGTAGTTCCTCTTCTCCCGTGAAGGAAGGTCATTTCTTTGTCGTCACCTGGAGGCAACAGGCTGTCTTATTATCTTTTTGTGAGCTAACTTAGCAGTTATGTGCTAACCTTAATAAAACTATATGTACCGAACAAAGATGTAATGTGTTTATGGCCATTTTTAGACAAAGACTGCTCTGTTTCCCTCACGTCAGGAGATAATCATTAATTTGTAGCATGAGGGACACACAAAATGATTGGTGGCTTTTTCCCTGAAGTGGGTCGATGACCTTGACTGTTTGTCAGTCCCTTCCTGCCAAAGTTCTATTGCTTCAACAAATGACATCAGTGGGAATATAAACCAGCGCTGACTCCAGTTGTGGACGTGTCTGCCTGGTCTCATGGAGGATAGCACAGCCCAGGCTATTTCTATGCCTATCCACATCTTTTCCCTTGCGTTTGACAACTTTTAGAGTGTTTTGTGTATTACTTCACATTATTTTAATTGTTTTTTATCTGATTTTATTTCCACTTTTAACTTATTTTAAATTGTTTTATTGGATTTTTATTTTGATATTTTATTTAACTGCATTATGTTCATGGTTTTATGGCGCATCTGTTCTGTTTTTTATCCAGTTGCTGTGCAGCACTTTGGAAAACTTGTGTTTATTTAAATTGTGCTTTGTAAATAAAGTGGATTGGATTGGATTTCTATGTGGTTTTGTTACCGTATTTAAACAGCCTGTCTCACACTGTTAACACAGGCAGGGCCGTGTTTTCTGCCCATCTGCTGTTTGATCGATCCATTCTCATTCCATCTGTCAAAACTGTGGCGTGTGAGTGCGGATCAATCGCACACAAATTAAATGTATCCTGGAGCTACATGACGCAAATGCACACACCCCAAAAAGAACAGACAGATTCTAAATATAACGTCACATTTGTACATATTTCCAATAGGATGTAAACACTCCACCGATTCTTGCACCCCCCCCCCACACACACACACATACACACACACACACACACACACACACACACACACACACACACACACACCTCCCAGTCCTCACATCTTCAGAGGAGCCAGAAAAGACTGAGTTGCAACACGTTTGTTACCGGCAGGCCTCATTTTGTGCTGACTCTGCAGAAATTGACTTCAATTCCAGAGAGCTGCGTCTGGGCTTGGCCTCTCCTGGCACGCACAAAGATACGAGCAACGCCAGAAAGCCCCCCCAAAAAAAAGAAATGTAGAAATCCCAAGAGACGCACGCGAAGACCAGGCAAAAATTATTTGGAGGGTGTTTGTGTGTGCGTGTGTGTGTGTGTATGTGTGTGTGTGTGTAGAAGGAGAGGGGGTGTGGGTTAATGTGAAATGACTGCGAGCTGGCCGGCAACCCAGCTCAGTTCATCACAGATATTTGCCGAGGGGAACATTGACGAGTTTATGCCCAGATGTGTGGGTGGGAGACAGAGCCCACCAGTCATATCAAGTGTTGGTGAATTTGTTCCAACGTTTCAGACATGGTTCTCAATAAATCTACAGTTGCCGTTGGTTAGTGAACTACACATTCTATTTTGCACAAATGAAGACGTTTTCAGAGGAGTTTTCAGGACTGCTGCAAACTTCCAGACACCAGCATTGTTTAGCAAAGAAAAGAATAACAGGAGGAAGTGTTAACGTGTATTTTTATCTCAGAGTTTGCAGGAAAAAGAATGCACGGCTAAAGTTATGCAATTTAAATAGGACCACATGTCTGCGAGGCCTGTTGTCACCAGGTCGTATCGCAATCAGGCCTCTCTGGTGTGGAGGTTCCGTGTGTATTATAAAATCGTTCCCCTCGGTTTGACTCGGTGCCAATATTCATACTTTAAAGAAACAGAACATTCAGATAGAGACGAATAGCATGGGAGGACATGTACTGATAAACTCTGAACCCTCACAACAAGAACGTTCAGCATCTGAAGCTGGGTATGAGATCTTAGTGAGATGATGGGATGATGGATCATCGTGGAAATCACAGGTTTCAACCAATCTTTCAAACTCACTAGACAACAAGTTCTAATTAATTATCAGGGGTTAGAGATAAGGAAGTGTAGGACAGCAGGAGGGACAAAGTACAGTAAAAGTAACTGATAAAAAGCAGCAAATACAAGTCTTATAAATGAGTTGAAATAAGTATTATCTGAAACCTAATAGCAGAAGAGCTGAGGAAGTGAAAGACGTACAAAATCCTTCACCCTGCTATCTAATTGTTCTGTTACTGAGGTGGCAAATGTCTGATTACATCATCAGAAACTCAAATAATCAGTTTCTCAAAGAGATGGAAAAACTGGAAACAGAAAGGATCATTACTACGAACCTTTGGCAGTGTGTGTACGTGTGTGATATCTGTGGGGAGTGCTAGACGGGACGACTGATTGAGAAAGTATGTGACAATGAGAGAGAGAGAGAGTGTGGGTGTCTGTGGAGATAAGTGCTGGTCACTGGAGTCTGTCTACTGGGGGGGTCAAGAAGGTCACCGCTGGATGTGGAGAACGTCGTGAGCCGCCGATGTGTGGGAAAACCAGGGAAAGGACCGGGGGAATATTTTCAGGTCTGTTTGGGATAATTGAAGTGCGTCCTTCAGCTGGAGTGTGTGTCATGGAGCTTTGGTCATACATGGGGGGGGAAGAGAAGAGGAGGGAAAGAGGAAGAGGGGATTTGATTCTTGAGCAGGTCTGGTTCCCATTAGACCGGCGGCCCGGGGTCGGTTTGTTTGTACAGGCAGAACGTCCCAGAGGAGAACAGAGGCAGCCTGGTGTTGCTCCTCCCAGCACCACTTCCATAGAGGGAATATCAGATGCGGCGCTTCATTCTCCCGCCCCTCCTCGTCCGTCTTCTGCATCCTTCTAACCCCCGCCCCCCTCCCCCCTCCCCCCACATCTCCTTCCCCAATGGAACAAAGTCCACACGGGTCCTCTGCACTGTTTACGGATGTTCTTTGTTTATGTGCAATTCATGAGAGCTGCGTGGTGAGTTCCTGTCGTCGGAACCTCGGCCCTACCGTCCCTCCTCGGACGAAGCCGTGTGTGATGGAGCTGTCAGTCGCTGTGAACCCAGCCCTCTTCGTGTTGATCAGCCCTCCTGCCTCTGATGGGCAAGCAGAGACAGGCCTCTCGCTGCTCTCACATGGGTTGGGCCCACAGATCTGCAGTCTCATGCTCCTTTCAGGCGCGCAGGGCCGATCAATAAAAACTCTTTTCCACTCATACTGTACAGCAACGCTTGTGCAACACGTTTTTTCCATTACTGCGTGTTATGTCATGGAACATTTGTCACGGTGTGAGCTCTGCAGCTTTCGTCAGTCGTTGCATTTGTAAAATGTTTGCAACATGAGCTTCCCTAAAGCCGTCTCCCTGCAGGAAGTAATGGTCAGGTTTTTTTTTTTGTTATTCTTGTTGTTGTTGTTTGTGGCTTTTCTCCACAAAGACACAGTCAGTCTGTCAGACCTGACCGGCACCGTCATTGTGGATTGTGGGTAATAAAGACCTAACAACACCAAGACCACATGCAGAAACACTAACAGGTAAATAAAGCAGGGAGGCCGATTGACTTGACGCCACTGTGGTGAGACAGACAGAGCCGTAAAGATCAGAGTGCACAGTTAGTGAGTCAAAGTGAGGCTTGTGGAGATTGTGGTAAAACGGAGAGGAAGTTCTACGATAGTAAGAGGAGTAAGGTGGAGCTGTAGGGGGTGAGAGAAAGGGGAAGGGGACGATTTTTCTCCCCCTGTGCTCTGTAGGGAGCGGCAGGGGAGTGAAGTTGTGATTTATGGAAGCCAGAATTTCACAAGAACTTTTCCTGGAATTCGGGGATTTTCTGAAGGGGGTTTGGCTGAGGAAAGGGTTAAAGGGGGGCAGTCCAAGGCCAGGATAAGAGCAATGTTTCACTGAGACCATTAAATCAATTTACCTCCAGTAGGAGCCGAGTGAGAGAGCCGAGGAACAATCTGTCTTCCCTCAGCACTTTGCTTGAAGTCTGTGGAGGTTCAGAGGTCAAAGGGCCGTCGGTCCGAGACGGACAGCTTGGATTTTGCCTTCTTATTGGAGGTGGTTGAGGTCAGTGGCGTGGCTCGTTGGGTAACTAGCATTCAAGAAATTGAAGAAGAAAGCTGGAATTAAAATATTACAAATCAACCATCAGTTATCGGAAGGGAGCCTGTGAAAAATGAGATAATAAAAGCAACAACCATGCTCCCCAAATATTCAACAACACAAAATGAAACCATATTATACTGTATTTTCAAAGGCTTATAAATAACTGAAAGTCTTGACAAAACAACTGATATATCTATGGAATGAATTAGCCTTCTAAAAATATGGCTGAAACGATTATATTAATGTGTGTCTATGTTCGTGTCAGGATAAAACGACGGACAGCAAGCTTGGGTCCGGAATAACAACCCCGCTTTAGTTTAGTGAAATCTGCTGCTTGCTCACAGCTTTAGTTTAAAGAAGAATGTCTAATTCAGTCTGTTTTAGTTTAGTGATTTTACAACCAGTCATGGAAGAATTCATTCCACATTTCTTTTCTTTATTCAGCAGTGATATTTGTCAATTTTATGAGGCTGTGTGGCAGCACTGCCAACTTCTGCATTTTAGGGGTAAATGCTTGAACGTGGACACGCAATAAAACACACAGGCTCATAAACTTGCACTTCTCGGACTTTGCTTTTCCCATAATCCACCCTAGCTGCCTAGTAGGATGATTTTTTTTTTTTTTTTTTACTGTGGATATTATTCCTGACAGGTCTTCAGTGGGATTAGACAATGACTGTAGGATTTTTTTTTAGGTTGTTTTTTATTCCATGCTGACTTTAAGCTCAAATGGCAAATCTCCAAGTGGAACACGCAACAGCATGAACAAAGAGTCTTGGTAATGTGAAAACCACACTCACCATTGTGTGTATCCAGGGTCAGCTACTCCACTGATGTCGGGGCTATTTGACATAATCTAATAGGGAGCACGTTTTAGTCATCTCAGGCTCATAGTGGAAAAAAAGCCCCAGCCGGTCGACATTAGTAACCATAGCGATTATTTAATGACGAGATGCTGTCTGTCGGATTGGTTGCCAGGTTTTGACCAATTAAATTTTTAAGATTTGTTTGTATTGTGCTTCTATTGCAGTGCTTTTATTGTGTACGACAGGATTAACCTGCAATGGGTTTCCTTGTTTACGGCGTCTGGTGGCTTTCTTTTATTTGCAGTTGTTATTCCATATTTTGCTGTGGGTGATAATAATTTTGAACTTGTGGCCAGTGAGGTCATCCTGCAAATGGAGCGCAGCTGTATCACCAGTTTCTGAAGGCCAGCATGCGGTTCTGCTTCTGCTCTGGTCTGCAGACTGACAGCAGTAGGAAAGTTGCACCAGCTAACAAATTTTTCTTTGTTTCTTGCTTTAAAAGCAGTTTTCAGTAACCCACTAGCCCAGTGCAAACAGCTGCTGTCAGAAAAATGTGACCCCAACCCACAGCCCAAGAACACCAACACTTGGATGGCATACAGGGTGTCCTTAAAATGTCGTTTTTGGTTGGAAACAAAAAAAAAAACCTTACCTCTTCAAGCCCTTACTTACAACATGACAGCACAGTGATGTAGAATGGATTACCAAGAGTGGACAAAAATCATAATTCAAGATTTCTTGATTTTAAAGATGTGAGAAGACTCAGAGAAAGTGACAGAGGAATTTCCCTCTCAACAAACATGCATTAGACGAAAGGTCACCAGTAACATGTGACAGGCTAAATATAGATTACGTCACCTCTAAACAAGCAAGTATCTCTGGGGCCAATTACCACATCAGTCCCATGTAAAGCTAATTCACCATTAACCCTAACCTATGAGCATTTGTAGCACGCCATGTAAAGACATGCCAGAGATTTTTACAATAGAAACTATTACTGTTATATGTTTAACAGTATATAGAAAATATGCAAAGAACGTACCAAAGACACTCAAATACACACAGTTGCTAATGGCACAACAGTCACATGGCCAGTCCTAGTTTCGTTTTCTTTGGAGAATTTAATCACTTTTTGGTCCCTTCTTTTTTCCCAACTTCAACCACAATGGCTTCTAACAATGTTAGAAAATATTGTTGCATTAGTAAACTCCTCTCCAATTGCAACTGTCAAGCTAGCCACGCTAAAAATGGACTAGAAGTTAGTCAAGAAACAATTCAGAAAAATTTCCCATTTTAAGAGCTAGGTGTGTCACAGTGTGTGTTAACCCGAGTCAACTGATAAACAATTTACTTTAAAAATAAAATTTATAAAACTCATTAACTTGAAAATGATATATTTGAAGAACAAGCCCAAAGCTGTAGTAGGTTAGAGGTCAGTATTGGTTCAGGAAGTACCAGTTAATGATTCAGCGTTTTGTGTCGTACCGGATCCTCGGGGTCTAATGATGCTGGAGGTGAGCAGCAGGCTGCTGTTAAACAGCAGACGCGTGGGTTAGGTGTCAACATGAAAGAAGCTGCAGCTCTCCATGTGTGTTTAACGTATTTATACTAAAACAAAGACTGCTGGATAGCCTTCGTCTTCGTCATCACGGAACAGGACCTGCACATGGAGGCAGCAGACGGAACTGCTACTTTACGCTTCCACCCATAACCATTTGTTTGATTTGTCAGCAGGATTATACCAAAGCTAGCAAATAGACTTTCATGAGGTCTGGTGAAAGGGGCAGATAGAAGATTTTTCTTTTGTTTTTTTTTAAACTTTGCAATATTTTACAAAATTTTTTTGAATTTCTCTATGATCTTAATAACTAAAATCAGGCTAACCATAATCAGGCTATAAGTATGATTTTGATAAAGCTTGATTAAATTAAAAGAAGGCTCCCAGATGGTACCCAGGGTCCCTTTTTTAGGTTCTTTTTATCTTATGGAAGCACTGCCCACCCTGACGTCCAAGACAGAAACTATATACAAACTTATTAGCGTGATGAGGGTGGGTGGTGAACCATTCATGTACTAAAAATGTAAAACTCGGTGGAGATCTTTTTTTTTTTTACAATATTTTTCACAAATTAAAAATCTACCTTGACATTACACAAGAAGTAATTCTCCTTAGTTTCATAAAGGAACCAGAGGTTATTAAAAATAGAGCAGATGGACAAAAAGAGGAAGAAGGGGATGAAATCATCCTACATGACATGCGTTATGTCAACGATGACCATTCAGCTGACACAAAGAATACCTCAAAGACGGAATGATCTGAATTTACTATGACTTTTTTTGTTTCATGCAATTTGAATTGAGCTGAGTCGTGGAGTTTGCAGTGGGATCTCGTTAGTTTGACCTTCGCAGGGTGAGGTTGGAGCAACTGAAGGTGTTCCAGCTGCAGCCAATAATAAACGCTGGGGAGGGAAGTGAGATGATGATGATGGCAAGACTGTGTGCAGGGAGTTGATCAAAGCTCTCCAACTCACCGCTTTCCAGGTGGGATGTGATGCTTGACCACAGGGGGGGCAACATCATGCAGCCCATAAACCTGGGAGGCTTTCCGTGTAGTTCAATAGTGTCTTGGAGGGGCAATAAAATCCACTATAAAACACAATTAGGACATCATTGTCTGTGACTTTTCCCCATTCTGGAGAGATCTATTCATGAAAGGTGCAACAACAAAATAATACCTAAATTGAATATGTGGGGGAAAAAAATTTAATGCTGGGAAAAAATAGAAAAAGATCCTCGAATTGATACCAAAAAAGTTCAAAGGTCAGCGTCTGTGATGGACGTGTTACCCAAGGGAGGGGACACGTGTGTCTCTTCAGGTGCCGTCCAGGTGAATTGTTTTTCAGGAGCATCTCTATTTCCCTCCTAATTCCAGAAAGACCAAGCCAAGCAACACTCAGCATGTTCCAACAGTATACACACTAGTGTTTGACTCCAGGGCACTAGACTGGTCTGCCTGCAGTTCAGACTTGTCTCCCGCTGAAAACATGTGGTACAATACATATAAAATGGAGACCCTGCAGCATTATTAAAGATAATTATTACTTCCAAACCAATTATTACCCTCATTTTCCAAAAGCTTATTGAGTGTTTTTCGAACAAAAGGTGATTACATTAAATTCAGAATTAATGTCTATTTACAGCAAACATTAAAGTTTGTCAGATTAAAAATTGAATGTCTGATCTGAGTATTGGGTGAACTAAACAACAATGGATGCAAATATTAAATTCTGTTTTCACCAATTTCTTACAGCGAAAGTGGACATTTCAGGTCTATGTCATTGTCTAGTCCACATCCAGGACAGGTCGGGGTCATGCTCATTGTGTTTGTGTGTGTGTGTGTGTGTGTGTGTGTGTACTTTAAAGCCAGACGTATTTCCGGCTGTATCAGGAGAGTGTGAGGTCTAAACCCCCACCAGCCTCTGTGTCGTCTCCTCACACTTACGGTCTTCATTTTTCAATCCACTCTATCATGTTGGCTACGTACTGAACAATGGCATTTCAATGGGGAGGAGTGTGGGTCACGAGAGGTTCTGGTACGAATCCCTGGATTAAAGTAATGGCCTGGGCTTGATCCTTCTTATCTGATGACCCCCAACATTGACCCCAGCAGTCAAGTGCCAGGAAACAGCTGATAAGCTTTGCTTGAAGAGAGAAATGTGCACTTTTTGATGCCTGTGTTAGCACAAGTGCTCTTTTGTAAACACTTTTACAGGCGAATGCTGAGCTCCCTGCCTCTAGCAAAAACACGCAGAGAACAAATCCATCTCATTCATCCTCTCTGTTTCAGCCGTACACCATGCAAGCATCTCCAGGCAAGATTCCAATAGGTGCACGCTTGACCTGGTTAGGGAAAGCTTATTTTACCCTCTATTGACCACCTTCTTGTCATTTCCTTCCCCCCTCTGCTTACACGCGTCCATCCCTTACTCTGTTTTCTTTTTCAACTGTTTACCACACTGTTCTCTTAATTCTTTTCTTTGTCAACTCGAGTGGAAATGCACGAAAGAACAAGGACGAACAGGCCTGGGTTTTTTTGGCCTGCTGAGCGTCTTCTGTGAAACATCAGAGCACCAAATCCCTCGCGTACTTCCATGAGTGTCTGGAACTAAACAGCTCCAAGGTCACGGTATGAGAGCAGATGTTAAATAGCTGCCATGGATGTGACAGCATAGCAAACTAATGCTGTCAGCGGGGAGCATGCAGCAACGTAAACTGAGAAAACATGACTGATTCTTGACAATTAGTTAACGCACGCGCGTGCACACATGCACACACACACACTCACTCACACACACACACACACACACACACAAACCTTTGAACTTAGTCTGGTCAATGGATTAGCGAGAAATGTCAGTGTTGGGTTACGGTGCCAAAGCGAGAAGAGCCCTGATGGCTGCCATATGGTTGCAGGTCAGAACAACAGGTCTTCAGCCGCGCATTTGGTGCTTCCTCTGAAGATTAAATGACAGGGAATCAATCTGCTGCTCTTCTAAACTAGAAACAGAGGGCTTTACCAGAAAAGACACCTCTCACAATTACCGTTTGCCCACAGAGCTCGGGGGGCGTTGGGGGGTTGCATCACTTCTCCTCGGACTGCTCCTATTACAGCATGAAACTTCCACTCTCCGTTATTATGATAATGGAAAACACTAATAATGGATGTGTGGATTTAAATGTGTTTTCCTAAGGGTACTTCAGCAAGGCTCTATCAACATCGCCCAAATCTGCAGGAAGCCACAAAAGCCTTGACTCACCCCCCGTCTCGAACCACGACCCCCCGGTTCCTACTTTACTATCCACTAACACTCTTGTGAAGTGGACCATAGCCCAGTGAACACAACAGACACCATATATAAACTGCAAAGCATGGTAACCTGCACTGACATCAGTGGAGAAGTCTTTTCAGGCCTGCCTGTAAAAACTGGGTAACTCTATACTCCTGTGAGAGTAATAAATGTTAATGTTTTGTTGTTGACACCATTACACTTCAGATAGACCTAAAGAAAGGAAGTAAAATCACAAACCACCATGTAACATATAAGATTCAATGATTGCAAACATGTCGACACATGAAGCCGATATTTCCATCGCGTTTGGCCATAAACTCCACAAAAATGGAGCGTGACTTTATCCCTGCAGATCAAATAATAAAGGATTTGGGTTCTTTAGTGCAGGACAAAGAAAACCTGCTAGATTCTCAAGTGATAAAGTGGTAAAATAAGACTGTAGGTCTAGCAGGCGTGAATGCAGGCTGGATGGATTTCCTCAGCAGACCTGTGAAGGGCAGAGACATGCGACACAGGCAGCACTTAAGCCGGCTGTTGGGAGTGCAGAGGGAAATAAGTCCTCCCCAACTCGGGGCAGCATTGCCGAGAGTAGGAACCAAACCTCTGCACCCATTATCCCTGTCTGTGTGGATTACTGGACATACCCTTAGATACATGTTTTAATTATGTAAATGAGGCAGCAGAGCCTTAACTTTAGCAGCAGTTAGCGGTTTTATGCTACATCCTCTCAGATGAACAATGATCCATTTTCAAGCAGGGATTTAAGAAACAAAAGCCATCACACCTGGTGCAAAACATTTTTGTGTAGGTCTAATTTAAAGTGTGAAGAGGATCTGTCGCCAGTATGCATTTGGGCATTTTATTAAAAGCAATGGTGACGACAGACCCCCCATCTGAATGCTGACAGTGTTCACTTCCCTCTCCTCTGACATGAGCAGCGGCCGGAGTATCTCATCATCTGAAACAAATCAGTTTGAGAAAGTAAGCTGATGCACATGACCTGGAGTATATTTAACACATCAAAAATACCCAACGTGCAAAAACGAGAAAGGTATTTCCTACAGTTTTTTTTTGTGTCTGGTAATCTTTTATGTTATGAAAAATTGACAGGGGATACTTCCACATTTTTACTTGAGACCGTCGTTCTGTTTGGATCAGTTGCGTGTAGAAGCGAACCTAAATTACACATAAAAGTGACTTTAATAGAAAATGTAACAGAAATGATAAGCACACCTGCTGCAACCCACCATGCTTCCCTTCATGCTACCCATTACATAATGACAGCTGCATATGCTGCTCAGCATTGTGTATTACAGACTAGGGATAAACAATAGATGGAAAGTCCCCATTGCAAAGCCTGAGAACGGTTAGAGTTTACTGTTAGCGACATCCCCGGTGGAATCCTGCATCTAAAAGTAGGAGCAGAGGATATTCAGCAGCTTGTCCTCTTTGGGCCGTGTGTGAATGAGTGAAACTACACTGTGGTGTTTTTCCTCCATTGGTCTAATGCACAGCCTACTTTCTGACTCTGCACTCATTTCATTCTCTGACTCATAACCAGCTTACATTTCCCGCTTCATGCAATGTTAAAATAAGGTCAGATGAGCATAATATACCTCAGCATTTCTGGCCATCTAGAAAGTGTTCACAAAGTTCATACATTAAGGAAAAAAAACATTGCTGGTAAAAGCTGAACAGTGTAAGGAACAGTTTCTCGTCTCCCGCCCGGTCTGTTGTCGTCCTGTGGCTCGATTAACTTTCATCCCCACTAAATGTTCATTTTAAAAATTCCAGTTATGTCACAGACATATATCCCATTGTACATAATGGTGGAACACTGGGTTTTCAAAGTCAAGTTCTTCATAAAATCTGTATTTATTTTTCATCATGATGAAACTGGAATGTAAAAAAAAACAACACACATTGACACGAAATATCCTACAGACAAACCAACAAAAAATTATGGTTGAATTTAACTATTTGTCTGTTACTTACATTTACATGTCTGTCTGTAGAGAGAGAGAGAGTAGAACTATTGATCCCTTAAGGAGGTTCCATCAGGGAAATTAACTTCTCCGTCACACCACACACAGTACAGCGAGTACACAGAAACACAGAAAAAGCACACAGAAAGCACCAGCGCATAGAAAGTAGTACCAAAACCAAATAGAAAGAATAATAAATAACCCAAAATGCCAAAATATTCAAATAGAAAGGCATAAATAGGCAAAGGAATAATAAGGCATAAATAAACGGGCTTAGATAGGCATGGGTAGAGTGAATGTAGGTAAATGTAAGTATAAATGTAACAAGAGTAATCTGTGCAGGAATGCAAAGATTGATACTATCAGGGTGGTGTGAATTTGGTACTAGCATTATCATTAGCATTAGCCTAAGCAGCATTCTGCTTGTTAAGTGCTGTTAGTGTTGTAACCTGAAGGGGTGTGTTTCACCAAACGCCTTATTGTTCCTCATTATGATGCGGAGCAGCCTATAAAATGTTCATTTTTGGAACCATCGTGAAAAGGTCCAACTTTTCATTCAAGCTTTGACAGCGCGGCGCCGGTGCGTGAAACAATGTGACCCCTGAGAGTGTGTTTCAAGGTGCACATCTAGCAGCTCCATGAAGTCATCTTCCTCGGGGGTGGGGGTACGGGAGGCTGCTAATAACAGCTGCCAGATGTGCAGCGTCCCGTGGGTCTGTGCAAATTCTCACAGACAATGGAATGCTTGTGAGGAGCCCCAACAGGAAGTGAGGTCAGGGCTCTTGACCCCTCCCCTAAAAGCTTTAGAGGGAGCTACAGCGGTGGAGCAGCTTTTGAAAGGGTCCCATCATAAACCCAGTGATGATGAGAAGTGAGTCCATAAAGGCGGTCTGCTGGTCCAGCCCACGGAACACTTGAGGCTGGGGCGCAGACTGCGAATAACAAAAGGACCTGAGACACGTGGCTTTACCATTAGAGCTGTTTAACTTGCAAAGTTAAGTTATTTGTTATTGCAAAGTTGATGCTTTTTTTCACCAGTTGTTCTCTTTTTCTTTAAAGCAGTTCTTTCCAAATAGCAGCTGCTCCTGCGGGGGCGGCAGGGATGAGTGTGGTGAGAATGGTTGCACAATCTTGATCTCTCCTCCACCAGTAAACCATGAGCAGACACGACATGAGTCAAAGACTGTTTGGTAGAGACCAGATGTACCTCAAGGCTCATTTGAAGCTGCTGATGTGTTAGTACTGGGCTTGTTCCATTCCTTCCCTTAACTAGGATATATGATGAACAGTGAGGTGTTTTCTTGTTGTGTTGTGATGTAATTTATGTGGACATGACTCTGCTGGCTGACATGCTGTCATTTAATCATCAGATGTGTATTGTCGAGTTAAACTCTGAATCATCAGTCTGGACCATTATATTTTGTGCAGGTCTTTCATTTTCTATCCATGTGGGCATTTAACCAAAATGATACTTGGGTTCTGAGGTAAATGCTAATGTATCTACCACAGAAATCACTGATCGCCTGGGAAATTTTACAATATAATTAATCAATACTGTAGCAGCGATGTGCAGCACCATCTCCCATCACAGACGTGACGTCATAGCCCCTGGGATTACTTCAACCCTCAGCGGAATGACTCTCAGGACGTTGCCCCCTCAGGGGTTGGATAGGGGCTGTGTCACTGGTGGCAGCACCTGCCCTTCTGTATGTCTGTCTGGGCACAGCCTTGGTTACTAACAAGCCCTGACTTACCTTCACCTCACCCTGCTCATCACACACACACCTATACCCAGACCTGGGGGGTAGAAATGAGAAATCGACTTGCCATGACTCACAGAAACAACAAACACATGTAACACGAGGAGAAAGAGGGTGAAGTGCTTCTGTTCTCTTTTCATCCTCCTTTACAAAAAAGGAAGATTTTGTGAAACTGTCCCATGATGAGGGCAGAGCTGACCCTCTCCAAGCAGGATGAGTTGAAAGAGTGGGACTCCTGCTGGGATCTGCTCGGAGAGAGGAAGTGAAGAGGTGGGACATCTGGACTTCATTTGCGCGCTCCACAAATAATCTTTAAAATATATATATATATATATATATATATTTTTTTTTTTTTTACAGACTTTTTTTTTTTTCTATATCTGTTACTGTTTTCATCGCGAGAATCGCAACTCTTGATGGGCACATGACGTTACGGTCTGTCTCTCCTGTGTGGGTGTGTGTGTGTGTGTGTTTTGTTACGTGTGTGAGCGCGTATTGTGTGCGCGCCTCCCTGACGCTTCACAGCCCCGTGGAGCTGTTGTTCCCACAGAAGCTTGAGGACAATCAGACGGACAGTTGGATTACTGCGACAAAAGAGAAAGTGCGCTCATTGTTTTTAAAGTCTTCTCTGCGTTTTGCTCGCTTCTCGTTAGTCTGTTTTTTTTTTTTTTTTTTTTTTTTATTGTGGAAAAAAATCGCTCCGGTGTGCTTCACGTTTTCCGCACACACCGGTATGGATTTACCAATGACCATCCAGGACGCTGTCTAGTCTCAAACCCAAGTTCTGATTGTCATTCTTTGCCGGAGAAGAACAGCGTTAAACTTTGACGCAGCATTTTGTGGAAGCTGGTGGCCACATGTGAAGACATTTGGAGACAAAATATTAATCGGAGCGTCTTTCGCTGCTTTTCCAAACTCTCTGGATCTCTCATGGGGTAAGTAGTGACACCCTGTCCAAGTAATAATCAAACAATAGGATCTATTTTTAACCCGCTTGTGTGAGCTTCGCTTTGAAAGTGTACATCTCCGTCCTCGTTCTCCTCGTAAACGCGAAAAAAAACCCCACCTCTGACGCGTTTATTATAAGGTGAACGTTTGCATTGATCTGCAATTGTTTTGTGACAGAAGGATCGCTCGCATGAAGCAACACGCTTCTCTTCACCACAGACAGAAATTCTATCTCAGCCTGCAGCCACCCTGAATATTTAGATTCCCTGCAATTGTTCCACGGAGCGTGTTTTAACGAACAGCACTGTGTCCTGTTACACATTAATGAACCGGGCTACAGCTGTCGATCATACATGGAGGGGGTTTGGGGGGGTGGGGGTGCATCATATTTTGTCTGTATAGTTTTTTTGTTGGAGGCTGAGATGAGCTGCGCGCACCCCAGGCGTGTCCTCACAGGGGTCCACACACACACACACACACACACACACACACACACACACACACACACACACACACACACACACACACACACACTCGGGGTTCCTCAGAGCCGTTGCAGCCTGCTGTGTCCAACGCACCCCCCCCCCCGAGTCTGACCCCTCTAATGTTGTTGGGGCTTGTTCATCCGTCACACTAAAGACGGCATTGTGTTGAAAGGATGTATTAATAAGACAAAAGCCCCCATTATCCCCACGCACCGGAGTTAATCTCACGGGGGCTGGAGATGTGCTCTTCCCCCCCCCCCAGAGAAAAGCAGCACAGAGAAAGATCTTAACAGACTGCAGGATAAAGTTTGTGCAGAATATCACTCATTTTAAATACACAAACATGTATTGATTATGATTGTGTACTGGAATTAGATTGTAAGTTGAATATTTGCAGGACTTGAGTTTGCGTCATTGTTTGCGGGCCTGGTAGTTACTGGTCATCACCACCCCCCCCATTCTATAATCAGGCTGACTAAACAACTTGTTGTTAACTCCAGCACAGGAGGATACGCAGGTGTCAGCAGTCCAGTCATGAGGCGTCCTGTTGTGGGTGAATCCTCAAATCACCGTGAGATAAGATGATAAGGTGGAGGAACTAACGTTTATTACCCAGATAAACCCCCCCCCCATCCATCACCTCCCGCCCTGTGGTTGGTCTGGTTCAGTCAGCACGCGTCATGCTCATTGGTAGGTGGTTTTATCTCAACACTAAAGCTGAAGTTGTCAGTTAGAGAAGCAAAAACTCTCAAATAGACAAGGATGGTAGAATTAAGTAAACGTCTTCCAGTGATAACATCTGTGGTGGGGGGGAGAGGAGGAAACTGGCTCAGCAGCATTAGCCGGGGGGGGGGGAAGTAGTGAGCGCTGAGGGCCTGTCAGCAGGTTCCATTGATGCTGGCGTTCTGCAAGACCAGCTCGGTTTGTTTGAGGCATGCGTTAATGGACCAAGGTGCTTCTCCCAGCATGCCTTGCATTGACTGAAGACTAGTTATGGTACAGTTGGCGAGCCATCTGCACCACAACCCCCCCCTCCGCCCCCCACCCCCCATGTGTGACTGCTGCCAGGCTCCTTCACAAATTCACCATCCTTGGCTTCGGCAAAACTAACCCCGGTTTCTGTGACCAGTGCGATCTGATTGGCCAGACGCTCGCACAGCTTCAGGCACGACACACACATAGTGTTTTTCTTTTCAGTCCAGCAACCTATGACATCATGAGTTCACGATCTGTAGGTTACTGATCCGGCTCTGTGGCTGTGCGTAATTAGACCCCCATCTCAATGGGGACTGCCGGGGGACAGCGTGAGAAATGAAGCCAAAAAGATGAGCCAAACAAATAAATACATGTATGAGTGCATAGCTGGATAAATAAATGAATGGTAATTCGGTGGTGGGAACTGGATTTGCAGCACTTTTCTCAGCCCACTAGGGGGTTGATGGTGGGACGGGCGGTGGGTGGTGTTGATCCCTGATGGATGCTCGGGTTTCAGCTCAGGCCTGAGAGCGGTCTGCTTATAGGAAATAGCGAGAAGGCTTTTTTTTTTCCTTTGTGAGACTGAGTCATCTTTTGTTGCCTGCAATCACCACTTTATTCAGGCAGATTGGGTGGGTAACAACACTGAGAGATCAGAGCACCGCTGAACTCCCCCCTGGCCTTTACCTGGTTATAAAAGAAACCACTCATGTCAGCATGTGCTTCACCAGAACAGACCCCCCCACCCCACCCCACTGTCACATCAGAGAAGACCTGGCTGGTCCTGATGTGTCGCTTTGGGACTTAAGTAAGGTAGTAACGTGAGGACTTCTAGCGACAAAGACTTCTCGCTGGTACTCCCTCTTCGCCTGAAAACACTTTTCCTTGGGTGTGGCAGCCGGAGCAAAATAAACGCCTTCTGCTCGCAAGCCTCTCAAGCACAAGTCACAACACACAGCTGACAGCATGTAGCGTTATGATTCACAGCCAAACCCTGGCATCGACTTAGATCAGGATAAATAAAGTAGGACATCCACCACGTTTTGCCCCTTTTTTGTGAACATAATTGGAAATAGGTGGTCACTAAACATCGCGTCTGAATTTTGTTGGCAGGTAGAGACGTAACACATGCACACTTACTCTCCATCTGTCTCGTCTTTTCAAAACAACCTTTCGGAGTTGCAAGAAGATTCCGTCATGCTCGTCTGATTATTACATAAACATTTACGTTAGCTGATATTTGCTAGAGAAAGAAGTGTCGCTGACTATTTCTGGGATGGTGCTTCAACCACTGAAAGAATCCATTAGCTTTAGAGTATCCTGTTACATTCCTATTCCACTTGAGAGACTTGGACAAACTCTAGAACCCCCACCCCCCCAACATGACCAGGTGCTGATGCTTGTAGCAGCATGCTGCGGTTTTTGATGCGTTCTGGGGTGGGGATAAAGCTTCTTCTTCATGTCACATTTCAAGCTCGGACCGGTCCACGTTCCACAGGAGAACGCCATGGGTTAGACGTGATGCTGCTAATTGTTTTTTAGAACGTGAGCAGGAATACTTCCTGGTGTCATATAGGAACGCAACACGCCTCTGTGTGACAATGAGAAGTAGATTGAATATAAGGTTTGTGGTTATTCCCCTGGGTTTGTGTGGAATCAGTGCATTAGGTGATACACAGTGGGGTTTTTTTTAACAGTATGGGAACAATCTTACACTCTGTTGTAGTGGCAGCACAAATTTGTGTGGTTGTGTCGTGGTTTCCCCTGTTCTGGTCTTTTTCGGTGCTCCTGCAGCTCTGAGAATGACCAGAATCATGGAGCAGGTACGCATGAAGATGCTGTGGCTTTGGAGACCTCTTCCTCTTCCTCCTCCTCATCCTCATGCTGTCTTCTTCTCTCCTGGAAGCCTTGTTTGTGCAGCTGGAAAACTCAACATGACTACTTCAACACCCCAGCTCCCCAAATATATAAGTATGCAGGATTCTTGGATTTTAAAATTGCCCCATGCAGCCAGTCAGAGCCTGCTAAAGACATTAATTGTGAATGGAATGGAATTTACTTGGTCTGCCTCGCTAATCAGCTTTTTAATGACTGACAGACTTTAAAAATAAAACAAAACAGCAAAACTGTGATGGCTTGTTTTGTTAGGAAAAGCTATTAAGATTGTTTATCCTGTAAGTCTCTCCAGGGTTGAAGACGTGACGGCATCTACCTCCATTCGAGCACAAACAGGGTCATGTCAGAGGCCAGACCACTCTACTGCAGCAACAAGATACAGTGAGAGTGAGTTTATTTCAAATGAATAGGACAGCTTGTCAAATATGTGCATTTGAGATGAGCTTCGTCTGGGTCCCGAGGTCAAGTGGCCTTTCTCATAAAGAGCGACGCAACAGCACTGCTTTCTGAGCTGTTGGTTGAAAAAGATTCTCTGGCAATACACTCCACCCAAAACCTTGCATAAGTCCTGGAACAGCTGCATAAAAAGCCAAGTAGTCTAAAATGGGTCTTTTCTTTTTTTAACGTTTGTCATGTTGCCATGAAGAAAAACAGACAATACATTAAATACCTCCTTGTTTCTGCTCTTGCACATCTGTTTTTCACAATTTTAAGAAGGGCTGTCCTCGTGCCAGGGAGTCCAAAGAGCTTTTTGAGAAATTAGATTTTTTTTTTTCCTGACAGGAAGACATTTCAGATGTATAAAATACTAAGGCGCAACTGTGAAGCATGTGGACACAGCAGTGTTCCCTCTCTAGGCAACCGTGTTTTTCCTCCCACAACAGAGCTGTGTTTAAAGGATCTGTGTTTGCCAGAGGAGTCTGGGGTTGTTTTCTTATGCTGGACCATGATGTAGTGATGGAAGGCCTCCATCACTACATCATCTTATCTGTGGGCACGAGGCAGAAGCAATCAGGGCAGCTTTGTGTCAGCCTGTAAAGGTGGTATCATTTTCCATTGTGTCGTGCTATGCACGACACAATGGAGTCGCCGGAGCTTCTCCTTTCACGTCCACTTTGACTTTTCTTCTTTTTTTTTTTTTGGGGCATGCTGTCTACCAGTAATGATGTTCTATGCATCACAAAATCCCTGTGACATCAGTGGAACAAACATGAGTGTCACGGCAAACCCCCACTTTGTTACATAGGTGCACAAACCGCGTAGGTATTTGTTTGTCATATCTCGTGTTTGTCGGCACGCCATGCTACAAATAAACTAAGCTCTCTCGCAGCACAACTCCCACATGCATAGCGACCCACAAGAACATGAGAAGGGGTGGAGTTCAAAGTATACCAATGGACTAGGAGAGGACGGAGGCAGCAGGACAAAAGATGTCTAAAAAGAGGGTTCAAAGCCATTCATTAGGGGAGACCTCATTGTTACAAGAAGAACATGGGAAGGTGTGCAAAAGGGTAGAGTGACTGAAACCTGAATCAAGCGTTCACACCTGAGTTTCTGGCGCAGGCCAGACAGGCCTGATATCTACAGCATGTCTTATAACAGATATCACAGCATCTGGTGTGTGTGTGTGTCCTGAGTCTGTCTGAAAGACGCGGTGTGGTTTTGACACTTTAGTACATGCACACAAACCTGCTGCTAAACGTTTTTAACTGTGGTGTACCACTGTTCTATGCAAAGTGTGAAGACTGACAATAAATTTATGCACTTACGAAATCTCAGGACAATGCACATGCATGCTGTAGAAAATTCACTCAAGGGTTTTATAGCTGCTGTTTTAGAATTATCATTACTGAGGCTACGCAAAACATTTCTCACTAATAAGATGTAAAATGTCTTCACATTTCTGAGAAAGCAGTCGGGGTTGTGTGAAGCTTCTGCTTTTCCTAAATTGGGAGCCGTTTTCAAAGTTGGTGCTGTAATGAAGTCTTTAATAGGGGACTGTAAGAACATGTCTGCCCCAGATGTGTGCTAAATAAATCCGTCTTGATGTGTGTTTAATCACCTCTTTGTGGGTTCGTTTTTTTGATCTCTGTGGTGAGGTTTAAAATATATTAAGCAAAGAGAAGGGGGTGTTACAGCGAGGACGATGTGGCCTTGCAAATCAGGCAGACGTATGAGAGGGGGTGATATGCAAAACGGAATGTTATAAAAAGGAAAATTTGGAAGCTGGTGACTAAAGTTGACAGGAGTGGTAAGCGGTGAAAGTATTACAGTGATTGCCTCTCAAGCACAGTTATGGGACTTAGCCCCTCTACATTACAGTTTGCCAGACTTGGGGGCAGGGGGTGTCTGCTGGTCATGTGTAAGATACTGTGTACTTTACACAGCTCTTTGTCTCCAGCTCCTCTTGTTATCACTGCACAAGAAAAATTGTGATAAATAAAATGTAACAAACTTTCAAAGATGAAACGACTGAAGAGCGGAACAAGAAAAACATGTGAATCATTGTGAAACACAGAAGTACAGCTTGTATTTCCGACTAAACTTAAGTTCCAGACTGGACCCGTCTGAAGTGGCTGAAACCAAAGCCTTAGATTGTCTGTGAAGCAGAAGGGGAATCCTTAATTAACTGATACACCCCTACTAATTGGGGGCACACACGCTCCCAATATGTAGCAGCCTGTGTGTGGAGTATAATGGAGTTAACAGAATATCAAACAAAGAGAGAGGTAGGGTTACTTTGGCCTGTGGAGCTATGATTCAACATTGAAAAACACAGAGGGGAGCGTTGAATCGGTCACAAAGAAGGAACTCTTCTGCTCTTTGCATGTCATCTGCTGAAGGTTTCATGCTGCTGATGCAAACACACTGTTGTAATCCACTGTTTCTGTTTGCGTTCTTACTTCTTCTTAAAACTTCCAGTCTCTATTCAATGATTGGTTTTATTAGCCAATATTACATCAGAATAACGAATGATGACTTATTGTTTGTATGTCACTCATCCGTCAGTGTAGGCCACTGTCTGCCCCTTGATTGCAAGACCAGCGAGAGAAATGGCCGCACTTATCATCATTTAGCTTTCTCTGCTCCAATATTGTTCATCACATAACTATGTTTTGCAGTATGCTTGTGTTGGTATTTGAAGTTGTAGTAATTTCTTGTGTTCCTTATTTATCATATGCAGAACAATTACAGAGAAGTGCTGATTTATGACACAGATTTGATGGGCTTGAAGCTGACAATTTTTTTTCTGTCCCATCATCAAGGCCGGAGAACCAGATGTCTCGTAACGACAGTTCAAAAATGGCACCAGTCTGCTCCGTTGCAGCTGGAGTGATGCCACAAATTGACTGCAAATAGTCAATAGCCCTGTGCTAATGTGAAAAGATTTCACACATGGAGCCCTGGGGGTCCGTGATGGATGGCGCAGCATAGAACCACTGCAGCCACCTGCCAGCAGACATGGTCCATCCTGTGGTGGCACAGCGTGATCGCATAGGGCTGCCTGGTTCAACAGCAACAATAAAAACAGGTCTGCATTAATGAACCATGGGTGCAGGGACTTGTGATGGCCGTCAGCATGAAGACAAGGACTTATATTCATAAAGTTTAAGAAAGAGGAAAGTGTACAAAACAATCACGGGTGTTCAGTGTTGTCATTTTCTAAGGATTGAGGCTGCCATGGAAGCAGTGAAAGCTTGTGGTGGAGGTAGTTGAGTTAGCTCCTGTGTGTCTGACATGTCAACACTTGACTACATTGCTGTGCTTTGCACACACAATTTTCCTCCCAGTAGTAGCGGCTCCTACACTCTATGAGGTCACATTCACACCTTTTATTTTATGTCTGCTGAAATACCCCTGAAACACTTTGTTACATCATGATATCCTGTTTCTGCTCAACGATTTTCTGTCGAAACAGATTTTTGCATGTTCTGCTGTAGTGTGTCACTCTCAGCTTCACTGACAGTTAGATCACATGCTGATCATTGTGGCTTCAGCCCCCCCCCCCCCCACACACACACACACACACACACACAGACACACACCGTCCTTCAATCTGTGGATCAGTAACAAGAGCATATGGTAGAGGAAAGGTGTGGAGTGTCTCTGTTTACAATTTTCCAAAATGCAAAGATAAGACGTAGACCTTTATCCCCATTAATGGCTGTAAAAATGGAACAGGAAAGAGCAAATCACATCAGCAGATGCGTTCTGTGTGTCCGTGATGGATTTGGGGCTGTTCTTAAAATGGAAAGATGATTAAGGCCATTCCAAAGGAAACGCTGTGTTGTCTCTCATACGGTGCAGGAAGTCATTAAATTTCCTTAAAATGGAAAAAGTAGGATTGCTTTTTTAAATAACATTTTTCAAATGAATACCAATTTTTTTTTATAGTTCCAGGTGTCATAGAGTTGAAACTCTTAATCAGTCTATTGATTTCTTTTGAAGGATTGATTCCCAGCGAACTGCTAATTGCTTAACGGTTGAAGTTATTCTTTTGTTATTTGAGGGTTTTTCAGTGTTGTTTGGACAAAAGAAGATCTTTAAAGAATCAGTGAAATGGATCATTTCTGTTTTACATTTTATTGAGTAAATGTTAAATCATATGGTTGTGGAAATAATGAGCAAATTAATCCACAATGAAAAAATAATTGCTGCCATAATGCTGTTGGACATTCAGGGAAGTGGACACACAACTGTGAGCTCAGAGTGTGACGAGCAGATGAAGAAAGCTGTTACCGGATATTTCAGACTACGGTGAAACGCTGTCATTCTTCCATGTAAACAAACAGGAAAACATAAATTGATAAGTTGGAAATGTAAACTACCCATTTTCAGTTCTTCATCTTATCTAGACTAAACTGTTTGTGTGAAATCGTACACAAGTGTGTCTGTACGGAAATGTTGTTTCCATGGCTTTTGTTCCCCTTCCCTGCAAAGAAAGGGGCTTTGGTGGTTTAGGTGTTACAGGTAACAGCTAGTGTAAATGGGCGGCGTTGCCATGGTTTTTGGTGAGCAGACCCTCTGCTAATTGGGGCTTATCAGGTGTTTCTGGGGAAAAAAAACACCTGAGTCTTTGTCCAACTGTCAGTCCCATGATAGAGAGGGGAGCTCTTTTTCTTCTTGTCAGGGTTAGCAGAAAACAAGAGTCAGCTTTCAGCAACGAGCCATCACTTCCTCTTGAGCGTTTGGAAATCTGGGCTGTATACGGTTCGTACCTGAGTACAGCCGTAGTTCCTCAGAAGTCACAGATGTGTGTGGTTTTGCAAAGTAAACATCACTGTGACAATCCTAATTACACTTTGTTAGAAACGTGTGTGTGACACCACAAGAGTGTCTCTGCATCCTTTCCAACCGGTAAGAAACAGAGTTTTGGTGGCGATAGGTTTTCTGATTGGGTATCCAGTCTTTGTCAGTTTTTTCAAAAATATTTAAAATAAGTCTGTCACGATTTAAATTATTTGCTAAAACATTATGTAACCCTTACAGTACTAAACACTTAACATGTACTAACAAGTATCTTTATAAATCTTAAATCATGTTGGACTACTGAAATGTGTCGCTGTTGGTATTCTACTGCATTTGTTTGGAAAGGAGTCTTCGGTTGACATGGTGCACTGATGTTTTTACAGCGTGTTGTTCTTATTGTGGATGTGACAGCTATGTCTGGGTTGAACACAGGGCACAGCTTTGACAAAGGCTTCAGAGGGAAGGGTTACATTGCAGGAAGTCTGAACTCCCAGTCAGCCAATCACAGTGGAAACGTCTGAAAGGCACATGGCAGGTAGAGGGGCGGGGCCTGGCTGCAATTAGATGGTGCTGTGGGCAAACCAGCCTATCAGGTTTCCCACACAGTGAAACCCCTTGATGACAGACGCCAAAGGACTCCAGGTGAGGACCTTGAGCTGTCAATACGAGAGAAGCACATGAGAACAGTCCTGGCTGAGCTAAGAGGAAGTCCTGGTTCAGGCCCAGTTGAAGCGACTGCTTTGCTTCAGCAGACTGGAGTCTGTGAGACGGGTTTGTGTCGGGTTGCTTTTACAATGATAGAATCATTACAGGCTGCAGTAACGTAACCAAATGGAATTATGCTGGTGCAGGCGGTACACGTGCTCACACTCAATCCTTTTATTTGTCTATTAATGAGCTTAAAAGGCATGAGGAGTGCATAGAGCATTTCTGATAAGGGAACACTCAACCATAAATACATTTCTGCATTGAAACAGATACAGTTATGATACAGCTGCTGCTGCAGCCAAATGGAAGTGTGCTCTCCTATTATTGAGGCTGAAGGGCAACACTCTGCACACAGAAAAGAGGCTGTTCTTTGTTCCTGCTCAAGGAAACAGTATGCCGGTTATTATCGTCAGCCAATAGTGGCTGTGTGCCGAAGCTGCATGAATGCAGGGGAATGTCCGTCACAGTCAGCCTTGTGTGTGTGTGAAGATATATTTCTGTCCACATGCTGAGCTGAATTGTGTGCTGTGCAACATGTCACATGGATGAGTGTGTGTGTGTGTGTGTGTGTTTGTGTGTGTGTGTGTGTGTGTGTGTGTACGTCACAGTGAAGTCCAGGATCGCAGCCTTTGTATCCAGATGCCGTTCCACATGCATGCCCTCTCACATGGCTTTGTGCCGTTCCCGCTCCATCTTTCAGTCTCCTGGGTTTGGAGTCAAAGTTTAGTCCCAGTTTCCCCTTCAGTTAGGAGCTGCAATCACTGGAAGCATCAGCGTTCAGTTACCGCTGGAGCTCGTCCGTTGAGGGATCTTGTTACATTGGACAGGTTTTAAGACACCGGTTCCACCTTTAATTAGATTTCCAGAGTTCTGGTTTCATTTGTTTTCAGCCCCCGTAGCTAGAGTCCACTTCATTTTGTTTTGGTTTGTTTATAGGTTTTCCTTGAAAAGGGTTCTCTGAGCAATTTAAAACCACATTAGTGGTTCACAAGGTTTTTGTTAATTGGTTTGGGTGTGCTCTTATAAAACTTTAACCCTTACGAGGAACTTTTTTTTTTTTTCCATTTTGGTTTTTAACTAAGGTTGTTTAGTCTTTATGTCGTGCATGCATCAGACCATAACATGCCTATTTTCTCCACCATTACACATAAAGCCATTGTGTTTGTTAATTATATTGACATTGTCTCAGCATAAGAAGCTTAATGTGGAAAAGCTTTACTGAACCTAAACTTGCTTTATGCCACAGACAAGTGGTTTATCAAGTCTTTACCTGAGGAGAGAAGCTCTCACCTTTTCTTCTCAAGCATCTGTTTGATCTGTTGTCTACATTTGTGACTTGATTGGAAGGGTGAAGACATCTAGAAGCTATTCTGAATTTTCAATGGATAGCTCGCTGGAGTGGAAAGGTTTGCTTGCTGGACCAAACCCATGTGTTGACAGCGGTGTGCTCTGACGGGGTTAGTGGAATGTCTCCTCCAGATTGTGAGTGGAACTCTTTGTGTCAGACTTGTCCCTCCTCCACCTGCAGATGATCTAAGTTCACCATCCAGAAAAAGGCCCATTGTTGTGATTGTGTACAGTAAATTATTACGTCCTATCCCTTTTAGACTGGAACTGTTGCCTTTGTGGGTGTTCAGATTAGAATGTGACAGCTGTGTATGAAACAACTCATTATGCCGTATTTATCTATAAGATCACCTCACAGCCATTTGACTGGTTTTTATCTTGAAAATTCACTCTGCTGCTGTTCTTCCTGTCTTTGAATTTCTCTTAATACGATCCAGACTTCTTCAGTTTGATTCAAAACACATTTCAGCTGCAGACACTGAAAAACAGGTCGTCGTCTAGTTATTTTGCCAGAGGACTTAAATTTTGCCGAGAGCTATGTTATGAAAAAAATGTAAATTTGCTTTGTCGCCATTCCATCTCTAGCATTGCCAGTAACCCAGGATGTCTGTGTCTGTCTGTCTGTCTGTCTGCAGGTGACCCACAAAGAGCTGCTTCGACGTGACAGTGGGACAGGCATGCTCCCCCCTGGCCCAGGCCCTCTTCCTGTCCTTTACTAAAAGGAAATGATTATTGACTAAGACGCTCTGCACAACAAACACAATTAACAGTTGTGTGAATGAATCTCTGCCGCAAAGCCACAGTGCTCTGCCACCCCGTCACCATGAAGAGCAAGTATTCCCAGTACCACAACAAGAGTTTAATCCACCCCTACTATGCCTTTGCTAAGAACATGACCCCACAGGATCTGGATAAACACATAGAGAATAAAAAACAGCTCACGACCCTCAACATTGTGATCATTGTTCTCTGCACTATCATCATCCTGGAGAATCTGCTGGTCCTAATCGCCGTCTGCCGGAACAAAAAGTTCCACTCCGCCATGTTTTTCTTCATCGGTAACTTGGCGTTCTCTGACCTGCTGGCAGGCTCAGCCTACATAGCCAACATTTTTCTGTCAGGGTCAAGGACATTCGATCTGATGCCTATACAGTGGTTCATCCGGGAGGGTACGGCTTTCATCGCTCTGGCAGCTTCAGTCTTCAGCTTGCTGGCGATAGCCATGGAACGCTATCTTGCTATTACCAAGGTCAAGGTGTACGGCTCCACTAAAACGTGCCGCATGTTTCTTTTGATAGGAGCTTGTTGGGTGACCTCCATTTTGCTGGGAGGACTTCCCATCATTGGCTGGAACTGCATCAACAACCTCCTTGAATGTTCTGCTGTTTTGCCACTCTACTCCAAGAAGTACATCCTCTTTGTCGTCACCATTTTCAGCATCATACTCCTCTCTATTGTCATTCTCTATGTGAAAATCTATTTGATTGTACGTTCCAGTCACCAGGAAGCCACCAATTCAGCAGCCTACGCCCTTTTGAAAACTGTCACTATTGTGCTGGGTGTATTCATCATGTGCTGGCTGCCAGCTTTTACTATCCTCCTCCTAGATTCAGCCTGTAGGATACAGTTCTGCCCTATCCTCTCCAAAGCAGACATCTTTTTTGGCTTTGCCACTCTGAACTCGGCACTCAACCCAGTGATCTACACGCTCCGCAGCAAGGACATGAGAAAGGAATTCCTGCGTGTGCTGTGCTGCTGGGGGGTGCTGCAGAGTGGGCAGCCCTCTGACCGCTGTCTGGTGCCTCTAAGAAGCTCCAGCTCTCTGGAGCACTGCACCAACAAGAACGAACACCAGACCACACCGATCATGCAAGACTGTACCACCTGCGTCTGATACGGTGCTAACACGTAGGATGCTTGTGTGGATGTGTGTGTGTGTGTGTGTGTGTGTGTGTGTGTGTGTGTGTGTGTGTGTGTGTGTGTGTGTGTGAAAGTATATGTAGAGCGGCTGTGATGACACGTAGAGATGTTCAAACACAAGCTAGCCCACTTTGGACTGACATTTCTTGCAAGGTTGCGACACATTCATATACAGTGCAGACTTCCTGTTAGAATCCAACTTCTGTGAATTCACAATCAGCTTTCAAACTAGTCCGCCATGCAACTGATGTAAAAAACACAACGTTTGAACCACTTTTATATGTGAGAACTTTTAAAAATGTGAAAATAGCTATTTCATAGGTACTCAATCATTCAAATGGAGTGCCACACGTTGTCATGTAAGCCTGTCATCTTGTTTTTGTTTCTCAAAAATGTAAACCCCTATTAAAGATCCAAACTAGAAATATAACGTGCATAGTATCACAGTTATGGTGAATTGTTAAAGCCTTTCAAGACCTGCAGCGGCGCTCAGCTCTGCATCAGAGCTGAGCGCTCACTCCACACAATCGGGGCTACACAGTATATTCCCTATTTAACCTCGCTTAAACCATTTGAATAACTACGAAAACGTACATAATCTGCATACACTTAATGCATGACATTTTAACTTGTAACTTGTATGTGATGATGTGTATGATATATTCCAGCTTCCATCACTAACACCCCTTCCCCTATTTGTCTTCATAATCTGTCCCCCTTTGCTTTTACTGTTGTCTTTTTTGTATCTTAACGGTTTCCGTGGAGGAAGGCCTAAACAGAAAGCACGTTTCCTGAAGCCAGTTGGCACTGATGAATCTCAGTGACAGCTGTTCAGCATCTTTGATGAATGGCATTGGTGTCCTGACAGTGTTGTAGCAACATAGCAGCAGTGTGCTGACTCGATTTGAGCCTTCCTCTTGGAGAATTAGGCTGAATGTATGTATGAAGTGTTTTGGGGCAGATGCTCCATTTTTGACAGTATTATTTGACCATTATTTTGAATTACCAAGTCATTGAGGGGCACAGAGTGGGATGAACAGGTTTGTTACTCTCACTGTGAAGTCTTAAATAGCACCAAGAACAAGACTTTGTGGAGAGCATTTGGGTGAATTTACAAGCCATAAAGGGATGTAGGCACGTCTCATCTTTCCAAGGACCCCTCCGCCAACTAGAAAACAGGCTTAGGGTTTCAGAGGAGAGATCAGCCCCCCTGGGAGGTCAGCTTCATCTTTATTTCCTTGCATCCTACGACACACACTTCCTTTAGCCACAGGAAGTCCTGTTTTTCATAGTACAGTTCCTGTTTTTGGGGTTAGACGAACCCTCTTCCTGTCGACACACAATTAAAACTTCACTTTTTCAGTATTTTTAATTGACATACAAATTCAGTTGACCAAGTAAAAATGGTGAAAAGCACTTTGGCAGCTTCATTGATGTTTGCTTTCCCCACATTTTTTCTGATTGAGAGGTGTTTTTATCTGTGTATATGTCACTTCATTGTGTTGCCTGACTTAATGATTTTTGATTTTTTTTTTAATGATACATGAATAACTGTGTTTGTAAGTATGTATGTATGTATATTTGTATGATGTGTATGATTTGTCTTGTATGAAATGTCCTGTGTGCAATAGCCTTTTGTGTCCAGTAGCACGCTGCCTCTGTTAATTGGTACAATCTGAAACACTAATGTAGGTACATAAACATTTTGTTAAATGCATTCCTTTTTTTAATAAAATAAATGAAATACTGAAAGAAATCCTTTTTTAGTTTTGTTTTAATTGTAATTACAGCTGTATCATGTCTGCAGGTCCCGAGATGTCTTCCTTTTGTGCCTTCATATGAGAAGTATTCAAAATGCAGCATTTAATCCAAACATGCTCTGACAAGGTCAGGAAAACACTAGCTTCAACATGAAAGCCTGAAAACTACACATGCAAATACTTCTTAGCTATTAATCGTGACCCACTCAACTAATAAATTCATTTTGTTACTTGGGAGGATGAAGCAACATGGGGCTTCGATGGGAAGCTGGGCAGAGGGGCTGAAACTGGGGTGTGGTGAACAAGAATGTCTATTTGAAAGATAGCTTGTCTGAGAGAAGCATAAGAAAGGCCCCAAGGGAGATCTTTGGGTAAGGGGGGGGGGGGGGGGCTCGAGGGTAGGGTGAGTGAGGAGGCTAACTTCTAGTGGCCTTGGGAGAGTTGGGGCTGTTTCCTGTCAGACATCCAGGATTCCTGGGTGGGAACATTGGCTGAATCAGCCCCAGGAGGCTGCGCTGCTGGGACGTCTGCCAAGTCTCTGCAGTGCCCTGCAGGATATGACATCAAACCTGTAGGTGTAGTTGTATGCTGGCATACACACACATACATACACACACAAAATACACAATAATAAAATGGGGGGGGGGTTCTATACAAATTAGAAACGTTTGGAATACTGGGCAAACTGTCATAACGACCTTTTTCTAGTGCTGAATCATTTTACCACAGGAGTTACACACATGCACACAAAGCATTCATTTGGAAGATTGATCAATGGTCAATAAATATACATTTTTATGTTCAATTTATTTCACACGGGGAAACTGCTTTTGGGTGTGGTCAGGCTGAATGTGTGTGAAACGTAAATGATTAGTCACTGGAAGAATAGAATTCTTCTGCGTCGATATGGTGACATCTACTGGTGAAAAAGGTGAATAGCAACTCAAGAAATTTCCTCCTTTTTCCTGTGAGTTTTTTGTTTTGTTTTGCAAATTAGCTAACTTTGACATCATACATGAAACATATATATATATATAGAGAGAGAAAGAGAAACTCAGCCAGCCCGCAACTTTTAACAGACATTCCATCGATTCTTCAAGGATGAACTGAATTTCTATGCAGGTGTGAAAACGTTTAATTTCTTCCAAGATGCTTCTGACTGGTGGGAAGTTTCATTTATACTCATCTGACAGTCGTTAAAGTTATACTGTACTGTGATTGAAAATAGTTTAATACATCTGAAACTAAGCACCGGTCAGCTAGAAGCGACAAACGTTTTGGATTAGGGGTGAAATGTCTTCATACCCTAAATAAAAGTTCAGTACTGTACTCCTAGATTCAAGCCGAAAATATGACCATGATCAGAATGAATCTACACCAACAACATTCATTCCAGTAACACAAGGACGCAAATCAATGACAAGTGACTCGTAAATCAACAGCTGTTATGCTACCCTTGTATTAACTACTGCTGTATTCATATATCAATCATTAGTGAGTGCATACGTTCAAAAATAGACATTCGCCAACTCAAACTCAAAACTGTATTCTAATATTGTTCGTCGGTAAACAGCGTTTAGATTGCTTCCGCTTTGCCAGCCGTCTACAAAAACACAGTAGGGGTACATCGAGTTAGTTGTTTCTGACAAGACAATTTTATTTTTGTAAATAAAAGACATTAAACATCGGATATGATTTATAGTGTATGCATACAAAAAAATCTGTTTTACATTAAAACGTTGCATTTATCTGGAATAAAATAGCTCACAGTTTGGACTGTTTTACCTATGGATCATTGCAGTGGTACATTCCACAACGCCCGGGTTTCCGCGCGAAAAGACGGCCCGCGCGCCCGACTCGCCTATAGCATCCATTGCAGGCAGAAGCACACAATAGGCAGTCACAGTGGAGACCTCCCGTGGATGTTAGCGCCGGGCTGAGACATTGTTTTAACGGATTTTAAAGCGTTTCTTTCTTTTGGTCTTACACGTTTAGCTAGCTGTTGGTCATGCCATCCAGGACTTCCCTGTGTCTGCCAGAGGATGTCAGGAAAAGGTAAGACAGCATGAACGTGAAGGCTAATATCATCATGATGTAGCATGCAAACGTCTTATTTTAGTTCATACGTCACAGCAACAATCAAACCATTTGATTCTTTGGACTTTCCCTGATTTTCATTAGTAGGGACAGTATGCTTTGCTTTTACTACCAGCTTCAACTAGCGTTAGCTCGTTGCCACACGACATTCAAGGCTGATGCCATGTTAGCCCCTGTAGACGTTAGCCAGTTAGCATCCTAGTCTGCCAATGGATGAGGCAACGTGTAGGATTTGGCGCCACTCAGGAAGTTTTTCTCAGGTTTATTCGCCAACACACAACAGTTTAAATGCTGACTGAAGAGCTGTAGTGAGATATCGGCTCACACGTTAGCTGCACTCTGTTACACTTAACATTGTCGTTGCATCGTATTGACATGTCTGTTGTTCACAGGCTGCAGATGCTGGATGAGGATGGAGTTTCTGACGAGGTGGGTGATGTGTGTGTGCTGCACATTAAAGCCTGCATGGAACCTCAATCAGGGTTATTCCTGATGTTTTGAGGCTCGTATGAATCATTGTTCTGGGTTCACATACTGTAGAGACAAGCACTTCAACTCATTTGGATTTCACTTGTCGAAAATCTGTATTAGTGCTGAATTAAATGATTCTAAATAAAATGAAACAAGGCTCCAAACAAGAGAGATGAATTTTATTACAGTGGAAGTGATTTTTGTTATTTAGATTTCAAATTATTCTGTAAATTGTGAAAATACTCTCGTTTTGAAGTCCTCAACAAATTGAGTATGTTTGCTTATTTGTAAAACCTCATCAAACATGTTCTACCATCTCAATCCTGCATCAAAAACAAATCTGAAACATCAACTTTAAAGTGTCTTATGGCAGCAAGTTTTCTTCTTCTTTTCCTTTTGACTTTTCCCTTAAGGGGTCGCCACAGCAAATCAATTGCCTCCATCTAACCCTGTCTTCTGCATCTTCTTCTCTCACACCAACTACCTTCATGTTCTCTTTCACTACATCCATAAACCTCCTCTTTGGTCTTCCTCTAGGCCTCCTGCCTGGCAGTTCAAAACTCATTTTACTATAGTGTCAGCATGCTACAATGTTTTAATATTGTGGGGGATTTCATTCTCACCTTGCTATGTGCAGTAATTAAACTTAACTAAAGCTGACTTCTGACATTTTGTCTGAAATTCTTGTTTCAGGATCACGTCAAAGAGAAGCTGAAGCTGGTGCAGGAATTCCTGAATGTTGACACACAGGACCAGCTTACCAGTCTGAAGGAGAAGATGACAAGTTCAGAGATCTCCATGGTTTGTCTTCTTCTTTTCCTTTCGGCTTTTCCCTTCAGGGGTCTCCACAGCGAATCAATTGCCTCCATCTAACCCTGTCCTTTGCATCCTCTTCTCTCACACCAACTACCTTCATGTCCTCTTTCACTACATCCATAAACCTCCTCTTTGGTCTTCCTCTAGGCCTCCTGCCAGGCAGTTCAAAACTCAGCATCCTTCTACCAATATATTCACTATCTCTCCTCTGGACATGTCAAAACCATCTCAGTCTGGCCTCTCTGACTTTATCTCCAAAACCTCTAACATGTGCTGTTCCTCTGATGTACTCATTCCTGATCCTATCCATCCTGGTCACTCCCAAAGAGAACCTCAGCATCTTCATCTCTGCTACCTCCAGGTCTGCCTCCTGTCTTTTCCTCAGTGACACTGTCTCTAGACCGAACAACATCGCTGGTCTCGCCACAGTTTTGTACACCTTTCCTTTCATTTTAGCTGAAACTCTTCTATCACACATCACACCTGACACTTTTCTCCACCCGTTCCATCCTGCCTGTACACGCTTCTTCACCTCTTTTCCGCACTCCATTGCTCTGGACTGTTGACCCTAAGTACTTCAAATCCTCAACCTTCTTCAATCAATCAACTTTTACTTATAGTGTGCTTAATCACATCTGAAGACATTTCAAAGCCCTTTACAGATAGAAAGCCAACAATGCCCTCCAGAGCAAGCATAAGCGATGGTGGCGGGGAAAAACTCCCTCATTGAGGAAGAAACTCCGGGCAGGACCCAGGCTCTGGAGGGCGGTCATCTGCCTTGACCTGTTGGTTGGCAAAGAGAAATACACTGGGGACAGAGATAGGTCAAGGAAAAGAGAGAGAGAGTGGCAGATACGCCAGATTGAGTTTCGATTCTTGATCTCTTCTCCCTGTAACCTCACTCTTCCACTTGGGCCCCTCTCATTCACACACATGTACTCTGTCTTACTGCGGCTAACCTTCATTCCTCTCCTTTCCAGGACAAACTTCCACTTCTCTAGCTTCTCCTCCACCTGCTCCCTGCTCTCATTGCAGATCACAATGTCATCTGCAAACATCATAGTCCATGGAGATTCCTGTCTAACCTCGTCTGTCAGCCTGTCCATCACCATAGCAAACAAGAAGGGGCTCAGAGCTGATCCCTGATGCAGTCCCACCTCCACCTTGAACTTCTCCGTCACACCTACAACACACCTCACCACTGTCTTACAGTCCTCATACATGTCCTGCACCATTCTAACATACTTCTCTGCCACTCCAGACTTCCTCATAGAATACCACAATACCACATCTCTGGGCTTGATTTTGCTCTTGAAATTTCAGAAAAGGCTGGAAGTTCAGCTTTGTGGGTCTTTCATTCGCCTTTATGCCAGTTTCTCCGTGTGTTTCCGCAAACTAATAGAATGGACTGTCACTAGAATCCAGACTACATCACAGTGACATTTTTTAGACCAATTAAGTTTAAAGTGGGTTATTTCCGGCGACATAGTGGTTGGGAAATACTGAGATCAGTCAGTCAGTCAAACTTTATTAATAGAGTTGTTGAATATTCCCTGTTTTGCTATGTTATTGTACCCGGTCACCGGTGTTCTCCGCAGGCTGCTCGGACGTCAGACAGCAGGTCAGTAAGAGTCACCACTTTGGCGACGCCCCTTGACTACCGTTGTTAGGGGGCGTAGTCCCGAATACCTTGTGAGGGTGCCCCTGGTGGAAAGAAAATTATAGGCTTTTAGGTGCGTCATATAGTGCAGAAAATACTGTACTCTTTCCATCTTCCCATCACACTACTGGCACCTGTCAATAGACTTCCATCCCTATCCTTAATCATCCTAACCTGCTGCACGAACTTTCCATCTCTGTCTCTCTGTCTTGCCAACCTGTATAGATCAGTCTCTCCCTCCTTACTGTCTAACCTAGCATACAAGTCATCATAAGCCCCTCGTTTGGCCTTTGCTACCTCTACCTTCACCTTACGCTGCATCTCCCTGTACTCCTGTCTATTCTCCTCAGTCCTCTCAGTGTCCCACTTCTTCTTAGCTAACCTCTTTCTCTGTATACACTCCTCTACCTCCTCATTCCACCACTAAGTCTCCTTATCTATTTTCCTTCCAGATGACACACCAAGTACTCCCCTACCTGTCTCCCTGATCACATTAGCTGTAGTTGTCCAGTCATCTGGAAGCACCTCCTGACCACCCAGAGCCTGTCTTAACTCCTTCCTAAAAGTCATGCAACAATCTTCCTTTTTCAGCTTCCACCATTTCGTCTTCTGCTCTGCCTTTGCCCTCTTCATCTTCCTCACTACCAGAGTCATCCTACACACCACCATCCTATGCTGTTTGGCTACACTCTCGCCTACCACTACTTTACAGTCACTGATCTCCTTCAGATTACACCGTCTACACAAGATGTAGTCTACCTGTGTGCTCCTACCACCACTCTTATAGGTCACCCTATGTTCCTGCCTCTTCTGGAAGAAAGTATTCACTATAGCCATTTCCATCTTTTTTGCAAAGTCGACTAACATCTGTCCTTCTGTGTTCCTCTCATGGACACCAAACCTGCCCATCACCTCCTCATCACCTCTGTTTCCTGTTTCCTGTTTCCAACATGTCCATTGAAGTCTGCACCAATGATAACTCTCTCACTTCTAGGTATGCTCTGCATCACTTCATCAAAGTCCAACCAGAATTTCTCCTTCTCCTCCAGCTCACATCCTACCTGTGGACCATACCCACTAACAACACTGAACATCACACCTTCGATTTGTAGCTTCAGACTCATCACTCTATCTGACACTCTTTTTACCTCCAGGACATTCCTCCAACTCCTCCTTCAAGATAACTCCTACTCCATTTCTCTTCCTATCTACACCATGATAGAACAACTTGAACCCTGAATCAAACCCATGTATGGAAGTCATGGGTTTGATTCGCATGTTTGATTTGGCAAAAGTTTTACGCCGGATGCGCCTCTGTATTTATCCGGGCTTGGGACCAGCACAATAAGACACTGGCTTGTGTCCTCTTGTGGTTACATTAGATCTCCATGGTTTGTGATTTATCGCAAATCTCAAACCAGATCTCCATGGTTTGTGATTTACGATATTGGAATGATTTCCGATTCTGTTTTTACCGATCCTTTGATACATAATGTTGGTTGTGTACCATCTTCAGGAGGTCTACATCTCTAAAGTCAAGACTTTGCTGGGTAAAGAGCTTCATCTTGAAAATGGCTCTCATGTTGATGGCACGGAGCAGAACGGAACGGCAAATGGTTTAACAAATGGTTCCCACAAGGAAGACAGTGAAGATGCGAACATGGATGTAACAGAGGAAGAGGAGGCTGCCAAGTCACCGACGGCACCCAAAGAGAAAGGTGGGCGCCGGAGCAAGGCGAACTCTGACATGAAAAGTAAGTTTGAGACTTCCTTCATGAAAGTTAGAAATGTCACTGAAAATAAAAATTGTAATAGAAAACCCAAAATTTGCTTCTTCTTTATAGAGTCTCCAGCCAGCGCCAGGGTTACAAGAAACAATGGGAAGCAGCCAACCATCATGTCAATGTTCTCAAAAGTGTGCGTACAATGACTTTGTCTTGTGCCTTTTTCTAATTCTTTTTGAGCAAATAAAAGCTCACTTTATTATGAACTGTATTGTTTTAAATGTAAATGTGTCTTTTAGTCAAAAGCGTAAGTCTGAAGATTCAAATGGAGAAACTACAAACAGACAAAATGAACTGAAGAAAGAGGAAGATGTTGAAGAGGTGAAGCAGTTTTATGTTTAATTTACATTTAATTGTGTTTGTGCAGTTTTCAACATGTAACACTGCTGATGCTTTAAAATCTTGTAGTTTCGGGAAGAGAAGCGTCTCAAAGTGGACTCAGATGAAATGTAAGTATTTTGAGAAAGAAGTGTTATGTAGGTGATGGAGGTTGCACAAAAGTGAATGTACGAATACTTATGTTCATACAGTTCTCCCCCAGAAGAAGTGAAGAGTGAGATTACTAAGCCAACATCTGCTGCAAAGGTTTGAAGAATGAATTGGATTAATTTTTTTCTTTAAAAAAAATAATTCATGTTTTGTTGTGACTGAAAATAATTTTTTTTTTTTTTTTAGACACCGCCCCTCAAATGTCAAGACTGTCGACAATACTTGGATGACACTGATCTCAAGTTTTTTCAGGGGGATCCTGATAATGCGGTGAGGCTGTTGATAGCGTTTATTCGTCTTATTCTTTGAACTTGAACTTTTGAATGGATTTTGCATTCTGTATGACTTTATTTTTGTGGTGTTTTATTTTATTAAATTGAAAACATCTGCTGTCATCTTCAGCTGGATGAGCCAGAAATGTTGACGGATGAGCGCCTCTCTCTGTTTGACTCAAACGAGGATGGATTTGAGAGCTATGAGGATTTGCCACAACACAAGATTACAAACTTCAGGTGAGGGATTCCTTTGGTTCATAACAGTCTTGCTTGCCATGTTTGTGACGGATAGTACTAACTGTTCTGTCTGGCAGTGTGTATGACAAGCGTGGTCACCTCTGTCCTTTTGATTCTGGACTGATTGAGAAGAACGTGGAGCTCCACTTCAGCTGTGTTGTCAAACCCATTTATGATGACAGCCCCTGTTTGGACGGTATGAAATCCCACACTTTCTAAAAAGAAGAAAGGAAGCTTGATGTCATTTGTAATTTTGTGGAAAACTGATTTCTTCGCCATTACCACAAACAGCTTTTTTTTCTTGTGTGTGTGTGATGTTTCATCAGGTGGTGTTCCTGCCAAAAAGCTTGGACCTATCAATGCCTGGTGGATCACTGGTTTTGATGGCGGAGAAAAGGCTTTAATAGGATTTACCACAGGTAGTGAAATGTAGTTATTCTGCTTTGGATTTAAATTTCTTTAACCGTGCGTGGTGCATTAATGACTGATTTTCATCGTCATATTGTAGCTTTCGCTGACTACATCCTGATGCAGCCGAGTGAAGAGTATGCACCCATCTTTGCGCTGATGCAGGAGAAGATCTACATGAGCAAGATTGTGGTGGAATTCCTCCAGAAGAATCGTGATGCTACTTATGAGGACCTTCTCAACAAGATTGAGGTTAGGACTTTGACCAAAATGGAATGTCAGTGTAGATGGCGCTGGAATGACCTCAATAATGAAAAACAGTTTAGTACTCAACTTTCAAAGTCAGTTTTGAGTAAATTTCTTACTGTTTAGAGAGTGTCTAATGTTTGTCTCCCCCTCAGACAACCGTGCCGCCTGCAGGGCTGAATTTTAACTGCTTCACTGAGGACACGCTCCTGCGCCACGCCCAGTTTGTGGTGGAACAGGTAGAGAGTTACGATGAGGCCGGCGACTCTGACGAGCAGCCCATCATTGTCACCCCCTGCATGAGGGACCTGATAAAGCTGGCAGGGGTCACTCTTGGGAAGAGGTACGTACGACCGAATGCTGGTTGTGATACAGGTCGGTCTTATAGCGGTGTGATTGCAGCTGAAGTATTCAAACATTCCTGAAACACTGGCAAGGAACTGCATAAACATCACACAGCCTCTTTCCATGAATCAACACAGAACAGAAGGAGGAGGATGTGCGTTTTGTGTTGTGCCTACTCTCGTCCCTTCAGAGTTTGCAGCACGTCTCTAAATACCTGAAACTATGAATTAATACAACCTACAAGTAGGATGTGTAGATAGAACGTGAGCAGTGTGTATGTTGCATCTTCAGTGCTGTCCACGTTTTCTAGCAGTGACTCCTTTGCAACACAAATGTTCAGATTTTGATGTTGTTTATTTTATTTCTTTATTTTGCTCATTGTATTTGTGCTTGTCGCTCCTTTTTCTCCCTAATGTCTAACATTCCTTTGACACTTCCTAATGCAGCATGCTGCTGTACTGGTAGGTGGATCTTGTTGTGAATGCATCTGTAGCTTGTATGGTGGTGTGTTGGTGTCAAGCGTTTGAAAGTTGTGTAGAAAATGATTATACCAATGTTCACACTTGGTTTCTAGTTCTTTACTATTTGGCTTCCCGTGTGTTTTGTGGGCCAGTGTTCATGAGTGATTACACTTGAAAATGAATATAAAGAGTATTGGGTAGGATTCAGGAAAACCAGTCAAAGAAACTCAGAGTATTTGTGTTTGGAAGTGTTTGCACATGACGACTCATCTCAGCAACTTCATTTGGTCAACTTGGATGAAATTTAATTATAATTCAAATAAGCAAAATTTCTTGAACTATTCAGTTAAAAACTTAAGTCAGACTTCAGAAGAAGGGTCAAGTCTCAAGATTCTTATTGTTTCAATTCAACTCAAGCTCACACATTGGCTGCCAGACGGGAGCAGAGCTAACTGCGCTCCCCAGAACATTAGACATACGTAACTGGTTGCTTGCATCTAATGATTACTCTCCATTATACACCCTAATTGTGTTTGCTTTTGTTTGCTTTTATTTCTTCTCATGTTGCATGGCCTTATGCTGTGTGTGTTGATGGCCAGGGCCTTCATAACACCATTTCACCACATACTCCTGTACTTGTGCTAGGAAGGATGGATCACCTCTGAACGTGAGCTTTATTTCTTTGACAGGAGAGCTGCTCGACGGCAGGCCATTCGTCACCCGACAAAGATTGAGAAGGACAGTAAAGGACCGACTAAAGCGACCACGACGAAGCTGGTGTATCAGATCTTTGATACCTTCTTCTCTGATCAGATAGAACAGAATGACAAAGAGAGCACCGGGGTCAAAAGACACCGCTGTGGGGTCTGTGAGGTGAGCGGTCACGAAAGTCAAACCCCTATTGCAACGTGTGTGTTTGTTTGTTTCCACTGCTGAAATTTATGCACTTTCTTCAGGTTTGTCAATCCCCTGATTGTGGAAAATGTGCAGCTTGCAAAGATATGATCAAATTTGGAGGAAGTGGCAAAAGCAAGCAGGCGTGTAAGCAAAGACGGTGAGAATAATACATTTTATTTTTCTTCCTCCTGTTTTGTTTTCGATGGTTTGTCATCTCATCCTCTGACTCTGATGATTGTTGTTTTATCACCGCCTGCATCTTGTAATTAACCTTTTAAAGGGGTCCTATCATGAAAAGCACATTTTTTCAGGTCTCTACATATAGTACATAGTGGTCCTCCGTAACCGGACCAAATCCTTGAATCTGGAAAACAAACACTTCTTACATCAATAGATATTTGGAATCCTTTGGATTCAGGGCTAGACATGGATTGACCACAGCGCCGAACCTTACGTCATCTCTGGGGTGATTGATGGAGAAATTGACCTATCCTGAGTCATATTTAATTGTCCACTGGATATAGGCATGGTCATCCCCGAGGGGGGAGTCCTGGGAATGTCCTGGCTCAGAGCTACACACTGAAAGGTCCTCACAAGCTGTTGAAGTCAGCTAGCATTTGGCTAACTAGTTAGCTCTGCTTCAGTCAGGTGTGTGTGTGTGTGTGTCCATGTAAGGCTATCTCCACAGTCATAGCAAACACATAACCAGTGTGTGTGTGTTCGTGTAAGGCTATCCCCAGGGTCATAGCGAACACATACCCAGTTACACATTAATTGCTAAAACAGAGCTGTTGTCTGTTTTTTGACGAATAAAAGCAGCTTTTGCTCTTCTAAGTGATCTGAGAGCTGCATGTATCCAAAGCGACAACACTGTTCATTACTATTAGGCTGTAATAGTGAATTTCTATTACAGCCTAATAGATATTCACTGTCACCAGTCAAGGATTACGTTCAACTGACCTAAATCCTACATTTGAAATTCATCACTCATTCCCAGCCTTGGGAGAAACAAAGGGTACACACACACAGAGCAAGCCCATTTTTATCTTATTTACAGTTGCATATGAATATGACTAAAGTGCTATATTGAAACTTTCGTCCTTCTTGTCACTGCAACGTAGGTTAGTGGACGGAGAGAAAATAGGGAACAGCCAACAGAAATCTCTCATTCGCGAAACATTATTACATCTTGTTTGTAATCATCTCTCATCTCCACTGATTTCCATCCCATGTGCTAACATTGTGTTTTTCTCCAAAAAATCTCTGCGATCACCGGCTGGTCTCGTCCCGTTTACACAATGAGTTACGTTCAGCAGACTGAGAAAGCAGCTCCACGCATAGCGCAGAAAAATCAACAGTTATATCATGGAAAACAAGAGCGCAAAACACGAAGTTGCTGAGAGTTAAACTTCTAGACAATGGATGATCGGTAGCGGGAGCGCACACGTTCATGTGGTGCATGTAAAAAAAACGCACGTAAACGCGAGTGGGAGGGAAGTGTTGATAGAGGGAGCTCGGCGCCATGCCCATTAACACGGAGCGTTTCAGAATGGAAGTGATTTTAACCATATTCAATCAAAGATATTTAGGAACACGGATCACTTTGGGGCAAGACATTTCAAATACAGTGTAGTTGGACATCTGGCAGCTGAATGACATGAATTTAAAAAAGCATAATATGGGACCTTTAACAGAAGAAAAGATTAACATGACAAGTGCATGTGACTGAACAGTCCTAAGGGTTTGGAAATAGTCTGAGATAATCCCTTGTGTGATCTTTTAGATGCCCAAACCTTGCAGTAAAGGAAGCTGAAGATGATGAAAATATAGAAGAGGACGATGTTCAAGTGGAGAAGGCCAAAAAGGTTTCGCATGCTAAGAGGAAGAAGCAGACCCAGTGCAAGCTGACGTGGATCGGAGAACCTGTTCAGGTATTTGTTTTTGATTTGCACCTACAACAGACTTTCAGCTGTTGTAGGTGAGAGTTCAGCAGAATGTGTGTGATCTTTCAAACCCCTGCTAGGTTGAGGGGAAAAGGCAGTACTACAGCAAAGTCTCTCTGAATGATGAAGTTCTGGAGGTGGGGGACTGCGTCTCCGTTTCCTCCGAGGATCCATCGATTCCTCTGTATCTGGCAAGGTGTGTTTTTATTTTGTAAGGACTCTCAGGCGACATTTATGCTCACTGGTCGGCACAAATCTCATAATGTGCTCCCTTTCAGAATTACTTCACTTTGGGAGGATGGCCACGGGAAGATGTTCCACGCCCACTGGTTCCTCCGTGGGATTCACACGGTGCTGGGAGAGTGTTCCGATCCACTCGAGCTCGTCCTCGTGGACGAGTGCGAAGACATGCAGCTCAATTACGTGCAAGGAAAAGTCAACGTCACCTACAAAGCTCCGTCCAACAACTGGTTTATGGAGGTCAGTGAACTAAACAGCAGGTTATGTTTCTAGAGGAGCGGTTTTCTTGAATCCTTGGTGACTTCTGTGCTTCAGGGGGGCATGGATGTTGACATTAAGGTGATTGAAGACGACGGAAAGAGTTTCTTCTATCAGTTCTGGTACGACACTGACTTCGCCCGCTTTGAGTCGCCCCCCAAGACCACTATATCTGAAGACTGCGAGTTCAAGTAAGCACCTTTCACACTGTAATTTGTCCTGCATGTTTGACCTTTTGTTTTTTAACCGTGTGGACTTGCAAATCAGGTTCTGTGGCAGCTGCATCAGGACTAATGAAAAGAAAGAACAGGAAACGCCTCGTGTGATGGAAACCCTAGTGGACAGAGAGAACGACTCCAAGGTTCTGTATGCTCTGGCCTGCTTCAAGGGGGAGCAGTTCAAGGTGGGAGACAGCGTCTACCTGCCTCCAGAGGCGTTCAATTTCAGGTGAGGGAAGTGAAAAGTGTTATTTACTCAAATCTGTCTATGGAAAAACAAAAATCACTGACTGCCTGCCTTCCTCCTGGCTTCCAGTGTGAAACCAGCTAGTCCACAGAAACGGTCCCATAAGAAGGATGATGTGGATGAAGACCTGTATCCAGAATATTACAGGAAGTCCTCGGACTACATCAAGGGCTCAAACCTGGACGCTCCGGAGCCTTTCCGTATCGGCCGTATCAAGGAGATCTTCTGTCATAAGCGTAGCAACGGGAAAGCCGACACGTCAGAGGTCAAACTGCGTCTCTATAAGTTCTACAGGTAAAGATTTGTTGGAATCAAAGGCGTTCAGAAAAAGATGTCTAGTTTGACTTTAACAGACTTGTCTCATCAACCAGGCCTGAGAACACACACAAAGGTGTCAAAGCCAGTTACCACACAGACATCAATCAGCTGTACTGGAGCGACGAGGAAGTCACTGTCGCCATGAACGAAACACTCGGGCGCTGTCAGGTAGAATATGCAGAGGACCTGAATGAATCCGTCCAGGACTATTCCAGCAGTGGACCCGACCGCTTCTATTTCCTCGAGGTATAGTTGTCAATATTTTTTTAAATATGGTAACTGATCAGCAAAGAGGGAAATCTTTAAATATCTCCATCACTGCTAGCAGGTTGACCTTGATTTAAACCTCTGCACGAAGAAGGGAGTATCAGAAGCTACTTAAAGCTTTGAAACACATTCAGCATTGAGTTGGTTCTGGATATATGCTCAAAGGGTCTGTGCTGAAATTTAAAGTGATCATATTCAACCAAAGATCTAATGTTGAGCCAAAGTGGAAAGACTGTTGGAAAAAGACACTTCCTGTATTGAGCAAATGCTTAATGTATAAATGCATATTTCCATCACAGGCCTATAATGCAAAATCAAAAAGCTTTGAAGACCCACCAAATCACGCTCGCTCAGCTGTTCATAAAGGCAAAGGAAAGGGCAAAGGAAAAGGTGACAGATGCAGATTTAGAGCTCCTTTTAATCTCCACTGGTTTTAGACTCACTGAATTTCTAATCACTCTCTCATCTTCTGAAGGGAAAGGAAAAGGAAAGGCATCCCCTGCACAGGAAGCCCAGGACTTGCAGAACGAATCCCAGACACTTAAAGCACCCAAGTATCGCACCCTGGATGTGTTCTCTGGCTGTGGCGGGCTGTCCGAAGGCTTCCATCAGGCTGGTAAATGCTCCTTGCGTGTGTTCTCAGATTCTCTGGACAACAGCAGGTTTAATTTTCCCCTTAATCCTGATGAAATGACTCGTTGCTGCCTTTAGGTACCTCTGAGACTCTCTGGGCCATCGAGATGTGGGAGCCTGCAGCACAGGCCTTCAGGCTCAACAACCCTGGGAGCACAGTGTTCACTGAGGACTGCAACATCTTGCTGAAGCTGGTCATGTCCGGAGAGAAGACGAATTCCCTCGGCCAGAAGCTGCCTCAGAAAGGAGATGTGGAGATGCTTTGTGGGGGGCCTCCCTGCCAAGGGTTCAGTGGAATGAACCGCTTCAACTCTCGCACTTATTCCGCATTCAAGAACTCACTCGTGGTCTCGTATTTAAGGTCAGCAGCAATTAACACCTTGAGCCTTTAGATAGTTATTTTAATTAGAGACAGTAGAGACTTAACCTGTTTAGTTGCACATCTGAAATCCTTTTTCTTTCCTTGCAGTTACTGTGATTACTACAGACCTAAATTCTTCCTGCTTGAGAATGTGAGGAACTTTGTCTCGTTCAAAAGCTCCATGGTCCTCAAACTGACTCTCCGCTGTCTTGTGCGAATGGGATACCAGTGTACCTTTGGTGTCCTTCAGGTGGGTCTGACGTTGTGATTTTACGGTTTCCAGGAGCATCTTTTTTTAAAAACTGTGCTTCTGGCTGGGGATCTTGGTTGGATCTTCCTCCACTATCATACATGCCATTGTTTTTGACTGCATTCTCTGGGCTGCCCTCCTCCACCAGGCCGGTCAGTACGGTGTGGCCCAGACCCGCCGCAGGGCCATCATCCTGGCTGCCGCTCCTGGAGAGGAGCTGCCTCGCTACCCCGAGCCTTTGCATGTGTTTGCTCCCAGAGCTTGCTCTCTGAACGTGGTGGTGGATGAAAAGAAATACGTCAGTAACGTTACAAGGTGAGGTCAGCATTCCCTACTGTCATTGTTTTGTATCTATATCACAAAGCAACATAAGTGTTTGTCCCTCCACCCCCACCCCACAGAGGTAATGGAGGAATCTACAGAACCATCACTGTTAGAGACACCATGTCTGACCTGCCAGAGATTCGTAACGGTGCTTCTTCGTTGGAAATTTCCTACAACGGGGAGCCTCAGTCGTGGTTTCAGAGGCAGATCAGAGGCACGCAGTACCAGCCGATCCTCAGAGATCACATCTGCAAGGTGAGCTCACTCAAACTTACACATTTTTGTCCGGCCTTGGGGCACAAAGGGCACGATCAATGCAAATTTTTAGTAGTAGTGCTGCGTTTTGCAAATACTAGTTTTGGAGTTTTTTATGGAAAGAGAATTTTCCAGTTGTCCCTCTACTGTAGGATCATCAATGGAATGGATCATTAATAAATGATCCTATAGAGAGGTATACACGTGCCAGGTTTTTTAGGAAGGAAGTCTCAGCTTCTGTTTTCTAATTATGTTAGCTTCCACCATGTCAGACAGAAGAAGATGGAAAAATGTCTCATTCACAGGCCTTCAAATCACCAGGTCTTTAGAATAGAACAAAATAATCAGTGGCTTTTAATTTTGTAGTATGCAGGGTGTATCTAATGCCATCGTGTCGTGTTGTCTCCAGGATATGAGTGCACTGGTTGAAGGTCGTATGCGTCACATCCCCTTGGCTCCTGGGTCTGACTGGAGGGACCTCCCAAACCTTGAAGTTCGACTGAGAGATGGCACAATGACCAAGAAACTGCGTTACACTCACTCTGACAAAAAGAACGGGCGCAGCGGCACCGGAGCGCTCAGAGGCGTTTGTACTTGTGCAGGAGGTGTGTAGTTAGGTGAAGATTTCTGGTTGAATCTCCATTTCTAGTTGGGAGAATTTTGATGATTTCTGTGGTTTTAGGGAAACCGTGTGACCCCGCAGACCGGCAGTTTAACACCCTGATCCCGTGGTGCCTGCCCCACACTGGAAACCGCCACAATCACTGGGCGGGACTCTACGGCAGGCTGGAGTGGGACGGCTTCTTCAGTACGACTGTCACCAACCCTGAGCCAATGGGCAAGCAGGTCAGTAACTGACATGTAGACTGTCAACATAAGAATGATCTAAACCAGTGGTCTCCAACACCCGGGCTGTGGACCGATACCAGTCCGTGGGTCAGTCGGTACTGGGCCGCACAGAAAGAAAACAGAAGTTACATTATTTCTGTTTTATTTAATATTTGATTCTGAACAATGTTTTGTTTTAAATGAGTGGATTCTCTCCTCCACATCTGTCTGAGTCAATCTTGACGCTTGTCAAGATGCTTGCCTTGGTCACATGACTACCTCTTAAAGGGGCAGCTCCAGCCACTAATACACAATACATTACAGTAATCCCTCATTACTCACGGTTAATGAGTTCAGGACCACCCGTGAAAAATGAAATTCCACGATATAGCATCAAATTATTATTTTTTTATTTATGGTAATTTAAACGTTTGTGAACCCTCCCCACACTGATATTAAACCACTTTGTACCTGTATTACTTTTTCCCACACTCTTTTAGACTGTTTAAAACACTTCTGTATTAAAGAAAAGTGTTTCTTTAATACATGGAAGTGCGCTGCGTTCCATGAGTCTGAACGCAGTGCACGCATGGATGCTGTCAGCCAATAGCATGCGTGTACAGTATCACATCATTACCTACTAAAAAGAAGCGATGTAGTGAAGCCGGACATCTTGAAACGCGAATACGCAGGGGATTACTGTACCGCTAAACAAACTCACAAGCTAGCAAAACTAACAAACTAAACGTTAGCGCGGCGTTACGAGCATGCTGCTAATAAAGTTGATGCACATTGTATTCACGTTTATTATTTATCATTTTGATGTATTTATCCACCACATCTTAAGTGATGGTCCGTGAAAATACTGTCTGACATTGAATCAGTCTGAGGAGCCTAAAAGGTTTGGGACCAATGAGACCAATGGTCGTAAACATGTTATCGACAGATTGATTTTTAGTAAGGAGAGGATTCTGTCAAACATGCGTCTCCTGGTTTGATGGGGAAAAATCTCAACTGTTCTCACCGATTCCCTCTGGAACTGTAGAATGCGTCTAACTCCGTGCACCTTAATTTCAGGGCCGTGTTCTGCATGCAGAGCAGCACAGGGTGGTCAGTGTGAGGGAGTGTGCGCGCTCTCAGGGATTCCCCGATACCTACCGCTTTTTTGGAAACATCCTTGACAAACACAGACAGGTAAATCTTCCTTTTCTATTTAAAGTTTACTTGAGAAAGTAAAATGTGGTGGTGTGTGTGTGTGTGTGTTTGTGTTTGTGTGTGTGTGTGTGTTTGTGTTTGTGTTTGTGTGTGTGTGTGTGTGTGTGTGTGTGTGTGTGTGTGTGTGTGTGTGTGTGTGTGTGTGTGTGTGTGTGTGTGTGTGTGTGTGTGTGTGTGTGCAAGCAAAAACCTGCATGTTCCACATCATGCAGTTATTTTTACTGATGTGGGCCACAAATGCAATCATGTTTGCATAGTGCCAAGTGACGTGATGTGAACTTTGGGTTATAGTTCCAGTATCGTGCCACAGAACACATTTTCCCAAGTCTACATGAATGATGTCTTCCTGCTTCTGTCAGGTTGGAAATGCCGTGCCCCCTCCGTTGTCCAGGGCCATCGGGCTGGAGATTAAGAAATGCATTGTGGCAAGAATGAAGGAAGAACAAGCATCAGGTGACACATCTGTCTGATGCCACTTCTGAAGTACTTTTGCTCTACATGCAGAAAGATTTACGTTATTTTCTCCCCTCCAGAGAATATCAAGCAGGAGAAGATGGAGGTCTCTGATTAGAACAGGGTTCCTCTCACAGCAGCAATCAACTCAACAGATCCTGGTGTCAGGCAATCATTCCTGTAAAGAAGCTGGCTTTCATTTGTGTCATTACGTGGCCACGATGGACATTCTGTGCAGTGCCCTTTTGTTATTTGTTTTTAAATGTGCTTTTAATCATGTTAGAAAATGGTCACCCACTGTGGGTTATATTGTATGTAGTTTTTATATGTGTAATGTTTCAAATAAAGCTCCTATGAAAAGGTTGCGTTTTAATGTTTTCAACAGTTAAAATAAAAATGCTGATATTAAAGAACAAAAACCTAAAGCTGATTTTAAATTCTTTTAAAGCTTTCCCAGAACTGCTGCATTCTTGGGTGCAAGAAGGCTTCCTTTTAATATGTTTAATTCCAGATGTAATGAGATTAAATCTGTATCTAGTGATCATATGTGATGGGTTTAAGTAACATTTACTCTACATGAAGTCTACAGGAAGTGAGGAATGATGCATATTTATACACGGGAGACATTGGCTATTGGAGCTACTTTTCTATTGAGGCCAGTACAGTTAGTTTACTCTTTAATGTGTATTACTGTTGCTGGTATAACCAATTTACTAACAGGATTCACTTCTGGTGGTTTACTAGAAACTACACAGCTAATCAGGTGCTTCATCAGCCTTCTTGCGAAATATACAAGTTTCTTATCCTCTAAAGACGCAGAAAAAATCATTCATGCCTTTGTTACTTCTAGATTAGATTACTGCAATTCCTTATTATCGGGCTGTTCTAGCTCCTCTATTAGGACTAGTTAGTTCAGAATGCAGCTGCCCGCTTACTGACTCGAACATTGGCTCCTGATTAATTATAGAATACAACTCAAACTCTATATGATTACACATAAAGCTCTCCACTGTAAGGCTCTATCTTAGATTGAAGATGTTAAAGTGTATCACCCACCCAGGGCCCTTCGATCCGAGGATGCAGGATTTCTGGTGACCCGTCGGGTTTTAAAGAGTAGAACATGAGGCAGAAGCTTCAGCTATCTGGCCCCTTTACTCTGGAACAAACTGCCAGCCTCGGTCCAGGGGGCAGACAATCGGCTTCTTTAAGAGTAGACTAAAAACCCTCCTCTTTCATAGATCCTACAATTAGAAATAACACACACCCCACTAGATATGCTGCTGAGGGTATTTTTCTCCGTCTCTCCCGTTAAAGGGAGATACTCTGGAGCTCCTGTCACTTCTCCTCTTTCTTTATCTTTCTATGCTCCTAGAATTTATTACTACTACTGTCAAATCACACTCTTTGTCTGCACAATACTGCCGCTGTCTTTGTGCCTCTGTTCCACAGGTGGAGAACGCGGATGGAAGACAAGATATCCAAAGATCTGGAAATCCCGCCCCCAATTCAGCGACAGCTCACTATGGACATTAAACTCAAACAGGCCTATGTGCCACTCTCTCTCTCTCTCTCTCTTTTACTTGATCTATCTCTATCCCCAATGTATTTATTTTTCCCAACCAACAGGTCAAGGTGGATGACCGCCCTCCAGAGCCTGGGTCCTGCCCGGAGTTTCTTCCTCAATGAGGGAGTTTTTTTCCCACCACCGTCGCTTATACTTGCTCTGGAGGGCTTTCTATCTGTAAAGCGCTTTGAAATGTCTTAAGATGTGATTAAGCGCTATATATAAATAAAAGTTGATTGATTGATGTTACAAAAGCTTACTGGACCAAACCGAATTCATTCATCCTGTTTTCTTATACTGTACTGTATACTAGTGGGAACCTGTGGAAATTCCACAATTAACAATAATATCAGACTTCATACCAAACATGAAAAGAATAGATACCTTGTTTTGCAGCGTAAGTTTAAGACAAAGTTTTTTAAGCTGAGTCGTAGACGTGAATAGCGTAGGGGACGTTTGTTCTTGTGTTCTTTTACGTTACGTTTAGTGAGATATTTTTTTTACACTCTCCACGTTACACTGCTAACGTGGAGAACTCCAGCTAAACAAAAGCCAACCGATACTAGCCGAGCTTTTGCTGCAACACAAAGTGAAACATGGTGATATCATGTATGGTAGCGCGTATTCCTCTAGTTTCCTGCCAGAAGTGATTTCTACCTTTTACATGAATGATGAATTAATACACAAACTTTTGACTTTAAGAAAGAAACAGACAAATATCCAACTGTCAAGCACGTTTATCAACCTGTCCATTCTGTGTGTACATGTAGACGCATGCCACACGCACTAAAGTCATAGCGGTTTTCGTCACAGGGAGAAAAAGTTTCGGTTACAGCGTCCACAGGACAATGCAGACCTGGCATTTTCAAGAAACTTAACTTTGGCCAGCGTTTTCGTCTCAGATATCTGCGTTGTCATGTGGATGAAAGGCGTAACCGCACAAAAGGCCTCGCTGCCCGATGCCTTACGCATATTGTTCACGTGATTCCTTCTGGCAGATGCGCTGTGATTGGTTGGGCGCTTAATTGACGGGTAGTGGAGTGGAGTTAAAAACATGACAAGGTGAGGTTTTCAAGTGAGCTTATTCAAATATATATTCAAATATATAAGTGGGGAGATAAAGGTAAAAATTTGTTGGTACTCTTCGGTACATGAAAGAAAACTGATGTAATAAGTAAGAATTTGTTGAAAAGTAATTACTGCAACTCAGACATTAGTTTTGACTGTGGATCAACATTTTAAAAAACTAATGAAACAGACCCGAAAAAAAATGATGGTACCCCTAGAAAAGTGTCCAAACACGTCCCCTCTTTAACATCACTGCTGTCCTGAAACTTAAGTCAGTCTGACGAAACAGTGACAATTAGTCACTGTGCTGTTTAGTGATGTGGACCACAGGAAGTGAAGGAGACTTGAAAGAAAAATAAAGGCAAGCATGTTAAAAGTAAAGGTTACAAGGCCGTCTCCAAGCAGCTTGATGTCCCCGTGATTACAGTCACATTATTCAGAGGTTTAAGATCCACAAGACCGTGGCCACTGCCGCTGGATGGATAATACAAATGGTAGCCAGTCCAGAACAACCTCCAGGGAAATTAAAGGTGAACTCAAAGTACATCAGTGTTCGATCACAGCAAATGTCAGTTTGAGCCAAAGTGGACTTCATGGGAGATGAAGGACTGGACTGGACTTTCCCACATTCTGACAAGCCACAGAGGTTCTGTGACCAAAATGGAGCTTATTGGTCAGACATCAGCTCTGCTTTCACACGAGCAAAAATGAAGCACACTAAGAAAAGAACACTGTTCCTACTGTGAATCATAGAGGAGCTCCATTATGTTTTGGGACTACAGTACTTTGCAGCATCTGGATGTTTTGAGTCTTCACAGTTTCAATGGAATCTTAATACTATCAAGACATTCTGGAAAGAAATGTCCTGCCTAGTGTCACAAATCTTGGTTTCAGTTGCAAGTCATGGGTCTTCCAGCACCCAAAAATGTCTACTGAACACTGGACTATTCTGAGGTGGCCTATATGACGCCTGACCTAAATCCTAGAGGACAAAGAAGCTGAAACACACTGTCTGGAGAAGATGCCCTTCAATCCTGAGACAATCCTGAGGCGGCACGGTGGCGTAGTGGTTAGCCTCACAGCAAGAAGGTCAGGGGTTCAAACCCCATCATTTCCAACATGGCCTTTCTGTGAAGAGTTTGCATGTTCTCTCTGTGTCTGAATGGGTTTCCTCCGGGTTCTCCGGTTTCCCCCCATTATCAGGAAAAACATGCATCTAGGTAATATTAGGTCATGTTTGACCGTAGTGGCGGCGCACCCGGGGTGCAGCGGCTCTGGACCAACACTCCATCTGGCCTTTGAAATTTCGTTGTACCGTATGTGTATAATGACAATAAAAGAATGTTTGTTTTTGTTTGAACTAGAGCAGTTTGTTCATGAGGAGACACCATTTACTTTTGTCCATTTTAAGTTATTTAAGTGACTGTTGTGCCATTGACAATGTGGTAACAACAATTCTGTCCATGTTTGTAGCTCTGTTCTCAGTGGGCATTCAGATCTTAGACCAACAGTCCAGCTCCAACGACTACAACCTCAGTAAACAAACCACTCTGAAATAAACTGACTTGAAATATAAATCCACAAATTAGTGGGACAACAATGCCAAAAAAATTGTGACCATAATGATTTTTATTTGGATAGCAGCCACTTTTACCACAAAATCTGGCCTCAAATATATTCTGATGATTTCCTCAGTTGTTTGATGGCCTGCAAAAAGGGTTGAATAAAGTTAGGAGTAAGAATTTACATTCTTTGACACTTGACTGATTAAAATGACAATCACTTACTTGGCCCATTCAACATTGAGAATAAGATGATCATATCCAAATCCTGACACTCCAGCGATGGCTCTGGATGCATCCTCCCGTCGGTGGAAACTGATGAAGGCAAATCCCTGCAGGAAACAGTTGTTTAATGACACAAGTGGACAACAATCATTTGACTGTCAAATATAACACAATAAATACAAATATAACCAGTTGGCATTGGCTGAAATATAAATATTGTTTAATTAATGCAAACTGCAACTGAAACAATTTCCATTAAGCATGGAATCCATTCCAAAGACGTCTACAAGCTAAACACCCTGATAAAAATTCTTCTCCTTTCTGTTTCTTTATTTATAATTCCTTTATTATTTGCAGAACACGAACCTTTGACTGCCCGGTGTTCTTGTCCTTGGCCAGGTAGATCCTTGAAATGGAGCCAAAAGGTCTGAAAAGCTCCTGCAAGTCTGTCTCACGGGTATCCTCAGACAGATTGGTCACACGAATTGTGGCGTTGTCATCAGCTGTGTGGAACAAACATACAATGCTTTTACTGGCAAAGGATTTCGCAGCGTCCTACTGATGACAATGGAGACGATCTGATTAGCTTGCACTTACACCCACCTCTGCGGTTGGGCTGCATGGACTCCCCTCTTCGTGTGCCACCATCCCTCAAGCTTGGGGGCACGTACTTCCCAGTCTTGCTCTGTGCAGGCTGTGCAGGCTCAGGTTCAGCTGGTGGAAAGAGAAGAAAGTTGAAGATCAGACTACGACAAATTAATAACCCTAAAGATGGGATCAGAGGGCTGATGTTACCAGAGCCAGCAGGCTTCTCCTTGTCTGCAGTGGACAGCCCAAGCTGTTCAGCCAGCTCCTTCTGCATGGGTCCCAGAGTGTCCTTGTATGGACAGCGGGTGGTCCAGTGGTCACCCTTGCAAATACGACAAGAAACTATTTTCTGTCCTTTCAGTTTGCTCATGGGATCCTCGTCCTGGTCCTGGGCGTTCAAGTCCTGCAAGGGTTAAGATGAGGTACACAGTCAATAGCACCATAAAGAATGTTTATACGTATAGGCAGATAAGCAGCAGCACAATACGAAAAGCAGCAGCACACATGAGTAACACTCAATGTCAACGCTCACCTCTTTGCTGGAGATGAAAGTCATGAAGACGTCATCGCTCACTGTGGTGGTGGCAACATTTGGTCCTGGAGCATCAAACTCTGAGTTACCAAATTTTTTCCAGTTCTGAAATGAAAAGATATAATACATGACACCAGAGTTTACCAAACTGCTGCTCATTAAAATAAAAATGTTTATTTGAGTAGATTCAGCCAAAAAGCAAACCTTTCTCCTGGCAACAGCTTTTGAAGCTTTTCTTGTCTCAATCTTGAAGGTTCGCACGATCTAACGGTCAGAGACAAGGCCTAAAATAAACTTTACATCATTTTAAATGAAGTCTTTTCACCTCCATGTTCAGAATGCCCAAACATCTGTTGTATTTATCACTAATTACCATGTAGAAATGAAATAAAGCATCTCTATGAACACTGACGCTTATACCTAAAGAGGTATTCAGCTGTTCAGGGTTATCAGGTGGTGACTGGTTGGAACTACTGCTGTTATTTTATTCCATTTCACACTCCAAATCGTAAATGGTTTGGGATTTTGAATGAAATTAACATCTGATGACTTTATCATTCAGACAACTAAATGTAAATAGCAACAACCATATGATGGTCTCACAGCAACAGAAAATGTAGACTAAGAACAGTATTTGCCCGGCTATAGGAATGTCAAACAAACCACTGCAACAACTAAAGATGCAAAATAGAACAAAAACCACACAAATTACCTTGAATTTCTTTCCGTCATCATCTATTTTGTATTCTGTCACTGTTTTAATATTTCCTTTAATGGATTCCTTCGGGGATGGTAGCGTACCTGACAAGAAAAGATAATTAAATTAATATGTACACTAGTCCAAAATAAAAACGTACCCATAATATTTCAGCCCCTAACACACTGCCAATTACACAATCAGCCATAAACCGTGTTAAATTGAACGTGTAGACCCTTATGCTCTACCTCACCCCACAGGCTGCTAACGTGCTACTGCTAAGGATGCTAACTTTACAGTACAGCAATGTCCACGGGCCTCAGCATATGTAGATAACATACCATCAAAATTATCATTTTAAATAGCTAAATTCCATAACTGTATTCTAATATATTATATAGATATATATATTAGAAATATCACGAGTATGTCAATTCCGAACTATGAAGCCCGACCGACACGTGGAAGTGGAGCCGCCTATCTGGCCTCCTTCGCCGGGAAACCAAACTAGCAAAGAAATGCTACCATTAGCTACTGGCTATTTACCTTCATCTCCTTCTTCTTCTACTTGGTCTGCCCAGCTGGGCTTGGAGCTGAAAGGCGATAGATCGATAGACAATATTAGATCAACTGAACACCACCACCAACAGTAATTAAATGTTTATAACAGAACTCACTCGTCATATTCAATAGACGGCATCTTTTCCGCACCACGGCTTCGGGACGAGTGGACAACTGTGACGAGTTCAAAGCTGCGAGGGGAATCACTTCCGGAATGTAAACTTCACAGTAAAAGCACAACGTCTGTTTGATTTCAAAATAAGAGTCATATATCGTCATGGCAGAACTGCATGACATGCATATTTTGAGCAAAAATTTAATATGATGAAAGAAAATAGGACAAATTATGATATGGCACCAATGTTATTATTTTCTTCTTTCTGAAATAAAAGTAACAGAGTGAGTGCAATATTTGGCAACAGAGATTTTCAGTCTACCAGATAGATTTTCATCTATATGTGTTAGATGCCCTCATGAGCGTCTGTTCCGGATGAATCCGGGATGCCTCCTTGGGGAGGTGTTCCGAGCATGTCCTACCGGGAGGAGACCTGGGACAGGGGTATTCAATTAAAAGTCACGGAGGTCTGGCTACAAAAATTTCCTCTTAGTAAATGGTCTGAACCCAAGTCCAGTTTGTGTCTTATAGCTGGTCTCTATGTCCACATTATCATTCATTATCAATCTTCAATGCAGGATATGTTTAACTGAGTGCACAGCTAGCTCTTTTACCTCACCATAAATAAAAGCAGACCCATAAATAATAAATTTTAACTATTTATGTTAACAGCATAGGATGGTGGTGTGTAGGATGACTCTGGTGGTGAGGAAGATGAAGAGGGCAAAGGCAGAGCAGAAGGTGAAATGGTGGAAGCTAAAAAAGGAAGAGTGTTGCATGACTTTTAGGAAGGAGTTAAGATAGGCTCTGGGTGGTCAGGAGGTGCTTCCAGATGACTGGACAACTACAGCTAATGTGATCAGGGAGACAGGTAGGAGAGATGCAGTGTAAGGTGAAGGTATAGGTAGCAAAGGCCAAACAAGGGGCTTATGATGCTTGGTTGGACAGTAAGGAGGGAGAGACTGATCTATACAGGTTGGCAAGACAGAGAGACAGAGATGGGAAGGACGTGCAACAGGTTGGGGTGAATAAGGAAAGGGATGGAAGTCTATTGACAGGTGCCAGTAGTGTGATGGGAAGATGGAAGTTGATGAACGTGAAAAATGAGAGAAAACAAAGACAAGAAGAGGTGACTGTTGTGGACCAGGATGTAGCAAAGATTAGTCAGGATGAAGTGAGGAGGGCACTGAAGAGGATGAAGAGTGGAAAGGCAGTCGGTCCTGAATGATATACCTGTAGAGGTTTGGAAGTGTCTAGGAGAGGTGGCAGTAGAGTTTCTGACTGGGTTGTTCAACAGGATCTTAGATAGTGAGAAGAGCCCTGAGGAGTGGAGAAGTGTGCTGGTGCCCATTTTTAAAAACAAGGGAGATGTGCAGAGTTGTGGCAACTACAGAGGAATAAAGCTGATGAGCCATACAATGAAGTTATGGGAAAGAGTAGTGGAAGCTAGACTAAGGACAGAAGTGAACATTTGTGAGCAGCAGCATGGTTTCATGCCAAAAAAGAGTACTATAGATGCAGTATTTGCTTTGAGGATGTTGATAGAGAAGTACAGAGAAGGCCAGACGGAGCTGCATTGTGTTTTTGTAGATCTGGAGAAAGCTTATGACAGGGTGCCCAGAGAGGAACTGGGGTATTGTATGAGGAAGTCTGGAGTGGCAGAGAAGTATGTTAGAGCAGTGCAGGACATGTATGAGGACTGTAAGACAGTGGTGAGGTGTGCTGTAGGTGTGACAGAGGAGTTCAAGGTGGAGGTGGGACTGCATCAGGGATCAGCTCTGAGCCCCTTCTTGTTCGCTATGGTGATGGACAAGCTGACAGACGAGGTTAGACAGGAATCTCCATGGACTATGATGTTTGCAGATGACATTGTGATCTGCAGTGAGAGCAGGGAAGAGGTGGAGGAGAAGCTAGAGAGGTGGAGGTTTGTCCTGGAAAGGAGAAGGATGAAGGTTAGCCGCAGCAAGGTGTGTGTGAATGAGAGGGACCCAGGTGGAAGAGTGAGGTTACAGGGAGAAGCGATCAAGAAGGTGGGGGATTTTAAGTACTTAGGGTGAACAGTCCAGAGCAATGGAGAGTGTGAAAGAGGTGAAGAAGCGTGTACAGGCAGGATGGAACGGGTGGAGAAAAGTGTCAGGTGTGATGTGTGAAGATTTTCAGCTAAAATGAAAGGAAAGGTGTACAAAACTGTGGTGAGACCAGCGATGTTGTTTGGTCTAGAGACAGTGTCACTGAGGAAAAGACAGGAGGCAGAACTGGAGGTAGCAGAGATGAAGATGCTGAGGTTCTCTCTGGGAGTGACCAGGAAGGATAGGATCAGGAATGAGTACATCAGAGGGACAGCACATGTTAGAGGTTTTGGAGATAAAGTCAGAGAGGCCAGACTGAGATGGTTTGGACATGTCCAGAGGAGCGATAGTGAATATATTGGTAGAAGAACGCTGAGTTTCGAACTGCCAGGCAGGAGGCCTAGAGGAAGACCAAAGAGGAGGTTTATGGATGTAGTGAAAGAGGACATGAAGGTAGTTGGTGTGAGAGAAGAGGATGCAGAAGACAGGGCTAGATGGAGGCAATTGATTCGCTGTGGCGACCCCTGAAGGGAAAAGCCGAAAGGAAAAGAAGAAGAAGATGTTAGATTGAAGAACACACAAACCTCAGAATTAAAAATAAAGTGCAAAAAGAGCTGAATAATCCTTTTTCTCGTAAATGAAAGACATCCCAGCCTAAAGAACTGAAGGCCTACACTTCAAGTAAAAAAACATTAACATGTTCAGAAAACATGAATAATTACTGGCTCTTTCAGGGGAAAAATGCAAACAGAACTTTCTTTATGAGAGAAAGGGGCATGTGGCCTGCCAGTAATTTACTTGTACACGAGTAACCTTGTGGTGGTCTCTGTCATGTGTGGTGAAAGAGACCACTGGACTTTGTCAGCATCTCTTTTATTGCTGCATGTATGTCCTCTCCTCTTGTGTGTGTTAGTGGTGTTACACTCAGCAAAGAGCTCCTTATCTTTGTGAAGGAACCTGACACACACACACACACAGACACGCAGACACACAGACACACACACACACACACACACACACACACACACACACACACACACACACACACACACACACAAATCATCAATGGCCACAGATATACATGGCGCTCTCTGAATAGCTGCATCAAGCTGTTAATATTTCTGATTTTCTGGTTGAAGTTGACGTTGGGAGTTTTTCCAAACATCTCGTCTTTCTGTTTTCCCTCAAACAATGTCTCAACAACAGCTTTTAAGCACTTATTCAAAACTGTCCCATCACTAAAAAGATGTTTTATGTTGCCCCAAACTCCACCATGCCTTTTGTGAACATTCGTTTGCATTTTTCTCGGTCATTTTGCCCTCAGCTCGGACTTCAGGAGATAATTCTGCGCAAAAGCTCTGTGCTTTGTTTCATAGTGATTAATTAATTAGTGCTACAATATAAGGTAAAATGGTTTTGAACTGCCTGACGGAGGAATAAACTTAAATTTCGTCCACTCATTGTTAACCAGCGGTTTTCCTCGTTAACCTCCCTTCGTTTGGAGCTATTCTGTCCTTACTGTCTCCCTTCCTCTGTGCTCCTGTGGCGGTAAACTCACAGCAGCACCGAACTGTCTCACTTCCAGGTGAGCTGACAGAGCAGGCAAAGAAACGATCTGATAGGCTGAACTGAGTGGCGCTACTGAGCAGCGCCCCCCGTCTGTAGCCGCGACCGTCAGTAAAAATGCTCCAATATAATCCACCCTTGTGAATTTACATGGAGTGGTCACGGGTCTGGACAGAACCATCACGCGGTCCGGATGCGGACCGCGGTCCGCCATTTGGTGACCCCTGACCTAGGACATGCTGGAGGGACTATGTCTCTCAGCTGGCCTGAACACCTCGGGATCCCCGGAGGAGCTGGAAGAGGTGCCTGGTGAGAGGGAAGTATGGGCATCCCTCCTGATGCCAAACATATGACAACATTTTCATTTTAAAATGAAATAAACAGTGTGGATTCAAGAGACATGCTGTGTGTGTGGAGTGTTTTTTTTTTTTTGTTTTTTTTAATCTAATAGCATTTCATACAACCACCTCACCAAGAAGAATTCATCCGATACTTCATTTCTGAACCTAATGTGTTAATCACCCAAACACTGTTATTGGCCTTGAAAATGCAGTGGGGTATAAGTATAATTTTAGATTAAGTAAAAAAAATAATACTTCAGCAAACCTTAAAACCATATACAGTAATGGAATGCATTTGCAGCTGCTGAATTCACAGAACATCACCAGTCCATGTTGCTTGATCTGTGATTTTGGAAACCAGAAGTATTATCTTTCTGCAAACAGCATTTCTTTGCTTTCTTTCTTGCTACAGACAAAATACTCAATACGAAATATTTGTTGCAGTGAAGACGACTCAGTGTTCGTGATTAGACACCAACCGCACTGGCGTTCAGGTCAGCGGACATCGAACAACAATTATAGTCTCATTCTTCCCTCATGTGCTGCAGACCAGGACAGACAGGAAGTGAACGTACCAGCAACAAATAAATCTTTGTCACAGATGTTGAAAAAAAAGAAATTAAATATCCCGTGTATAATAGTTAGTAGAACTAAAATCTGCTTAACACCAATCAACATATAATAATAACAGTTCACAGAACAGTTGTGGAGGTGCAGCCCTTCTTCGCCATTTCTCTCCTGTTGTCCTCTGAGCTCTTCCCACAACAAGCCACTCTGATGCTGTCAAACACGGCCATATACAGGATGGGGTGGATGCACATGTTCAGAGCTGCCAGCCCCTTGGACACCTGGTACATGTTGTAGACCCAACAGACAGACTCGTTCCCGTGGGTCTTCAGATACAAGTGGTATATCTGAAACACGTGGTATGGAATAAAGGAAATTGCATACAGCACAACCACTGATGCAACTAACAGGGCTACTTTGCGTTTCTCCAGTGTGGTTATATTAGCATTTTTCCACACCACCCAAATCACTACACAGTAAGAAGTGAAAGTAACCAAGAAAGGAACAAGACACCCAAACACGGACAGAAAGATTTTGTACTTGAGGTACGGCCCTTCATCAGTCTTGTCACAGAAGGACACACACAGAGTCTTGTTATAATACACACAAACAGATGCAAATTTCAACACAGGGCAGGAAATGACTGTGACTACAAACCAGATGATGCCACTGAAGACTTTGGCGTGGGCAGGCTCTACATGGGATCGGGTAAAGAAGGGACATGCGAGTGCCACACATCGGTTCACGCTTATGGCCATGATGAAGAAGATGCTCACATAAAGGTTACAGGTAAAAAGGAACTTCTCCATTTTGCAAACAAAGTCACCAAACATCCAGTGTTTTCCATGCGAGTAGTAGACGATGAGTAAAGGCAGGGTCAGGACGTACAGCAGGTCACTGATGGCCAAGTTACATGACAGGATGACGCCGGTGTGCCAGTTCCTCTTCTCTCTGACCACCAGCAGCCACAGGGCGAACACATTTCCTGCCAGGGCCACGATGAACTCAACTCCGTACACCGAGGGAAGCAGCGTCATTTGGAAACTCTCACAGTCAGAAAAATTGTGCATCATCCAAAACCTGTAAATGTTTATTCATTAAAAATCCATCCTCTGAATTAAAGCCACATTTACACACTTTTAATTGAGGTGCAAATCTGTAAAACATTGGTAGTAGATGCAGTAAACTATGCAGTGCATTGGTAATTCTTAAGACAATTTTTTTTTTCGCAATAAAAACTTACCAAAATGTTGATTTGCAGAGAAGTGATCGGAGATTTCATGTGTGGTATCTGTCAAGGAGGTGATACCAATTATCTGTCTGTTATTTAGTCTGTTTTGTCATTACTCTGGCAGCAACAGATCCAAATGAGACGCTGAGGATTTGCAGAACCTTGAAAGACACTACTGATCTATATTTGTGACATTTCACAATTTGAAGAAGTGAAAATTTGAAGACAGCCTACAGAGTTTTGTCAAACTTGCTCATGTTCGTTCTGCATGTCCCATCAGCACGATGGTGCTACTGCAGCTTATTCTTAAAAACAATGTGTTTTTCAGAGTGTGTAAGGCACCAGTGCAAGCCTTACATAATTACATTTTTGGACCACTTCAAGGAAGACTTTTCTCTTTTTTATCATTATTTGTACATCCATCAGTACACAGGTTAACCGCTGCGATAGTTCTGAATGTACTAGGTTTGTAAATGGGCTTATGTAAGTCTTTTCTAGTCTGGGTGATCACTCAAAGCCCTTAACATGTCAGCATCCACTCATTCACACAAACATCCACACTGTGGCGACACAGACTCCTCGGCCCAGTAAAGTGAGGGGTGAGGAGGAAAACAAGAATGCATCTTGTGATCCTCTTACTCCTCGTCTTTTCAACACAACGGTGAAGATGATGCAATGGAAAGCACCGAATCTGTCATCACTGTTTGTTCTCCTGACCTGATGGTCTGTCATGTTCATGTTATTACCTATAGAAAAGGAACTGGCTGAGACTTGTTAAGCATCACAGTCAGAGTTCCTGTCTGTCATCAGTAGTGAAGTATGTGAACATGACTGAAAATGTTTTAGATACATATAACACAAAGAGTGAGAATAAAAGCTCAAATAAGAACTCAATTTAAAAAAGTACTTCTACAGAAAGGTCAAATGAAAGAGAAACATGTTCAAAGTGTTTTTGTTAACCCTGTCCGTAAACATGAACACGAGTCATCCGATAACAGAACAGACGTCCTGGAGCCCATTGGGGTAGAACACAGAGATCGTGTCAAGATTTCATGACAAAGATATTCAGCTGCAAAGTTATTTAATGATTCCATATGGTAAACGACATGTGTCAAACTCAAGGCCCTGGGGGCCAAATGTGGCCCGCAACATCATTTTATGTGGCCCGCGAGAGCATAAAAGGTCAGTTTCATTACCTGACAAATTAAAAGGATTTGTGTTTTAACAGAACAAGTAAACATAGTTTTTCTGTGTAACTATAATGTTTCTAACTTGAATAAGTAATAAATTCAGAAATATTTAACATTAAGGAGTAGTTACATTTATTTTGCAACACAACGAGTTACATTTAGTTACACTTATAAGTTACATCTGGCCCTTTGAGGACAGCCATGATGCTGATGTGGCCCTCAGTGAAAATGAGTTTGACACCCCTGTGGCAAACAGTTCAGAAAAAAAAAAGTGGTGACACAAATGACTAAATATGTTACTCAGACTTTAAAAACAGACCTGCAGACGTGTTGACCTCCGGTAAGTAGAAACAAGATGATATGGATGTGGTTAAATGTCCTGCTGGTGGTGACCCCCCCCCCCCAAACCAAAGCGTTCCACGGACTGCTGCTGGTGGTCGAGCCGTGAAAGGTCGACCCCGACGCCCCGCAGATACTTCTCTAAATACATCTACCTGTCTGTACTCGTAATCTCGCCATCAGCCGCAGCCCAAACACGTCTCGAATTCAAATCCTCCTGCTCCGCCCGTCTGACGTGTCGTCCGCCTGTTCGGACGCAGCTGTCGTGTCCACTGGATGACAATACACAGGAACAGAGAAGAGTGTCCAGGTATGATTTGACAGAGAGCACTTCAAACAGAATAAAATAGTAAAGAATGACATTAGAAAACAGTGCAAGTGTGCGCAAAGTCAGAGATAAATAGATCTACTGGGAAAAACAAAACAGCTGCACATTTGTGCAGATTACTGTAGTTATAATTCAGAAAACCAGTCAGTTCTACTCAGAATTCTGACTTTTATCTCACAATTTAGACCTTTTTTTCCCCAGTGGCTCTAATCCTCTTATGTAACTCACGCACATAAACACAAATGTATGCTTATCTTACATATACATGCATGAATTTATTGCAATCTACATCTCTTATTGCTTTATTGAACCCTGCATGAATCAATAATCATTAATCAATTTCCTATAATGTATGGCTACGATAGAGCAATAAGGGATAAACAAATTAAGTTATATTCAGTGTTATTCAGAAAAAGTATACCACACAGGAAACCTCAAAGCGCTGCTTTCCAGGGTCATCGACTGTTGTTGCTGCAGTACAGCCACTCTACCACTAGAGGTCACCAACGTGGTCAATGAATGAAGCTTATAATGAACCAGTTTTCAACACTATTATCCAAAAGGGATCATGAAGCTTCATTTGGACCAACAATCAGTGATTGTTGGTTCTTCTTCTTCTACAAGTTATCTTTGTAGTTCTTCGGCTTCCTGTTCTTCTATTGTTTTTGTGTATGGAATCGACTGAGTGGAAAATTAATATTAATGTTGTAAAAAAACACCACAGATCATAACATTTAAATTTCTGTTCTTTCGTATCACCCATCAGTATAATTTTTGCCTTCTTCTTCTCTGGTTTTTTTCCCATTAAACCCAAATAGCTCCTTCTATAGTCCATTTGACTGTTAACATAAAGAACAGTTTTAAATTAGAATTGAAAATATGTCCCATCCTATTTCTCACAATAATTATTCAACTGGAGCTACTAGAGACAGATTTCATCAGGTTTTTCTCCACTCCACTTTGAGTGGATTCCAACAGCTGCAATTATTTTACAGAGTACCTTTCAATTCACGATTCACCAAGAATCCGTCTGTTTCCCAGTACCAACAAGCATGCACGTTTGTAGAATTTTCTTGGCATGTATATTTAATTTCTTGTTCAATGCAATTTTTATCCTAATTTGCAAAATCAAACTTCCAGCTTCCATCTTTCAAATCCTGTGCCGTAAGTGGTGGCTATGATCACCAACTACATACATTACATACTATGTGTACTGTACTGCTAAAATAATTCTGCCAAGCAAGACTGTAATGATTAAATTACATTTACCATATTGCCAATTCTGTTACATTTATCCATGTATGTGATTTACACACACTAGTTCCTTTTCTTCCAGGACTTCCTTTGTAACTTCTCCAAAACTGTTTCCAATTTCCCTGTCCAACCTCAAGAATTGGTTATAAAAATTATGTTTTTAACCCCATTTTGTAGTCTGAATTTGAATATTTCCACCAATAGTTTTATAAATGACAGATGCAGTTTTGTGAATATTGTAAATATAAATTACAGTAGATAAACTGACCCATGGCATTGTTTTGGCATCTTGTCTGTAATGCATTTTTATCATATTTCCGGTTTTAATTTCACACGACTAATTTAGCAGCTCAAGACTGCTAATACCAGTGTTATTGTAACCAGCTTGTCCCTTTACTTTTTAGTTCGAATGAGGAAAAGGGGTTTTTGTGTTGATGCATATTTTGTTAATTCTCTCATCTGAGCTGTGATCTTGTTCCAGATTTTAAAATTTTCACTTGGTAGCTTTTTTTTGTATGTAATCCTCACATACAAAAAGTTGAAGGGAGAACAAGTCTGCACTGCTAGGAAAAAAATTATTTCCTAAATTTGGAGGACAATATTTTAATATACACAAGTTCATTTTCAATATTAAAATCAGAGTGTGAAAATAGAAATTTGTCCTTTCACTGATATTCAGAAAAACAGTCTTGTGAGCACCCCTCTCTCTTTATGGAGCCTTCCTGGGTTCTTCGGGTGGAGGATGGGAGCTTCTGCCATCTGCTGGTCCTTCAGAACACATTCACTGTCCACGTCCAGGGAGGACAGGTCATCTTCAACCTTTCCCCTTCCTCTGTTTGAATCCTTGCTTAGCTCCTGCACCTTTCTTCTTCAAGCCCAGCTTGGTTTTCTGACCTTTAGGCTTGAATGATTTCTCCTTATCTCTCTTCCCACCAAATTTCTTCTTCCCACCAAACCTCTTGCCATCACCCGATTTCTTTGCTCCAAATGTCTTTTTATTTCCAAATGGTTTCTTGTCATCCTTAAATTTCTTCTGTCCTTTCCCTGCTTTGTGCTGCTGTCTTTCTGGGCCTCTTCTCTTTGGCGATTGGGTGTTTCTGTCTGCTTTTGGAGATTTTCCAGGCGACATCTTTCTCTTCTTGACAAGTCCATGAGTCTTTTCCGTACTCTTTCGCTTCTTGGTAACAAACATGTCTTCACAAAAACAAAAACACTGGATCAGTAACCAAACTCAGGAGAAGGATGAAGCTCACGGTATACATCACAAGGGTTAGAAATCACCTTCATCTGGCTCCTGCCCTACAGCCTGCCTGTAGTACTCAGCATCATCATCAGATTCAGCGGCGGCTGCCCGTTCGTGCTGCGTCCCAGGATCCTCCACCTCACTGTCCTCTTCAGCCTCAGCGAGCTTCTTCATGCCTTCAATGCTTCTTTTCCTTTAATGTGGGGGAAAAAAATCTTTTACATACCATCTAAATAAAACATGGCAAAAGCATGTAATTAAACACGGGACCAGCTTACTTGTTCTCGTCTCGTTTCAGTTTCTTCTCAGCAACGTTCTGCTCCTGCTTTTTCCGGCGACTTACTTTCTCCTTTAGCTGGGCCTCCTTCCTGTCAAGGATTTCCTTGATTTCCTCCTCTGTCTTAGAGACTAGCAAACAAAAACATTAGCTGCCCATAAAAGACAATCCGTGTAACAATCTATGCAGCCTTTAGATGCATCAGTAAGCGTTTACTTTTAGAGTAATCATTTGATTCAGATCCGTTTCTTCATCATATACACCAGAAGCAAGACAGAACAAACGACAGAGGGACACTCACTGACGGCGTGATAGAGGATGTTTCCCTCTCCCATGCCTTCTTGTATCTTCATCAATTGCAGAGTTAAGCGAGGACCAATCTGAGGTACATAAAAACACTTCAGATGCCATTCATGCATTATCATGAAAAAAAAAAATCCCTTTGTGAGGACACTCACCTCGGTCAGACGGACGGCGCTCTGCTGGGACGCCATGTTGCCTCTGCCAGAGTAGGCCTGTGGCAGTTCGGTTATGTTGTGCTCCCCATCTTGTTCTGCTTCGCTTTCTGAAAGGTTTGCCCCCCTAGGATGGCACAAAACATGAGCTACTACAGCTATGCTACTACAATTAGAATTGTACTTTTAACAAAAACCCTACTTCATCAGCAGCTCGCTGATATCATCCAACTTGTTCATGTTCGGGAACTTCTCCTGCATCAGCTTCTTGACGCCACGGCTCATTCCCACAGGGACGACCTTTAGGCTGCTGCACAGCAGGGACATAACGACACGGGTCAGTGTGGAATCGTCATTAAATAGCTTGTCGTTAAACATCAGCTAAACGGGCCTGCAGCTGCGATGCCCTCTGCTGACTACCGTCACACATTAAACGCTTAGAAACGTTGGATGAGCTACTCTTACTTACTAATGGCGCAGTTCTATTTCGGCGGATGTTGGGTTGTAATTCAGCAGCACACACCTCTTGATGTTGTTGAGGTTCACCTGTAAGACAACAGCGCCCTGATTCCTCTTCTAAAGCTCACAGAGTTTAACGTACACATGACTAGATGGCTCAAAGATTTCAAAATCAGAAAGCGTTTACTTTTTCAAAAATCTTCAGACAATCTCAGAAGACTATACTCTCATCATGCCAAAAAGGCTTTAAATCTTGAGTCATGCAGAGATGATGCAACAGTTTCCCTGCAAACACATACCTTGTGCACATTAATTGAAGGAAACATGTTTTGAAACATGGTGGCCATGAGTTTGATGTGCATTCCATCAGATCCAAAGTTGTTGAGGATGAGCAGTGGGTGATGGGTGAACTGTTGTTCGTGCATCCTGTGTTTCTTCAAAGATGACACCACATCTTTGACAAGGCAGTACTGAGAAAAGACAATGTCTTATAAAAATTGATATAATATGGGGAAAAATGTAAAAATATTTTAGTTTGGGCACATCAGTGCGTTTACTTTAAAAAAAAATCACTGACAGTCACATTTAAAGCCATCATCATCTGAGCCCATCTTAACATAATACTCCTGCTTTGTTTTACATTTACCTTAAGGACTCTGAAATGAAGCATGGGACCTTTAGGAAGGCGGGCAAGTCTCTGAAAAGAATTATTAGATGAGTGTTACAGAGAGAACATAAATTAAAAAAAAAACAAAAAGTGATGCCGCTGGTGCGATTTGAGCTCACCATGTTGAGACTGCTGGGAGTTTTACTGAAGATCATGAAGTGTGAAACTCCCAGTGGTCCCGCAATCGCCACAAAGTCTTTCAGCACATTTTTTTTTCTCATCTGGCCCCCCAAAAAAGCAGAGTTTCATTCATTAGTGTGTAGAAAACAGCCGTTTTAGGCAACAAGAACAAACCTGTAGGTTGTAACACAGTCATGTGGGTCATTTTAACATCTAAATCTATTAATAAAGTAAATCCGGTTGTCTTGTGGGGGCTCATCAGTGCGTTTACTTTGAACATACATCACTGAAAAGTCAAGTCACAGAGTGTCATCATTTGAGCCCAACCATCATCATTTCACCGAGAATTGGATTCATGTAACACAGCTGGCCAGAAATAGGAAATCTGTAACTCAGCAAACAGATGACAGTGATGCAATTTAATGCAACCAAAAGAGATCAGAAACCCCTTTCTGCTTACGGGAAGCAAGAACATACTGAGGACAACCGGTGCTGATTATTACAGACGAACCTTCAAAGACTCTGCAGTGTAAGGCTCCATGACTTTCCGCATGTCCAGGACGAGCTGACCGACGTTTTTCCCAATCTGACCCCGGTGAAACACGAAGGAGTGAGGGACGCTGCCATACGCCTCTTCGGCCACATGGTTGGCCGTTGCCCTGGATTTCTTCTGGTTCTTTGTCTGAAAACAGGAAAATCTATATATTAACTATCAGATTAGGACAGTTAAATGAACAACACACCAAACACGTTATTGGATGTTAACGTCAGACGCTGGAGATAAACGACAAGTTTCATGAGTAGCAGCGTTGTTTCAACAAACCGACTTTCCCGTAACGCTGCTAGCAAAGGCCGCTCCCCTACCTTCGACTTTCCCATGATGAACGGATGCAAACGGCTTCAGTCAACAACTAAAGTTATGGTTTCTACTATGTCATATACTGTCAGACAAAATATCCTCATAATTTCATCAAAAGTTAAAACGCAACAACGCACGTAAACTACAGGAGCTACGTGACTTTCCACATGGTTCATCCGTGCTGTGTCACAAGATAATGTGTCCGTGTTGCTCACTTGTCTTTCAATGGTTCCCAGAAAAACGGATCCGCCTTAACTAAAGCAGAAAACTCCGCTCTCAATTATGCAGCGGATTATTATATTTTACCTACAAGTTATTTAAATTGTACAGTTTGCCTGCTGTTCATATTTCACGTTGAATCATAATAACAAACAAATTACACGTGAGGCCACAAAAATTCCTTGATAACTGAAATATTTGGTCCTCAATTTGCATTGCATCCGAAATTTTGGAAGTTTGGATAATATTCTAAGAAATTGCCTTCGCTACCAACAAAGTGTTAGGAAAACAACAACAACAACAACAACAACAACAACAACAACAACAACAACAACGATGGAATCACTTAATTCTAAGAAAAAAAATAATGGAACCACCCTGTAAATTTCTATGTTGTTAAACTAATACCTGCATCAGATGAAATCTCTCCATAAGGCTCCAGTTATAAAGGACTGCTCACACTTGAAGAACTGTTGAACCAAGTGGATTGACAAGAATCACGTCTCCAACACAAAGTAGAAAATTCCCAAACTCTTAAAGAAAGAAAATCCTCTCGGAAACATTGCAAAAGATGTTGGTTGTTCTCAGTCCCCTGTGTCTGAAATCTGGACCAAGTAAAAACATAATGAGGAGGTTGTAAAAGACACTGGATTCATACTAAGAGACCACCTAGGAAATGGGATTTTCACACAGAAAAACCAAATAAAAACTTAATTAACAGAAAAAACAAGGCTACATTGGACTACACTGGACTTTATCATGTCACCCTGGACACTGGCCTGGCTACTTTCCACCAGGTTGTTGACTGCCATACAAGAAAGAACAGAACGATTGACCTACTGTACACTAATGTTAAAGAGGTGTACAGAGTCACCGCCTTGCCTCCACTGGGGAAGTCAGACCACAACCTGGTGTACGTCCAGACCCAGTACACCCCCCTGATCCAAAGGCAGGCAGTCTCTACACGTACCATCAGGAGATGGACTCCTGAAGCAGAGGAGGCTCTCAGAGACTGTCTTTTCTTTCTGTGTACTCACTGTGCTGTCTGTAATGTGACAGAGAAATTAATTTCCCTGATGGAACCTCCTGTAGGGATGAATAAAGTCCTACTCTACTCTACTCTCTACTAAAGAAGATGTGATTAGAGTTATACTACAATCCTGTGGAATGGACTGATGAAGGAAGCTCAATCTTTAATCACAGTTATTTATAAGATGATGAGTCATCATTCATTATGATGATTCATCCTGTATCTTTTGATCGTTTGTCAATGGCCTTTTTTACACTACCAGATAATAATCTGCTTATTATTACACGCAAAGTCACAAAAGAAAGCTCTGCAATACTTAAATTTAAAATGTTACACTTTTACACATCACTATTTCCCCACCTATATACAGTATTTGAATAAGCTCAATTAACAACACGCTGTCGCGCTGTCACCAACTCCACCCACTACCTGCCAATCAAGCGCTCAGAACTACATACAGTTCTGTTCATGTAGTCAGCTAACAGAACTATCATTTCTCTAAAATTTCTTTTCCACTTGCTCTTTTGACAGGTGGCTTTTCTTTTAACGTTAGCTCCTTTCCCAATCTCACCATTAGTTAATTTTTTTTCTCCAGTTAGCCTATTAATATTCATCTACGGCTTCACAATGCCCGCCGAGCGCAATCCATGATTTGCCAACACAAAGGTGTTGCATCACCACATTGACTTTTGACCACATTAGGTTCGCTTGATTTATAATACCAATACATTTGTTTTCATGTGTTTGGTATGAAGTCTGATGTTATTGTTTTATTGTGGAATTTCCACGGGTTCCCGCTAGTTACAAATTAGAAATATTTATGTAAAATACAGAAAGGTAAAATGGGGTAGTAACAAAAATTCTTCTTGAGTTTCAGTCTGTTTTCACTTTACACAAAAGCATTTGATCCACATGTTAAGGAAGATGTTTTGTCAAGCTTGTAGCAATCTGAATTCAAACTGACGTCCAGCAGTCAGTGGCAAAACTGTAGGCTACATATCGCAGACGAGATTCCTTCTGCATGGGGAACACACAGTGGAGAGCCAGTAGCATGTTCATTAGCTTATCTATACACTCAGTGTCAGGCAGGCATGTACTGAGATTTGTCTGTTATATAGGTGTTACAGGAAATAATGTATTCAGGAACACATTTGGTGCCCTGCAGAAGCCTTGCAGATGAAAAGCCACATTTTTGTTTTAACATTTGACTAATTGTGTCCGTCACATAGTTTTGGAAGGCAGGTACCCCATCTATGATACTGCAAGAGAGACACACAAACATTTAATAATAATAATAATAATAATAATTAAAAAAAAAACAAAAAAAACAATAATAATAAAAACCATCCTTTGTTATTTATTTATGTATTTATTATGTAAGATGTTGGTAGGTTTGAATAAATAAATTCATACGTCAATAAATATCATTTAAGGTTAAAATATTTGTTGCATATTAATATATGTGAGAATGCCTTGAATTATATATTTTTATGTATTCATATTTTTTGAGTTTTGGGCTGAGTGCATTACATCCTAGGTCAAAGGACAGGGGAGAGAGAGAGAGAGAGAGGTTTTTTAAATTTTTTAATTTTAACAACACATTTATTCATAAAAGTCAAATCACAAAATAATCACATTGACACAAAATCCAAAAGAAATTCACGTAGAGGATTTTCAATATTACTCTTCATTTTCTGAACGAAGAAACATCTTTTAAATGTTTAACCTTTTAAAATTTATCAAATTAAAGAAAAAACAGACAAAATTAAGAAAAAACAAAACAATTACTGTATCCGTTCTCCACAATCATCTCTTCTACAATCAGAGAAAGAAAGAGAGAGAGGAAAATATATGCAAGAGAAGCGTGAAAAGTGTTGTCTGTGGACGAGTGGAGAAAACAAGTTGTTAATTAATGTTATTATTCGAATAGAACTATAAAAGAAAACATTAACAATACTTGTTCTGTCAGTTTGGGTGAAATTCTCTGCACAAGAAGACAGAAGGAAGTTGAAATTAATGACTGGCTTCGTGACTAATCACTATGCAGCTTCAGGACAAACAGTGGGCAAATCATTAATATTAAGAATAAATAAAAGAATCAAGAATCAGAATTGTTTGGGCAATTCTTAATACAGTAATGATACTTCTATAATAATAATAATAATAAGAACAATAAGTAATAAAACTCCAAAAGCATCATTTCCTGTGAATATACAGTATGTCAGGTATGTATGAATGTGCTCTAATGCCTCAGAATCATTTGGTAATCCTCCAGGACATGAAGCTGCCAATGGCCAGGCCGGCAAAAAAAGGCAAGGACAAGGTGCCAGAAACTCCTGCCAATCCCTCTCTGCATGGATGCCTCCTCCGAGACGGCGTTGATCTGTGGAGTCAGGATTCAACATGAAGATGTTTCATCTGTATGATGGGGTCACAATCAATAACAAATGGTTGAAAGCTGTTTTCATTCACATTTTACACAGAATCCCAACGTTTTGGAAAATGGTTGTGATAATAAAATTATAACCATGATAAAATCAGACTATAAGGCATCATGTAACTGCAGCAGGTTAGTGGTGGATGTTCTCCACCATTGGAACTAAGAACCGCTGCTTCACGTTGATCAGGCTCAACGCACCTTTTATTCAACAAAAGCAGTTCCACATTTACAGAACTCCACTGTTGTTTTCTATATATATTCCTTTTTATTTTTTTTACCATAATTTCCTCCATGAAATGCCATCATGACATCTGATAGTATGTTATTATGTCATTAAATGTTTTCTCATTTTTAAGTCTATGTATTTTGTATTTCATATCAATAATTTTACTCTAAATCAGTTATAAATACACTAAATTCCGGCATATATTCAGGTGCGCTCAATAGTCCAGACTTTACGGTAACTAATGCTGTGGTTCAGCGGACCAAATCTTTTGCTGTTGTCGTCCCTGTTAAATACATGTGAAATTCTCTGTACAGTCTGAACGCGTTGTCCACCACTGAAGATCCACTCACCTGCTTTCAAATGTCCCTTTCCATTCCCGGCCCTGTGATTGTGGCGTTGAGTTATTTTCCACTCCACGGTACCCATAAAAAGGGACACCACTGAAACTCTTCAAATATTGAGTTGGCCTCCTCTCCTGTCAACACAACTTTGGCCAGGAGTTCAATCACTCACAGGTCGTTCTTATTGTCATGCTATTTATTTGCTGTCTATTCTATGTCTTTCCTTACAATAAATTGATGATGCCTGATTGAACTGAATTCCATACTTTCTGACATCATACAACTCTCCCATTTTAATTTTTCTAAATACATTTCTATGCATACAGATTCCACCCCTGAGGTACAGAAATGGTAAACTTTTCCTGAAATTTGGCACAGCCACAGCAAAGGCAAGATTACTACTGTACTGTTTTTCAGCATCATGCTGGGAACAGCTAGTAACATTTCACCCAATGACCTCATAGTAGATCTGTAGTTGGTTTACAGAGAGACAGCAGAAAAGCCAGTATTGCAGAGGTAGCAAGTTGTTAAGATAATGAGAAAACTCACAGCCCTCTGTCCAATGAGAAAATCTTGCCTCTCTACACTAATCCAGAACTAAATCCATGTCTGTGATGCAAACATCAAATTTAGGGAGGAATTAGATGTAATTTTTTAATAAAGTGTTCCTCTTCATCACAAATGAAATCAGCTGTTGACTTTGCAATGAAAGGATCTCTCACACAGCTATTCTGGGGACTGTTGTCTGGGAAGTATTTTTGAAAGAATTCTCTCATGAGGGAGATTTGCTGCTTGGATCATGGAGTAACTGTAGTGGCATTCAAGTCATTGTTTTCCACAAATTCACTCCAATAACCAGAGTCAGAAGCTCCCCTCTCCAGGCATTTGTGGTACATATATAGCTTTCTAGAGAAGGAACTGATTTTGTCTGAAAGATGAGGAATATGCATGTCTCTGCTTTGAAGCAGCAATGTCATCCAGTCATTCAGGGCTCCAAACACATTAGAGATACACCAGTTTCATCATAAACTGTTCATTAGTCAACTTGGCAATTGTTGCTTTCCATCTCCTGAAACAACCAAGCTTCCCTTTGGAACTCAAAACACTCACAGTAACACTTTTTAAATTTTTTTTGACTATTTAAATTAATTTTTAGTGTATTAAAATGTGCTTTACTAGAGATATGTTAAAGTGACTTTTCCACAACCCCCTGTCTGTGTTATGATCGATTAAAAATAATAACTTACAGTTCATGAAGCAACTTAAGTGTTCCTGAATGTAAATCAGAACTTGAAGCTGTTATTTGTGTTTATGTATATCAGTTCAATATTTTTTGCGATGTTTTAAATAACTACAGTATTACTTAAAGCATTTGGAAACAGGTTAAATACAGTATATTCCTATAGAAGAAAAAACTGAGAAAGCTTTCCTGACCAAAGGTTTATTAAATCTCTTTGAATGGCTGGTTAACTTGTTACAGTAGAGTGGACATGTTAAAGTAGTTTTTATCAATGAATAAAACATATTATCTTTATATTCAATGGGATAAAGTGTATCGTCTCCACTGCAACCCTGTCTCTCTCTCAGGTCAGCTTGTGATTGGTCCATTTGTGTTTGAGGCGGATCTTCAGGGCGAGAAGGTCGATGTAGAGGATCTGATTGAGCACAGCGGAGGCGCAGAGCAGTCCCCCGTGCAGTGCCCCGGCCATGCCATTACAGAACACATCCTGACCTGCACAGACACACACACACACACACACACACACACACACACACACACACACACACACACACACACACACACACACACACACACACACACACACACACACACACAACGTCAGCGGCGGAACAATCCAGATCACATGTAACTGTCTGTCGGCCCCGTCACCTGTCAGGTACAGCCCCTTGACGGCTGTTTGGGATCTAGTCCGAGCAATCGTTTCTGGAGTGAAGCGCTCCAGGTTGTGTTCAGCGCCGTACATCTCACCTCTCGGAGCCCCCAAATAGTGGCAGTTGGTTAGAGGGGTGGCAGCATCCACCATCACCACCTGAACGCGCACACGCACGCACGCACGCACGCACACACACACACACACACACACAGACACACACACACACACAAAGGAACTTTAGATTGTATCTGGTTGCTTTTTTTCAGTTCCATCCAATAAAGAAAAGGATGACAGGATGTAGTTAACTTTAGGAACACGGAAAATTCTAAATTAATTAAATTTACAACATAAACCTTGTCAGTGAAACAGAAACTGGTTCAAGTTTGAAATAATATTGATTTCAAGACAAAGTGCCTGCTCTTCTCAGTATTCAGACTTTGTGTGGGCTCTCAGTCAACATTTCAAATAAAAGATGGACATAACATTTATGTTGAATCAATTGAGATTATGCCCTATAAGCTCTAAAGAATTGTTTATGTAAATGTTATGTTTAATTTATTTTTTTAAATGTGTTTTCTATTCATAATAGTCCATATCTTGCTCAGTTGCTCGGGAAGATGCTGTTTTTTGCTGTAGAGTTCCATTAAAGTTTTGTGGATTGTTGAACTCCACCTGATGAAGCTTACACTTTGGTCCTGCTCATAGCGATGCTGCTATAAACTCGGCTGCTGGGTGATTTCTCATGACCAGCTGAGCTGCTCTGCTCCTCTACATGTCCTCCTGTTTCTATTCTCCTACTTTATCACTTTTTCGACCAACCTATGGTTCTTCTTCTCGACTGTTAACTGCTTTTTGCCATTAAAACAATGAACTGCACCTCAGGTTTGTCTCCTCTCTACAACAATGTCTTCTATTCCTATAAGCATCAGTTTAAAAAACATGTAAATGGACTTAACTGAACTCAATTTACTCATCAGTAAAGTCACATCAAATCCAACCAAAGACAATCTAACAAGGTAGCTGAGAACTTAAGATCTCAGTTGGAGGCAGGCTTAAACTTATTTCCTCCATTTATACGTGACTTTTTAAATAAACAGTGATCCCTCGTTACTCTCGTGTAATGCGTTCCAGGAACCACCCGCAAAAACGAAATTCCGCAATATAGCGACAAACTATTTTATTATTTACGGTAATTTAAATGTTTATGAACCCTCCCCATACTGATATTAAACCACCTTCAGTCTATATTACCTTTTCCCACACTTAAAGCACTTTTGACTGTTTAAAGCACTTTTGTGTCTCACGGAAGTCCGCTGTGTTCCAAGACTCATGGAATGCAGATGACTTCCGGATGCCGTCAGCCAATAGAATGCGCGTGCGGTATCATGTGACTACCTACTAAAAATCCGCAATGAGGTGAAAACGCGCGTGTTCATGCATGAGGGATTACTGTACCTAATCTTAATCTGCTGCTCTGCTCATTCATAGAATCATGTTAGTCTCAATATAAATATAGATAAGATTTCCTGCACGTTTTCATTCACTGAGATTCATTCTGACAACTTCATATCTTTGTTTACTTATATCGGTGTTATAATATTCTGTAATAATGAGTAACATTTGCTCAAACCTTATCTCGTAGTTGAGGGAAGATCTTTATCGCCCAGTCCACCAGCTCTTGGGCCATGGAGTTTTTCAGATCCAGGTAGTCCTGTCCCCTCTTTCCAAGCTTTGTTCCCTCCCATTCCTCAAACCACTCATAGCGAGCCATGGTTAGCAACGTCATACAGGACTTACCTGCAGAGAGACATGAAGGGAAGTTGTAGAAATAAGTCAGTTAATCATTTCAGTTCAACCACAGATATTCATGAACACGGTGGCGGGATGATAGATCGGCACTAGCAAAGATGAATGGGACCTCGGTGTCAGCAAGTTCTATACATACTGGATAAACCATCTGTCTTCATGTCAGTCTGTTACCTGGGTGTCTGATGTTGGATGTAGGATCTTTTGCAGATGGGAAGGTGATAAACATCATGGGAATGTTCCCCAGTACCTCATCTCGGCTCAGGGACGAGTATTGCTGCATGCTTTCCACATACATAGATGCACATGCAGAAAATTAGCTCCTAATGCTATAGAACATTGATGTGTTAAATGTATATAGAATGTGTTAACTTGATAAGGACATTTATAGAGTTTATGTGGGGGTGGGGGGTGGATGGTTATGAACAAACATTTTAAAATTGATTAAACTTAAATTTCACTGTAAAATTTCACTGTAAAAGTGAGTGGTAGTGAAAATGGAAGTGAGGAAAACAGTGATAGAAAGGATGAAGGAAGATTTACATATAGGGAATATAAACAGTATAACATTCTTACAGTGAGTCCAGATCGTTGTCTTTATACATCCAGAAATTGGTGGAAGGAATACCCAATTCCTCTTTTGATCCGTCCAGCCCAACAAACACCAAGAAGGAACCCATACCATGACGCACCATACCCAGCAGTGACCGGATCTCTATGCCAACAAACACATTACAGGACATATTCAGTAAAAGAAAGTAACTGTCAACTAGCTGCAGTCAAATGATCTACAAATCTGTGTCACCTGGTTGGTCCTGAATGTGCTTAGGAAGAAACTTCTGGAAGGTGTTAAAGATCCCAGCATTGGAAATGACAACTGGGGCAAGGACCTCGACCTCTTCTTGTCCTTTAAGCACCGTCACACCTAAAACACACACACGCACACGCACATGCACACACACACACACACACACACACACACACACACACACACACACACACACACACACACACACACACACACACACAACACACACACACACATACACACGCACACACACACAGTTGTGTGTTTTCCCAATAAAACTGTATTTAGAAACATTTGTGTTCCTTGACGCAATGCCTGGGGTTAAGTTAGGGGTATGGTTAGGTTAGGCCAGAGTTAATGCTAGGTTTGGGTTAGGGTTACCAGTGGATCCCACTTTGGCCAATGTAGCGCAAGAAATGGGGCTGGTTAAGGTTAGGATTAAGATTTCTGAACTAAATATTTGGTAGACAAAGTTTGCCAACAAAGAGCAATAACAAAATACTATAAGCAAGAATCTAAATAAGATTTAATTTTTTAAACTACATTTTACATTTGTCTTTCTTTTGTCATCTATGCATCATGATTATGACTGTTGCCCCCCGTGACCCGAGTTGAAGATGGATGGATGGTTGTTGGTAACTGACCAAAACAAAGTGTTTTATGTTTGCCAAGAAAGAAATTCTTCTATTTGGAATCATTATAACAATCAAATACAAAAATTAACAGTTTACTTAATTCTAGAATGCAATCAACTTAGATTATTTTGGCAAATAAGATAAGATACGATATTACATTATTTGTACCACAGTGGAGAAATTTACGATTAAATTAAAATTCTTGCTTCTTGGACAGATAAATCCACCAGTTTTATTTCCTGTATTTTTAGCTACTCTTCTTTTTTTTTTGCAGTGAAGGTGCACACTTGATACAAAAATACAGCTACATCGTGATCTTTTCCCCCCTCCCTTCTCACCGTAGGCCTTCCCCTGCTGGTTGAGTAGGATGCGTTGGACGGGGGCCCTGACCAGCACAGCACCGCCTGCCTGCTGGATGACAGGGATGATGTGAAAAGCAAACTCACTGGCCCCACCACGTGGGTAGTATGCACCACGCTTGTAGTGGTGCAGAAGGAGTGCATTGATGAGAAAGCTGGACTCCTTCGGAGGGACACCTGTGATCACATGGCAAAGACTGACCAACAGGAGCTGCAGAGCATTTGTGATCTATGATACAGGCAAGTTTGTATTTTAATTACCATAAAACAGGTAAGCAGACAGCGCCTGCAGGTCCTTGTTCTGTGTGAGGCGGGCCATCATCTCCGAATGGTTGGTTGTTGCTAGACTGAAGATTGAAGATATTCGATCTAATAGGCCTGTCTGGATCAGGAAGTTAACCAGCCAGTATGGCATCATTTTCAAGGTGGCTACTAATGGTGTTTTCCTTGCAGCTTGCTGTAAAAGGATAAAAAGATGCTTACATACATAACTATCTTTTAATGACAGTCGAAAATACAGACCAACTTGCCTATTATGAGTGTTTAGTCAACTCTGCTTCAACTTTTATAACTTAATGCATAACTTTCTGACCATTCTTTTTTGATAGACTACCTTTTTTTATCTTGTGACAGAGGCTTGTTATGTGAGTATGACAACCGCAGCATAGGGCATGATTACAGGTAGAGAATGAAATGCTAACCATTTGATCAGTTTTAAGCAACTTTTTAGCTGTGAGGTTAAAGGTTACTGCAGCCTGTGCTGAACAGATCAGAGAAAGACAGAACATTCAAATTCTTTCATTCAAATTGCAGAAGCACGTGGCACTTATGTGGATATCTACATAAGAAAATAATCAAGAAGTGTTCAGAATACAAATTAACCTACAGTATATTGTCTACAGTATATTCCTATATACCTATACCCATTTTGTGAAAGCTTTAGTAGTTTTCTCAGGTATGAGTCTTGTGGTGTGCCAAACAAATAGTTTACTAAAGCTTGACATAAGTTAGTTGCCTTATGTTTTTTCTCCTTTTCTACCTTCATCAATCTCATGAACTCATCGATGGCTTTCTCCTCTCCTGGAAACTGCTTCTTCAGGCCAGCTGCCATCTCTGTCTTCCCTGAGTGGATGTGATACTCCCTGAAAGGGAAGTATTGTGATGGTGGGAAAATACTTTCAATAGACAAGAGGTGTAGCTTTATAAAAACGGAGACACGGATTAAAAGCACTGCAGAAGGAAGACTCAGAAGATAAATCAGTTGACATATAGCATGCTCTACCTGCGCTGGTCCGGCTGGCCCAGAAGCACTGTATCAAAGTGTTGCTCCAGCTGTGTGAACTGCAGCTGTCCTTCTGTGATCTGATCGAGAGCAACCCTCAGCAAGCTGTTCTCATGAAGCTGGCCCAGGTAGTGAATACCTGGTAACAGCAGTGAAGTGTTTAAGTAAATCAATGCTTCTACACGATGGGTTAATGAATGATGTATCAAACTTTCCCTTTCGCTAAAATAATTCCATACAAGTTTTGCAGTCCAGCAGAGAACACTTTGTGAAATTTTGCCCATCTTATTGAGAGGATGAGAACAGCACCCATTAATCCTGGTGTGAATCAATATTAACTGGTAATTAACTAATGGGCTGGTAATATTGTTGATTAATGATAGATGTGTACAAATTTTAACTGATCAATGTCCCTCATCCTGCAACTGTTGAACAAGCAGTGTATATACATCCATATTCTGGCTCCTGGATTAAAACCTGCTCTTGTCTGTGTCTTGTGTTACAGCTTAGTGGGATATGGCTTGGATAGGAACAGAGTGATATGTTACAAATAGGTTAGAATAACTGACATGTGGGAGCATGTATACAGTGTGTATACACTAGTTGTGTGATTATGGACCTGTCGTTGTCATACACTCCTAACATTCTTACCGACGTCAAACTCAAATCCCTTATTCTCAAAGGTGTGCGTGCAGCCGCCGGCCTGATCATGCTGTTCCAGAACCACAACCCTTTTTCCAGCTTTGGACAGAAGCGCCGCTGCTGTCAAACCTCCTACACCACTGCCAATCACCACCGCATCCAGAGCAGGGGGAACACGGTCCATGCGAAAACCTGCAGAGTAGCACATGTTGGATTCTGTCACTCTGATGATGAACTTGAGTGCACTGGGACACAGTCAGATCAGAAATCTCACACCTCCTGCAGTAACTGAACTGACAAGATGGTAATAATGTCTTGGTTATGTAAGTGTGGGATTCTGTCATCTGAATTTATGGAAATTAAGTTGTACTGAAGAAGAACACATTCATTGAAATTAACTGGAAGTAAGACTAAAATGTCAAAGGTTCCTACTAGGGATGAGCGAGTACACCACTATCTGTATCTGTATCTGTTCAACCCAACTAGATTATCTGTATCCGTATCTGTACTCGGAATTGGCGGGGCTTAAACCGGAAGTGGGTGTAGTTTGACCGGAAATGGGTGGGGCTTAAATCGCTTCATTAGTTTAAGTCCAAAATTGATATGGATTGATCACAAGTTGCTATATTTGTTTATTTTAAAACAATTTACTGAACAGCCTCGAAATTGAGATTCAAATAAATGTTTTTGATCACAAAAGTAAGAGAACTATTAACAGAACAATTTTTTTATGGAACTGAGTCAGAACATGAATATTCTTAAGTCAATGAATGAATATTTACTGAACGCTTTTGATCACAATAGTAAAGGAATTATATATAGAACGTGTAAATACAAAGTGCATTAATGAAGTGCATGCAATAGGAAATGATCAACTACGAAGTATGCATGAACAAGAATTGTCATACTTAACAAAACTTTTAATTTTTTTTCTTCTTTTTCAGTTTATTTTTTTTTAATAATCAAACTGGGTTTTTTAAAAATTATTTATTTTTAGCACCAAATGTTCTTGCCATTTTTATTCTCATAAAGTTAAACAATGTTGATTGCGGTGTGTGTGTGTGTGTGTGTGTGTGCGTGTATGCGCGCTATGTCTCTGTATAGAATTATTAATTTGAACAGAGTTTAGAACAAACAGGTAAAAAAAAAGACGAGTGGAGGCGGTGGTTAAATGCACGCGTACGTGCAACAAAAAAACAACAACAAGAAAGTTCACCAGGTAACCAAACACCGAAATAGAGGCAAGCTGAAGAAAACCTAAGAAGAAAGACGTGAGGAACAGTGAAGCCTCCAACAGAGAGATCAGTAAATGTCTGCGTGTGCCAGAGTGGGACAGCGACAAACTAGCTGCAGTCTGTAGGGAGGGGCAGGAAGTATGTGTGACTGGCCAATCACAGAGCACGAAAACAGTCAGGAGGATTTTACTTCAGTCCGATCACGAGTATTGACGGGTTTTACTCGTATCGTACTCGTACTCGTCAAAAATGCGTTCGAGTATCCGGCTCAACCCTAGTTCCTACCCTTTGAGTAATATCCATGTTCCACTTTACTTTGCTCTCATATTGAGAGAGTTTCTGAATTAATGAAATAAGTGTGGCTAGACATTGTGAAGTATTCTCTGTCTCTCTCTCTTTTCCTTGTCCTGTCTCTATCACCATTGCATTTCCTGTCCCACCCTGCCAGTCAAGGTGGATCACCGCACTCTAGAGTCTGGGTCCTGCCCGGAGTTTCTTCCTCAGTGAGGGTGTTTTTCCCCACCTCTGTTGCTTATGCTTGCTCTGGAGGGTCCTGTTGGGTTTCTGTATCTGTTAAAGGGCTTTGAAATGTCTGCTGATGTGATTAAGCGCTTTATAAATAAAAGTTGATTGATTGACACAGAAGGAAGAAGGGAGCTAGACTAGTGACTAGACTACACTGAGAGTTCACCATCATTCAGTTGACTAACAACAGAAGGAGGTGGGGCAGGTGTCGCATCCTAAATGAAGCACAAGGCTTACATGGGTCCCCAACATTTTTTTTTTTAGTTTATTTTTTTTGGGACATGTTAATTTAACAGACTTCACACCTTCATCACATTTACAACATCAACAACAACATCCGAAAAAAAAAAGGCTGACGGGTAGAAGCCAATAAGCTTGTGAAATTCCCGTCCCCAGAATCAACAAACATCTCTCTCTCACTACAATACGTCATCCAGTGTATTTTGACAAATTTTCATACTCTTATCCACTACCAGATATTAGCCTTTTAACCTAGAGCATAACCATGTTTACATTCTTCCTAGGAACACAAGGTTTGTTAACATCATAGAAAGGCAAAACAGAAGCTGACCTTGCCAGTGTTCTCAACGTCAATATAATGATCATATTCACCTATGACAGCGTTTATACAAGAATTAACCAGTAAGTTGCATACACTTTAACAGTTTCACATGCTATTATATTGTCAAAATATATCAACATGCTCTTTAAGGTCTCAAAGAGGAATGAGAAACATAATAAAGCTGTCAGTCATATTGTACTTACTTTCCTTTTAATAGAAAATGTGTTAATTTTATTGAAATAGTCCACTTTTGCTTAAAATAGCACAATTTATCTGTGTACATCAATTTAATGTTCCACCCCGTCACACTAATGTAATTTTGTGCCAAAATGCAATAGCAAAAAAGAGGTTCAAACAATGATGAGTTTTGATTTAGATTTTATAGCATTTTTGATAGATTTTCCGTTCAAATCCTTCGTAACCTTCTTATTAAGCATAACATCTCCATCACGCAAAACAAATTTTTGATTACATTTTCCAATTATATATAAATAATGTTTTTTCTTCATGTAGTTTCATGGTGACTGTGGTGTTTTTGTTTAGCACATGCAGAATTTCTGCCATATTGATTAAGATTTTCCAGCCCATCACGTTCTGAAAAAATTCCAAGGTCGAATCTTAACACATTGAATGGAGTGACCCATAGACAAGCTTACAAAATCGATACAGAACTGATCATAATTAATGAGCTCTGTGATGATAGAACAAGCAGTGACTTTGGAGGACGGCTATCACCCAATTGGATGGAAATTCACTGTATATTCTATACTGATATCTTATTGCTTTAACAAATACAATATGTTTTTCTTCCCTATTGATTGGGAAAGCAGGAAGGCACCCTGGGTGGGCAGAGCCAATCCCTGCCACTATCTCAGAAGGAATGTTCATATAGCTTCTAGATTTCTGTTGACGTTTGAATGAAAACCTGTGTGTGTGGAAATGTGTGAATGGATGTGGAGAGAAACAATCTCTTACCTCTCTTCAACCTCTCATCCCTCTGTCTGCTGTTAGTGACCAGGGGTTTCGGTTGCTTCACAAAATTCTCATCGAACACTTTGTAGCGTTGTCCAATGGTCAGGAAGTAAGTGATGATCATCATGAGCAACAGACAGCCGAGTGCACCCAATAGCCACCACCACATCATGTCCACTCTCGGCAGGATGGAGACAAACAAAGACAGACAAAAGGACAAAGCTGGAGAAAACTAAGTGCTCAAAAACGGTGAGTGGAGGAAACGGTGAGTCAGAGATAAAATGTGGAAAAGGAGAAAAGTGAAGAACTGTCCTTCAACACAACTAAACTGCAGAGGAAGGGGCTACTTAAATGAAGGCTGGAAAGGAAAATCCATGCAACACGTGACATTTTGGAAGTTTTGTCAAATTTCCACAAAGAGTGGAGATAATGCATTCTTCACACACGGCATGAGACTGGAAGAGAATAGAGAAGCAGCTGTACATATGTTTGTCACACTCCTGCCACATTGTGGTTCACGGACAGAAACGCCTGAGGATGTTATCTCAACAGACGTATCTGTATATCTGAAAGCCAGAGCATTAATAAGAACAAAGAATCCTTCTAAGCTGACATTAGGTAAAAGGAGTATTTAGACAACTTGGCTCCAAGGGGAAAATACGCTTGCTCAGAAAAGTTTTCTTGTGCTTTCCAAAAACCACGAGGGTGGCCGTCCTACATGGAAACAAGTCAAAGGTTCTACTTTATTTTCATACATATCTTGTTCTTCAGTTGCCTCCTCTGCGGCCTCTTCTCTCACATCATCTACCTTCATGTCCTCTTTCACTACATCCATAAACCTCCTCTTTGGTCTTCCCTTAGGCCTCCCGCCAAAACTCAGCATCCTTCTACCAATATATTCACTATTTCTCCTCTGGACATGTTCAGATCATCTCAGTCTAGCCTCTCTGACTTTATCTCCAAAACCTCTAACATGTGCTGTCCCTCTGATGTACTCATTCCTGATCCTATCCATCCTGGTCACTCCCAAAGAGAACCTCAGCATTTTCATCTCTGCTACCTCCAGCTCTGTCTCCTGTCTTTTCCTCAGTGACACTGTCTCTAGAGCAAACAACATCGCTGGTCTCACCACAGTTTTGTACACCTTTCCTTTCATTTTAGCTGAAACTCTTCTATCACACATTACACTTGACACTTTTGTCCACCCGTTCCATCCTGCCTGTACGCACTTCTTCACCTCTTTTCCACACTCTCCATTGCTTTGGACTGTTGACCCTAAGTACTCCAAATCCTCCACCTTCTTGATCTCTTCCCCCTGTACCCTCACTCTTCCACTTGGGTCCCTCTCATTCACACACATGTACTCTGTCTTACTGTGGCTAACCTTCATTCTTCTCTTTTCCAGGACAAACCTCCACCTCTCTAGCTTCTCCTCCACCTGTTCCCTGCTCTCACTAGAGATCACTGTCATCTGCAAACATCATAGTCCATGGAGATTCCTGTCTAACCTCATCTGTCAGCCTGTCCATCACCATAGCGAACAAGAAGGGGCTCAGAGCTGATCCCTGATGTAGTCCCACCTCCACCTTGAACTCCTCTGTCACACCTACAGCACACCTCACCACTGTCTGTACTCCTGTCTACTCTCAGTCCTCTCAGCGTCCTACTTCTTCTCAGCTAACCTCTTCCTCTGTATACACTCCTCTACCTCCTCATTCCACCACCAAGTCTCCTTATCTACTTTCCTTCCAGATGACACACCAATTTCTCTCCTACCTGTCTCCCTGATCACATTAGCTTTAGTTGTCCAGTCATCTGGAAGCACCTCCTGACCACCCATAGCCTGTTTTATCTCCTTCTTAAAAGTCATGCAACAGTCTTCCTTTTTCATCTTCCACCATTTTGTCCTCTGTTCTGCCTTTGCCCTCTTCATCTTCCTCACCACCAGAGTTATCCTACACACCACCATCCTATGCTGTTTTGCTACACCCTCACCTACACCCTCACCTACCACTACTTTGCAGTCACTGATCCCCTTCAGATTACACCATCTACACAAGATGTAGTCTACCAGTGTGCTCCTACCTCCACTCTTATAGGTCACCCTATGTTCCTGCATCTTCTGGAAGAAAGTATTCACTATAGCCATTTCCATCCTTTTTGCAAAGTCAACTACCATCTGTCCTTCTGCGTTCCTCTCCCGGATACCAAACCTGCCCATCACCTCCTCATCACCTGTTTCCTGCACCAACATGTCCATTGAACTCTGCACCAATGACAACTCTCTCACTTCTAGGCATGCTCTGCATTACTTCATCAAAGTCCAACCAGAATTTCTCCTCCCGCTCACATCCTATTTGTGGAGCGTACCCACTAACAACATTGACCATCACATCTTCGATTTCCAGCTTCAGACTCATTACTCTATCTAGCACTCTATTTACCTCCAGGACATTCCTAACAAACCCCTCCTTCAAGATAACTCCTACTCCATTTGTCTTCCCATCTACACCATGGTAGTTGTTCTACCATGGTGTAGATGAACCCTACTCCTAAACTTCCAGCCTTGCTACCTTTCCCCCGGACACACAATATGTCTACGTTCCTCCTCTGCATCATGTCAAACAACTCTCTACTTTTTCCTGTCATAGTTCCAACATTCAACGTTCCTACTCTCAGTCCTATACTCTTGGTGTTCCTCTTCTCTTTCTTCTTACGAACAGCCTTTCCTCCTCTCCTTCTTCGACCAACAGTAGTCCAATTTCCACCGGCACCCTGTAGGTGAACAGTACCGGTGGCGGTCGTTGTTAACCCGGGCCTCGACCGATCCGGTAAGGAAGTCACAGATTTGATTTGCATGTTTGATTTGGCACAAGTTTTGCATCGCATGCCCTTCCTGACACAGCCCTCTGTATTTATCTGGGCTTGGGACCAGCACATTAAGACACTGGCTTGTGTCCTCATGTGGCTACATTTTTACATTCATAAATATGAAGATCAAAAATTCCAACAATGAAATGTGAAATAAAAACTAATCCACAAAGCACTCTAGCCTATGAATTATCACAGCTGTATTTTACAAAAACATCCCAGATATTGAGGAACAAATAAAAAACAAAAAATAGTTGAATAACATTAAAAGTGGAAATTATTTCATACTGACTCACATTATTTTAACATTTCCTGTAAAAAGCATCTTATCTGAGATGAAAGATGGGGGGACTAACACACTGAAATCAATCATCAGTCTGAAAGGAGGGAAAACTAAACAAAGGCTTAAAAGATACGGTAAATTGATTTTCTGAATAAAACAGGATCAAATAAACATGACTACAAATTAATTATTTTCACATGACAGGCATGGATAAATATATTGCAATTTTCTAACAGAAATGATCAATAAAATATAAATCAAGTATGTAAGTAAAGAAAATAGGGCGGCACGATGGCGCAGTGGGTAGCACTCTCGCCACACAATAAGGTGATTCCGGGTTTGAGTCCCTCTCTGTGTGGAGTTTGCATGCTCAAACCGTGTCTGCATGGGTTCTGTCCAGGTTCTCCGGCATCCTCCAACTTCCAAAAACGTGCGCTTCAGGTTAATTGGCTGGTCCCAAATTGCCCGTAGGAGTGAGTGTGTGTGCATGGTTGTCTGTCCTTGTGTGTGGCTCACACCCTATGCCAGCTGGAATAGGCTCCAGCTCCCCGTGACCCGCCGCGGCGGTTAATCAGTCCTTTATTAGTCCCTCTTGGGGAAATTCTTTTTCACTTCACACTCACATGTACATACAATATATGTGTTAATTACACACGGGGGTTACAGGTTACAGGCCCCTGAACACAGCACACACTAGGGGCCTGTAGGCATGCAATTAGTATACAGAGAGAAGACATACAGAGGTACAAGGGAGGCGGAGTGACGGGTCGCGGACGAGGGTCTCGCCCCAATGAGCATCTTTTATGAGCATCATAAAAGGGGAGGAAAATGAAAGTAAAGAAAATAAGTGCTTCAAATATTTGCTTATTACGTTTTTTTTGACTACCCATTATCACAAAATTCTGTGAATTCTGTCGTTTTTCACCATTTCAATTTATTTATACCAAAGTCATGATTGATTATTGCATAAACTGGAAAATTGGGGCATTTACTATGTAAACATTTTTTGAGTGGGACCCTTAATTTTTTTCATTTACACTGCAGATACGGTAGGACTTCATATTTATTTCAGTCAACCACAAACTTTGACTCATTTTTGGGAAAGTTGTTGAACAAAGCCTTTTAATTCAATTGGAACAAATGAATTGTGGATACCTTGATTGGACACACACCCACAAAGACACAATCAAGAAGCTTTTTTCCCATTTTAATGTAGCCCTGAGAGTTGCTGGTGGTATGCGTTTTCCAGTAAAATTGGACAATGCTTTAATTTATTCATTTTTTTCATTTTCACAACCGCTTCAACCACTGTCGCGGGGAGCTGTAGCCTATCCCAGCTGACTAAAGGTGTAAGGTGGGGTATACTCTGGGCGTGACGCCAGGGCACTGCAAAGCCACTCAGAGACACAGACAAACAGCACGCACACGCTCACTCCTACAGTCAATTTGGGACTGGCCAATTACCCTGAAGCGCATGTTTTTGGAGGTGGGAGGAAGCTGGAGAACCTGGAGAGAACCCATGTAGACACGGGTTGAACATGCGCTACCTACTGCACCACTGTGCGCCCCTGCTTTAATTTAATTAAAAGAAAATGACAGAAGGACTTTGGCTGAATCATAAGCTCCACCTAGAACTGTTCTTCAAAGCCCTTTAGAACAACTTGAGAATTCAACATTTTAGGTTTTTGTGTTGCTGTCTTTGTTACCATGGTCCTAGGGGGTGGTGAGTCCCTTCCAGACGATGTATGTCTCTCACCATGCCTCTACAGCAGCAGTCCCCAACCTTCTACCTTCCAAAAGATTGGGTGATCACAGATTATCCTGAAATCGCCCGAGTCTGAGACCTGCCTTGACTTCAGTCCAGAACACTGGCGCAGTTGTGGGCACGTAATTTAGGGGTAACGGCTGGTAACATGACCGAGACCTGTTGAGCGGGACAGACACATGGATTCGTCTGTGCATCATTCCGCACAAACGTCACAGTTCAAAATAAAACATCTTTCAGACTCCGACATAAATAAAACGGACTGCATTGATGAGGTTTATTTTGAAATATAGCGACTTACAATCAGTGCATTCAGCGTAGGAGAAATACTGATCATTTCCAATAATAGGGTGAACAAGTCAATCAAATAATAAATTACAATAATGAGAATTAGTGGCTGGGGACCGCTGATCTAGGAGTAATGGGAGACAGTGACATCTGAAGTGTGTTTTGGACGTCCGGTCTACTCCGCAGTTTGGATTTCTTTACATCAACTGTAAAAAATCCCGCTCCACAAAGACAGGAGTTTGGAAATGGAAGCATGGTTTTCGATACTTTTGGGCGATCTCAGGATAATCTGCCTTGACTTTAATCCAGAATACTGGGGCAGTTGTGGGTGCTTAATTTAGGGTAGCGACTGGTAACCTGTCACATGACTGAGACCTGTCAAGTGGGACAGACGCATGTATACGTCTGTGCATCATTCCACACAGACATCACTTTTCAAAAGAAAACATCTTTCAGACTCCGAAATAAAAAAAAACGGAAGTAATGTAAATTATTTTTTCTTTCTGTGCGGCCTGGTACCAAATGACCCACGGAATGGAACCGGTCTGCGGCCGGGGGTTTTGGGACCACTGCTCCACAGGACTGAGCAGGGCTGTTCTCAGATCAGTTGATGAAGCTCCTTATAGATACAACTCTGAGGCTTCATGTGCACAGGAGACTAGCAGTGGGTTGAGTGGTCAACCTTAAGGCACACCTCTGATCACTATGAGTTCAAATAATTCAAGGACCCAATCATGTTTCAGGACAGCACATTTTTGTTTAGCTCATAGTGTGTCATGTCAACCATAACTACATATAAACAACAGAATTACTGGTTTGCAGGAAAAAAAATTCAATCACAAATTATTTTAATCAAATCAATAATTTATTCAATATAGATAGAAACATGAACTGATTACAATCATCAGTCTGACAATATTAAATGGTTCAAGCTCAATATATTGTCTACGTTTGAGCTAATGTATGTGTAACTGTTGTTTTTAATTAATGAATGCATTTTACTCCAACTGTGACATTTGAAAAAATGTTTTTTGGTCTAATTTTAACCACAAACAGCCAACAAGTCATGATACTCATTACAGCACCTCTTAGTGTAATTTTTTAAAATCTCAATTAAATACCACTTGTGTTTTAGATTATTTAAACTTGCACAAATGTATGAAAGTTTTCAGTATGCCATATTACTGAATAAAAATGTATAAGGCCAAACTACTTGCTGTTACTGTACTTAAAAATGTACAACAGTAAATAATGAATCATGATGAAGTGTTTTTATTGCATTCATTAAATTTCATTGAAAAGGGACAGTGGAGCCAAACGTTTCCTTGAGAGCAACACAGAATCTCACTCCAGAGATTCAAATATAGCTGCCAGACACATAACACTTTGAAAAACTAGAGCATATATTTAAATGTAATATTACAAAGATTGAGCCACTAAAAACATGTTTTATTACTGTGTTGCTCATTTATCGCTAAACATTTCATTGTGCATCAAAAGTTTTCAGTAGCTGCCACAATTACTGATCTGAGTACAAACACGATGCTAAACAAGCTTTCTGCAGTTGTTTACGATGGACAGCGTTACATGAAGGGTACAGTAACCAGGAATGCTCGACACAACACTTTAAAGACAAAGATGACACATCTTATACTGAAATTGTCATCGTTCACGCCTTTATTTTGAAGTCCTTATTGTTTTCTAACCTTTGTGTTTTGTTGTCCACCTGTTGGCTGTGGTAAACATCTTTACTGATGACATTCTGAACATTATCACAAAATGTCATAGTAAATACTGATACCTGCTGTAGGTGGCTACTTCTACCATATGTATCTACAAGCTATCTACAAACTATTTACAATTGAGTTCATTAAAACAATGTGTTTAGAAATATAAATACCACAAAATAACAGATTAAAATAATGGATGATACAATTAATACTTAGACTACACCAGGAAGCAGTTTTGTGAACATCTCTGGAGTATTTGCAAATGTGCATGGTGAGTATATCAGTAGACATTCGCCAAACAAGTTACTAACTGCAAATTCACTAAACATCTGTTTCTACTGTTCTATTGTGCACCAAATGTGTTCAAGAACACAGGTGTCCTGATCATAACCTCCATCACAGGAACATGTGAAAATCGCAAGAGTTCAACTGCTGCAGCTAATTGAAGGTGAGACACACACCTTTGGGACCTCCACAAGTCATGTGTCAAACTCATTAAATTAAATCTGTTTTTGCTTTCACAGATTATTACTTCATGAAACCATAAATGCTGTTTCATGGGGACATAATGGTTTAGAGAAGCTGCTAACAGTAAGTTAGCAAAATTGAATGTTTATTTAGCTAGGTGGCCAATAGGAACAATGTCTCTTTTGTGCAACTTTTAGCAATAGTCAGAAATGATGGTGGATGGTTAGGCACAGCTTAAAAAGATTTGATGAATTTAATGACACACAACCTTACACTAATTTGCGAGTGTGTGCAAGCTTCAAAAGACAGAGAAAGTTGATCCTTTTAGTTTCTATTGAAAATGTCGTCTGAAGTAGTTCAACTAGCATGTAATTGAAAAATCAATGGTTGTGTGGGAAGAGCCCAGATTGTAAAAATCGATTCAAAATCAATGGATAGCTTGTGTTTTTGTTCTGCATTTTCATTCGTTGTACAATTGCTTGCATTGTCAGTGTGTATGAGTCTGTGTGACTAATTAAAAAGAAAAATATGAAAGGCGGAATGCACACGTGCGCACACACACACACACACACACACACACACACACACACACACACACACACACACACACACACACACTCACACATTTTTAGCTTTCTGGTCAGGTGAATGAAGAACTAACCAGTAGATCAAGTTTTGCCAGTAGATTTGGCTCGTCGTCCAGAGGACACGTTAAGTCCAGCCATCAGGACGGATCATGATATGTAAACAACGATGTCTGCTGATGTTCATCAAGAATGGCACAATTAATGTAAAAGACCATACAAAACACAAAAATGCAGTGTTTTTTCCATTTCCCGCACTGTGTAAATGTGGCAAAGGCATAACGGGGTTGTGTGTGTGTGTGTGTGGGTGAGGGGTGTCATATGTCACTACTAGTTTGCTCATGCACCAGTAACTCATTCATAGTTTTTCTCAGTGTAAACAAACAGGTGTGTTAGGTAAGGGTGTGTTGTGAGTTAGAACAGTCTGTGTGACGGTTCTGGACATGTTGAGGTCAAACCTGTTTGACATTTTGGGTTCTGTTTTCTAATATCCTCTGATTTATCCAGGAGCGCTGTGTGAGACCTGAATAATTCATCTCTGTTGGCTATACAAATCTAGATGATTCACACTCCTTTTCCCTATGTTTCCCCTCCTCTTCCTCCCACAGCATTTCTAGAAAACCCAGGTGACGGGGACCCACTGGGGGTTTTTAGAAACTGTCTCCAGGGCGGCCTTAACGGTGCGGTAGGTCTCATCCAGGTTGTCATTGATGATGCTGAGGTCAAAGTAGTGACCATAGGCTGCCTGTAACTTAGCGCTCTCCTCGCAGGTCCGGTGCAGCTCTTCATCCTAAGACAGACGAGCTGGTATTCAGTGAACTCATTGGATTTTTCCTTCAATCACAGAATGTGTTTTCTGTTTGTTTCTCACCGTCAGCGTCTTGGTAACCACCCCTGCTTCTACAGCTGAGTGGTTTATTGCCTTGAGCACCTCGAACTCTGGAGACTGAAGGAACACCACATAAGGCAGGAACTCAGATGTCCTCAGCACTTTGAGAGACTACAGTCATGAAACACAAACACACAAAAACATCAAAAGCAGAATTTCAACGTCAGAGATCAGATAAAGCAACAGGCTGGAGATTCCTGATAGGTCACACCGAATGACTAACGCTGTGCTTTCCCCAAACGCTCATTGAAGTAAAAAGCTCTGGATCGAGGCACATGACACTCAAGTGACACAGCATGGACTGATCTCACAGGAGAGCTTTATGATAAAGCCTAAATAACATAAACATCCTAAACATGTGGAATGGTACGAAGTATTTCTGACGAACATGACCACAGCCTCTGAATGACAGTTCACAGCTTCGCTTTGGTGTTTTTTATCGGGCAGACGCTACTTCATGTAAGTGACAAGTCTGAAGAATTTGCATGGCAAAAAATAAATGAGAAATAAAAATGAATTTATCTTCTTCTTCTTTTCCTTTCGGCTTTTCCCTTCAGGGGTCGCCACAGCGAATCAATTGCCTCCATCTAACCCTGTCCTTTGCATCCTCTTCTCTCACACCAACTACCTTCATGTCCTCTTTCACTACATCCATAAACCTCCTCTCTGGTCTTCCTCTAGGCCTCGTGCCTGGCAGTTCAAAACTCAGCATCCTTCTGCCAATATATTCACTATCTCTCCTCTGGACATGTCCAAACCATCTCAGTCTGGCCTCTCTGACTTTATCTCCAAAACCTCTAACATGTGCTGTCCCTCTGATGTACTCATTCCTGATCCTATCCTTCCTGGTCACTCCCAGAGAGAACCTCAGCATCTTCATCTCTGCTACCTCCAGCTCTGCCTCCTGTCTTTTCCTCAGTGACACTGTCTCTAGACCAAACAACATCGCTGGTCTCACCACAGTTTTGTACACCTTTCCTTTCATTTTAGCTGAAACTCTTCTATCACACATCACACCTGACACTTTTCTCCACCCATTCCATCCTGCCTGTACACGTTTCTTCACCTCTTTTCCCCACTCTCCATTGCTCTGGACTGTTGACCCTAAGTACTTAAAATCCTCCACCTTCTTGATCTCTTCTCCCTGTAACCTCACTCTTCCACTTTGGTCCCTCTCATTCACACACATGTACTCTGTCTTACTGCGGGCTAACCTTCATCCTTCTCCTTTCCAGGACAAACCTCCACCTCTCTAGCTTCTCCTCCACCTGTTCCCTACTCTCACTGCAGATCACAATGTCATCTGCAAACATCATAGTCCATGGAGATTCCTGTCTAACCTCATCTGTCAGCCTGTCCATCACCATAGCGAACAAGAAGGGGCTCAGAGCTGATCCCTGATGCAGTCCCACCTCCACCCTGAACTCCTCTGTCACACCTACAGCACACCTCACCACTGTCTTACAGTCCTCATACATGTCCTGCACCGCTCTAACATACTTCTCTGCCACTCCTGACTTCCTCATACAATACCACAGTTCCTCTCTGGGCACCCTGTCATAAGCTTTCTCCAGATCTACAAAAACACAATGCAGCTCCGTCTCGCCTTCTCTGTACTTCTCTATCAACATCCTCAAAGCAAATACTGCATCTGTAGTACTCTTTTTTGGCATGAAACCATACTGCTGTTCACAAATGCTCACTTCTGACCTTAGTCTAGCTTCCACTACTCTTTCCCATAACTTCATTGTATGGCTCATCAGCTTTATTCCTCTGTAGTTGCCACAACTCTGCACATCTCCCTTGTTCTTAAAAATGGGCACCAGCACACTTCTCCTCCACTCCTCAGGCATCTTCTCACTATCTAAGATCCTGTTGAACAACCCAGTCAGAAACTCTACTGCCACCTCTCCTAGACACTTCCAAACCTCTACAGGTATATCATCAGGACCGACTGCCTTTCCACTCTTCATCCTCTTCAGTGCCCTCCTCACTTCATCCTGACTAATCTTTGCTACATCCTGGTCCACAACAGTCACCTCTTCTAGTCTTTGTTCTCTTTCATTTTCCACGTTCATCAACTTTTCAAAGTACTCTTTCCATCTTCCCATCACACTACTGGCACCTGTCAATAGACTTCCATCCCTATCCTTCATCACCCTAACCTGCTGCACGTCCTTCCCATCTCTATCTCTCTGTCTTGCCAGCCTGTATAGATCAGTCTCTCCCTCATTACTGTCCAACCTAGCATACAAGTCATCATAAGCACCTTGTTTGGCCTTTGCTACCTCTACCTTCACCTTACGCTGTATCTCCCTGTACTCCTGTCTACTCTCCTCAGTCCTCTCAGTGTCCCACTTCTTCTTAGCTAACCTCTTTCTTTGTATACACTCCTGTACCTCCTCATTCCACCACCAAGTCTCCTTATCTACTTTCCTTCCAGATGACACACCAAATACTCTCCTACCTGTCTCCCTGATCACATTAGCTGTAGTTATCCAGTCATCTGGAAGCACCTCCTGACCACCCAGAGCCTGTCTTAACTCCTTCCTCAAGGTCATGCAATACCCTTCCTTTGTTAGCTTCCACCATTTCGTCCTCTGCTCTGCCTTTGCCCTCTTCATCTTCCTCAACACCAGAGTCATCCTACACACCACCATCCTATGCTGTTTGGCTACACTCTCGCCTACCACTACTTTGCAGTCACTGATCTCCTTCAGGTTACATCGTCTACACAAGATGTAGTCTACCTGTGTGCTCCTACCACCACTCTTATAGGTCACCCTATGTTCCTGCCTCTTCTGGAAGAAAGTATTCACTACAGCCATTTCCATCCTTTTTGCAAAGTCAACTACCATCTGTCCTTCTGCGTTCCTCTCCTGGATACCAAACCTGCCCATCACTTCCTCATCACCTCTGTTACCTGCACCAACATGTCCATTGAAGTCTGCACCGATGACAACTCTCTCACTTCTAGGTATGCTCTGCATTACTTCATCAAAGTCCAACCAGAATTTCTCCTTCTCCTCCAGCTCACATCCTACCTGTGGAGCATACCCACTAACAACATTGAACATCACACCTTCTATTTCTAGCTTCAGACTCATCACTCTATCCGACACTCTTTTTACCTCCAGGACATTCCTAACAAACTCCTCCTTCAAGATAACTCCTACTCCATTTCTCTTCCTATCTACACCATGATAGAACAACTTGAACCTCCTAAACTTCTAGCCTTGCTACCTTTCCACCTGGTCTCCTGGACACACAGTATGTCTACCTTCCTCCTCTGCATCATGTCGACCAACTCTCTACCTTTTCCTGTCATAGTTCCAACATTCAACGTCCCTACTCTTAGTCCTATACTCTTGGCGCTCCTCTTCTCTTTCTTCTTGCGAACGCACTTTCCTCCTCTCCTTCTTCGACCAAGATAAAAATGAATTTATCTAAGATATTAATTAAAAATGGATCAAGTGACTATGTTAAAAACAGTTGTGAGGTCCTGACAAAGGCCTGGTTGTTCTCTGCCTTGATTATTAAATCTGTAACGAGTTCTTGACCTGCTCTACAAGTTTAATTTTGTGGCCCTTGAGTAAATTTTATCCATGAAAAGGACGTGTTTCATAATACAGGATTAAAAAATATATGCTGTATTTTTCCTTTCTTATGCAGTTCTGCATTTTGATACTGAATTTATTTTCTTTATCTATAGCATATTAAAATGTTTCCTGTGAAACACTGTTGAGTCTCTACAAAAAACTGTCTTCAGATTGGACATTGTATATTGTCTGAAGAAAATTTAATTAAATTGGTTAGTTAATATATTTTGACCCACATTTGAATAATATCAGTCAGCCTTTTTTCCATTTAAAGTATATTTCTAGGCTACAGATTCTCTCTCTCATGCAGCAGCAGCAATGATTCTCCAGACATTATGGACTCGACTGGACTGTAATGGCCTCCTGAAGGAATAACCTCCTCTGGGATAAAAAAGCCTGTCGTCTGTCTAGAACACTAGATCACACTGACTCTCCAGTGATTCTATTGGCTACCTCAGATATCGGATCACAGCAGGATGTATGGAAACCTAGCTGTGCCCCCTCGCAACTCTTTGTCCCTTCCTCCAGCTTTTATAAATAAAACATTGTTATTGTTGTTACTATTATTATTGCTATAATTATGATATAAAGCATCACACTTTGACTTACAGATTACGATGCTATCTGAAGTCACACACTAGGGCAGTTTGGAAAAGGGTCTTCAGTGTAGACCTACTGAATGGTAGCTATGTTCGTGCCCACAGTATTTAGTTTTCCTGTATGGTCTTTGACCTTTGCTTCATGGTGTGTTTGTGGTCTGTGTGAATACCTGAGGGTTGGCGTCCAGGATGCAGATGCGTCCAGCCTCCACCACCTCATGTATGGAGTCAGTTTTGATTCCATACAGGTTACTGTCATACTCTCCATGTTCAAGATAGCGGCCATTCTTGATGTCGGTTTCCATCTTGCTGCGGCTGGTGAATGCGTACATCCGACTCTCTTGATCACCCTTTTTGGGTTTTCTGGAGGTGTCTGGACAGATACACAACCCTGTCATTTCTGTGCACGGCTCATATCCCTTCCTCTTAATTTCCCTCAAAACCTTCAAATCATTATTGACAGACTCTCACATCCAACACCAGCGTCTTCCTAGTCCTAATCACAGCTAGCTATTTCCACAGAAACTTCATACATGGAATAGTGGTGCCGAAGAGGAGAGGATCCCTCAGCAGCAGCTTGTTCTTCAGTCTCCGCCGCCCCACGCCATGGGCACCAATCAAAATCAGGGTTTTCCTATTGAAAGGTGGGACCTTTGCCACTTCCTCATAGAGCAATATCTCATGTCTGTCAAACTCTGAACCAGAAAGGGAAATAAAAAGGATGGACAGAAGGGAGGAGAGGGGGACAGATTTGAATAAAGGATATAAATGGTTGTAAAAAACACCAATCACGTTAAGAGAGTTAGAGTTTAGTACCAAACAGGTGATAAAACATTTCATAGGACAGATGACCTTACCTGCATTTTTGGTGGTGACATACATCATTTTCTTCTTCTTCTTCACACCAACACCAGTACAGAGATTCCCTGTTACAGAAATGAACAACAGTAACAGTAGAATGCAATTTATCCAAGACTCAGATTATTTTAAGATTACCCTCAAGGAGCAGATCAGTTCTTCTTGGCTCTAAATGTACAACCCCAGAAATACATGTTTTATAGGGGGGGGGTCAGAAGTCCTGGTCTGTACAAATCAGAGTGATACAGTGGCCCGACCCCAAACAAATTTATTAGTTAAATAAACTATGAGAAGACGACCCACGTCATTTAATATCTAAATTGTACGAGTCATCTGGGTGGATTTATAGATTTATAAGTGGTTAAATTAATACCTGTTTGTATATTAATACTAGTAACCAAACTTTTCAACTTTTGCGTATATGCAAATCTTACATTACAGCAGTGATTCTCAGATAGTGGGGCGTGCCCTCCTGTGGGGGCGAGGGTGTGGTACGATGAGGTGCATAGGGGGGCGTGTGACCCCAGGGAACGTGCAAGGTATGGTTACCGTTGCTTTTTCATTGACGCTTCAGAATAAAGTGTGATTGCATATCTGATACAGTAGGTGCCAATGGCGTATTCTCGTCTGCGTGTAACCCATCACTAACTGTAATTACTAGAGCGTGTGCAAGGAGTATTTTCTCCTCCTCTCACACACAGACACAGACACACACACACACATACACACATAAAACGAAGTACATGCAGGCGGAGAGTGAGGGGTTCAAAATGTAGGTGGGCCTTAGCCTAAAACAATCGGTGTAATAACAGCAGAATTACCAGCAGATCTAGGAGAGACATATGGACACAATACCCTCACTTTAATTATTTGATTATAGTTCATTAAAAATGTTTTCTCCCATTTATCATCAAAACCTACTTTTCTTATTTCCTGGTGTGTGTTTCCAGTTACCTGCAGGCGGTAGCTCCACATCTCTTTTGACAAATGCTTTCCTCTTCTCTTCCAGCATTTGACTGGGAATCAATCCTGCACTACCGCCTTCCACATGACGGGCCTGTATAGTTTGAGCACACAAAGATAATAGAGGGATAAAACACAAAAGCATTAATAAGTTTAATATTAAATTTAGTATGAATGAATGAATAAAAACTGAAACTTCGAGAGGAAGAGAACGCATGATGCTTTGGCACTGCACCTGCCACCAGTTGACGTCATCTTGGTTGACTATTTGCAAAATGTCTCCTGTCTCAAACCTTAGCCCTGCCTCCTTACAGGGAATTAGGCTGTCATTGGCTGGGTCGTAGTCATAATGACACTTAAAGAACACCTGGTGAAACACATTTTTTAATGAGACTTTTTAATTTCCTGTGTGTGAGTGTGTGTATGTGTGTGTGAACCATTTGTGGAGTAGTGTGCCACCTGTGTTGGGGTTATGGCTTCATGGTAGCTGGGCAGAATCTTGAGAACCACACTTCCACTGGCTGCCTGCAGCTCCTCCTGCAGCACCCTCTGGTCCTGGCCCACCTCGCGCCCGTTCACCTGCCAACACACAAGAGAAGAACTGTTTTCACCCAGGACTGCACAGCGCTGATGGAATGATCTCTTTTTAATTTATTATCTCTTCAATACATATTGCGCATGTCTCTCCTGACACATTAATGGACATGGCATAAAACCACTGAGTTTACAAATGTCACTGAAGCTTGAGTGCCATCAGTGCCATGATGTAAAACATCTATAAAATACAGAAGAATCCAAAGCAGACTCCTGGCAGCAGCTTCATGTTAATATCACATGAATGAGGAGTCGATCATTTAATAGTATTAATAACACTAATAAGCTGAGGACAACGTGGTTCTGCAGAGGTTTCCAAAGATAAGGAATCCTGAGATGCTTCAAAAGAACGCAACACTCCAGTGACAGTTCCTTAATATTCAGCCTTACCTCTTTGATGACGTCTCCAACATGTAGCAGTCCTTGCTGGTCGACCATCCCTCCATGAAGGATGCGGGCTATGATCAGCTCACCCCCCTCTACCTTGAACGTCACACCCTGAAACACACTTATTATAAATCAGTGTTCCCATGATTAAGAAATATGAACTCACTATCTGCAGCTTTAAGTTATTTATTACTAAATGCATGTAAAGTCAGCAAACAGCATTCAGGAATGACAACCTGCAGCTCAACACACCAGAATATCAAAGTTGTGACTGTATCTTATGATCACTAATGAACATTTCTTCTTCTTCTTTTCCTTTCGGCTTTTCCCTTCAGGGGTCGCCACAGCGAATCAATTGCTTCCATCTAACCCTGTCTTCTGCATCCTCTTCTCTCACACCAACTACCTTCATGTCCTCTTTTACTACATCCATAAACCTCCTCTTTGGTCTTCCTCTAGGCCTCTTGCCTGGCAGTTCAAAACTCAGCATCCTTCTACCAATATATTCACTATCTCTCCTCTGGACATGTCCAAACCATCTCAGTCTGGTTTCTCTGACTTTATCTCCAAAACCTCTAACATGTGCTGTCCCTCTGATGTACTCATTCCGGATCCTATCCTTCCTGGTCACTCCCAAAGAGAACCTCAGCATCTTCATTTCTGCTACCTCCAGCTCTGTCTCCTGTCTTTTCCTCAGTGACACTGTCTCTAGACCAAACAACATCGCTGGTCTCACCACAGTTTTGTTCACCTTTCCTTTCATTTTAGCTGAAACTCTTCTATCACACATCACACCTGACACTTTCCTCCACCTTTACCATCCTGCCTGTACATGCTTCTTCACCTCTTTTCCACACTCTCCATTGCACTGGACTGTTGATCCTAAGAACTTAAAATCCTCCACCTTCTTGATCTCTTCTTCCTGTAACCTCACTCTGTAATCTCATTCACACACATGTACTCTGTCTTACTGCGGCTAACCTTCATCCCTCTCCTTTCCAGGACAAACCTCCACCTCTCTAGCTTCTCCTCCACCTGTTCCCTACTCTCACTGCAGATCACAATGTCATCTGCAAACATCATAGTCCATGGAGATTCCTGTCTAACCTCGTCTGTCAGCCTGTCCATCACCATGGTGAACAAGAAGGGGCTCAGAGTTGATCCCTGATACAGTCCCACCTCCACCTTGAACTCCGCTGTCACACCTACTGCACATCTCACCACTGTCTTACAGTCCTCATACATGTCCTGCACCGCTCTCACATACTTCTCTGCCACTCCAGACTTCCTCATACAATACCACAGTTCCTCTCTGGGCACCCTGTCATAAGCTTTCTCCAGATCTACAAAAACACAATGCAGCTCCGTTTGGCCTTCTCTGTACTTCTCTATCAACACCTTCAAAGCAAATACTGCATCTGTAGTACTCTTTTTTGGCATGAAACCATACTACTGCTCACAAATACTCACTTCTGCCCTTAGTCTAGCTTCCACTACTCTTTCCCATAACTTCATTGTATGGCTCATCAGCTTTATTCCTCTGTAGTTGACACAACTCTGCACGTCTCCCTTGTTCTTAAAAATGGGCACCAGCACACTTCTCCTCCATTCTTCAGGCATCTTCTCACTATCTAAGATCCTGTTGAACAACCCAGTCAGAAACTCTACTGCCACCTCTCCTATACACTTCCAAACCTCTAGAAGTATATCATCAGGACCGACTGCCTTTCCATTCTTCATCCTCTTCAGTGCCCTCCTCACTTCATCCTGACTAATCTTTGCTACATCCTGGTCCACAGCAGTCACCTCTTCTAGTCTTTGTTCTCTCTCATTTTCCACGTTCATCAGCTCTTTATAGTACTCTTTCCATCTTCCCAGCACACTATTGACACCTGTCAATCGACTTCCATCCCTATCCTTAATCACCCTAAACTGCTGCACGCCCTTCCCATCTCTGTCTCTCTGTCTTGCCAACCAGTATAGATCAGTCTCTCCCTCATTACTGCCCAACCTAGCATACAAGTCATCATAAGCCCCTCGTTTGGCCTTTGCTACCTCTACCTTCACCTTACGCTGCATCTCCCTGTACTCCTGTCTACTCTCCTCAGCCTGGGGAGAGTAGACAGGAGTACACTCTCCTCTCCTTGCTGGGGCAGCAGTGGCTCAGCAGTAGAGCAGACGCCATGTAGACGGATCGCCCCAACCATCGGTGGATCAAATCCAGCTCCCGCCAGGATGCCACCAGGAGCGTGAGCTGACAGTGGGAGGCGTCAGCTCACCTCCCAGCCACTGCCGAAGCGCCCTTGAGCAAGGCGCCGTCCCCTGCCTTTGCCCTCTTCATCTTCCTCAACACCAGAGTCATCCTACACACCACCATCCTATGCTGTTTGGCTACACTCTCGCCTACCACTACTTTGCAGTCACTGATCTCCTTCAGGTTACACCGTCTACACAAGATGTAGTCTACCTGTGTGCTCCTACCACCACTCTTATAGGTCACCCTATGTTCCTGCCTCTCCTGGAATTAAGTATTCACTACAGCCATTTCCATCCTTTTTGCAAAGTCAACTACCATCTGTCCTTCTGCGTTCCTCTCCTGGATACCAAACCTGCCCATCACTTCCTCATCACCTGTTACCTACACCAACATGTCCATTGAAATCTGCTCCAATGACAACTCTCTCACTTCTAGGTATGCTCTGCATTACTTCATCAAAGTCCAACCAGAATTTCTCCTTCTCCTCCAGTTCACATCCTACCTGTGGAGCATACCCACTAACAACGTTGAACATTACACCTTCGATTTCTAGCTTCAGGCTCATCACTCTGTCCGACACTCTATTTACCTCCAGGACATTCCTAACAAACTCCTCCTTCAAGATAACTCCTACTCCATTTCTCTTCCCATCTACACCATGATAAAACAACTTGAACCCTGCTCCTAAACTTCTAGCCTTGCTAACTTTCCACCTGGTCTCCTGGACACACAGAATGTCTACCTTCCTTCTCTGCATCACGTCAACCAACTCTACCTTTTCCTGTCATAGTTCCAACATTCAACATCCCTACTCTCTGTCACGGTTCGGCGTGGCAAGACTGGCGTGTGGTAGGGAGAGGCCAAGCTGGTGGGTGGAGCCACGGGTCCACACCTGAAGCTCATCCACACACCGTGGTGATAGTCTCACCTGAACTTGTTTTGAGCTAATGACTCTAAGGCTTTTTAAGCCTGGCTCAATGAGAGCTCAGAGCTGGTTCATTGCTCATGTTTGGTTCTTGGTAATCTGTCTTGTTTTTTCTAATTCTTGTCTGTCTGGTTAAATTTTGAGTTTCTGATTAAATCATGGATGACAGTTTTGCCTTTGGTGTCCTGCATTTGGGTCCATACCCCGCCTCATGTGACACTCTCAGTCCTATACTCTTGGCCTTCCTCTTCTCTCTCTTCCTACGATCACACTTTCCTCCTCTCTTTCTTCGACGAACAGTAGTCCAATTTCCACCGGCACCCTGTAGGTCAACAGCACCGATGGTGGTCATTGTTAACCCGGGCCTCGACCGATCCGGATTGGAAGTCATAGGTTTGATTCGCATGTTTGATTTGGCAAAAGTTTTATGCTGGATGCCCTTCCTGATGCAACCCTCTGTATTTATCCGGGCTTGGGACCGGCACAGTAAGACACTGGCTTGTGTCCTCTTGTGGCTACATCACTAATGAACATTTATAACTCATTAAATGAACTCTTGTGAACTTGCCCATGATTTCATATGACCTACCAGATGCTCTCCCGCCACTTTGCGTATTCCCACCATACGAATAGCGTCAGGTGGTGGGCAGAGGTTGTGTTTGGGACCATCATGATCCACAAAATCACATGGGCTGGGGGGTGAGCTGTCACAGGTCTGGGATGCCACAGAGTCATGAGTCTCCAGCAGAGACTGGCAGCCAATAAAAAAAAAGACATTAAAAGTTTAAACCATGCAACCCAATTTGCTTTGACAAAAATTCCAGCTCATTTTTTAAACCACACAAAGAGAAAATCATGTAATCTGAGATGGACTTTCTAACAGAGACCCAAAGACAAAGGTAGAATGAAATGACTTTCACATATGCACATGATACACACCTGAAAGTGAGGCTGTGTGAGTATGTGTGCGAGCTCAGCAGCAGTGTTGGAGCGGTGGGTGAAGGGGTCCAGGTCTCTGAGGATCTCCTGCAGGAGCTCCACATTGTTCTCCCTTACTGGTGACAGATGTAGCTCCTTCAGGCTCTCCTCCTGTTCCTATCATAGCAGACATTCCATATATGCATACACATGAACACAAACTCATATATGATAAAAAGCAAGTGAGTAAATGTGTGGTTATCACACCGCAGGGCACTCCATGATGCCTTTGAGGTAGATGAGGTCCAGGTCATTGGCCGTGGTGGAGCTGGCAGTGCTGTCACTCATGGCGTCCACCACCTGGGGCGCTAGAGACACACATAAACACACACATACACAAAAGAGTAAGTCACAGCCAGGAAGACAGACAAACAAGGGAAGTGAGGTAGTGCCACGCTGCTGGCATGAACAGCAACCATGAAATGCTCGTCACCTCAGACATTAACACTGTGATCAACGCTATTATAGATTAAAACACCTTTGCAATTCATTTTCTCATAATGTGGCATTTTTTGGATTTGAAGTCATTGGCACTTCCTGCTGTGGATTACATCAGCCAATGACATACTCAGTACGATGTAAACATTCCCTTTGTCTCTTTTGACTAACATTAGCTAGAATTCTAATGTTGCTACACACAAACCTCCAGTTGTCAATGAAGGAGGGACAACCTGTGTTACAATTCTGCATTTGGTTTGTGTCATTGTAAAGCGCAGCTGTAAAGCAAGCTGTTGCACAACGATAGATTTCTATGAAATCATGAGGAGGCTCATGGTTCCCTCTGCCAAGATCATCTGATTGACATCCTGTGGCATCCTACTAAACCACCCATTGTTTACAACTCGTGTGAACATTTGAAAGCAGAGAGGAAACAGTGTTTCTGCTTATGTTCATGATGAAATCTGAATTCATTGATTAGTATTTTAAACCTTCTGAAGTCTGACACTGGTGAGTCCCGGAGAAAAACTCTCATAATTTGTGTTGAATTCAGCTCTTTAGGCTACCTGTCTGGAGGAAGGGAGGAACACAACAAATTTCACACAGGTTTTCCAATGGAAGATCAAAACACAAAAAAACTGGCGCACACGGAAAAATATCTGTTGTCTGTCTGCAGATTAGTTGATGGGCAATAAATCATACACTGAATACAAGGTTGGTAGGAGCTAATGGAGAGGAAGGTCTCACCGGGCTCTGTCCTGGTGGAGGCCACAGGCATGGTAGAGCTTCAGTCACTGAGAAGAGGACAGATAGATACAGGGAGAAGAAGAGGAAGGGGAGAATAAAGAAAATAGCTCATGTTTTACACTGAAGCTAAAGAAACAGAGTTTAATCAGTAGCATCAAGAAAATCTGAGGGTCTTTTATGCATTTTGCTGTCCTTATCATTAACTCAACTCTCATGTTACTATCAAGGGCGTGGCTCATCCATGCTTCACATGGATGATTGACAATAACACAGGATACTGAGGATGAAGGTAATTTAAATATTCCAGAGTTAAATGATCCAGTTGTAGTTCTAGATGTATTCATTCATGTAAAGAAATAGTGCATCTAATCTGAAAAGTTCCTTCTTTGAGAGTACGTATGTAAGTGTCACAGCAATCACATACAAACTCATCCTTTCCCACTACAACACACACACACACAAACACACACACATACAGAGCAGCAAGTGACGTCAGTGAGGGAGGTTGGACCTCTAGCGATTGAAGAATAGACACATGAAAATGGGGTGGGGGCGTGACTAATCTATGTATTTCCATGACGACAGGCTCCATACAATGAGAAAGAGAGAACAAAGAGATATACACACCTTCAAAACCTTCAACAAAATCTATCTATTCGTCCATCCATCCATCCATCCATCTATCATGGAAACCTGGAAATCCTTCTTCTTTGGTTTTCTTTTCCTTCTGTTGTTGTGGATATTACACAACATTCCACTGAGGACAGCAAGTCAGTGGTGAATGGATGATGATTTTTGCCGAATGTTACATGGCTGTTGCGTTTGTTAGTACATACATATGTACATATATGTGTGTGTATATAGTGTATTTACATATATACTACATGTATACTGTATGCTATATGTGTATATACAGTATATATATATATATATGTATACTATATACACACACATATATGTACATATGTATGTATATGTGTGTATATAGTGTATTTACATATATACTACATGTATACTGTATGCTATATGTGTATATACAGTATATATAGTATATATAGTATATAGTATATAGTATATATTTACATATATACTACATGTATACTGTATGCTATATGTGTATATACAGTATATATATATATATGTATATGTATATATATATGTGTGTGTGTGTGTATATATATATATATATATATATATATATATATATATATATATACTGTATATATATATATGGGATGTTGCCCCCCTCCCGCACACACACACACACACATATATATATATATATACTGTATATATATATATATATATATATATATATATATATATATATATATATATATATATATATATATATATATATATATATACTGTATATATATATATAAAGAACGTCCACTGAGTTGAGCTGAGTTGAGTTACAAGGTTATATGAAAATTTTATGTATATAGAACTATTCTTTGGCGTTTATTGCTGTCTCTAAGACAAAAGCCTTTGTTATTTTTGACAACTTATTCACATGATATAATATAAATTTGTTTTTCTAATATACAATAAATACACAGTGAATACATGCTGCATTTCCATTTTTTTGCATTCTGGAATATGTCATAAAGAGTTATAACAGTACATTATATTTTAGTGCATTTTTACTAAAGATACACAAGCACAGATCATGCGTTCCACAGCGATTACATATATTGGCTGTTTCTGGCCCATTAGCCACATTGGCATGTATTGGTGTGGCTGTATTACGTCATCTGATATGCACCAAAAGGAACTTTTTCAGTTCATGACGGAGAAAATAGTTGCTTATGTGAATTTAAAAACTGAGTAATAAACTACAATGCCCCATAAATACACAGATGCCACTGCTGACCTCCAACTGCTCCATCTGCTACTCTCCATCTCTTCCTCCTCACCCCCCCCACTCGCTCCTCACTTTCCCCCCAACATCCCAGTTGCCCCCTCTTCTCTCCCTTTGTGATGCCCTTATTCACACTGATGCCTCCTTGCTCCTCACAGCCCCCCCTCCATCTCTGCCCTTCCTCCTTCATCACACACCACCATCCATCTGCTGACCTCTCAGTTTGTAAACAATTATTTACAAGTAAACCTATTTGTTGTAAATATGAGCTGAGGAGGCAAATATTTTTTGTATACATTCAGCTATAAATATCCAATATTTATGCCTGACACAACCCTTATGCTGACATGGCTATAATGCACAGGGTTTGCGTGTTGGTGCGTCCAGAGGTGTGAAATGCGTGGTGATTTGTGACGTCACTTAAAGCCCATCATCAGTGTCACTGATGACGTTATGTGGACATTAAAGGCTATTAAGCCTTTATAATATTAGGTTTTGAATAATTAGTATTACTCAAAGTGTGCCAGTCACTTAATGGTAGGTTTAGGGATTCCATTAAACACAGTAATGTGACGCACACCACAAACAAAGGGTGTCTCAGAAGCATAACGCTAACACAACATTTCGTGTGTGTAGCTTAAGTAATGTCGGGATAGCGCTGTTAGCTATCCGTTACAAAGACGGGCATGCGCACACCTTTGTCGCGTCGCTCCAGAACAGGAACGAGCCTCAGCGGGAGGCGGGCGAGGATGGAGAAGCACAAGATGCTCAGCAGTAACTACAGTGAATACAGCCGCCATGTTTGAGCGGAATAAAACAGCGTCCCCCTACCTTTGAGCACAATAAGGTAGACTCTCCGCTATCAGCGCTCTCCTGTGCGTCCCTTGTTGGTGTCTGGCTATTCGTCGTCAGCGACAGAGAAGTCAATTCACTTCATGGGAATAGACTCAAACTTCCGTTGAGATTTCAGACTAAAATAATTGTGAGATACTGATGACATTTCAATGATGACAAAAAGTTAAAAGTAGATTTTTAATGTCATATAAAATAGTAAATCGCTTTCATGACACAATTCAAAAAATAAGCTTCATGAGGCGTCAGGAAGTTTAATACGTGTAAGATAAGGACATTATTTTGAAGGCAAATTTGAGATGTTTCCGGTAAAATTCTATATAACCTTGCAAACTTGACGCACATGGTTGCCGCACCTTTTGTTATGAGTGTTGAAAGGGGCTGAGCGTTGTTTGGGTTTGTTGGAGGGTCTGTGGACACGTCTCTCGAGCTTACAGTTTTTACACAAAATCACAAATTTAGTTGGAATTAGATGGAATTAAATCTGAGATTATTAGATTATTATTATTATTATTATTATTATTATTATTATTATTCAGTTTTAAATAAAATTCAAGTAATAATTTTAGTTGTAATGCCAATCACTGCGTTAGTAAAAAACTCTCTCTGTCAAAATTTTTTTTTAAATTTTTGTGTAATTTTCCTGTTATCCCCCATCATCTCTTCCAACTAATATCTTCAGATATTGTCACAGTCTATTCTTGAAATAGGGGCAAGCAAGGAAACCAATTTCCTACCTGAAAACAGTTCCATTGCATGTCGATAGACGTAAGTGATATGTTCATAAGCTTTTGGTTATTTTAATGTATGTGTGATTTCAACTCAAGGTAGATAATGTAAGGCGTGATCTGTCATGTAGACTCGATCAATTTCAAGGTCCCTGTCTTGAATAAAGTTAACTGGACGTGTAGGAAACTTGAAGTAATAATGACCGATGGGGAGTTCTTGATATTTAACCAATAGGTTAATTCTGGTTTATCCTATAGTCCAGTCTATTCCAGTTGTAGTGACCTGAGTGAAATGGCGCAAGTTGGAAATGTAAATGATTGTAAATGTGTATAAATTCTCAATTATCCAAGTCATGGCAATCCTTGAGGGTTGAATCAGTCAATCAGAAACGAAAAGATCTCTTGAATTAAATGTCTTCAACCTCCTCATATTAGTTCAGTTGTTTCTGATTCAACTGTCGATGATTCCAGATTCTTGTTAATTATTATCAACCTACTGGTGCTGAGAAGATTCTCATATTTTACAGGTGCGATGTGTGAAAGAGTCAGGAGTTGTTTGAAAAGAACCTGAATAAACTTGACCATGAAAATCTACAGTCACCATTTAGCCGCAGCCAGCAGGCTGCTGCAGCACAAGACATGAGTCTGTCAGGTGTGAAATCAGCACGTCAGCATCATGCAGTGGGGACATTTGTGTATTCAGTAGTGGGCGGTCAGGGCCAGCAAGGCCTTCTCTGCTGGTCTAACATAACCACAGATCAGGATAATATTTATGATGAAAATTAATTATATTTTAATGCATTTTCCTTAAATAAATATATTCAAATATATGTATAAATACATAATTATACATTTGGATATAATATGACATAGGCCAACACTGGGTAAGTGTCCTATTTTTAGATTAGAGGGGTTTTATCCAATCAGAATTCAGCTAGTTTGTGTTGCCAGGTTTAATGAAATCTGCACAGGACCTTCAGAATCTAGAACGCAGGTCTCCCTGAACTGTGAGAGAAAGGGAACATATAGTTAATAGACAGATTCAATGGGCAATCAGATCACAAGTTGGCGACGCTTAGGCCTTCTAGCTGGCCTCACGTTCGCCTGACATGTACGTGTCCTGTGATTGGATACTCACTCTGAGAAGGTGGCACTATGCAGACGCTATGCAGACGCACATTTGAAGAGAAACTCTAGTGAGAGGAGGGTCCGATCCCTGAAGTAGCTAACTTGTTTTTGCTAACCTGTTCTAGCTAACCTGTTCTAGCTCACATGAGCTAGCTAACCTGTTCTAGCTAACCTGAACTAGCTAACCTGAACTAACTAACCTGTTCTAGCTAACCTGCTCAAGCTAACAGAGTGTTCTGAGGAAACAAAGGAGAATGGATTTTGCTTTTAAATAAGCCGTTTGAAGAGTTGTTTCTGTGAGTACAAGCATTTAATTTATCTAAGTTTTCATATTTAATGTTCTTGTAATTTAATTTCATTTATATCAAATCAATTATAATGAAATAAAATGACAAATATGCTAAAAATGAAAAAAATCCTTGTTTTCTGCAATGTGTGTAAATAATATGCACCTGCGCAGCTGTGTGATTGTAGTGGAGATACACAGAGACTTGTGTCCCTGCTGGTAAATAGCATGTTTTATACCTGATAGAGGTAATGCAACATCTAGTAGTGTGTTAGTGTATGTCTGTATTTCGTTTCTCTAGCTGTGCTGTCATAAATGATGGTCATTTAAGTCGGTTTTGTTCTGTGACGTAGATGTGTGACGTCTGTAAAAGGTGTACACGGCTGCGGGGTTCTTCCATGCAAGTGACAATAAAAGGAGTGGGGCTGACGCCTGTTTTTGTCCCATTTGAGAGAAGTTATAAACGTCTCAGTCCTGAACGCTACATTGGTGGCAGCGGTGGGAGCTGCTCACAGCATTATGGGATGTATTTATGCAAGTTTGTCTAAGGATAGCATCACTGAAGGCCTAGGTATGAAATGCACGGCCCGCCACTGTGTGTATTACACCAGACATACATGTATGCGAACCTGTGTCTCCCGTGGTGATGTTACTACTCAGTAAGAACAGTTATTATGGGAATAACAACAAGACAGTTTAATGATAGGTGTATGTTGGAATCATTGGATAATCATCAATATTTGTGAATTAATTATGAAAAACATGAAGATAAAAATCCTTCTGTAATTTTAATAAGAACAGATATTAAGATTATTTCACATTTCCCCTGATATTTCTTCTGGTGAAGAAACTAAATCATAACAATACCACTAAATTATTATTACTCAGTTTTTACCAGGTTATCATTGCTAAAATGATTCCACTTTTACACTTGATTCTATCGTTACGATGATTATTATGATGACGCTGACTGATCATGATGATGATGATTATATTTATAATTATTATAATATTATAATAATAAGAACAATAATAAGAATAAAAAAATAAGAACAAATGAAAAATATATGATTTTATGATTAGAATATATGATTGTAGAAATTACAAAAAAAGGATATACTATAATTTGCTACACTGTAAGCTGGATATGATCATTTGATGATTTTATGAAAGTGGTTACTTATGGAAATGACCATGAAGTATTATTTTCACACCAAACTAAAGAAACATTTCATGTTTTATCTAGATGCGTCCAGAGCGTAAACCCCAGCAACACCCATGGCCCGCAGAAGAAGTGAGACAATCATGGTCGTCTTGTCTACTAGAAAATGGATGGCTGGATGGTGACAATTTATGAACAAATAAATTTTTTGCCATTTTTTGCCAAATCACTTAGTGAAATAAAGTACTGTATATTTTGTAGTTAGGTATTTAAAGCATATAAAAAGACTTTACCTGTGTAATTTGTGTTATGTTGTGTATTACAGTGAAACAAGTTTTTTACATTAATGATGTTACCAGTTGTCAGGGTTTGCCCATGAAAACACCCATTTCCTTCATGTAATATTTATTACCTCCTATAGAATTTTGAGATAGATGTATGATATTTTCAGAGAAAACAAAACTTTTTTCCCTAGTGTTGAGAAAACTGAGAGATCATTTCTGCTTCCCGCTGACATGAATCCACTCATTAATTTAGCGGGCATCTCCTGGGCCTACATTGCACACTTCCATCCGGTTTCCCTTGTGTGTCAGTTTGTACTGCTACAGGTAATTATACAAATCATAAACATGAAAGATTATCTCCTTGTCTGATGATCCTAGACTGAGCTACTGAAAAGGATGTAGGTTCTCTAGGACCAAAGACCTCTGCATTCAAGTTCAACATGCTTATCTAATTAACTATGATGTCATTTGAAGTTTGCAGTTCACACTCTAGTGGTAATGTTTGTGTTTCTGCTTTCTCATTACGTTCAATGAGACTTTCTTCCTGAAGAGGCTAAACGTACTGGAACTGATTCCAATTTCAATTCCATCTGACTTTTACAGTCTGTCCTGACCCTAAACCCTCTCAGCTGTTCCTCTGTTTGCTTTGGACGAAGAGCTTTGATTTCCTTTTATGTGCTGAAAACCAGTTCAGCAGATGTTCCGTACAAGCATCCTGATGAGTCTCAACGTGAAAATCTGGTGGTGAGGAATCCTCAACTTTACATTTAACGTTTTGTACTGTAAATCAAAATCAACAACAAAAGCAATGCTGACAGACTTGCACAATGAGCATTCCTCCTTTATATATTTGTCTCTTCAATGACAAGCTTGACAGCCTGATTTATCTTATTCATCTGAGCCAAAAGAGCTCCGTTGTTGTCCTGAACTATTACAAACTCGTCATGAGTTTTTAATAGTAGCTCTGTGGCTCTGGGTGACATGTTCCTTTAGTGTGAACAGTCATAATTTAGTTTGTCTGACTCAGTCCCACATCCACAGTCCTGCTGTGAATTCTGTGAGTCCACTGCTGAAAACAATTCCCAACTAATGCACCATATTCTAGGTTTGAAAGTTTGAGTGGCTGTCACTAAATAACTAGAGTCATGGAATTCCAGAGCTTTTTAAAAAGTAAGTCTTGAGCTGAGTGACACACTGTAGTGGATGTATTTTATTGAAATGCAGGCACGCACGCACGCACGCACGCACGCACTCACGCACGCACGCACGCACGCACGCACACACACACACACACGGAGGTTGATCAGCAATTAAAAGACAAATCAGGTTTTATATTTCTTTGAATAAATGTACAACTAATGTATCAGTCATGCTGTGGTAAAAAATATCATTGACATTATCGACAAGAAAAAGCTTTGATTGATTCTGAAACAACACTCATCATTGTGAATAAATGCTTAATCATCCTGACTAAAAGAAAAAAACTTTCAAAATCAACAAATTTCATTGACAGAGAAAAGTTTTTATTCATTTATTCTGACAATACGTCTTACAGGAGCAACAATAAGAGAAGATTTTCCTGCTCTAAACAGAGTTGGACAGTAGAGGGACATGAATGTTCACACCCACAGACACAGTTCCACCGTCTGATCAGGTCTCATACATATATATTTTATTTCAATAATAAATTATGTACAATTTTGTTGTGATGAAAGAGATGCGAGACAGTGATGAGAGAGATGCAGAAAGCTTATGTTCCAGTCAGTGATGGTTATTGATTTAGGGCTGGGTTCAGGGGTCAGAGGTGAGAGGCACATGTCGGCCCCTCCAGGTGCATTGTGGGATGAACCTAGAGGGAATGCCCAAAGAGGATGGAGAGAGGTGGCAGAGTCACCACATGTAGGAGTCATCGAATCTACGGAGGAACACAAGGAGGAATGTGAGACTGTGCTACATGTCCTTGCAGATCAGTCCTTCATTGTACGCGTGTGACAGTCTTTACCTTGATCTCTGGTCTCTGTTACTGTCGCCACCAAACAGCAGCTCTGCAACCACGTCCTCCTGAGTTGAACGCTTTCCATACCTGCCAGAGTGAGACGACAGCATGTATAGTCATGTCAGCAGCACAACCACTGGATTGATCGCCACGGAAAAACCAAGTCTGGCAATCTCCTGCACTACCTGTGTGCTAAATGATATTCAATGAAATACCTCAAAACCTGCACAATTGGCACAAACTTTTACTTTTTGGGCCCCAGAGGATGAATGTCATCATGAGTTTGACGTCCGGTCCCTGTATGACCGAAGCCAGAGCTTGGTTCGCATTGCCGGCAGTTAAGTCCGACCTGTTCTAAGTGCATGTTGGACTTTGGCAGGGCTGCCCTCTATTACCTCTTCTGTTCATAATCTTCATGGACAGAATTTCTAGGTGCAGCCAGGATCCGGAGGGAGTCCGGTTTGGGGACCAAAGGATTTCATCTCTGCTTTTTGCGGACGATGTTGTCCTGTTGGGCTCATCAAACCTGGGCCTTCAGCGTGCACTAGGGTGGTTTGCAGCTGAGTGTGACGCGAGTGGGATGAGGATCAGCACCTCTAAATCTGAGGCCATGGCTCTTGACTGGAAAAGGGTGGTGTGCCTTCTTCAGGTCAGTGGGGAGTCTTTGCCTCAAGTGGAGGAGTTTAATTATCTTGGGGTAGTAAAGTAATAGAGTGAGTCCAATATTTCGCAACAGATATTTTCAGTCTACCACATAGATTTTCATCTATATCGTATGTGTTAGATGCCCTCACGAGTGTAGATGAGTGAGGCAAGGATGGAACATGAGATTGACAGACAGATCGGTGCAGCTTCTGCAGTGATGCAGTCGCTGTATAGGTCTGTTGTGGTGAAGAAGAGCTGAGTCGCAAGACGAAGCTCTCGATTGACCTGTCAATCTATGTTCCTACTCTCACCTATGGTCATGAGTTCTGGGTCATGACCGAAAGGACAAGATCCTGGATACAAGCAGCTGAAACGAGTTTCCCCCGTAGAATTGCTGGACACACCCTTAGAGATAGGGTGATGAGCTCAGTCACCAGGGAGGAGCTCAGAGTAGAGCTGTTGCTCCTCCGCCTAGAGGGGAGCCAGCTGAGGTGGCTCGGGCATTTGTTCTGGATGCCTCCCGGACGCCTCCTTAGGGAGGTGTTCCGTGCATGTCCTACCGGAAGGAGACCTCGGGGAAGACCTAGGACACGCTGGAGGGACTATGTCTCTTGGCTGGCCTGTAAATGCCTTGGAATCCCCCCCGAGGAGCTGGAGGAGGTGCCTGGTGAGAGGGAAGTATGGCGCTCCCTCCTGAGACTGTTGCCCTCGCGACCCGGCCCCAGATAAGCAGATGAAGATGGATGGATGGACTTTGGTTTTTGATGAAGTACCTTCAAAAGGACTCAAAAACTTAGGTCAACTGCTTTCCAATAAGAGGTCTATAGACTGATTCTTTATTCTGTATTTTACCATATATGTAAATGAGTTCAGTTCCTCACTTCATGTTTATTTTATAATTGATATAAACTTATCTTGAAATGTCGATGAGAAAGTATGTCCTACATCTGCAAGTCAACTTCATCTGTCATTCTATTTAATTCCATCCCTCTTTTTTTGACACATTCAAGGTTGTCACAAGTTTGTTTTTGGAACAAATGCAGATATAACACATTTTTCCTCAAAAAACATAACTCAAATCTTTAAGGGTTTTGTTTGGAACTTTGTGGCAGCCCCCTTATATATTCTTTGTGTCTCCATCTGTCATCTGTGTCCTCTTGTGCTGTTCTCTCTATCTATTGACACATTGGTTCACTTCCCGTACTTTGTTCTAAAGCTTTCATTTCACAGTCAGACTGTGTGTGCCTCTCTGGGGGGGTCTTGTGATGCCCTTGATAAGGAAGCTAGAGCCCCAAGTGTGCCACAAATGTAAAACCACAGAGGCGTTAACACAAACTTTACTCCATACGCTGTAATGTGTGTGTGCACAAAACAGCCATCCAACATAACCCCTGCAACGTGACCTGCAGTTCCTCTGCTTTCCCACAAACCACCTGTTCCACCTCTCCATATCACCCCAGCACCCAATCTTATGGCTCGTTACACACACAGGAAGGTGTGTTTGGCCTGTAGGACACATGCCGTCTCAGCTGTTACACAGTGAGACCCATCAGAATAAAAAATGTTTTCCCCTCTGATAATGGCCCATCTTCACCCATACATCCAGCTGATTTCTTGGTCCAGCTCTTATCTTATTATTGGTGTCTGTCTTCCTCGCCATCTTCTCTATCTCTAGTTTATCTGCTAAAGGACACCCAGCAGGATTTGTAAAATAGAGGTCCATTTAACAACACTGTTTTTCTAAGGGTGTGTCCAATTATCTTAGCTGTAGGATGTCGCGTGTCACTTCACTTAGATTAAATAGTTAGGTGACAAAATCAAAATTTAGATTCTGCATATGTGGTTCGTTAGGCAAATATAGTATAACATCTATTTGGAAAATTGTGTTAACTTTGTAAGAGTTGCCAGTGTCGCAGCCGTCCAGCATCCAGCCACAAAATCAGACTGAATGAATGACTGCTTTGATCCATCCATCCATCCGTCCGTCCGTCTGTCCATCCATCCGTCCATCCATCCATCCATCCATCCATCCATTCATCCATCCAAGCTGTAGAACCCAAAGACAATCCACGCAGACATGGGGAGAACATACAAACTCCACACAGAAAGGACTGGAACCTGGACAGTGACAGCACTGACCACTGCACTGCTGCACCACCAGTTCCGTGTCTCCAACATTTAAATAATAAATATATGGGATGACAGTGGCTCCGTTCTTCAGTGGGGAATGAGGCTAAGGCATCAGGAGTTAAGAACAAGACATATGGAAGAAGTCCAATGGTGTAACTGAAATCTACCTCTGATTGGTTCTATCACAGCTGTCAGTTGTTTTGTTTACTTCCCAGTAATACTGTGAAGTGATTGGCTGGTCCAACAAGTGGTTGATAGTAAATTCAGGCAACATGTTGGTGGAAACAGTTTTTGACAAATAAAGACTCAGTCAGTGATATGGTGTAAATTTTAGATAAGAGACCAGTTGAAAAAGGGTTCAAATTAAAATGTAATCTTGGCGAGCGCACTCTTGTCAACTTGCAAATGTAAATGTGAACAACGACATACACTTATTTTGGATGATGATTCCAACTCCATTGTTTTTGCTCCTCTGACCGAGTGGTCCACACATAGACCTCATTTTATCTCAAATTGTAATAGTTTGCATTTTTAATCATGAGCTCTTCAATTCTTTCTCAGCTAAATCTATTGAAACTCTGAGCAGAACTTTCAAGTAAAAACCTCCACTGAAATTTACATTTGGTATGAAAATGTTATACTACTCTCTAATAAAAAGAGCAGATTCTGACACTGTAATTTATTGTAAGATGTTACAAATCCAGAAGCAAATACTGTAATGTCATATTTTTAATTGTTCAATAGTGGGATGTCTAATGGGTTTAAATGTTAAATTAAGGTTAAAGCACTGAATGGTTTGAGGTGTCAACTGATGAACTGTCACACAGCTCAGCTTAGAAGTTTATTGTGAAATTCGGCACCAAACCACTAAAGACTCCATTCTATTTTTCCTGGTTTCCATTTTGTGAGTCTAACGTTATGGATCAGAGGCAGCTGACAGCTCAGATCCATCAGTGAAGCACAGCCATCTTTCCCCAGCATTTAATCCAATACAGAGAGACCCACACAGAGCCATGACTTCTCTTATCACATATGTCTTCATTTGCATCAGCTGGTGAGATGTATAAACTTTAAACTTGAGACAAATTGACTTTTCATGTCATTAGGACTCAAATATCTAAATATCAATGACCGATTTGGTTCTCATGAATAAGAACGGATGAGATAGACTGCTTAAAATCAAAAATATCCCTTCTGACAATTCCATAGAGACTTTTATACCTGAGAGCAGCAGGCCTCGGGTCAGGCCCCTCTAACTGGATTTGGGACTCTTTCTTGGGTCCATCTGCGTTGATTATTGCTCTGCTCTTGTTGATTTTGGGGCCTGGAGGTTTTGGAGAGTGCAGTAATCTAATCGCCTATGTGGGCGCAAGGTTTGAGGAGCAGGAGGAGGGGAGCTCCAAGCATAAGTAAGAGCGGGAAACTCATAACATTCCTGATGGGGACTTGCATAAACCAATATGAAAGGAAAGAGGCATCAATGACAAAACCCAGCTTAGCTATGATTACAGTTTAAGAGCTCAAAATCAGTTTGGGGAAGGGTTGGTTTAATATATGGGAAGGATGAGTCAGAAGACCTCGTAGCTTCATGACAACCCGCCATAACTTTTAATTCATCCTCAGGGACTGTATTACGTTGTTGTCCCTGACAAGTAGGACATGTTTTTATTTTTAGCAGGATTAAGTAACATGCATGTCTTGAGTATGAAGAGATTTTGATTATGTTTTATTCTTTGAGGTATGTTTTGGCGCAAAGAACAATCCATCACATATTGATGGTGATCTAGGTAATCATCTGAATCCAGTGTCTTTTTAAATGATTTGTTACTATGCAGGATAGAACTAAATGAGCTTCTAGCTGCTTAGATAATGTCTATGACAATTGAACAAAAACGACAAGCATGATTATCATAATAATTTACACCCTGATAACAAATAACAATGAGTCAAACTGATCTGAGATCAGATTGTAGCTAAAACTTCTGATTCAGTTTAGTGTCAAATCTGAATGGAAAGGGTATTGACATGATTGTATTGTGTGCAGATGTTTTATTGTTCATGTTCAACATGTGTGAAACATAATGGAAGAAAATAGTAACTCTCTATTCTAGTTGCTCTATTAGCTTAACTGTCTTTGTCTCGTGTGACCAAACTAGATGCTGTTACCACCGTCTTTCCTTAGTCCAAAGGTACACTAGTCTGAAAAGAGTCCTGAACAACAGATTTTGATTATTAATCCCTCATTACACACGGTTAATGCGTTCCAGGACCACCCGTGAAAAATAAAATTCCGCGATACAGCGACAAACTATTTATTTTGTTTTTTAAGGTCATTTAAATGTTTATGAAGCCTCTCCATACAGGTATTAAACCACCTTCTATCTGTATTACCTTTTCCCACACTCTTCTAGACTGTTTAAAGCACTTTTGTGTTTCACGGAAGTGAGCTTCGTTTCGTGAGTCTGGGACGCAGCGCAAGCATGGATACTGTCAGCCAATAGCATGTGCGTACGGTGTCACATGTCTATCTATTAAAAATTTGTGATGTAGTGAAGCCATGCATCTTGAAGTGCAAATAGGGGGATTGCTGTATTTCTGTTCCTCTTGTCTTATTTGTCAACATGTTATTAGTCAATAAAGGTTTTTTTTATTGACTAATAAAATGCCACTTAGAGTAATCGCCTCTTCTTTAGCTGTTAACTGAATTCAGGTCATGGGTTTACACTGGAGTCTATCTCAGCTGATAATGACCTGGGAACTTTATTGCAGGGCCACATAGAAAGGCATTCCCCTTGACACTCACACCGACTGACAGACTGGAGTGATCAATTCACCTCAGCTGCACGGTTTTTTTGGAAAATGGAAAAAAACAAAAACAAAAACAACCAGTTTTGGTAAGCTGATAAAAATTTTACTCTTACAGAAGTGGATAAACACTTGGAAGGAATGCCTTATAGACATTGTAGTCAGGAATCCTGGAAGTCTAACCGGGAGCCAGGATCATGACCTGCTCAACCTCTGATCTCCAAATCTGGATGATGACAACACATTTGTTAAATCTGTAGTTCATGTACTGTATGTGTGTGTCCACACCTCTGCCTGGTGATGAGGTTGATGTAGTGTCTCAGGGCAGTATAGTACTTGGCCAGCTCCTCAGGTGGGGCGTCATCACCGGGGTTCTCAGGTTTGGGGGGGTAAGCATCTGCCAGTGATCCCAGACACACCAGCACACACAGCACCACGGCTACCAGCACCGTCCAAGGCTTCAGTATCACGGCCATCTGTGGAGGGGAAGTGAGGGCGGAGAAGAACAGAAGATGTAATACTCTGACACAATAACCAAAACTCAAAGAGAAAGTGGTGGTGCCACAAGAACTGCTGAAGCCTTTTATTCTTTGTTTTCTAATCACAGAAATATTTAGTGCATCGTTGTAAATAAGACAAAAGTCTCCAGGCTGTAAATTGATTTATTAACTCACCTGTATGAATTCTGCTTAGTTGGATGAAGTGAATGGATAATAATAACTATTATGACTGACTGGGTTCACTCTGCAAAGATATAAGAGAGCAGAGCTTCTAGATGTCTAAACTCTAGACATCATGTCCAAACTGGAATAAAATATAAACATCATTAAGAATAAAAGAGAATCTCACAAGACAGTAACTGGGTTGAGTGCAACAACAAATAAAACAAAAATGCAGAGCTGCAAACAAAAAGCTTTCCAGTGAATATCATTTCTTTGAAAGCTGTCATGTAAAAACTATTTGCATTTGATAAAGTGTGACTGCTAAAACAGAGCGAAAAAAGTGTAACAACTATTCATTTTAGAATTATTTTCTTGTGTTTTCACGGCACAGCTCCACGAAGTGTGTGTGTGTATACTGTATATATATATATATATATGTGTGTGTATACTGTGTATATATATGTATATATATATACATATATATATATACAGTACACACACACACACACACACACACACACACACACACACACACACATATGTACATATGTATATATACATATATATATATTTATATACACATACATATATACATATATACACACATATATATGACCTGTCAACATGATTTTAGTGATTTTGCTTCATATGTTTGTAAAGCCAAAAAAAAAAAATACCAAAGCACCGGAGTTACAGTTTATTCTCTTAGCGGCAGGGTACAGAACCACCAGAGTGCTTGGGTGTACACACACACGCACACGCACACACACACACACACACACACACACACACACACACACACACACACACACACACACACACACACACACACTATTTGCACCGTCAACTTGCTACTTATGGTTGTTTTTTTAATCTCGTTTTCATTGTCTTAATTCTATTTTAATGTTCTTATGTTAATCTTAAGAGTCACAACCAAATTTGTCATCTAGCACCAATAAAATAAATATTTAAATTCGTTCCTTTTATATTTTTCTTTCACACTTTTTGCTCGGTGTTGTGAGATTCAGTCTGGATCAGGACCATGTACCTCAGGTCATTCGTGTGAGGTCACTAGATGCCATCGGGAGCCAGTGGTGATCGGTTACAGATCACAATTAATTATCAGATAGTTTCAATCTCTCTGAAGGCAAAATTATTTGTCATATAAACGTCATGCTTGAGCTACATCCTAAAACAATGCAACTGAATAAATATATAGGATGTAAGACTCCCTTTTTAAAAGAGAACGGTAAATAAAAAATTTGAGTTTACCTCCTCAGTAAATTAAGCTTGTTTGATTATTCCGATTAAAACATTCCAACCTAGATCAAATCATGTGTTGTATATGTCTGTAATTTAATGTTAAAATATAAGAAAAACACGCCACAATCTGTGGCTGCAAAAGTGCTTGCCATGAATGAATGAATGTGGATGAAAAGCGCGGGTGTTGTCCGTGGATGTGAACGCATCACCTTCTACAGGTGATCTGACTCAAACCATCCAACAGAAGAAAAGTCCGTCTGCAGAAGCACACGAACCGAGACATTTTTATGCATCAGTTTTAACTGCGCTCTGTGCCTCAACAGATTGCTGAACTAATAAAACATCTGTTCAAAAGACGAAAAAAACCCGAAAAAAGTCAAAAAAGAAATGTGTTTTCTTTTGCCTTTTGAGATATTTTGCCAATATCTAACATGCATTCAAGCCTACAGTCTGCATAAAACATTTTATATCTGATGGACTCAGGTGCGGATGTCCCACCCTGTGATGAATGAATAAACTTCAATAAAAAACACTTACTTTGAGAAGAGGTGAGAAATCTGAGACCCACGTGGTTTCTGACAGAAGTAGAGTTGTTTGTTTTCTTCTCTTTGGTTAGTTTTTGCTCTGCGTGTCGCTGCTCATGCTCAAAACTCCGACAGCGTTGATTTATATAGTTTAGGAGCACTGGAGTAGGGCGGGGCTACGCCACGATGAGTGTGTTCGTGCGCGCGCGTGTTACGTGTGGGGTTGGGTGAACAGACCGAATGCGTCAGACGGTGACGATGATGATGATGATGATGATGATGACGATCATCATCATCATCATCATCATCATCATGATGGAGACACTGCTGACGCGCCAGTCACGCAGGCTTGTGTTTGTGGTGGAGTGAAAAGATGACATTTCAGGCCGTGACACTCATCAGTGGAAAAACTATTTACTTTGTTTTGATCTACTCAGAGCGAAAAGCCCACGTCCAAACTGGTTTCCAGCTGTCAGGGTCCTCAAACATGCAGTAACTTAGCTATAGCTTGACCTATGACCTCCACTAAAGAAGACAGAACGTGAGCCAGAACGTGAGAATGTGAGCCAGGGTCACTCCATGTAATAGACATATGGAGAAATAGCAAGAGCAATGAAGAAACTGAAGTTCAAGCCAGTGTCTCTTTCAGCCTCTCACCCTTTCAATGGAGGTTGGGCAGAGGTTTATCCCAATCAGCTTTGGGTTCTCCCTCTAGGTAGTGCCCTGATCTGCTGCAGCAGCGAGGTGGAAAAGCTGAAACTCCTTTCACACAAATTGCTGAAGGTGGGACTGGTCCACTTCTCTTACGTTTTGATGCTCAATATAGATGCTAGAAAGTCACAGTCATGCAGTCATTCCACAGAGGAAGGAGTGGATATGTGGACAAAGTTCAACCAGGAGACTGAAAAGCAGCCAATAACAATTGACAGCTGACTCAAAGAAGAAGAAGAAAATCAACTAAAACACCTTCCAACAGGAGAGACGCTGTGATCTGTGGTGATTTTGACAATAACTTTATCACTAGGTTTTAGGGAGCTGGGTTGGTGCACTATTATACCACAACAATATGCTGTGGATTGTTTCACTGTATGAACCTGGACTGTGAAGATCAGCCACACTGCTCCATTGCTCAAGCAAAATTGAAGGAAGTCTATGATTAAATTGAACTAATATTATTTTTTACATTATACCAAGTTTTTAAATCTAAATTCTTCTTCTTGCTTCTTGAGAAAACAAGCTTTGAATTTTTTTCTGTATTCATACTGGATTTGTTGGGACAAAATGTCACAGAGGTGGTGTCGGATATTGTCTGATCACAACAATACAAAATAATAAGAAGTCAAAAGACATAAGATCTATGTCAGTCTGAAGTAGATCATTACTTACAAATTGATGTAGGCACAGACAGACACCACAACCCTTTTAAAAACTGTTTACTTATTCCATGATTGATGACCACAATATCAATCAGGCAATCTGAACTCTCCCCATTTAAAAGAAGAAGATTCTTTTGAATTCTTTTGAGCATTCTTGTTGATTTTCTCTAGATTTCTCTCTAGATTTCTCCACCAAGTGGCTTTTAATTGGTTTGGTTTGTTGGTGTGTTTGTTTTAAAGTATTAATCAATAGTTATGCATAAATTTTGCTCTAAAGATGGACCCTAACATATTCTAGAGATGGGACACATTTGGTGATAATCTACATCAGGATCAGGATTGCACCATCTAGTACAATTTCAGTTCATCCAAGACTTGCTAATTTCTTGCTTGTTTATTTTCAGTTAACTTTTGAGAGCCAGTAATCATATGTACACTGTGATAATGATAGAACTACAGACACTACTGTCAGCTACTGTCTCTTAGTTTGGTTTTAATTGGTGGTATTTTGACAACATCCTGCACAAGGTGGCTAATGAAGACAAGCCATTAACATATCTGTATACAGTTTCATCCTTGAAATTCAGCGTTGAACTAGCTGTTCTCATGTATCGTTTCAGTGTTGGATCATGTTCCACTTATAGGTAATGAACAATCTCCTGCAGCGAAGGCTGGTGCAGTTACCATAGTTTTATATCAGGATACTGTTGGTAAAAGAAGGATCGCATAACTGCATAATAAATCTAGTAGGAGGGGCAATGCAACATCACAGCAGTGGAGAAAAAAACAATCACATATTAGTTTCCAACACAAATCAAGTAATGTAATCTTATAAATGAAATTATTTGGCTGGACTGAAAAACGGATTTGATTCTTCTTCTCCTTTCAGCTTTTCCCTTCAGGGGTCGCCACAGCGAATCAGTTGCCTCCATCTAACCCTGTCTTCTGCATTCTCTTCTCTCACACCAACTACCTTCATGTCCTCTTTCACCACATCCATAAACCTCCTCTTTGGTCTTCCTCTAGGCCTCCTGCCTGGCAGTTCAAAACTCAGCATCCTTCTACCAATATATTCACTATCTCTCCTCTGGACATGTCCAAACCATCTCAGTCTATCTGACTCAGTCACTCTGACTTTATCTCCAAAACCTCTAGCATGTGCTGTCCCTCTGATGTACTCATTCCTGATCCTATCCATCCCGGTCACTCCCAAAGAGAACCTCAGCATCTTCATCTCTGCTACCTCCAGCTCTGCCTCCTGTCTTTTCCTCAGTGACATTGTGTCGAGACCAAACAACATCGCTGGTCTCACCACAGTTTTGTACACCTTTCCTTTCATTTTAGCTTTTCCACACTCTCCATTGCTCTGGACTGTTGACCCTAAGAACTTAAAATCCTCCACCTTCTTGATCTCTTCTCCCTGTAACCTCACTCTTCCACTTGGGTCCCTCTCATTCACACACATGTACTCTGTCTTACTGCGGCTAACCTTCATTCCTCTCCTTTCCAGGACAAACCTCCACGTCTCTAGCTTCTCCTCCACCTCTTCCCTACTCTCACTGCAGATCACAATGTCATCTGCAAACATCATAGTCCATGGAGATTCCTGTCTAACCTCGTCTGTCAGCCTGTCCATTACCATAGTGAACAAGAAGGGGCTCAGAGCTGAGCCCTGATGCAGTCCCACCTCCACCTTGAACTCCTCCGTCACACCCACAGCACACCTCACCACTGTCTTACAGTCCTCATACATGTCCTGCACCGCTCTAACATACTTCTCTGCCACTCCAGACTTCCTCATACAATACCACAGTTCCTCTCTGGGCACCCTGTCATAAGATTTCTCCAGATCTACAAAAACACAATTCAGCTCCGTCTGGCCTTCTCTGTACTTCTCTATCAACATCCTCAAAGCAAATACTGCATCTGCAGTACTCTTTTTGGCATGAAACCATACTGCTGCTCACAAATGTTCACTTCTGCCCTTAGTCTAGCTTCCACTACTCTTTCCCATAACTTCATTGTATGGCTCATCAGCTTTATTCCACTGTAGTTGCCACAACTCTGCACATCTCCCTTGTTCTTAAAAATGGGCACCAGCACACTTCTCCTCCACTCCTCAGGGCTCTTCTCACTATCTAAAATCCTGTTGAACAACCCAGTCAGAAACTCTACTGCCACCTCTCCTAGACACTTCCAAACCTTTACAGGTATATCATCAGGACCGACTGCCTGTCCACTCTTCATCCTTTTCAGTGCCCTCCTCACTTCATCCTGACTAATCTTTGCTACATCCTGGTCCACAACAGTCACCTCTTTTTGTCTTTGTTCCCTCTCATTTTCCACGTTCATCAACTCTTCGAAGTACTCTCTCCATCTTCCCATCACACTACTGGCACCTGTCAATAGACTTCCATCCCTATCCTTAATCACCCTAACCTGCTGCACGTCCCTCCCATCTCTATCTCTCTGTCTTGCCAACCGGTATAGATCAGTCTCTCACTCCTTACTGTCCAACCTAGCATGCAAGTCATCATAAGTTTCTTGTTTGGCCTTTGCTACCTCTACCTTCACCTTACGCTGCATCTCCCTGTCTACTCTCCTCAGTCCTCTCAGTGTCCCACTTCTTCTTAGCTAACCACTTTCTCTGTATACACTCCTGTACCTCCTCATTCCACCACCAAGTCTCCTTATCTACTTTCCTTCCAGATGACACACCAAATACTCTCCTACCTGTCTCCCTGATCACCTTAGCTGTAGTTGACCAGTCATCTGGAAGCACCACCTGACCACCCAAAGCCTGTCTTAACTCCTTCCTAAAAGTCATGCAATACTCTTCCTTTTTTAACTTCCACCATTTCGTCCTCTGCTCTGCCTTTGCCCTCTTCATCTTCCTCACCACCAGAGTCATCCTACACACCACCATCCCATGCTGTTGGGCTACACTCTCGCCTACCACTACTTTGCAGTCACTGATCTCCTTCAGGTTACACCGTCTACACAAGATGTAGTCTACCTGTGTGCTCCTACCACCACTCTTATAGGTCACCCTATGTTCCTGCCTCTCCTGGAATTAAGTATTTACTACAGCCATTTCCATCCTTTTTGCAAAGTCAACTACCATCTGTCCTTCTGCGTTCCTCTCCTGGATACCAAACCTGCTCATCACTTCCTCATCACCTCTGTTACCTACACCAACATGTCCATTGAAGTCTGCACCAATGACAACTCTCTCACTTCTAGGCATGCTCTGCATCACTTCATCAAAGTCCAACCAGAATTTCTCCTTCTCCTCCAGCTCACATCCTACCTGTGGAGCATACCCACTAACAACATTGAACATCGCACCTTCGATTTCAAGCTTCAGACTCATCACTCTATCCGGCACTCTTTTTACCTCCAGGACATTCCTAACAAACTCCTCCTTCAAGATAACTCCTACTCCATTTCTCTTCCTATTTACACCATGATAGAACAACTTGAACCCTGCTCGTAAACTTCTAGCCTTGCTACCTTTCCACCTGGTCTCCTGGACACACAGTATGTCTACCTTCCTCCTATGCATCATGTCAACCAACTCTCTACCTTTTCCTGTTATAGTTCCAACATTCAACGTCCTTACTCTTAGTCCTATACTCTTAGCGCTCTTCTTCTCTTTCTTCTTGCGAAGGCACTTTCCTCCTCTCCTTCTTCGACCAACAGTAATCCAATTTCCACCGGCGCCCTGTAGGTCAACAGTGCCGATGGCGGTCGTTGTTAACCTGGGCCTCGACCGATCCGGTATGGAAGTCATAGGTTTGATTCGCATGTTTGATTTGGCAAAAGTTTTATGCCGGATGCCCTTCCTGACCCTCTGTATTTATCCGGGCTTGGGACCGGCACAATAAGACACTGGCTTGTGTCCTCTTGTGGCTATATTAGCAAATACTGCATCTGTAGTACTCTTTTTTGGCATGAAACAATACTGCTGCTCACAAATGCTCACTTCTGCCCTTAGTCTAGCTTCAACTACTCTTTCCCGTAACTTCATTGTATGGCTCATCAGCTTTATGCCTCTGTAGTTGCCACAACTCTGCACATCTCCCTTGTTCTTAAAAATGGGCCCCAGCACACTTCTCCATTCCTCAGGCATCTTCTCACTAAGATCCTGTTGAACAATCTCACTATCTAAGATCCTGTTGAACTATCTAGGATCTTGTTGAACAAACCAAAACAGATTTGATTGAAAATAACACATAAATTAAAAAAGATGGTTTGCTACCGCGATGGGTAAACCAAGTTGTCAGTATGATGTGACATGTAGCAGTTATGGTCTTTAGATAGTGTATTTTGAATTTACAAGATCAAAACTTGCATCTTTCTAGAAAAATAAAGGCTGACTTGTAAAACCTGTGTTATAGTCAGTACTCATTCTAGTACATTATTGTATACTATTTAACATGCCAGGAACAGATTTAGGGGCCCCAGTTCGTAGTAAAGCGTCCTGCTACACTCCATGCAAGCGTAAGTATGACATTCTTTACAACTCATTTGCATTAAGGGCAGCTTCATGACATACTCACAGTAGAAGGGTGTGATATGACTGCAGTCGCAGACTTAAAGGTGTTTTCATATTTTTACCTTCACCAAGGACAGAGGGTTTTTTTCTTCCAGCATATCCCAATGGAATAAAAATACAGTATGAACTGAAAACTGTGTTTGGGACAAAAATATACATAGAAACTATTAAACATAATAGGGAACTAATAGGAAGCTGGTGACAGCTGACCAGCATTTCTCATGGCATTCCATTCCTGAATGAGGAGGAAGAGGTTAGGTACGACCATTTACGATGACATTGTTCCCTTTTTTTGAGCATTTCAACATATGGTATCTTTTAGGGTTTTTGTCCGTTGGACTTAAACCACAATACAGATGACTCTGAAACTACGTAGGGACAAAATAATCCAAAAGAAGGGACTGCTCAGTATATCTGGATAAACAGGAAGATCCATAGCTTTTTCTGCAAAAGATTTATCAGATGTGGAAACAAGCTATGCAACAGGTCAATTCAAGTGTTAGAAACGTGTCAGAGATGAGCTCTCAACCGTAATAAATCCTCTGGTCAAACACTAGAGGATTTATTGTGTGTGTGTGTGTGTGTGTGTGTGTGTGTGTGTGTGTGTGTGTGTGTGTGTGTGTGTGTGTGTGTGTGTGTGTGTGTGTGTGTGTGCGTGTGAGTGTCTTCTTGGCAGGGAATGTTGGTGTGTTTGAAAAAACCAGCACACCATAGTTCCTTCCACAAATACTTTTACCTGAGATAATGCTTTAGCGAAAGGGCAATTGCTAATGGTGTGCATGTGTGTGTGTATATGTGTGTGTGTTGACTCATCAGACAGTATTTCTGCTGCCAGTGATCCTTTTTTCATGGATCCAGCTGGATGTATGAAAGACATTTGATATCAGTGGCAGTTAAGAGAGAAGAATCCAATGACGTGGGAATGAAACTGAAATGAACTGGAAAATAGTGAGGAGATGAGAAGAGAGACAGATCCACCCCCAAACAGAGGATGTGGAAAAGCCCACTGTGTGACCAGTGTAATGTAGAGGCAAATGAACTGCTGATCAAACTGGAATGACCTTTGTTATAATCTAGTATTGATTGACACACTATAATTGAATGGGCTAAACGTTGCTATTGGCTACCAAGAGCTAAGTTTTACGTTAAATCTTTAAAGCTCATTTATGCTCATTGTTGAAAATAGATATATCAACAAACAGTCTTCTGTTCTGTTTATATGTATTCTGAAAGCTGATTGATGCAGACTTAACACTGTAGTACCTCGTTTTAGAGGTAAGATCGGGCCTAAAAAATCCAGCCCGACCTGAATACTCAAGGGTATTAAAGCCCGATCCAAACCAGAGCGCCACGGTATTAAAGCCCAAACCGGCCCGAGCCCAAGAGTATTATAACCTGACCCGACCCGACCCGAACGTAATTATTGACATTTTGAGCCCGACCCGGCCCGAATTTCGTGCTTGGATTCGGGCTTAAGATCTTACCTCTACTTTCAGTTCATATACGTTTGGAAAGGTAAAGTGACAGGAGAAAATACAGCTGACGCACGGAGGGAACTGAGCAGGTATTGTAGATGGATGTTTCTCAAACAGCACCTTCTGTGTTTTACCTAAATTATTTATTTTATAAGGGTATTCCTTAGTTTGACACCCATAGATTGTTTGAGATACATAATATATAAATATATATTTATTAAAAAAGTTCGGGCTGGGTCGGGCTTGGATCTTAAGATCTTAAGCCCGACTCCGAGTCCAAAAAAAATCCAACCCGACCAAACCCGAGCCCGAAGGTATTGAAGCCCAACCCGAAAGTAATTGTTGACTTTTTGAGCCCGACCCGACCCAAAATTTGGGTTTGGCCCTCGGGTGTAAGATCTTACCTCTACCTCCTTTTGCTGTGTATTATTCTTGAGGAACAGCTGTTTATATTTTTGAGGAACAAGTGCATATTATCACATTCTCCCATTTGTCACCATTTTTGTTTGTTGTTAGCCCTTCACCATCCTCTTCTGTTTGCATAAATTTAAAGGACACATGGATGTGTGTGGGCATTGACAGATACAGCTCATCTACTTAAAAAAGACAGTGTTTATGTTTTCGGTCCAACCACAGGTCCCATCACTTTGCTTTAGTAATAGCAATAGTAGTAGTAGTAGTATTAGTAATAGTAGTAGTAGTCGTAGTAATGATAATAGTAGTAGTAATAGTAATAGTAGTAGTAGTAATAGTAGTAGTAGTCAGTCAGTCATTTTCAAATTACCACCGCTATATCCGCTGCAGCGGGTCACGGAGAGCTGGAGTCTATCCCAGCGGAATAGGGCGTGAGGCAGGGGACACTCCGGGCACGATGCCAGTGCACCGCGGAGCCATACACAAAGACATACAACCACGCACACACACACACACTCACTCCTACAGGCAATTTGGGACTGGCCAATCAACCTGAAGCGCATGCTTTTGGAGGTGGGAGGAAGCCGGAGAACCCGGAGAGAACCCACGCAGACACGGGGAGAGAATGCGAAATCCGCACAGAGCTAGAACCCGGGTCTGCCGTGTTGTGAGGCGACAGCGCTACCCACTGCGCCACCGTGCCGCACAGTAGTAGTAGTAATAATAATAATAGTAGCAGTAGTAATAATAGTAGTAGTAGTAATAGTAATAGTACTAGTTGTACTAGTATTAGTAGTAGTAGTAATAGTAGTAGTAATATTAGTAGTAGTAATAGTAATAGTACTAGTCGTAGTAGTATTAGTAGTAGTAGTAATAGTAGCAGTAGTACTAATACTATTACTTCTGTTATTATCAATAGTAAGTAGTAGTAAACTGCTGATGACTCACAGTCTTGTGCTCAAGATCTACCTGCTTGAGTCGTTACATCGATCCAGTTATGAAGATCAACCTTTTTGATCAGGTGAAACAACCATCAGAACAAAAGGATGTGGCTTCAGCCTATTCTTCTGTGATGTAGACGATTGGCAAGTTCTTCCAACACGTCTTTGTTTTGTACCTGGCTGCGTCCGACAGAGGAGGGGTGAGTACAAGTTCAGAACATGTTTGGATAACTGACCGCTGCACGGCTTGGATGTTTTTTGTTTAACTGTTGTATTGACTGTCACGTTTGTGTTTTGGCATGCCTACAGAAGTGTGTTTTCTGGGGCAATAAGGACTCATTTCTTAGTTGAACTGAAGGTTATTTAAAGACCAATCACCTCTGAGATACTTCAAATATTTGGCTATTAATCTGCATTCACAAATTTTATCATGTAAGATATTCCAGCTCTAAAAATTTAGCTGGTGATAAGGATTTGTAGAGCAAAAATATCAGAAAACAAATCTGTGTGAAGGAGAAGCAGACCAGATCTAAAATGGAACAATAGCTGATTTTTTTCCTTCATCCAAATCCAACGAAACAAACTGCAGGTGTGGAAATAAGTGTTAGTGGGACCATGACCCTCACGAGGGTGTGTTTTCTCACAGCAGAGGGTGAGGAAGAGTGTGGTCTTTAGTGGGTCTGTTTGCAGATTCAATGTGACAGCTTTCTTCATCTCTCTTTCATTGCCCTGGGCTGTCTGTTTGCAATCTGGCTATGAGGTTAGCCCCCAGGCGCACACACACACACACACACACACACACACACACACACACACACACACAAACACACACACACACACACACACACACACACACACACGCGCGCGCGCGCACACACACACATGCTCACATTTCAAGAACACAGCCCTGTCATTAACATTATCTAATCAGAAACCTGTAATGCTGCTTGATGAGGAAACAAATACACTGTAATAGATTTACATTACAGATTTTTTTTAATATCTTGTTAATTCTAAATTAATTTAACCCATTTTCAAAGCTTCAAAGGCACGAGTGAAGCTGCTTTTCTAGTCCTATGGATGATTCTGCAGTCCTGTTTTCTGGGTTTTGTACGTCCATCTCCTCCGCCCTGATATTATGTAGCCGTTTGGAGTGTAGCTTGAGTGCTGGAAATTCAAACTTCAACTGTTACATGTCCCTGTTTTAACATGCTTTAAACAGTCGATATGAGTGTGGGAAAAGGAATTCCAGATAGAAGGTGGTTTAATATCAGTATGAGGAGGGTTCATAAATGTTTGAATTAGCATAAATAATAAGATAAATAGATCGCAATCTCAATCGCGGATTCCTCAATTGCTTCCTCAATCATTTAGTTCCTAAAGTCAGTTGCTTACCTCATCACAAAGCACACAAGCCACACTCCATTGGTGAAATACTCATAAAACCATAAAGATGGCAAATCTGATACTCAGAACAGCGGCTGAAAGTAAATTATTGCAAATTCCTCTTTCAAATGATACCATCAGTGACAGAATACAGGACATGAGTAAAGACATCCTGACTTAAATTGTCGCAGATCTTATTTCAAGCCCAGCAAAATTCAGCCTTCAACTCGATGAGACCACAGACGCTTCTAATCCAAGCCAGATTGTTGTTTTTGTGTGCTATGTGAAAGACATGATAAAAGATTTGTTAATTTGCAAGCTTCTTACAACTAAGACAACTGATGCGAAGAAGCTTGTGGATGATTTTTTCAGACAACAATCCTTCATGGGATATGGTTTTTGCAATTTGTTCCGATGGAGCTCCAGTGATACTGGGAACAAAGTCTGGTTTTGGCGCGGTAGTGAAAGCCGACGCGCCACAAATCATTGTTATGCATTTTATTCTGCACAGGCATGCGTTGGCACCAAAAAATTTGCCTCCAATAATGGCAGAAGTATTAAAATCTGTAGTTGAATGTGTAAACTATATGCAAAGTAGTGCTCTGAGGCAAAGCATCTTCAGTGAGCTGTATACCATTCTGTACCATTCGAATGTTTGGTGTTTATCCCAGGGATAATTTCAGGATCATGTTTTTACCATGCATGTGGAGTTAGCTCTGTTTTTGCAAGAGCACCAACATTGTCATGTGGATTGCTTCAAAAATTCTGAGTTCATTCTCATGTTACCGTACATGGCTGATATATTCTCAGCTCTCAATCATCTCAATCAACAGATGCAGGGTGGTGGAGTCAACATCATGGAAGCGGAAGAACACCTGAAGGCTTTTCAGAAAAAGTTAGTGTTATGGAAATGACAAAAAGCAAAAAAAAAAACCTTTCCCCTTGTGGACCACTGTGTAAGTTAAGATTGAAGATGTATCTGGAATCACAGACATTCCTGTAGCCATGAGACTGAAGCAAGAAATTGCCACGCACTTAGAGAAGCTTGCATAGTCTCTTGATGGATACGTCCCTACAAAAGAGTCATATTCAGCATGGGTGAGACAGCCGATCATGTTTGCTCTTGAGATAGGAGATATCAATGATGAATATCTTGATAAAATTGAAATTCAGCAGAGCCGAGTTTAACAGCAACTCTTCAGAACAACAACTTTTGGTAAAGTACCCAGTTATTGCTAAGAAAGCTTTGGAACATATCTTTGCGAGCAATCCTGTTCGAGGATGCTGGACATAAAAACGAAGAAAAGAAACAGACTTTGCAGTGAAAATGACATGAGAGCAACACTTTCCAAGGTGAAGCCACTCATATCTGAACTGGTCTCTCAAACACAACAGCAGAAGTCACACTGATTTGCGGGTACATAATTTGATGTGAGTTCATGTATTTGTTCTTTTGAAGAAGGTGATGTTAATGCACAGTTCTTTAAATGCACCAGTAAAACATATACTTAGTTCTTGAATTTGAAAAAAATAATGTTGAATTTTTTGCTAATGAAGGGTTTGGTGAATGTGCAGGGTTTGGTACTTCCAGCAAGGTCAAGAACCACTGGTCTATATATTAGCTTTATGATTTTAAAACTCGCATTTCAATATTTTTGAACTTGCTTAGTTTGTTCTGACACCCTCACATCACCATTAACCCATATTTCCTCAACTATTTAAAGTACATGCAACAATCATATTGACCGGTGTCTTAGCCCCCCCATACTGGCGTCCTGCAGGAGCAACTCCTACCAGAACACCTCCTGCTGAGAATGTGAACATATGTACTAACAACACAGAAACATAGACGACATCTGCTCCTGATCCTATCAGCAGCAGCCTCGTAAAGGTTAGAGTCACTGGAAGCGAGGAGGAAGAGTGGCAGGAAACATTTAGCCAGAGATGATAAAACCCACGATACTGTCACCACATGTCACTCCTCACCGCCCTGCTCATCACACACAAAGCTAACGGCTGCTATAAACACATGAGTATGCATTCATAAACAAACAGGAAAACACACACACACCAAACACACACACCAAACACACACACACACACACACACACACACACACACACACACACAGACACACAGACACACACTTTTAAGGCCCATCTCCTGTGTGGATGTTCAGGAGCCTTTCAGTGTTTATTCAAGTCTGTGATTCTTCTATCTCTATCTCCGCTCTGTCATGGACATAAAAATGATGACAGGCTTCACTGATAACACTCATATCAACACCAAAACCAACATGTCACTCTAATGGAAGCTAATGTGTATGTGTGTGTGTGTGTGTGTGTGTGTGTGTGTGTGTGTGTGTGTGTGTGTGTGTGTGTGTGTGTGTGAGATCACAGCAAATTTTTATCTTAAGCCACAATAACATGTCTCAGGTCTTTTATCCAATAGAACAACCGATAATAATCAAAATAATAATGATAACGGATGAGATGAATTAGCTCAGATTTCATGACAGCATTATTACACTTTCTCTTTCTTTTCCTACCGCGCTCTAAATGAAATTCTACCTCTCTGTTAATGACATTACCGCTTCCTGTTGATGAACAATGTGATGCTGGTGCAGTCTCTCACAGCATCTTTAATATCAGCATCTGAACAATTAGCAGCAAAAGTTCTTAATGAAAAATACTATAAGAGAAACGGGAGGAAAAAAACTCTTGTCATGAACTTTAATCATTTAAAATGAAAAATGTGAGTTTGAGAACTTTGGAAAAGACATTAATCAAGAACTGCTTCGGTCTATCTTCTTTATGTAGTAACTACTTTCTGAGCCCGGGATGCTGGATGACAGTAAAATGAAAATGAGACGAGTGTACACTTACTTGACCTAATTTACACGATTATGTATGAATGACAAATGTTAGCTGATAATAAGATTAGAACAAATTTCAGTCCCGTGTGAATAAAGCCTGACTTCCTTATTCTGTCTGTGACACACAGCCCTGGCTCCATTTTTTAGAAACAGGTAAACCTAGACATTACTTTTAACAATGTTCCTCAAACAGTAGTAAATATTGTTTGTTGAGGATTCTCAACATCTATGGTTTAATGCAGGGTTGATGCTCCAGTGAGTAGTTAGGGAATATAAAGAATCCAACTCAGTGGAAGAACGCCATTTATATAATATTCTTTTTTTTTTGAGAAGCTGTGAGTTTGGTCTTGCTACTTAAATTACCTTTTATAAAGTGATTTATGCTTTTATGCAATCCTTCCAGAAACTGTTTCCAACAAGACCCAGTCTTTATCTGTCATCCAGGTAGAGAGACCTGTCCGACATCTCTCCCTGACTTGATGGCGGGTCCACACAGGTCCCGTTTTATCTGAATTCTTCAGCTTCGAGTGTCAGACACTGATTAGAGTTCACTCCCACACACGGCTCCAGAGGGGATCTCAGTGCTCCTACAGACTCATTTAGACCAAATGAAATGTTGCAGTGATTAACAGGGGCTTGTGCTTCGGTGTAGGTGGGTGCATCAGGATGTATTATTGTTATTATTTACATTATTGTCACTATTATTTTTAATTAGCATTATTACTATATTATTAGCAGCAGCTGGCTCCTGGTGTAAGAACAATAACTTTTTCATCGAGACTATTATAGGAAAATTTTCTTTTTATTATTTGAGACTTGAACAACAAAAATAGGAGAATTAGATTTTTTTCAGGTCAGAAAAAACAATCAACCCCGCCCCCCTCTTTCTTTTCCACAATTATTTCTCTCACTTTACGTGAGTGGGCATGAGGAACTGACTAAATGTACCAATACCTCAATTTTAAAGGAGACTGAAATACCCCTTAATGAATACAGGACATTGTAGCTGCTCAGATCAGCTAGTGTGATTCTAATAGCAGAGCCTCTGATAATCATATCCAAAATTTGATATGTCTACATAAGATTTACCAAATACCTTCTGCTAATGTTTTACACGATTCTCTGGCATCTACAAAAATCGTAGGAGTCAAACTGAAGCAGGTTTTTCCTAAATAATAATTTGGGAGGAATATAAAAAATGCACAAAAGAAAAGCAGCAAAAGAAGTCTTTTTATTTCTCTGATATCATTACAACAAATCATCACAACCCAAGAGCTCTTTTCTAAACCACTTTATCTGTATTCAACCCCCTCTCAGCCTACTGAAGTTGATGATGATGAGTGACCAAGTTATATCCTTATTCACAAAGCAAACAAACTGATGATCCATCTCCATGCTCCATCCAGTAGACACTTTAAAACACACAACAGTTCAGTGAAAGCTTGAACTGTCTAAAGTCTGAAAGCTTCAGACATGATCATCCTGCTGCTGGGTCTCCAGTGACAGTGCCATGGATCAATATGTGTGTGTCTTCAGTGTGATCTGGAAGCTCTGCTGTGCTGTCGGGGTGAAGGGATGAACCTTAAGCTGAAGATCCCAATTTACACATCAATGTGTGGCGACTCATCTTCCTTGTCAACTTTGATGGTAACTGTAATGCAGACGTCAGGGATACAGGAAGAAAAATGGGTTTTGCTTGTGGGTTGCTGTGGAGACCAGATATTCATAAGGACCAGATTTCTGTACTCATTCATTGGTCAGGGCAAACAGTTCAGACAGTTTGGTTAAGCAGGGGTCCAGTATAGGCCTCCTGGAGACCACCTCTTGTATCAGGAGGACTGTGACAAGATCTGAGGGTCTCGATTGATTCGGGGTGGGGCATCTAAATGTCCTCTTTTGCCTTTCTCAGACTGCACATTTCTGGCATTAAATGGAATATGGAATCGGTCTTGAGGTCTGAGGGATAAGCCAGATTAAATGGATAGCCTTGGTTTTTCCCCTGGGGTTGGAACCCCACCCAACAATAACAGACTATTGCTGATATTTATGACATGACAAGCACAGCTTTAACAGTGTCTCATGTTCTACTGTCATTTCTCTGAAAAGAGGTTGTCATCATTGTGAATGTTGAAAGAAAAAAGAGAGTGAAAGAAAGACGTAGAAAAGAATGGAGATTGAAAAGTGGCGATCAGGAAGCAGACAGAAATGACTGGGGTGAAGAGGTGGAGGAGCTCCAGGGTGAAGAGGTGGAGGAGCTCCAGCTCCAGCCTTTTTACCAATCAATAAAGTTAATTTCAACCAGTGATCTTCTACACCTGTTGGTCTGTTTGTGAATAGGAGAAAAATGTAAGAGAAAAACACAAAAAAGAGAAATGATAGAAAAAGAAACAGACAGACAGGAAAAAGGGCAAAGATGGTGTCAAATGGTATAAAAAAAACAACCCCACGCTAGTCATTTCCCCAGGAAATAGAAAACAGAGACATTTGTCAGAAATAATCAACCAGACTTTCTAGGTTAATGAGTTAGTTTGTGCTCTTCCCAATAATCTCTGTACTATCAGTGTTAAGTATTATCCTATTTCCTATAAACTCTAAACTAGTTGAGCAGGGAAGGTTGTACCCAGGGAGGCCCCTCCCGTTTGCGAGCTGGGTCTTGTATGTGGTCAAAGGGGCAGTGCGGCTCCTGGTGGTTTAGGTCCCTGCATCTTTACCACTGGGGATCGATGGTGTAACTCAGTAATAAATAAAATGCAGATCAATCAAACAATCAATCAAATACTCACTACAATACTTCACTTCTACCCATCACGTCATCTCTACCATCACTTCACCGCTGCCATCACTTCACCTCTATCATCACTTCACCTCTACCCATCACCTCATCTCTTACCCATCTTATCACCTCCACCCATCTTATCACCTCTATCCATCACTTCACCTCTATCCATCATTCACCTCTACCCATTTATCACCTCTATCCATCACTTCACCTTCACCCATCACGTCACCTCCACCCATCACTTCACCTCCACCCATCACTTCACCTCTACTCGTCTCTGCTATAAACCTCCCCCTTCAAAGTGAGCTGCAGCTTCAGAGACAGCCCAAACCGACTCGGTTTATATTGTGTTCATTAATTTGTGGTGATGCTACATCTGTGCATCTGATTCAGCTGCCAGCTCCTTGTAATGCTCGCATTATTTGTTGGACATATTGATCGTAAATGACTCACTCAACCTGTGAGAATACAGGTACAAACCCCTGGCAGAAATTTCTTCTTTGCACAGAACTGAAACAACATAAACGTCTCTGCAGAGCAGCATGACAAATGTATGCAAGATGATATTAATATCAGTTGTCAGATTGATTGATTAGGGCACATATTTAGTTGGGAATAGGCTTTCTTGTAGTGAGTGTGCCATGAAGCATTTCCTCTAGGTCAGGTACAACCATCCAACGTTTATTTCAGTTATCAGTCAGAAAATGAAGCCTTCAGGATGAATTGCTCACACAACAGCTGTAGAGACATTAGTGTATTTGTCGGGGGTATGAAGCTGCATGCAGCAGTTTAAAGAAGGGCTCAGAGCCAAGCGGCATAAGGCACACACTTATTATGATCTATTGTGTCTCTGTGACACAGTAGATTCTTATTTAATATGATTTTGGGTGCAAGTGTCTGCACACATCCACCCCTGGAAGTAGAATACATTGGATTCTCTAATAAACTACGTCCCCATTATGTACTGTGAATACACATCCACCTCCAGCGCAACACTGTTATAACACTGACAGTCACTGACTAGATGCTAATGCTAAAAGGGGGACTTTAACCCTTGGATGCACAAGTTACCAATACATCCACTCTTCCACAGGGCAGTTTAAACATGGCCTCAGGGATTGTTTTTCTCTAACAGCTTCAAAATGACAACTTGTAATACATTCATTTTGCAGGTATTCACAATAAAACATGTTTCTCACACGAAACCATTTGAATAATTTATTCGTTTTTTCATTTACTGGAAGAATTTGCAGTATTTGTGTACACAACTACATAAAAAACAGATCTCCTCTCACTGTGTGCATCTGTCACAAACTACTTGCTTCTGTTTGGCACACAGGGTTACTGCATTTAACACAGCAATCAGCGGTTTTGCGATCTTTCTTTCTTGGACATAACCTGCAACTCTTCCTCTTCTGCTGGCAACCTGTGTCTGTTCCCTGTGGACGGGTCGCAGCAGTCTTTGTCACTCCAACCCTTTCCATCGCTGTTGTGATGTAGGCCGGTAGGTTCGGAGTACCTTCTAGTCGACTTCTCATGAGGTGTAACAAGCTCCGTTGACAGCTCTGTGAGGAAGTGTCGTCATCCATGGGTGATGTTTGTGTAAACTTCAGGGTGCTGAGCCCTGAAAAGTGTATAGCAATTCAGAGCGGTGACGTCAGTCATGTTATACCAGAGCACCATGGGCCATCTCTGCATCTGGTATTTGCAGGTGTAGTTGCCGACCATCTGGTCCATTATATCCACTCCCCCTTTCGTCTGATTGTAGAAGAGGATCGCTTCTGGCTTTTTCTTTAGGCTGTTTTCATCCATCGTCCTGCTGTGGTGCATTGTGCTAAGCAGCAGAGCAGCCTTTCCCTTCTTTCTTCCATAGCTGATCATGGTCACGTTGCCTTTGAACCCAAATTTGGTGCTGTGGACCTCTCTGGACCTGGAAGACTTCATGACTGGAGGAATGTCTGGCTTGTTCTGTCGCAAAGCTCCCACAATAGTCAGACCCTCCTCCAGATGTTCAGCAAGAGGCGTGTGCCTCTTGGTGAAGAAGTTGTGAGTGGTGATGTTACAACCTGTGTGTCTGAATCCCCTGCACAACTGATGGACAATGTTTTCCCCCAGATTCTTCTGGACAATGCCCCTTGGTTGTCTCCCTAGGTAAACAATCCCATCAATTGCATATGGGATATGTGCATCACAAACCCAGAAGATCTTTATGCCATACTTGGCAGGCTAGCTCGGCATGTACTGCATAAGCTGGGTCCTCCCTCTGAAAGGCAGTTGTTCATCCACCGTCACACAATCACTGGGGATGAATTTGTACCTGCAGTTGACCAGGAACAGGTCCCAAATGTGGCGAAAAGTGGCCATGCAATCTGTTTGCAATCGGCCGGCCCTGGTCCACCTGTCATCAAAGTGTAAGAACCGGTGAATGTAAATTCTAAATCTTAAAATCTTAGAATTTACATCGTGGCCTTGTACAATGGATTGTGCAGAGGACTCCCGAAAAGCGTACAAACTGGCACATCCCAGTTCTTCTCACTTCCTGCAAGAATTATCAATACAATGGAGGCCACAAGCTCATCTTTGGTTACATTTCTCCACTCTCTCCCCATGTCTGAGGCTACTCTTACTCCTTCCTTGTTTGTGCATGTAAGCACCTCTTCTATTATATCATCAGACATGAACCCCTTCCATGCATCTATTGGGGAGACAGTCCTAAACTCAATACTTTGAAAATTGTGACTTGGTGTTGCAGCCCGTCTGGCAGGTAACTGTGCCCGTTAAGAGCCCTTGTGGCTCCCTCGGTCCAGCACAACGTCCATATCCTCTTCAGACGAATCATCAGGGGGTGTCTGTCTGCACTTTTTCAGTGGAAGTCTTCCATATCTGAGATGTCAGCATCTAAGTCAATCACTGCGACTGGCTCTTCATCCCATCCGTCCTGGTTCTTTTGCAGGGCACAGTAGCTGGCCTAGCTGGCCTTATATTAGCCATTTTATTATAGAAAAAATAAAAAACACACATTTAACCAGTAATGTGATCACATGTTAGAATATATCACTAAAAAATTAAGTTCAGAAATAGAGAAATGACTTACAAGTGTGTTGCTCCATAGCAGTGAGCTCATGGGTGGTGAGCTTACTGACACCAGGTGTGGTGATTGGAAAGTTGCAGCAAAAGTGGATAATTGACAACAAGTGTGTAAACGGGACAGTAAAAGTGGTCTAAAAATTAAAGGTTCATATTTAGGATTGAGCCAGGTACTCGTTTCAGACGAGTATCCGGTACGGATAATGCATTTTTGACGAGTACGAGCATGCTACGAGTAAAACTTGTCAATACTCGTGCTCGTTCACAAGCATGAATATTGAGAGGGTCATGGGGAGCTGGAGCCTCTCCCAGCTGGCATAGCTGAAGGAAAATCCTCAGAACTGACTGTCTTCACGCTCTGTGATTGGCCAGTCACACACAGCGCCTGCTCCTCCCTACAGAGACACGTCAGACATCAGTGCAGCCAGAGCTGTCGCTGGTGCTGCCCCAGTCTCGCATACACAGACATTGACTGATCTCTTTATGCGTGGCTTCACTGTAGCTTCACTGTTGCTTTTCTTAGGTTTTTTTCAGGTTGCCTCTATTTCGGTTTATTTAAGGTTACTTGGTGAACTTGTTTCTTGTTTTGTTACACGTACGCGGTGCATTTGAGCAGACAGAGCTGAAAACTGCTCTGGTCGCATAAGACACCTTAATTAACTGTGTTTAACTTTGTGTGGGAAAAAAATGCAAGAACATTAGGTAGTAGAAATGAATAAATAATTTAAAAAGAGTTTGATCATGAAAATTATAAACAAAAGTTGTAAAAATTCTGTAAATAATTCCTCTACTATTGTGATCAAAAGCATTGAATCTCAATTCTGAGTCTGTTCTGTAAATATTCATTCATACACTTAAGAATATTCATGTTCTGAGTTCATAAAAAACTTGTTCTGTAAATAGTTCTCACACTTTTGTGATCAAAAACATTGATTTGAATCTCAATTTTGAGGCTTTTTTGTAAATAGGTTTAAAATGAACAATAAATATAACAACCTCTAATCAATCCATGTCAATTTCAGATTTTTTTTTTTTTATTTAAAGGAAAAAGAAAAAAAGACAAATTACATTTCCACATTTCAGACTAAGGAGCATTTCATACATTGGACAGATCACACATGGGGTACAGGAAGGATACATTAATACTACTCAACCTTAAAATAAAAAAGAAACATAAACATAACAAAAAAGATAAATAAAGTTAAAATAAGAGGTCGATTTAGTCCTAAGTTAAGGCATTTATATAGTCTATTACATTCAGTGCTTGTTTGGTTTTAATATACTTCAGTGATTTTTTTGAAGTTTTTTAGTTCATTTATGTAAACATAAAATAATGATCTCATTTTCATAAAACAACACTTATGTATATGTTGTTTGGCCAGAATAATTATGGTATTATATACATTTTCCCTTTTTCTATCCTCCAGTAAAACACCAAATTTAATAACGTCATAACTTAAATTAGGTGAATTTGAATCATTTTCAGATATCCAGTTTTGAAAAGATCTCCAGAAGGTTTTCACATATTCACACTCAAAAAAAAGATGTTCCAGTGATTCAGTTTGAGATTCACAAAATATACAGTCATTTTTTTCAAACTTAAATCTCTGTCTAAGAAATTCATTACAGGGGTAAATATCATTTATTATCTTCAGATGAGTTTCTTTAGTTTTGGGCAAAACTGGAAGGGAAAGGTATCTAGTTCTGATTTTTTTAATCTGATCATCTGAAAACTGTTGCAAAATATTTCTCCTTTTCAGTCGGAGGGGAAAAAGTTTGTGACAGCACCTCTTATAATTTTGTTTGTACATTTCTTTTCTGTGAAGTTTAAATCATTAATAAGAGGTAAGGGTAAAGACGGAATTACTTTATCATATGATAGCCTACCTTTTATTATATTCGACACTGCATCAGGGATTGCTCTTGTAATTTCCAAGTATTGTTGTCTAGTGCAATTAATGTTATATTTATTAATAAAGTCAATGTAATTCAGAAGATTTCCTTCTGAGTCCATTAAATGTACAACAGACCAGATGTCCTTCTCCAACCAGTCGCCAAAACATAAAGATTTTCTCTTAGACAAAATGTACCTGTTATTCCAAATTGAAGAATTATGAGGGGTAAAGTTATGTTTGAAGGCCAATTTCCAGCAAAGGAGGACTTGTTGATGAAATCTGGACAATTTAATGGGTAGCTTAGAAACACAAAAATCACATTTTAAAAGAAATTCAATGCCACCACATTTACTGAATAATTTATAAGTATTGTACTATATAGCCTTGCTATTACAGATAAATCGTTGAAGCCATTTTAGTTTGATCATACTTTATCGCTTCAAAATCAATTACATTTAAACCTCCATCTTCAATTGTTTTCACTGCATCATTTCTTCTAATATAATGATGCTTGTTTTTCCACACAAAGTTGAGAATAATTTGATTAATTGATTTAATAAGATTATCTGACATAGCTAAAGAAAAGGCAGGATACGTTAATCTAGACAATATTTCTACCTTAGAAATCAAAACTCTTCCAAAAATGGACAGATCCCTTTCTAGCCAAGATAAAAGAATGGATTTACTTTTTTTTATAACAGATTCAAAGTTCAGTTGTTCTCTAGCTTTTAAATCTTTTGTTATTATTACTCCAAGATATTTAACTTCATTTAACGGCTCTATTTCTGTACTATATTAAATTGTAAATACCAAGAAGTTCTGTAACTAAAATAAATAATAAAGGACAACAAGGGCAGCCTTGGCGTATACCTCGTTTAACCTCAAACCTTTTAGTTGTGCCTTGAGGGAGGGAGACAGAGCTATTTATTCCACTGTAGATCATGTCAATTGTCTTAATAAACTTTGAACCAAATCTGAAACATTTTAATGTTTTCATAATGAATGGATGTTCCACTGAATCAAAGGCCTTATAAAAATCTAGAAAGAATACGAAACCTTTGTCTTCAATTGGATAATTATAGTCCAACAGGTCTAACACCAGTCTGATGTTGTTATGTACAGACCTCTCTTTAATAAAACCTGATTGGCTTTCACTAATTATTTGGTCTATTCCAGTTTTCAACCTGTTAGCTAAAACAATAGTAAATAATTTATAATCTACGTTCAACAAGGTTATAGGTCTTAAATTATCTATATGCCTTTTATCTTTCCCAGGTTTAGGTAAAAGAGTGATTATCCCTTGTTTCATGGTTGATATTAAATCATTGTTTTCCATACATTCCTTCAAGGCATTATGTAATAGATCTTTTATTGACTCCCAGAAAAATTTGTAAAAGTTTGAGGTCAAACCATCTTGGCCAGGGGATTTATTTGGTGCCAGGTGTTTTATAGCCGTGTCTAACGCTTTTATATTGAACTCTGAGTCACATATTTCTTTGAATTCTAAATCTATCTGAGGAATATAGTGTTGGATGCTGTCTAGAAATAAGCATCAACTTGTGAATAGGATGAGGAGTATAATTTAGAGTAGAAGCAGTAAACCTCTTCTGAAATTATTTTTGTGTCAGAGATTTTTGTTTACCATCAGGGTGTTAATACTATTTCTCTCTTGTCTCTTCTTTTCGAGCCCCAAAAAATAGGAAGTATTTTTCTCACCCTGCTCAATCCATTTAGCTCTAGATCTTACATAAGCTCCTTGTGCTTTTTTAGTAAATAAGATATCCAAATTGGTTTGTAACTCTACCAACTTTACAGTGTCTTGATCTGATAAAAAAACATTTTGGCTGTATTTGTTAAGCTCTTGCACCAATTTAAGCTCAGTTTCCCTTTGCTGTTTACATAGGGTTTTGCTGAATTTACTAGATAAACCTCTAACCTTAAATTTAAAATACTCCCATTTTCTGCAGTAGGAATCAATTTCATTATCATTAATAATTTCATCAAATAAAGATTTGACTTCCTCCACATATTCTTCATGATTCAGAAGTTCAGCATTAAATTTCCAATAACCCTTCCTGCTTGTGAGGTTGTGTGGTTTCAGTGTAATATTAATTACACGGTGATCTGTTAAGGGAGCGCCAGATATTGAAGATTCTGCTACTAAATTTGTGATTTCTGGAGAGGTAAGCCAAAGGCCACGGCCATTTGGTTTTATCCAAGTGAATTGCCTACTGTGTGCATTGTTTTCTCTCCAAAACATCCAACAAAGAGTTGGCATCAATGAAATTCTTCATCAGTTTGTTGTGATGAAAGGTATCATAGGTAGAGGGACATCTGTCCAACCATTCATCTATTACCATATTAAAAAAATTTTGTAATCAGAGATGGCATCTGTGAGCATTTCTAATAGTAATTTATTTTGGGTGGAATCGTTATAACCATAGATATTAATCAAAATTGCCAAAGTCCCCTCTAAGTTTACCACTGCAGTGATCCAGTGACCATTGTTATCACATTTAGATGTTATTAATGTACCAGGGAACCTATAAAAACATATAGCCACACCTCCAGATCTGTTACTGCCATGAGAAAAAAATAATCTTGTCTCCCCATTGATTCTTCCAAAGTGTAACGTCCTCTTCACATGAGTGAGTCTCTTGTAGAAAAAAGCAGTGTGCTTTGAGTCCTTTACAAAAAAGAAAAATAGCTTTGCGTTTTGTTTGGCTTTAAGACCTCTTGTATTTTAAGAAAAAAAAGAAATCCCTAACTTCAGGAAAAACATAAATAACAAAAGTCTGATTGTAGAAAAGTCAGTTATAAATTGAGAAGAAAGAAAAAAGAAATGTTAAACCTTCCGCCTAGGTAGTGTCCCTTAATTAAACCTTAAGCAGAAGGTCGACGACGCCTGCAGCACCGTTGTTGCTTATCCTACTGTTTCAAAAGGAGATGGGCGACTCCACCAATGACAAAATCAACTCAAAACACAGCTCGAGGCTGGACGCCCAAGTCATATTTGGGTCGTTTAACAAAATCAAACAACAAAAAGCAGTCAGAGTGGGCCTATGCTTCCTAGCAAAGTTATAGTCACTCAGGGAGTTTGATCTCACCTTCTCCCTCTATGAAGGCTCGAGCTCCGGCGAAGAAGGCCTATTTCCCCTCGGTGTGCGCCCTCTCCACCGCGGGCCATAGCCTCTCTCTCCGCTCTCGGTCCTCTTTCGACAAGTCCTCTTTGAATTGGAGGCCGCGCTCCCTAAGGTACGAGGAGGTTTTTGCAGCTCTCCATCTCTGCTGACCCGAGAGATTAAGTGGATGATGATCCTTCTGGGGTTGGGACCCTCCACAGGATTTCCCCTCCTTCCCAGTCGATGGACAATGTCCACATGTTCTGCCAGTTTTTCCCTCTTGTCAGGCAGCACCTCCTGGCAGATGGTAATGGCGCGGCTGCGGACGTCCTCCTGATCAGCCTCGGGGACTCCAATGAGCCCCAGGTTCCATCAACGCATGTATGTGTCCATCTCATCCATCCTTTTGATGATCTGCTTGACCGGTTGCTCCACCTGGGCAACCCTCTGCTCAACATGGGCCACCTTCGCACTCACAGCCTTCAGCTCAACGGTGGTGCGCTCCAGCTTTTCCTCCAGGTGAATGATTTTACAGTCAATAGAGTCACATCTGAGGTTAATCAATTTCTTTACCTCTTCGAACTGTTTGAGCATGTCCATGCTAAGCGAGGTGCTCCCCCCAGCTTCGCAGACCTTTTTCTTCTTTGCTGGAGATTTGGACAGAGTTGCCGGCAGTGGTGGGTGTTCCTCCTCGAAAGCCTCAAACTCCTCTGTGCATCTGTCTCCAAGTGTGTAGTCGTGTCCCGCCGCCTCGAGTGCTTTTCGCGACGCAATGTCTCTTTTTCCACCAACTCGGGCGGCAAAACTCCCTCTACAAACACGTCGAGTCCTAGTCGTCATAATATTAACCAGATGAGTCAAAGAAATTCAGTTTGGTAGCAATTGAAGAAAAGTTTGGTGCACGGCGTTCTCATGCGTGGTTACTCAAGCCGCCATCCTGGGCCCCTTGACCATTTCAGACTTTAAAATAATGTACTGATTTAAGCCGTACCCATTTCCGGTCAAACCACACCCACTTCCGGTTAAAGTCCCGCCCATTCTGAGTACAGATACGGATACAAATAATTTAGATGGTTGAACAGATACAGATACAGATAGTGGTTTACTCACTCATCCCTACTAATATTTTGAAGCTGTTGAAGAAAAACAACCCATGGGGTCATGCCTGACCCCAAATGTGCATTTAAGGGTTAAAATGACAACCATGTAAATGTGCACATGATGGTTGCATAAATGATGATTGACAAAGGACTGAGGCTAAAAAAGCTGAATGTCTTTTGGAAAGTTGTGCCATTAGTGTCAACTTTGACTTTAAAGACTCCTAATCCTGACTTTCCTACATTCCAAGGTCCAATATTTACAAGTAGAGTATGTCCATCTGTGGCTAATCATAGTGAGCTTAGTGTGTGGGTAAAGCTCAGTCATTTTTATTAACTTAATCCAAATCCAAATCCAAAGAAAAATACAATGAGCCACATTCTGTTCATCAATTTTACCCAAGTACCCAAGAGATGATTGAACAGTTCTTGTCAGATGTAAAAGTGATTTAGAACCAGTGTAGGTTCCCAGTACAACGATAGAACAATAATTAATTTTCTGCTGATCCCTCACAATAGCTCATCGTGATTGTTTATGAACATTTTGAAACACTTCCACATCAACAGTGGGCATTAATCAAGTGAAAAGACAATTTATTCTTATTCCTCCCTACTTGGACGAAACAGGAATAAATTGATGTAGTCTTATTTCTACCACCTTTCATGCTTACATGACATGTTTTTTTATTACTAGATGGGAAATCAGTCAAAGGGATGCTTTAGGGCACACACGTGCAATAATCACATTATTGAGATGAGAGTATGCCCAGGGTGAACTAGCTGCCAGTGTCAAAAGCATCCTCCTCTGAGAAGAATCTGCCTCCTGGAGAAACCAAGTTTACTTCAGCAGCTGCAGAATCCATCATCGTTATGACCTCATAACTGTCGCCGTGGAAAATGTGCAGTCATTTCCCACAAAGTGTGTGTGCATCAGATCATCTCTGTGATGCCATGGGATTGTCATCTCTAAGTCCTACGTGCTTTTCTCCACACACACACACACACACACACACACACACACACACACACACACACACACACACACACACACACACACACACACACACACACAGACAAGGACCTCAGCCAACAGGACAAACATCCATGAGCACATTATGAGTGTAGCAATGCAAGAATTCACATAAATACCACATAACAAATTATTGCATGCACAGTCACCGTCACATTCAGTCACGCAACGGCCCCCGTGGAGCCTGTGAGGACATTTAAAGGCTGGACAACAATTAAAAAACGTCTGAGGCATGACAGAGACTCATACTTGGATTCAATGCCAAGTTGGCTTCATAATACAAGGAAGTCACTTTGGTGAATTGTTGTATAACAAAAAATAGAAAAAATGTTTTAAAAACATATTACAATATTCACAGTGGTGCAATGGGTAGCGCTGTTGTCTCACAGCAAGAAGGTTCCAGGTTCGAGTCTTGTTCTGTGTACAGTTTGTATGTTCTCCGAGGCTGTGTGGGTTCTCTCCGGGTTTTACGTTTTCCTCACACCTCCAAAAACATGTAGCTTATGTCAACTGGTCATTTCCAAATTGTCCATAGTGTGCATGAGTGGTTGTTCGTCTTCCGTGCGGTTTCTGCGCCTCATGCCCATAAGTCAGATGGTATAAGTTCCAGCAACCCCCTAATCCACGAAAGTGAAGAAAGCAGTACAAAAAATGAATGAATGATAAAGATGTATTTCATCCTTGAATGCTGGCATTTGTCGTAACATTTAAACAATCTTGGATGTCCGGGACTAGGGGCCTACAACGTCTTAAACGAGCGCCTCCAGGCGTGACACCGTTTGGGCTCGGTGCTGAACACCACACAGTTTGACTTTTAGTTCTAACAGTAAAAATAAATTCAACCCACCCCACATCACAATCGACTACACACAGACAATCACTGCACAATCTATATGACCAGTTTAGGTTATAAATCGTAAATGGTTAATATGTATATCTGTATGTAGATATGTTTGACTGAACCCCTCTTCTCTGTTTCTGCAGTCATGTAAATTTCCCCACTGTGGGACAATAAAGATTTATCTTGTCTTGTCATATCTTATCTTTTGAACAATGTCAGCTGTGTTAACTGAAGTCCCATCACAACCTAGTGAAGAACAGCACTGGGAGAAAATTTATTTCAGGTATTTCTGCGTTTTTCTGATGGTGTTCTGGTAGGAGTCTGTTGTGTTGGTGTCATGTCTGTGCTTTGTCCACAAGGACACCAGAACACTTAGGAGTTCATCAGTGGCGTGGACCTCACTAGATCCAGAGTTCCCTGTGCATAGAGGCTGGAAGTGTCATGGTTCTGTTCTTTTTGTAAGCTTGGCAGTGTGTATTTTTGTTTAGCTCATTTTCTCTTGACAGGTCAGGGTGTGGCAGGAGGTCTGCTGGCTCCTAGCAGCTTACAGGGCACACCAGTTCCCACTCTGCTCATCATCCTCTTCTCAAAAGGCCTGGTCTTCCCCTAAGACGGAAAGAAAGATCTTTGTTGTCATTATACAGATGGTACAACTAAACTGGCAGGCCAAATGGAGAGCTGGTCCAAAGCCGCTGCACCCTGGGTGCACCCCCACTATGGCCCAACATGATATTGGGCCTAATATTCCTTAGAAGCATGTTTTTCCTGACGATGGGGGGAAACCAGAGAAAACCCATTCAGACACGGAGAGAACAAGCAAACTCTTCACAGAAGGCCATGTTGGAAATACTGGGGTCTGAACCCATGACCTTCTAGCTGTGAGGCAGCAGTGCTAACCACTATGCTACCATGCCAGGTGCCAGATAATTCCGTCCAGTTTCTGTGATGTTAGTGTTCCTAGATAGATAGATAGATATATACTTTAATGATCCCAAGGGAAATTCAGGAAGACCTAGTGGTCTCTGCTGCTTGTCCTTTCTAGTTTGTGGATTTTTGTAATGTTTTTTGCTCTGCTACTTTTGGTTCCCTTTGCTGACTTGTGTTTTCAGCCTGAGCAATAAATTGTTGATTTTTTCCACTTTTATCAGTCTCTGCCCCTTGGGGTCCAGACTCAATCAAACCCTAATGGGAAGAGCTGCCAGTCAGAGATTTGTTCATCCACTACACATTTGGTTTGGACTCTGGTTATTACAGCACATTTCACCCTTTTCCAGGCACTAAAAATCTCATTGATTCCTGTCATCTGTTTTATCGAGTTGATGGATCTGCACCTTGACTGACTGCATTCTTATCTCAGCCTTCATTAAATGTCATCATTGGACATTTATAAAAATCCCTGTGCCCCACCCTTTTACAAAGTTTGTGAAAATATGAAATGTTTTTGTGTAATGTTGTCTACCAAACCAAACAAAGAAATAACAACTACAATAAGATCCTACAGCAAGCAATGCTATACAGTATGTGTGTGTTTGATGGGAACAATCCCTATATCGAGGTTCTACCATCATCATGGTCAGTGGCTGCGGCTGCAGCTGAAGCCTCTGGTCTACAAATCACATTTTATAAGCTTAATACAAAGAAATCAATCAATCCATTCACGTCCACAGGTACACCAGTTGGTAAAATGAACATATTTGCATGGCTGGAAACCAGTAAAAAGTATGAAATGTGAACATATGTTTTATTTTCTGGAGAAAGATTTTTATGTTCTTTGTCTTTTCTTCTGGTGTCTTTATTTCTCTTCTCCTCTGATGTGCCACCTTCAGGGCAGGACTCATAAAACATTAAGCTGCTGGTTGTGTTTGTCATGTGTTCCTGCCGAGCAGTAAATATCTCCTCCCCAGAAGACCACACGTCACTGGAACCCTCGAAAAAGACTGAATGACTTTTATCAGACGTAGTGACAGCGTGTAGTTCTCTCTCTCTCTCTTTTTTTTTTTTTTTTTACCTTTCTTGTATTCGTATCCAGCTGGATGCTGGCGCCCTCATGTGGTGACAATGATAATTACACTCTATTGAATAAATTCCTGTATCATATCATGCACAAGCCACAGAATTTATTCTCCAAATTAACTTTAATTAAGAGTTTATATAAATTATACAAATTTCAAATAAAATTACAAAATAAATATTCCTTTCAAAATATAACAGTAAACGTAACTCATTATTGACAATCTTGCAGTGAAGGTGTGTTTGTTGCCGTAAAACATTTTTAATTAAAAAAAACTGCTTTCATTTCACTGTGTGTGTGTGTCCATTAGTTTGTGATTTCCTCCTCTTCCTCGTTCTTGCAAATGGGAAATTCAAGAGATGACCTGAACCGAATGGGCAATTGGTGTTCTTCAGTGATTGGTTGTTTGGCCACAGGGGCTTGGATACGCAGCTGTCCGTCATCCATCAGCGAGCAGGAGAGGGCAGACAGGTCGACGTGATCAGGAAGGTCAATTTTCTGTGCGAATCCCATCCGGGATGAGGCTGAGGAGCAGAAGGAGGCGCAGGAGGAGGATGAGGAGCAGGACTGAGTCTCCTCTGCTCCGGCCTGCTTTACCGCCACCACTGCCAGGCTCCGCCCCTCCAGTTTGACTGTAATGTCATTGGGGGCATAACCACGAGCATCTAGGGTCACCAGGAGGTCACCGTTGCTTTCTGCTTCCTGCTGAGCTTCCTTGTGCAGCTGCATGCTGGGAAGTTGACTCTGCTGCTCTTTACCGTCACTCAACCTGGAACAGAACCAGGAGCTGGTCAAAATATGATTCTTTGTTTGCATAAAAACTATTTGATTTTGAAGACGTGTGGTGGAGGACTGGGCAAGTGCAGAAACAAACCCACTGCTTTCAGTTGGATGCATGTTATTTTTTACTTTCAACTTAAAAAAAAGCTTTTTATCAGTAAAAAGTAATGAAACCTGAAAGGGTGGGGGGTGAGCCCAAGACAGCCAGTCAATCTAAAATTTAAAACTACAAGTCACACTTCCTGGGTGATAAAGAATAAAAGCAACAAATAACATTGGTTTAACTTATCCCTCTGATGAACTGCACGCTCTCACAATGAATTCATTGATGGGTTTGCTCCATTTGGAGAAAGTCATCAACTGATTTGGACAGGAGGAAATACTCAACCGATCAGCTCCAATACAAGGAACCATAGATTCTGTACATACCTCGCCAATGATGGGGCAACAAGGGGTAACCGGTGAAGTTTGAGAAGGTGGGGCCCGTCATGAAACTCCCTCAGGAGGCTGTTGACCAGCTTGGACCTCTGGGTGAAGAAGTCTTGCTGTAGGGAGGCCAGGGCATCCCGCCGGAGGGGCCAAAGCAACCTGTCCTGGCCGAAGAAGGGGTCGTCACCAAACAGGCTGTTGAATGCTGTACGCTGCGACATCATGTCAGCGTCTGAAGACGGGTCCGAATTATGACTAGACTTGTTTTTAAGGTAACCTGGAGAGTATCGCTGCTTCTTCCTCTCTTGGTTGAAAGGCTCAGAGAAGATCGAGACGGTTCAGTGTTTATTCTTCCTGCTCCTTTTCTGTCAGGGCGTTTGTGAAGTTAAAAAGGTCTTGTCTCCTTTATATAACCCAGCTGTCCTGGTCTGTCCCTCCCTCTGTGCTATTTACACCCCATGAGGTCACTGCTGTTTGTTAGTGTGTAAAAGCGAGGTCAGGAATACCCCACAGCTCATCCCCAAGCTAAAGACGGCACATGTTCTTATCCTGTTAGGGGTTTTGTGGTCACAGCAGTCCTATTCCTGATTTTCACTGAAACAAGGCAGATTCAGATTTCTGCAATGTGTTCAGAGCATTAGTTTAGTTCATTGTCATTTTTCATGTGAGATGATAGTAAGCATAAATGGTGTGACAAGACTGTTCTTAACATCTTTCTTTTTATTCTTACTTGTTGAAAGCAAAAATGGCATTATTTACAAAGAAAAAGTATAATTTCATTTCAAACACGACTTGATTTCTGCTTGTTACTAATGAGTAGATATCAGGCTGTGATATACGATGATTTATACAGTCAGGGTAGTTTTCATGAAACTTTATTCTTCTACAGCAAAGATTTTTAACATTATGTTAATATTAGAGTTATTAATTTCCTTTTGCTTAAGTTACAATAACAGATTCATCAAATTCATTTTCAAATAAAATAAAAACTCTTAGCTTTTTTTTGACTTCTTTAACTGGAGTGTTTGTTTTCTTTGCCCAATGACATATTCCAACAAAGTTTATGTTTTGAAAATGCAGCATCTGAAAAATTGTGTATGTTGGGATGCAGTCACACCTGAACCATGAACCATACAGACAGATCACATATTAATGATTGCGCTTTAGAGGTGTTCATACATGAATTCAGCCACATTGAAACGGAGCAGTTCTCTGTTTTTGTTTTTCAGTATTTTTATAAAATAATTAGAATCAGAATCAGGGTACTTAGCCCCAAGAGGGAAATTTGTGTTTGTTACAGTTGCTTCAGAAAGAACCATAGAAAATGCACAACTCAGAATTTTTTTGAATTAAATAGCTGAAGAAGAAATAAGAATCAATAAGAGAATACAGAGGTATGTACAAGCATGTATTGTTTTCTGCATCCACTTCCATTCCTCCTCCTCCTCCTCACCACCTAACTGTCAGAGTGAGGCATCATACAGTTTGAAGGCCACAGGCAGGCAAGGTTTTCAATGGCATTCAGTAGTGTACTTAGGAAGGGTCATCCTACCACTGAAGGTACTCCTTTGTCTCATCAGTGTCCTGTACAGTGAGTGGAACTTCTTCTCCAAGATGGTCCTTAGTTTGGACAATGTCCTCCTCTCCAACACTACAGTAAGAGAGTTTAACTTTACTCCCACAATGTCACCAGTCTGTAGATCAGTCTGTCCAGTTACTGATGTTGAAGGAACTCAGCCTCTTCAGGAAACAGACAGTTTTGGTCCTTCTTATAGCGGGCAACCATGTGCTTCCTCCAGACCACTTTGTTGTCAATGTGGACTCCCAAGTACTTGTAGTCCTCACAAATACCCACATTGACCCCCTGAATGGAGACAAGGGTTATCTGTCTCTTCATCCTCCTCAAGTCCACCACCAGTTCCTTCATCTTTGTCACTTTGGACTTGAATGTTGTTTTCCTCACTCCATGTGACAAAATTGTCCACAACAGTCCTGTACTCTGTCTCATCACTTTCACTGACACATCCAACCACCACTGTGTCATGAGAAAGCTTCTGAAGATGACAGGTGTCTGTGCAGTAGTTGAAGTCTGCGGTGTAAAGGGTAACATACTGTTAAACTAAGCTAACTGGCAGCAGCAACATATATGACAGAAATAAGTAGCCTGGTGTGATTCCTACATTCAGAGTTTTTCCTTCAGCATCTCATTAGATGATCTGAGCAAGAGAGGGTACCAAGGGAGATTGAGGTGAGGGTCAATGGTGCTTCCAGTTCATGAATTTCACCCAAGACACAAAGTTTGTATCCTGTGTGAAACAACAAAATGTCAACAAGATTTTCCTCCAGCTAGCCATGACGTTTTCTTCCTAAATATCACAAAAAAAACCTTTTCCTGTCAGCGTGTTGGACAGGCTGTGTGGCAGGAAGGCTTTATGTGTTGGCCACAGAGGTGCAGCAAAATCAGCACACTATCAATATTTTCATCTCCCCACGTGATAATCTGCCAAAATGTCCAAATAATATAGTAGATAAAGTGTCAGTATTAGTGGGGTACTTTAAAATGATAAGTTGACCAGGAAGTGTCATAAAGGCCTCCAGAGTCTGGACGGTTCTGCCAGACCTTTTGCCAGCCAGGGATCCTTAGTCCTTTAAAGTTCATCGTTGTACTGTATAAACCGAAAGTCAAAAAGCATAATGTATTATTCAGCTTTAATGCAAATACTTGTGTCTCAGGATATTCATTATTCTTACAACTACTTTCAGTCCCTATTCCTTTGTGATTTTGTTGTCTGTTTTGAAAGAGCTATAAACAATCATAGTTAATGTACTTTATAGTTTAGGATACTGGCTGACATGACTCAGACATCAGCAGCTGTTCAGGAGTTACCAGCAGGAAGGAGGAAGTACATCACATCTCAGATCACGAGGCTTCATGACCGGTTCTTCGAGCGATGAGCTCAGAGTGTTAGCATTTCCCAGAATGTGTCTGCATGTGTGTATGGAGCAAACGTGCTAACATTACAAGGACCCTGTGTCACATCTATTTATGGTTGACTAGGTGTTATGCAGTAGAACTGCCTTCAGATTATTGGCCCTACGCTGAACTCACTCATCTCTGATTCGCTGAATCCAACTGTGATCTGTGGCATTTCACTCCTTGTCTTTTTACTGTGTGCAGACAAAACACAGACAACAACATCGACCTAAACCTCAGATTATTGTTCCGCTAAGAGTTTCTTTGTTATCAATACTTTTTAGTGTAATTATATAGATGAATTTAATGTATTAACATAAAATCTCTAAGCATTTGATACAACTGTGACAGAGCTGTTGATTTTAGACTTTGTGTTGCGTTATGCCAGCAAGAGGAAGACCCCCCAAAAAAGAAGTGTGTCAGTGAACCAGAAGACCAAAGGACAGAAATAGACAGGGAGATTCAAGATGACTCCTGATTCCTTAGGTCTACATTTGTAGAGCTATTATTGTACCAACTAGTCATGTCTGGTCATTACATATGGTTGAGATCTTTGGGGTTGAGATGGTGGTCTTATTTGGGGTACAGTGTGTCTGAATGTGCAAAATAAAAATTAAAATGAAATCATTCATGTGTTTCAGTTTCAGAAAAACTTAAATGTCAATCTTTTCCATGACTAAATGGATGTGACTGTGATGGATCCTCACATCTGAGGGGTATTCCAGAAAATGCAGTGAATTAAACTCTGAGTCAGTTACAATAATTATTGTGACCCTAACCTGGCCCACTTGTTTATCCCCCTCTTTGAAATGCAGCTGTCAGAAGCAGTGTGTCCTTCTTTGCTTTGTTTGATTGATTAGAGGCTGAAATAATCTGTACAGCTTTAGGAAAGGATATAAGAGCCGAGTTGGATGTGTTTTAATAACCTGATGGAAATATACTGCTTTTCCTCTAATTCTATAACATGGTTTCTGATGATAAACATCTCCAGTGTTACACAAAAAACATGCACACATTCGTATTCTTGCTCTCCTGCGTTCAACAAACAGAAGCTACAACAGAGATGCAGAACATCTCAACAAGGATTTTGTCTGCAAAGTAGTTAAAACGCTTTCTTCACCATTTAGTCATGTTATTAAGGCTCAAAACTCTCTGGACCATCAACAAATAGCCCTAAATGACTGCAGGTGACAGAAGTACAAATCAGTCATTGCATGCGTTTCATTATATTTTGCTGCAGACTGCTAGGGTTCACAAAATGCAATTGACTACACTGATGGTGAACACATCTCCCTAATGTTGCTTACACACACACACACACACACACACACACACACACACACACACACACACACACACACACACACACACACACACACACACACACACACACACACACACACACACATACACACACACACACACACACACACACAGATGGAGGTGGTGGACCTCCACCCATTTTATGGGTCTATGCCTTCTCTCTGTTGGCTGAATGACAGTAACATGTTACTCTACCAAGCTGGATGTAAGACAGGATGTGAGGTCTATTACAGTCGTCTGTTGGTATTAAAGCTACAGGTAGAGCCACAAAATTAATATTTACTTAAATGTGCCATCTTCTCCCCGTGTCTGCGTGGGTTCTCACTGGGTTCTCCGGCTTCCTCCCACCTCCAAAAACATGCGCTTCAGGTTAATTGGTCGGCTTCAAAGTGTCCGTAGGTGTGAGTGTGCATGTTTGTCTGTGTCTCTGTGTGGCACCACAGTGCACGGGCGTCGCACCCGGAGTTCTCTCCGCCTCACGCCTTAAACCATCTGGGATAGGCTCCAGCTCCCCGCGACCCGCGACAGTGGTTGAAGTGGTAGAAAATGGAAAAAAATGGTGTCAAATAAAGTAAATCAAAATATGTTCAATGATGAGCCTACAGGATAGACATGTCTTCCTGTTTGAACGTTCATGTTCAGCTACTTCTATGTCTTCCGTGTCCATTGCAATGCACCTACATGAAACTAAATAAAATTCAGTCAGAAATGTTCCACCAATTTTTCACCAATAACAATACATCATAGAGACACATTCAAACCTCTGCATCACTCATGCAGCATATTTCTCCTAAGTCACTTCTCTCTCTTCTTCACTACTGAAGCCATTCTCTTCTTTTTTAACATTAGATGATTGCATTTAATCATAGTACTGAACCTTCAGTGATGACAATATTTTATAGTCCTCACGCACAGATTCAACCTTGAGTAAACATACTGAGAATTGACTGAACAAACTCAACTGTGGAAACAAAAAATCAAGTTCAATCTCAGGGTGAATCAAGTACACCCTCGGACAAACCCACTTCTTGAAATATTCCTGTGGTCAAAGCACACCTCAGCAATTATGTTATTTAATTAGCGTCTTGACCTGGTACATGACTTATGTCTGTGTAGGTTTTCAATCATCAGTCAAGTCCTGGTTATCCAAAGTTGTTGTTTTTCAGTTCTGTTCAGATCTGAAGGAGCCTTTTGGAAGCGTCTTCAAGAAAATGTTGTTTAAGTCCAGTGGATTGATTTAAACAACTTTGGATATACTGTACATGAATTTATCCAGCTTGAACCAGTTTACATAAAACCTCCGTTGTCGAGACCTACTGCAGTACCCGGATGGAGCCACCAGAGGACGTCACAGAACAGGTTTACAACTGCAGCTCCTCGCTGACTGACAGTCAGCCAAAACAAATAATAATAAAATTTTGCAGTTCACACTCTGGAATTTTTGGTTTTCATGAGCAGAGATGGTATTAATACATCTTTTGTTTAATATGGTTTTATTTTTGTTCCTGGTTCAAAATGTTGTGGTGCATATCTGTCTGTCTGTGCATCTATCTATCTATCTATCTATCTATCTATCTATCTATCTCTCTCTCTCTCTCTCTCTCTCTCTCTCTCTCTCTCTCTCTCTCTCTCTCTCTCTCTCTCTCTCTCTCTCTCTCTCTCTCTCTCTCTCTCTCTCTCTATCTATCTAATATCAATGTTTTTTTTATGTAAGCCACAGCTAAATTTTTCTCTGTATACAATCTCTGAATACAAACATTGACACTTCCTTCACATAAGTGACTTTGGCGTCATTTAGGGACACAATCGTATTGCATGTGCACATAGAGACACTGACAGCCCATCGCGTGAGAAGGCTGAGGAAGTGAGTGGCGTGAGAATGCTGCCACCACAGCCTCGTGGCAGCTCAGCTCAAGCCTGCGGTAGGCTCACTTCACCCTCTGAACTCCACTTCAACCTGCTTTCAGCTTTCAATGCGCCATCACAGACACTGGCAGCTTCAGGCTTCTGCTTTTTGACAGATATTATGCAAACTGCACTGATGAGAGAACATTCCTCCACTTGGTTCTCAAAATTTTTATAATTTTGTAAGTCAAACTTGTCTGAGAGAACAGGCTGCTTACACAACATGTGCATTAACACCATACAGCAGGAAACAGTTCATGAAAATGCATAATTCATAATTATTACTCTTGGTTGGTTAGAGCCTTGATGGAAGGTAAGAACATTCATTCAAGCAGTGCACTAAGGTACAAATGTGTACCTTAATGTGTGTGTGTGTGTTTGTGCGTGCTGGGAAATTTCAGTGCTTAAATAATAAAGCTCTGTACTTTTTGTGCCACATTGGTTACTGTAGTACACCCTAGAGAACATCATGCCTGAACTGTAAATCCACTAGTGGTGTGTGAGGAGTGTGATGGTCGCTGGCCGATATCTGCTGCCAGAGCTCTAAAACATGCAGAGAAGGCAAACACACTCTCACATGTTCAAAGCTGTGAGAGGAAAACATTGGTTTGCATTTAAAAGTTGTCTCATTCTCTCTTGATCTGCCTCGAGCACACAGCACAGTGGCCGCAAAGGTCATCAGAGGTCATGCATGCAGGAAGGATTTTGAAGGAAAGGATGACAGCAAAGTGTCTCATGTGGGGCATGTGTGTGTGTGTGTGGTGTGTGTGTGGGGAGAGAGAGATAGAGAGAGAGGAGAGTAGAAGTAGAAGAGAGAGATAAAGAGCGACGATAGAGAGCAGAGAGAGAGAGACAGAGAGAGAGGCGACTAGATACTAGCGAGTCTTCTAGTAGAGAGATATCTCATCTCTCCGCATCATATGAGTAGCTGGATTAAACATAAGACTAGAAAGTAGCTGGTTAAATGCATATCTTGTGCAATACAGAGAACTCATGAGACAGATGGCAGGTGTGTATGTGATAGTTCATAAAAATGAAGTTATGACAAATAAATGAACAATAAATTCCTTCATTTCGTTTTCTAGGATTGGGAGAACACACAAACACACACACACACACACACACACACACACACACACACACATACACACACACTTAACTGAATGTAATTTGGACAGACAGCTAGCCTTCACGCTTCGATGCACCTCAGCTCCTAAAATGGATGTAGAAGGACCGTTTTGAACACACGCACACACGCACCCACACATACACACACACAGAATGTCTAAATGGCCTGTTTCTCCACAGCAGCCAAAATCCAAAACATTAATTGGAGGAGGTGGAGGTGTTGGAGGAATTGAGGTGTGTGTGTGTGTTCGGAGGACAGATGATTGGGGTGTTGAGGCCAGCAGACTCAGAGTACAGATGCATGCAGACTGATGGGTTCAAACTGGCAAGAAAAACATTGACAAATCTGGAGTCTTGACATGCCGAACAAGTTTGTCTATTGCTTCCCCATAGGGTGGAGGAATGGAATCAGACATAAAGAAGAACTCACATCATAGCTCAGTGGTCCCAACTGAAAACAATGCGGCAGTACTTCAGGCCTTTAAGAATTGGTTGTTTAACCAACATAAAGCAAAGCTGGTAATCCTTGCTTCACAAACAAACAGGATAGTTCATTTAATTTAGTGTTTTACTTTCCTAAATCAGGAGATAAAAAAACAGAGAGATGGTGAGAGTCTGCAGCTTTTTCTTCTGATGTCATGGAAGATTAATATGTCAAATCCGGAGGTGTAGCATTGAAGTGGGCTCACCAGAGCTGTTTAACCTGCCAACTACTCACTGCTACATCAGCTATTAGCATTGCAACATAGTAGGGTGGCAAAAATACCTACAGTTTAAGATGCATAAGGACTTAAAAACGAGAGAATGAGGAAAAGACCATTGTGACTGTAAATTACTTTGAAGAAAATGAAAGTATTTCTTCGGAAAAGTCAAATGCCAAGGGAAAGAAATCAGCCTTTTCTAAGTGTCATGGTTTACTGTAGGACTCAAATGTGAGGACCCATCTTACTGAGGACCTCACCTGGAGCTGTAACACCTCCTACCTGCTCAGGAAGGCCCACCAGCGGCTCTACTTTCTCAGGAAGCTGAGGCCTTCTACAGGGGTGCGGTGGAGAGCATCCTCATCACCAGCATCACTGTGTGGCACAGCAGCTGCTCTGCAGCAGACAGGAAAGCGCTGCAGAGGGTTGTGAAGGCTGCACAGAGGACTGTAGGGGGTGGCCTACCTACCACCACAGAAATCTACACGAGTAGGTGTAGAAGGAGGGCCACCCACATCATGACAGACCCCACCCACCCAGCACACAGTCTATTCCAACCCCTCCCCTCAGGCAGGAGACTATGGAGCATCTGGAGTAGGACCACCAGGCTGAGGAACAGCTTCTTTCCAGAGGCTGTTAGACAGCTGAATTCCTGTGGTGCTCTGTAGTCACCCTCACGACGCCCCGTGTGTCACCACAGATACATGGGGATTCAGTGCAATATGGTGCTTCTTCAAGTGCTATATATGGAGCACCTACACACTTGAGCTGCTGCGTTGTTGTTGTTGTTGTGAACTACATTCTGCTGTCCAGACACTTTAAACTTCAACTATACATCTTACATCTTAACTTTTCTTTGTTCTTTTATTTATCTTACATTTTTAACTTTTTGTTTTTCTCTAGGTTTTCTTAACTTATTTATCTTGCATTTTTAAAAACTTTTTATCTAGTTTCTCTTAATTTATTTATCTTATTTATCGACCGGGCTTACTGGGACCTCCAGAGACATATTTCGTGCTGTCAACTGTGGAAACGTGTGTCAGTATGACAAATAAAGACTCTGATTCTCTGATTCTGATTCTGAAGCACGGGAGACAAGTGAAAAAAGATTTATTTAACAAAACACTGTGGTGAGATGGTGAACCAGATGACCAGGCTGAGCAGGTGAGTCGACAGGAGGTAAGTAGTCGAGGCAGGCAGGTGTGCTGGAAGTTGATCAAGCAACAGGCAGCAGACTGGAACTGGTAACATGGAGAGAACAGAGTTAACAAAAGTCAAGGGTTGAGTAAGGAGCCATAGTGCCGATACTGAATAGCAGTACAAACGAACTGGCGATGAATGGTGGGAAGCCGGTCCTCATGAAGGTCTGGAGATTGGAAAATGTGACACAGGTGTGCTGCTCTGCTGCCAGGAGTGGCCATGCCCAGATAGGTGGGACCAGTGTGTGAAACTGAAGAGGAGAGATAGAGAAGGAGCAACTGCAAATCCTGACACTAAGATTGATAGGATATGACAACAGATAACAGAACAGATATCCTGGAGCCCCTTAGCATGGAGGAAAACACTATGATCATGTCAAGGTTTCGTGATAAAGTTATTCAGCTGCAAAGTCTACTTGTTATTAAATAATTACAAATGGAAATTCAGTTAGGAAGACAAATGATGTATGTTGTAATTGCCATTAGTCATTGCACCACATAACTGCAACTTGTCCATGTGAAGTAATGTTATGAGTAGTAGCAGCAGTAACAACAATGGAGCCATAGTGTTGTGTGGTTTCATCTGTTCTGATGTGATTTACTGATGCAGAAAAAAAAGTTCCCAACCTTGGCTATCTGGGTGATCCTATACTGATGATACCAGAGATACTCCTGTCCATCCACACCAATCCAGGTTTGTCATCACCTGTGACTAGCATATGTATGACCTGTGAGAAACATAAAACTAGTCTTAAATGACAAGAGATTCAAAACAAGTAATTGGTATGAAAATTGATAATTGTGTCTTTTGCATCACATATTCACCAACTGTGTGGTTTTTATTCTATAATCAACTCTCACCTTTCCTTCAGGCCAGAAGAAGACTGATGCAATATTTTATTCATGCATAGTAGAACCTCGAGATGAGTTTAATCCATTCCGCGACTTAGCTCTTAAGTCAAACAGCATTTCCCCATTTAATACCACTAAAATCACTTTAAGCTGGAGGGCGGCAGTGGCTCAGTGGTAGAGTGGGCGGTAGAGCTCTATGATCGGAGAGTGGGCAGTAGAGCTCTAAGATCGGCGGTTCAATTCCCGCTCCCGCCCAAAAAACACTCCAGGTGTTTTTTGGGCGGGAGCGGATATCAACAGGAAGGAGCTGTCCACCACCAAGAAGGAGCTGCCCGCCACTCTTACCTCCCGTTGCATGCTTACAGGCCCCCTTGTGTGTGTTTGGTGTATTACAGGGGCCTGTACACACACACTACTGTATATATACAGTATATACATGCATGCGTTTGACTAACAAAAAGATACTAGAGTGTGCTGTCTAAATTTCCCTTCAGGGATCATAATAAGTATTATATATATATATATATATATATATATATATGTATATACATATATAAAAGCCACAAACCCCTAAATTATGTATTAAAAAATATATTCTTATCAACCAATAGACCTGCAGACATTACTTGTGTATAATTAATGATATATAAGTCACATAAAGAATGATAAAGTTTGAAAAGAAGCACAAAAGTCACAAGAACACTGATACAACATCAGCTGAGACATCCATCTCAGCTGATGTTGTATCCATCTGCAAACACATGGTAAAGAACAAGATCCAGTCTCAGTTGATGTTGTATCCATTAGTCAACATGTGGTAAGACCAGCTGTCTTCAGTGTCAGCTGACAGTGGGAGGTGTCAGCTCTCCTCCTGAGCACTGCTGAGGTGCCCTTTAGCAAGGCACCATACCCCCCCACAAGCTGCTCATCAAGGCGCACCTCGAAGTAGCTGCCCATCACTCTGCCTCCCTCTGTATTTGTATTTGCATATCCTAAAGGCCCCTAGTATGTGTGTGTGTTTCTGGGGCTTGTACACACACATATATAAGCATTTTAACAATATAGAAGGAGTGAAAAGATAATTTCCCCATGGGTACAATAAAGTTTGTTTCTTCCTCTTCTTCTCTCCTTTTGTATCCATCCGCCAACACGTGGTAAAGAATGAGATCCAGTCTCAGCTGATGTTGTATCCATCCGCTAACATGTGGTAAAGAACGATATGCAATCTTAGCTGATGTTGTATCCATCCACCAACTAGCGGTGGTGTACTGAAGCAGAGCTCGTATCTTATATTTTGCTCTTTTGTTGAACAAAAATATAGACAGAGCGACGCCTTGTATCTCAAATAACTCGTATATTCGAGGTACTACTTAACACCTCTTAGTGAGGTCTACAAACACTGGACTCAGTCTACCATGGAGCCCTGAGGTTTACCTCTAATTTCATGACCCTTGTTCTTATTTTACCCAACCTGGATGTCCTCACTTACTCTGGTGAACTTAACCACAGGTACATTCTGTTTTTGAAAGGCTGTTTTAGGGATGCCTCCATATTAACATTTACAACCTTCCATAAAGCATGAATAGTCATCACCTCTCCCTCAAGTTGGTACTGTATTCTGAAAACAATTTAAGTTTGAATCTAAGGAAGGTGGTCTCACTAAACACATTTAAAAGTGAGCGTTAAATGGGGGGGGGGGGGGGTTATTTGACAGTAGGCCTTTTGACTGCTCCTCTCTGGTCTACAGAAAAATGAAGACCAGAAAATGAAACAATTGGACCTCTTCCATCCTCACAATGAACCATATTAATATTCTACATATTTGTCTGTAGTTGTCATTGTCAAACAGAAGTCTGTTCCAAACTGCCACAAAGACAGAAAGTTACAAAACTGTTTATGATTCACAAGAGAACAGTGGGATCTGGAGAAGTGGAGTGAAAGTGATTTAGAGAGCAGTTGTGGTGCGTGATAGAGACAGTAAGGTGTGATTTAGGGCTGAGACAAAAATGGAGGAGAGGGGGTGCGCTCTTGGCAAAGATTGAGTGTCGTTTAATGCGGGAGTGAGTGGAGAAATTATTGCATGGCTGCTACACTCGCTGACTATAGATGTGATACATCACTCATACAGCTGCTATCCTGGCTGAATGGGAATTACCCCATTAAGAGAAGCTAGATGCTAAATGCTATGGTGCATATTGGGCTGGCAGCAAAAAGCTGAGCTGGCTAATGACTGTATGTCACTGTAATGGCGTGTCTCTATCAAGTGGCTTTGCCTCTACGGGCCGCTTAGCTCTTCATCGCTCTGCCTTGCCTCTGCTCTTCTTCATCCCGCCGCTGGATGACCTTCCTAGAGCAGATTAAACTGACAAAGTCATCCCTGCAAGATGTTCCTCTGATTACATTTTTTCACTGCAACGCAAGCACATTTCAAACATCTGCTTTGACAGACCTCACTTGTGCCTTTTTGGTGATTTTGTATCCAGTCACATGACTTGGTTGACTTGCTCCGGTTTTTCACAGCCTTAACTACAATGTCTTGATCTGCTGATGTACAGACATGGATGTATGCATTTTTGTTTCTTCAAGATGTCAGACTCATGCTTACATTGTTGAATTTGATCAAGCCCTCAGTTTTGCTTTTGATTAAGGCTATTTTGCAGAGTCATTATATTAGCTTTCCCATTAGGAATCTATTGCTTGGAACAGATGTGTGGATTAGGATAAAAAGTCCAAATTCTTGAAAGTGAACTAATATCAGAGGAATGTGTGGGGAGGGAGTGCAATTGAATTTGTAATTGAATTTAATTGAATTTAATTGGTAATTGAAGTTTTTAAAAAAAATAATTTTGTTTCCCAGTTGATTTCCAACTCAAAATGGTTTGAAAATCCACTAAATGCAAACCTTATGTAAGCACAAGTGTGTTGCACTTGGTTTGCTATGTGTTCATCCACCAACCTGAAATTCATCCTGACATTTTTATAGGCACGACAACAAACCACAAACCTGCAGGAATGTCCTTGCCTCCATCAAGGACATTTTGTTTTTGTCAATATTTTTGTTTATGTCATATGAAATGTTGCAAGCTCTCCCCCATTCTCTTCACCTTCTACACATCAGACTTCAAGCACAACTCGGATACATGCCACATAAAGAAGTACTCCGATGACACTGCGATTGTGGCATGTATTCGGGAGGGTGATGAGGGGGAGTACAGAGCATTGGTGGCTGACTTCGTGGAGTGGTGCCAGCAGAACCAGCTCCAGCTCAACGTCTCCAAGGCGAAGGAGATTGTGCTGTATTTCCAGCAGGCACCCCTCTCTCCACAGCCAGTGATCATCGAGGGCGGTGAGGTGAAGGTGGTAGGAAACTATAAGTACCTGGGACTGCAGCTAGACAGCAAACTGGACTGGTCACTCAACCTGGACTGTGTATACAAGAAGGGGCAGAGCAGGATGTACCTCCTGAGGAGGCTGGCTTCCTTCAACATCTGACCTGAGCTCCTTCTCATGTTCTATCAGTCCGTAGTCTCCAGTGTGCTATCATGTGCCATTGTGTGTTGGGGTGGTGGGGCCAGGAAAAGAGATATGGACCGTCATAACAGACTCATCTGCAGATTGGGCTCAGTGGTCGGGCTGAGGCTGGACTCTGTGGAGAAGCTTCTGGAGAGCAGGACCATGTCCAAAGTAAGGACAATCATGAACACCACCAGCCACCCCCTGCACACCACCTTCTCCCAGTAAAGAAGCACCTTCAGCGGCAGACTGCTGTTACACAGCGCCTCCACAGAGAGACTGAGGTCCTCCTTCATGCCCCGTGCCATCAGGGGGTACAATGACTCTCTCAGGAGGAGTGCGGGGGGGGGGGCGAGGTCAGCACGTGGTTGAATGGATTTTATTGAACTTTATACTGTTTAAATTTTAATTTTATACTGTTTATATTTTAATTATAGTTTAGTATATATCCTGTTAATGCTACATGTGTCTGTTAGTGTAGTGTATGTCTTGTGGTATGTCCTGTGATGTCAGTGTTTCTTTTTTACCTGGTCTTTATCTAGTATTCGCTCATCATGTAATGCCTGAGCAGTGGATATGTGCAATTAATTATTAATTAGTATCTATCTATCTATCTATCTATCTATCTATCTATCTATCTATCTATCTATCTATCTATCTATCTATCTATCTATCTATCTATCTATCTATCTATCTATCTATCTATCTATCTATCTATCTATCATATGATGAGAAAGAACAATCTGAAATAAAGAATAGAATAAAGAGGCAGGAACATAGGGTGGCCTATAAGAGTGGAGGTAGGAGCACACAGGTAGACTACATCTTGTGTAGATGGTGTCATCTGAAGGAGATCAGTGACTGCAAAGTAGTGGCAGGTGAGAATGTAGCCAAACAGCATAGGACGGTGGTGTGTAGGATGACTCTGGTGGTGAGGCGCTTCCAGATGACCCGACAACTACAGCTAATGTGATCAGGGAGACAGGTAGGAGAGTACTTGGTGCCTCATCTGGAAGGAAACTGGATAAGGACACTTGGTGGTGGAATGAGGAGGTAGAGGAGTGTATACAGAGAAAGAGGTTAGCTAAGAAGAAGTGGGACACTGAGAGGACTGAGGAGAGTAGACAGGAGTACAGGGAGATTGCAGCATAAGGTGAAAGTAGAGGTAGCAAAGACAAGGGTCTTATAATGACTTGTATGCTAGGTTAGACAGTAAGGAGGAAGAGACTGATCTATACAGGTTGGCAAGACTGAGAGAGATGGGAAGGATGTGCAGCAGGTTAGGGTGATTAAGGATAGGGATGGAAGTCTATTGACAGGGGCCAGTGGTGTGATGGGAAGATGGAAAGAGTACTTTGAAGGTTGATGAACGTGGAAAATGAGAGAGAACAAAGACTAGAAGAGGTGGCTGTTTGGACCAGGAAGTAGCAAAGATTAGTCAGGATGAAGCGAGGAGGGCATTGAAGAGGATGAAGAGAGGAAAGGCACGTGGTCCTGTTGATATACTGTACCTGTGGAGGTATGGACGTGTCTAGGAGAGGTGGCAGTAGAGTTTCTGACTGGGTTGTTCAACAGGATCTTAGATAGTGAGAAGATGCCTGAGGAATGGAGAAGAAGTGTGCTGGTGCCCATTTTTAAGAACAAGGGAGATGTGCAGAGTTGTGGCAACTACAGAGGAATAAAGCTGATGAGCCATACAATGAAGTTATGGGAAAGAGTAGTTGAAGCTAGACTCAGGGTAGAAATGAGCATTTGTGAGCAGCAGTATGGTTTCTTGCCAAAAAAGAGTACTACATATGCAGTATTTGCTTTGAGGATGTTGATAGAGAAGAACAGACAAGGCTGGAGGGAGCTGCATTGTGTTTTTGTAGATCTGGAGAAAACTTATGACAGGGTGCTCAGAGAGGAACTGTGGTATTGTATGAGGAAGGCTTGAGTGGCAGAGAAGTATGTTAGAGCAATACAGGATATGTGTGAGGACTGTAAGATAGTGGTGAGGTGTGCTGTAGGTGTGACAGAGGAGTTTAAGGTGGAGGTGGGACAGCATCAGGGACCAGCCCCTTCTTGTTCACTATGGTGATGGACAGGCTGACAGATGAGGTTAGACAGGAATCTCCATGGACTATGATGTTTGCAGATGACATTGTGATCTGTACTGAGAGCAGGAAACAGGTGGAGGAGAAGCTAGGGAGGTGGAGGTTTGTCCTTGAAAGGAGAGGAATGAATGTTAGCTGCATTAAGACAGAGTACATGTGTGTGAATGAGAGGGACCCAAGTGGGAGAGTGAGGGTACAGGGAGAAGAGATCAAGAAAGTGGAGGATTTTAAGTACTTAGGGTAAACAGTCCAGAGCAATGGAGATTGTGGAAAAGAGATGAAGAAGCGTGTACAGGCAGGATGGAAAGTGTCAGGTGTGATGTGTGATAGAAGAGTTTCAGCTAAAATGAAAGGAAAAGTGCACAAAACTGTGGTGAGACCAGCAATGTTATTTGGTCTAGAGACAGTGTCACTGAGGAAAAGACAGGAGACAGAGCTAGAAGTAGCAGAGATGGAGATGCTGATGTTCTCTTTGGGAGTGACCAGGAAGGATAGGATCAGGAATGAGTACATCAGAGGGACAGCACATGTTAGAGGTTTAGGAGATAAAGTCAGAGAGGCCAGACTGAGATGGTTTGGAGATGGGGGCGGCAGTGGCTCAGTTGTAGAGCGCGCGGTAGAGCGGGTTGTCCAATGTTTCAAAGATCGGTGGTTCGATTCCCACTCCCGCCCAAAAAGTTCACCCGGAGGTGAGCTGACAGTGGGAGGTGTCAGCTCACCTCCAGAGCACTGCCGAGGCGCCCTTGAGCGAGGTGCCGTCCCCCTTACAAGTTGCTCATTTGGGGCGCACCAATAAAGGAGCTGCCCGCCACTCTACCTCCTCTGCATGCGTACAGGCCCCATGTGTGTGTTTGTGTTCAGGGCCTGTACACACATATATATGCATGATTTGATGTGAACTAACTAGAGTGTGCTACTAATTTCCCTGCGGGGATTATAATCAGTATATATATATATATTATTTTAAAAAAAAAGATGTCAGGAGGAGAGAGTGAATATATTGGAGTCTGGCCTCCTTCAACAACAGCTCTGATTTGCTTAGACTGTTCTACCAGTCTATCGTGTACAGTGTGCTGTCCTACTCCATTGTGTGTTGGGGTGGTGGTGCAAGGAAACGGGACACTGAGCGCCTAGACAGGCTTATCCGGAGGGCAGGTTCTGTGATCGGCCAGGACCTGGACTCTGTGGAGACTGTTCTAGAGAGGAGTACTATGATCAATCCTGGGTAACACCCCCCCCCCCCCTGCACACCACCTTTGCCCAACAGAGGAGCTCCTTCAGTGGCAGACTGCTGTCACCGAGCTCCTCCACTGAGATACTCAGGACCTCCTTTGTGCCTCGTGCAATCAGGGGGTACAATCATTCTCTCAGAAGGAGGGGGGCTGAAGCTGAAGCCACAGGGTCATCTAGGTCGGCTGAGAGGGGATAGACTCTGTCAGTGTTCACCCAGTATTTATTCATTGATTCATTATGTAATGCCTGAGCAGTGGATACGTGTAATTTCCTCCGGGATTATTAAAGTATCTATCTATCTATCTAGACTAGGGGGGGCCTGGGATGCACTGGGGATCCTCTGTGGGATATTTTGTGGGGGTCCTTAGTGTCGGTCCACAGTTCGGTTCATCCACTTATCTTATATCTTCTTATGCTCCTTCTATATCTAATGCTTCTTTCAGGTTCTTATGCTTCCTTTTAAGTTATGTTTTCTGTTGTTGTAATTATGTAAATTATGTAATGTCTTTTGTCTGTCAGTCAATGCTATGTGTATTTATTTATATATTTTTTGTGAGCAGAAGTTACTCTGAATTTCCTTCGGGATTATTAAAGTATCTATCTCCAATAAGAAAGTTCTCAATGAAGTACAATATGATGTTACAGAAAACCAAAGTAGAAGGGCACCCTGAAATTGGACCATGACTTCACTTCATGGCAATACGACTGCACCCACAAAAGATGAAAGAATCTAAACTATGAAAACTGCTAATTTATTTGCATCTATTTTGGTCAGTAGTTCCATGTTAGTGTACCTTTTTTACCAAAGTGCTTGTTTAATCAAAATCTACAAAGACAGGATACTAAAGTGTGGCATGTCACATTTCTTATTAAAAGTTATTCAAATATTTTGCAAATTCTGCAATTTACCTGAAAAAACAAACAAACAGACAAGATGTAATAAAACCATAACATCCTTTAAGGTATTATGAGCTGAAACCAGCTACGCCCTAGAAAATAGGAAATCAGACTAAAAGATTTGTTTTGGAAAAATGCCAACAGTGCTTAATTTGTCAATTAAAAAATGCTAAGGAATTAAAAAATGCTTTGATTGCTGTGAATGTATCTGTCATCACTGTGGATGGCTGGTTATCTTACATCAGGTGGTACCCGAAGAGGCAAGTGATTGATTTTTTTTCTCCTGGCACTTGGCTTCACACTTTACCCACTTCCGTCACCTTCATCTTTATATCCAATCCCAATAAAGCTGGCTGCTCAGGGTATTATTGCTGTATTCATGGGGACTGGACTTCTTAGTTCTTACCCTGAGTCCATCTACTCATGACACGGAGTGTGAGTCTGAAAGCAGGAGGCTATCCGTCACTCGTGCTATTAGTTCATGGTTATCATCAATGCTGGCCAAGGCCATTAGCCCAAAGACATTAGCAACAGCCATCAGCAAAGCCATTAACTCTTCTCCCTGTTAAAAGGCTACTGTCCCTCAGAAAGACTCATTAAGGAGACGTAAGAAGGAGAGATGGGCATGTAGGGAGACAAAGAGATGGAGGAAAGGAAGAAAAAAGAGGGCAGAGGTGGTTGAGAAATATTAAGACAGGAAGACAGAAGGACAGAGGGTGCAATTAGGCAGGGAGAGATGTTAGACTTGGATCATCTTAATTGTTCACTGTCATTTCCCTACATTCACAATCTGCAGTTAGTTAGTCTAGAACACACACGCACGCACGCACTCCTGGATTTGGGCATGGATTGGGCATGACTGGACTCCTCACATTCCATGTTAGTCTCTATATTTTTATGCCCCTTGAAGACTTGTGTAATTTATGACTTTTGTTGTCTTTTGTTCAGTTTGTTGTTTTTTCTGTTTATTGGACTTATTTTTGGCTTCCTGTTTTTTGGACAGCAGTTCTGTCATTACTTTTTGGACACTGTATGTTATTAAAGTTTTGATATTAAATCATTGAACCTCAACAACGTGCAAACCTCCTCCTTCTGTTAATCATTGTTGCACCAGCTCTTGATGAGGAAAACACATCAATTAGTAGAGAAAGGACAAACACATGATACTCAGTATCCACCACAATTTGCAAATAAATTATTTAAAAATCAGACAATGTGATTTTCTAAATTTTTTTCTCATTCTGTCTCTCAAAGTTGAGGTATATCTATGATGACAATTACAGGCCTCTCTCATCTTTTTAAGTGGGAAAACTTGCACAATTGGATGCTGACTAAATACTTTTTTCCCCACTGTAAGCTTCATGCTACGGTACCGTACAGTGGATCGTCAACATCAACAGGTGACTCTGACTATCTTGTTGGATGATTATAAAAACTGGTGGAGTTCCTTGAACTATTTTCTTCTTGTCCTCAAGGATTAAAATATAAGCAAAACTTTGCCATACAGTAATCTAAAGTCAAAGCGATCATGTGAATCACAAGTGACGTTTAATGGTAATATTTGGGACTATAAATATGTATTTTAATGATTATATTTTTAGGAGCTTCTGTTATTTCTCTTTCCTTGCTTTTTGCGCTTATAATACATTCTTGCAAGATACTGCTGCTATATATGTGCTTCTACTTGACAGGTGGGGAGCAAGTATAGAAGCCAAGAAATTCAGCAGCTGTATCTAAGCTGTATCGAACCTTTAGACTGCTTCTCTATCTGGCCTATCTGCCACTCTCTCTCTCTCTCTCAAAATAACCTCTGCCTATATTTGGTTATATTATGTATTGTTTTTATGTTTTGTTTTCATAACATAAAAACAGTTTTATGTTCTGTTTATCTTTGTGGTAAGGCTTAGGAAATAGTACTTCCATATTTAGAGTCGTAATCGCATTTAAATGACCTCAAATAGTGATTATAGATTGAAATGTAATGACTTACAAACTGTCATGGTGCAGGGTTAGGACCCATATCATATATGCAGAACACCAATGGAGAAACTTTCAGAAATAGTTAAATCAAATTAGAAAAAATGCAGGAAACACAAGAAAACTGAAGAAGTCCAACAAACTAAACACATGGGCAAGGATAGTGATGTGATGCTGGGGATTGAAGCTCCGAAGCGTGTGCTGAGTAGGGGGAGGGGCATTCCCGCAAAGCGCGTATCGAGGCTTGCTTCATCTAAGGGAGGAGCTGAAGACGATGATGTCTGAAGCATCGCCGGGCACATAGGCTTTGGGTGTGCCGTTCTGTATCGACGCTTCCATCACGGGAACGCCCCGCTACGCGGCTGATACAACGTGACTGACTCGGCTCGTGACACGTGCATTAATACCAATATAAAGCGATCACACTCCGTTTAGAATGTGGTTGTTTGGTGGAGAGTTGTGGTTAGCTAGTGTGGAGACAGTTTGGAATTTGGATAGAGTCAGACATATTTTGGAGAGAGGGTGCCCAGAGAGAGACTGTGGTATTGTATGAGGAAGCCCTGAGTGGCAGATATTTATGTTAGAGCAGTGCAGGATATGTATCAGGACTATAAGACAGTGGTGAGGTGTGCAGTAGGTGTGACCAGTTCAAGGTGGAGGTGGGACAGCATCAGGGATCAGGGTCTGAGCCCCTTCTTGTTCGCTATGGTGATGGACAGACTGACAGGTGAGGGTTAGACAGGTTCTCTCTGGGAGTGACCAGGATGGATAAGATCAGGAATGAGTACATCAGAGGGACAGCACGTGTTAGAGGTTTTGGAGATAAAGTCAGAGAGGCCAGACTGAGATGGTTTGGACATGTCCTGAGAGATAGTGAATATATTGGTGGAGGGATGCTGAGTTTTGAACTGCCAGGCAGGAACTCTAGAGGAAGACCAAAGAGGAGGTTTATGCATGAAGGTAGTTGGTGTGAGAGAAGAAGATGCAGAAGATAAGGTTAGATGGGGGCAGCTGATTCTCTGTGGCAACCCCTGAAGGGAAAAACAGAAAAGAAAAGAAGAATAAGACGTGAAGAAGAATAAGAAGCTGTGTCATATTGTTAACAGAATACAGTTATCAATGCAAAAACATCTGCTAGGCTAGCATTGAGCTAACATTTGATGACAATGATGCACCTCTCAACCCATGGCTGCTTATAAAAATGTCTTGTCTCTTTTAAATGAGAGAAAGGAAAGGTGTACAAAACTGGCGCCGCGGATGGCCGCCTCGGTGTTTCGGTGCGCCCTTGTTTTTCTTCTTTTGAGCTTTAATTCAGTTTTCTGCCACTCTGATGGCTACTACTCCAGGGAAGCTCTCATGGCCATCAGAGCTACTACTCCGGAGGGTTTATTTCCGACTTTCCTGGCCTCAATTGCAGTTTTATTGCCAATTCTGGCCAAGGAGGCTCGCAGCAAGGTGAGATGCCGCAGAAGAGGAAAGCGCTCAGGTGTGCTGGTGCGTCTCCGTGCGTGGACTACGCACAGCGCTCCCCGGGATATTCCTCTCTAACGTGCGCTCACTCTGCAACAAAATGGACGAGTTGAGCCTGCTACTAAACACGAACAGTGCTTTTTCCACGTTCTGCATCTTGTGCTTTACGGAAACGTGGCTGTGCGATCTCATTCCGGACTCTGTGCTTCACCTGAGTGGTTTCGATCTCTACAGAGCAGACAGGAACACAGCGCTTTCCGGCAAAACGAAAGGAGGTGGAATTTGCTTTTACATCCACAATGGCTGGTGCAACGATGTGACAGTACTAACTCGGCACTGTTCCCCGGACCTGGAAGCCCTCATCATCAATTGCAAGCCCTTCTACTCGCCCCGTGAGTTCTCCTCATTCATTCTCGTCGGTGTTTACATCCCGCCAGAAGCTAACGTGCGCGAGGCACAGTGCCTGCTGACCGATGAGATACTGAGAGCAGAACGTGCACACCCGGATGCCTTGGTTGCTGTCCTCGGGGATTTTAACAAAGGTAATCTCTCCCAAGACCTCCCAAAGTTCAACCAGCTCATCAAGTTCCCCACCAGAGAAGGGAACGTCCTGGACCACTGCTACTCCACCATCAGCAGTGCGTACCACGCTGTTCCCCGCGCTGCACTGGGCCAGTCCGACCATATCATGGTGCATCTGATTCCTGCCTACAGGCAGAAATTAAAGCTCTGCAAACCTGTTGTAAGGACATCCAAGAAGTTGACCAGTGATGAAGTGGGGAACTTCAGGAGTGTTTGGACTGCACAGATTGGGATGTGTTTAGGTCTGCCACCAACAGCCTAGATGAGTACACGGACACTGTGATGTCCTACATCACCTTCTGTGAGGACAGCGTCATCCCAACACGCACCAGGGTTAGCTACAACAACGAAAAACCCTGGTTCACAGCCACACTCAGAAGGCTCAGGTCAGAGAAGGAGGCTGCATTCAGAAGTGGGAACAGAGACAGATACAATGAGGTCAAGTACAGATTTGGTAAGGAGGTGAAAAGAGCCAAATCTGCATATAGTAAGAGAATGGAAGAACAATTCTCAGCCAACGACTCTGCCTCTGTCTGGAAAGGGCTCAAAGCTATCACCAATTACAAGCCTAGAGCCCCCAACTCTGTCAACGACCTACGTCTGGCCAAGAGCCTTAACGACTATTACTGTCGTTTTGAAAGACAATGGAACAGACCTGACCCCCCAATCACTATCAACGACCAGCCACTGGACAGCAGCCCCCTCCCCTCCCCCACTGTCTCATTGGGTCCTTCACAGCCCCACACCTCAGCACCCCCCCACACACACACCTCTCCTTATCAAAGAAAGAGAGGTGAGGAGTCTCTTCCAACGATTCAACCACCGCAAGGCTGCAGGCCCAGACTCCGTCTCTCCCTCCACCTTGAAGCACTGCGCCAACCAGCTGGCTCCGGTGTTCACTCAGATCTTCAACACCTCACTGGAGACCTGTCATGTACCAGCGTGCTTCAAGACGTCACCCATTGTCCCAGTCCCCAAGAAGGCAAGGATCACAGGACTTAACGACTTCAGACCCGTTGCTCTGACATCTGTGGTCATGAAGTCCTTTGAGCGCCTTGTCCTGTCCCACCTCAAGGACATCACTGGCAACCTCCTGGACCCTCTACAGTTCGCCTACAGAGCCAACAGATCTGTAGACGATGCTGTAAACATGGCACTACACTTTGTCCTCCAGCACCTGGACTCCCCAGGATCCTATGCCAGGATTCTGTTTGTGGACGTCAGCTCTGCTTTCAATACGATTGTCCCAGCTCTGCTCCATGACAAGCTCTCCCAGCTGAATGTGCCCGGCTCCATGTGCAGGTGGATCACGGACTTCCTGACAGACAGACGGCAGTTCGTGAGGCTGGGGAAGCATGTCTCCGACACCCGGACTATCAGCACTGGATCCCCTCAAGGCTGTGTTCTTTCCCCTCTGCTCTTCTCCCTGTACACTAACTGCTGCACATCTGGTCACCACTCTGTCAAACTCCTGAAGTTTGCTGACGACACCACCCTCATCGGCCTCATCTCTGATGGGAATGAGTCGGCCTACAGAAGTGAGTTGGACCGGCTGGTATCATGGTGCAGCAGGAACAACCTGGAGCTCAACGCTCTCAAAACAGTGGAGATGATAGTGGACTTCAGGAAAGACCTTCCTGCCCTCCCCCATCATCATCTGTGACACTCCAGTGACCCCCGTGGAGTCCTTCCGCTTCCTGGACACCACCATCACCCGGGAGCTCAAATGGGAGCAGAACATCAGCTCCCTCACCAAGAAGGCTCAGCAGAGGATGTTTTTCTTGCGGCAGCTGAAGAAGTTTCACTTCCCTGCGAAGATGCTGGTCAACTTCTACACTGCCACCATTCAGTCCATCCTCACATCCTCCATGTCAGTGTGGTTTGCTGCAGCCACGTCCAGGGACAAGGCCAAGCTGCAGCGTGTCATCCGTTCTGCGGAGAAGGTGATTGGCTGCAGCCTCCCAAATCTTCAGGAACTTTTCGACACAAGGACCCGCAGACGTGCAGCCAGGATTGCCGCTGACCCCTCTCATCCCGGCCACAACCTCTTCCAGACCCTCCCCTCTGGCAAGAGGCTACGGTCTATCCGGACCAGGACCTCACGCCATGAAAACAGCTTCTTCCCCACTGCAGTCAGCCTCATGAACAATGCCCCCCCCCCCCCCAGGTAACCATCCGCCCCTCACCAGTCTGCAAAGACAGTTTACTGTTTGGACTTCTTTTCTTCGCCTGCAAATACAATCCTTATACAGCATATCTCAACTCACCGTAATGTGAATTGTAAACAGTAAAAATGACTGTCGAGGAACTTGACGCGGTGTCGGTGCTTTGAAAGGTGGAATAATAGTGAATGAGGAATAGGAATAGGAACAGAAAGACTATTATTCCACCTTTCAATGCACCGACACCGCGTCAAGTTCCTCGACAGTCATTTTTACTGTACTTGGCAATAAAACCTTTTCTGATTCTGATTCTGAGAAGCTTTGACCTGTGGGCGTGAATTTTCCAGAGTAATGTGGAGGTGCCTTTGAGTATCAGATAAATCCTGGTTCAGTAATGAGTCAAATGCTGTTCACGACATGAGATTACACAGGCAACCATCTAATATGAATAAACTGATAGCAAACCGGGGTGGCACGGTGGGTCGCCGCACAGCAAGGCGGTTCCTGGTTCACTTCCCACTCTGTGCGGAGTTTGCATGTTCTCCCTCTGTGTTCTCTCTGGATTCTTCGGCTTCCTCCCACCTCCAAAACCATGCACTTGGTTAATTCACAGTAGGTGTGATTGTTTGCGTGCGTGATTTTCCGTGTTTATGTGTGGCTCCGCGGTGCACTGGCGTCACGCCCGGAGTGCCCCTGCCTCACGCCCCCAGTCGACTAGTATAGGCTCCTGCACCTCTCGACCTGCAGCAGTGGGTGAAGCAGATTTGGAAGATGAATGATTGAATTAAAGCATCCCTGGAAATAAAGAAGCTGCAGTTCAACTTTAGCTAGAGTATACATGACATAGCAGTGGGAGGCAGAGACCAGACCAAGAACAAAAAGAAAAAAGAACTGGACGGCGACAAAAGAGAAGAATGAGGCAGGTGAGTTTAGCCTTTGACCCAATGTTCCATTCTATCCCAGAATAGTTTGGGGCCCCTTAATACCTCACATGGACTCACATGAATGTACATTACCCTGCACGCACGCACACACACACACACACACACACACACACACACACACACACACACACACACACACACACACACACACACACACACACACACATTCACGATGTGCTTATGGGGGGTGGCTGATTTCATTAACAAAGACATCGGGGTGGGCGGCATGGTGCTGCAGTGTCTTGTGTTGTTGCCTCACAGCAAGAAGGTCCTGAGTTCAATTCCTGGGAACTCTCTGTGTGGAGTTTGTATATCCTCCCCCTGTCTGTGTGGGTTCTCTCATGGATCTTCAGCTTCCTCCCACATCTAAAACATGTCATTGGTCACTCCAAATGGTCTGTAGGTATGCGTGTGAGCATGAGTTGGTCTTTGTCTTTCTGTGTGGCCCTGCTATGAACTGGCTACTTGTCCAGGGTGTACCCCTCTTCTTGCCTGTAGACGGATGAGATAGGCTCTGTTGTAATCCTTGACTCGGATTTAGATAATAGGCTGAAGACTAGAAGATTACAAGCATCTTGTCTTCAAGAAGCTGAATGAATGAATGAGACATTAAGGTGCTAAACTATTAGCTCTCGTTGCTCTGTACTTCATCTCTCGCTCTCTTCTCATACTTAGGTTGACTCAAATAAAATGAATATTCACAAACACACACACACACACACACACACACACACACACACACACATTCACGATGTGCTTATGGGGGGTGGCTGATTTCATTAACAAAGACATCGGGGTGGGCGGCATGGTGCTGCAGTGTCTTGTGTTGTTGCCTCACAGCAAGAAGGTCCTGAGTTCAATTCCTGGGAACTCTCTGTGTGGAGTTTGTATATCCTCCCCCTGTCTGTGTGGGTTCTCTCATGGATCTTCAGCTTCCTCCCACATCTAAAACATGTCATTGGTCACTCCAAATGGTCTGTAGGTATGCGTGTGAGCATGAGTTGGTCTTTGTCTTTCTGTGTGGCCCTGCTATGAACTGGCTACTTGTCCAGGGTGTACCCCTCTTCTTGCCTGTAGACGGATGAGATAGGCTCTGTTGTAATCCTTGACTCGGATTTAGATAATAGGCTGAAGACTAGAAGATTACAAGCATCTTGTCTTCAAGAAGCTGAATGAATGAATGAGACATTAAGGTGCTAAACTATTAGCTCTCGTTGCTCTGTACTTCATCTCTCGCTCTCTTCTCATACTTAGGTTGACTCAAATAAAATGAATATGCACAAACACACACACACACACACACACACACACACACACACACACACACACACACACACACACACACACACACACACAGAGAGAGAGAGAGAAACACACAATACAAACTGACAGTAAACTTAATGTCAGTGTTTTTGTTTGAAGCTAGGAATTCACTATGTAGGTCAGAAGGAGAATAAAAAGGACAAAAAATTCTTGGGTCAGTATCCTGAATAATTCATCTTTTTTCTCTTTGTGCTTCTCTCACTGACTAGCACACTCGTGTTAACACAAAGATAGGCTTGGAAGTAGTAGTTAAATGCTCCCTGAGAAGTTACATGTCCTCAGGGAGCATTTAACTTGAACACTCAGCTCCAATAAGCTTCGAGCAAGCTGCTAAATCACCAGCGTTTCAAAATTAACATAAGTTTAAAATTCTGCCTTTTTTTTTCTATGAAGAAATCGCATACATTTGCTTCTGAGGAACAGCTTTGTATGCTTCTCTGTGGTCAAGAGCATCCTGTGATGTCTGAGACGAAAAAAGGGGAACCCACAATATTTCAGCGATGTACGGTGTTGCTGAAAGATTGACGTCTATACTCTAAGGGCATACTTGGATGACCTCATAGACACATACAAGCTGGTGGCACAGGATATCCTGCTGTAGGCGTCAGCCTAGGAAAGAGGAAGTGCAATCTTCAGAGGCTCAGGGGAGAAGCGCTTAACTTATAACATCCTGGATGTGAGATGAAAATACAGTTAAGACACATCATTCAACTACCATTCTTTAACGGGTTTATTCGCAAAATATAATGTTTATCAGGTTGTAATAAACATATCACACAAGAACAATGTTTTAAAATGTATTTAAGGGTTTCCAGCCAGGATTCAGAGTTCACCATAGCACAGAGACAGCACTAGTGAAAGTCACATGATCTTTTCACAGCACTCGATTACGAACTTATCTCCGTACTTATATTATAGCTCTGTCCCTATCCCCATTGTATTGCTTTCCCACCCAACCAGTCAAGATAAATGGTTGCCCTCCAGAATCTGGGTCCACCCACCAGAGTCTGGGTCTTGCAAAGTTTCTTCCTCAATGAGGGAGTTTTTCCCTGCCGCTATCGCTTATGCCAGTTCTGGAAGGCTCTGTTGGGTTTCTGTTTGTTAAAGTGCTTTGAAATGTCTGCTGATGTGATTCATTCATTCATTCATTCATTCATTCATTCATGTTCTTCCACTTCATCCACTGTGGCAGGTTGCAGGGAGCTGGAGCCAATCCCAGCTGGCTTAGAGCATGGGGCGGGGGAAACTCCTGGTGCGACGCCAGTGCATCACAGAGCCACACATACATGCATGCACACACTCACACCTATGGTCAATTTGGGACCGGCCAATTAACCTGAAGTGCATGTTTTTGGAGGTGGGAGGAAGCTGGAGAACCAGGAGAGAACCCACACAGACATGGGGAGAACATGCAAACTCCGCACAGAGCGGGACTTGAACCCAGAACCGCCTTGCTGATCGGCGACAGCGCTACTCACTGTGCCACCATGCCGCCTGCTGTTGTGATTAAGCGCTTTATTAATAAATGTTGATTGATTGATTGATTGATTGATTGATTGATTGATTAATTGGTCATAGTAATAGAGCTCAGAGAGTGTTTCACACAATTGATATTAGGATTCAGTTACAGAGGCTGGAGCACTCAGTTGGCGTTAGAGAATCTGCATCAAACTGGTTTAGGTAAATTTTAGTTGATAGATCTCAGTTTGTATATGTTCATGATAACTCTTCCACATACACAAAAGTTAGATAATGGAGTTCCACAGGGTTTGGTGCTCTGATTTTATTCAGACCTCATATGCTTCTTTTGAGCAACATTATTAGAAACACACTAAGTGCACTAGACTGAAGTTTGATCTGGACAAAGTGCGAGATCCTGAGGTGGCAGAAGCCTTCAGAGCGATGTTAGGAGGGAGATTTGCACCACTGCTTGTCGAGGTTTGCTATTGGACCCAAATGCGCAGAGGTTAGGTAAAAGGGAAAAAGGGATTTATTTAACGACTGAGATGAGATGATTGACCAGATGATCAGGCTGAACAGGTGAATCAGCAGGAGAAGAGAAGGCAGGTGGCTGGAATGGTAATAGTCAAACAGGCAGCTGACCGGAACTGGAACACGGAGAGAACAGAATTATCAAAAAAAAAAAAATCAAGGTGCAAGTTCAAGAGAGAGCCAAGGTGCAGATACTGACAAGCAGTACAAACGAACTGGTGATGAATGGTGGAAAGCTGGTCCTCAAGAAGGTCTGTAGATTGGTGATTAGTCACAGGTGTGCTGCTCTGCTGCCAGGAACAGCCACATCCCGGTAGGCGGAAACTATGAGGGACTCAGAAGAGGGAGAGAGAGAGAGAAGCAGCTGTACATCCTGACACTGCTCACCCTGGGCGCAGAAGAAATTGATGTCAATACCATGACCACCACTTTGAGCACAGTCGTAACCGAAACAGCCACAGAGATTCTTGGCAAACTCCGCCCAAAGAAAAAACCTTGGGTCACTAATGAACTGCTAGACTTGTGTGACAAGCGGAGAGCCCTGAAGAAGAGTAAAAACTCACCTGAAGGATCTGACGCCTATAGAGAGATCAACAAGAGCGTCAAGAAAGGCATGCAGTCAGCAAAACAGAACTGGATTGAGGGAAAATGCCAAGAAATTGAGAACAGCCTGAATGCCAACAACACCAAGAATGTATATCAAACTGTTTAAGAGCTAACAAAACCAAGGCAGACCAGAGTCTCTGCAATCCAAAGTAAGACCGGTGTATGCCTATCGGAAGAACAAAAGATCTTGGACAGATGGACTGAATACTGCTCTGAACTCTACAACCACACTCGAAGCGGCGATCCAACAGTCTTGGCATGTCCTCAATCGATGGAGGAAGAAGACACACTCCCTATCCTTCGTGAAGAAGTTGAGGCAGCAGTGCGAACACTGAAAAAGGGAAAAGCAGCGGGAGTGGACAACATCCCAGGAGAGCTTGTGCAAGCAGGGGGACAAGCCATGATTGACACTCTCACCATCCTTTGTAACAAAATCTGGCAGAGTGGGGAGTGGCCTACATCATGGACCCAGTCACTCATCATCACAATTCCAAAAAAAGGCAATCTACAACTGTTACAAAACCACCGCACCATCAGTCTCATTAGCCATCCCAGCAAAGTCCTTCTGAAGATCTTACTGAATAGGTTAAAACCTCAAGCTGAACTGATCATAGCTGAAGAACAGGCTGGATCCAGGGCAGGGCGGAGCACCACAGAACAAATATTCAACTTAAGGATTATCAGCGAGAGATATCTGCAGCATTAACAACATCTCTACCATGTGTTTGTAGACTTCAAGAAAGCGTTTGACCGGGTATGGCATGCAGCACTGTGGACAACCATGAGAAAATACAACATCAGCCCTAACCTTGTCAGAGTCATACAACATCTGTACAGCAAAGCCACCAGTGCAGTTCTCTACAACAGAGCCATCGGAGACTGGTTCAAGACAACAATTGGAGTGCGCCAAGAATGTCTTATCTCTCCCATACTCTTTAACATCTTTCTTGAGCGTGTTATGGCGGATGCCTTGGTGGACCACGAAGGAAGTGTCAGCATAGGAGGTAGACCAATTACAAACATTTGTTTTGCTGACGACATCGACTTGCTTGCTGGAGAAGAAAACGAACTTGCCAGCCTAATTCATAGGCTTGACAACACCTCGAGAGCATAAGGTATGGAGATCCATGCCGACAAAACAAAAATCATGACCAACAACAACAATGGCGTTCTCTCTGACATTGAAGTCAATGGACAGGCATTAGACTGTGTGTTGAGCTTAAAGTACCTCGGAGCAATTGTGTCCGATGAAGGATCAAAGCAGGAAGTCCTTGCCAGAATTGCTCAAACGACTGCAGCCCTGGCAAAACTGAGGCCCATATGGAAAGATAATAACATCAGTCTGGCATCAAAAGTGAGACTGCTGCCCTCACTTGTCACCTCAATCTTTCTCTACGCTTGTGAAACATGGAATCTTACAGCAGAGCTGCAGAGGAGAATACAGAGTATGGAGATGAGATGCTACAGAAGACTTTTGGGTATCTCCTACACCCAACATGTCACTAATGAGGAAGTCCGTCAAAAGATCAGACAAGCCATCAGCCCACATGATGACCTCCTATCCACTGTCATTAAGCGGAAACTGAGGTGGTACGGACACGTCACCAGATCCTCAGGCCTTGCAAAGACCATCCTGCAAGGACCCGTACAAGGTGGCAGAAGAAGAGGGAGGCAAAAGAAAAGATGGGAAGATAACATCATAGAATGGACTCACTTGAAACTCAGTGAGGCAATGAGAGCTGCCGAAGACAGAGAATGATGGAGAGAGCTGGTCAGCAGATCGTCTGTGGTGCCCCAACGACCCTCCGGGGTTACGGGATAGACGAGACAAGAGACGATTAGAAACACTATGTAAAATTCCACTGCTATGCAGATGACACACAACTATATCTGGATTACTGCAACTCATTACAACTCAATCATCACAGCAGCTTGGCTCTAACAAATTCAGAGATCACATTTCCCCTGTTTAAGCATCTCTGCTTTGGGTCCCTGTAAAATCCTGAATAGAATTTAATATACTTTTCCTCACTTTTAAAGACCTTAACCTCCAGGCCACACCATATCTTGAAGAGTTCATTGTGAAATATTGCTCCAAACATATTGCCATATTGGTCAAAACATGAAGGCTAACTTGTGGTAAGCAGATAGGAGTTTTCCGTTATCAAACTCCTTTATTGTGGATTGAGCTCCCTAATGGGTTCATGAGGCAGACATCATCTTAACGTTCACTGAAGACTACGGTTGAGCTGGGTACTCATTTCAGATGAGTATCTGGTACGGATAATGCATTTTTGACGAGTACGAGCATGACACAAATAGAACTCGTCCATACTTTTTTCTTTTCCTTCAGCACTGTTTGTGCTAAAGGAAAATCCTCACAATCTGTCATGTAGTGGTACAGAAGACTACAGTGTCGCTTGTTAGTTATGACAGCTTGCGACACTGCTTTACGGCAAGACTGTAGGTGTGTGACGTAATGCCTGCGTGGTTTGTTGTGTGCAAGCCCGCTCCTGGACATGTTCTGTTTCGAACTGTTAATAACGGCCTGTTATGTAAAGTATAATTTCCACTTGTCATTCTACATAGCCAGCAATCCCCAACCTTTTTTGCACCACGGACCAGTTCCATCTAAGACTATGTTTTCACAGACCGGCCTTTATTTGCTCGATAATTGTTAATGACGGCAGGATGGCTGTAGTCTAATAATGAATCATCCGCAGTGGTTTTATGTAAAATGCAGACATCAACAGACAATAAATAACCTTTTTTTCATAAATTGATAATCAACATCTCTGTAAAGGAAATAATTGTAAGAAATAATTATATTAGAAACTCGATTCAAATGACTGCACTGATGAGGTTTATTTTGAAATATAGCGACTTACAATCAGTGCATTCAACGTAGGATAAATACTGATCATTTCCAATAAAAGTATGAACAAATCAATCAAATAATGACAGTTACAGTAATGACAATTTGATTGGGGACCACTGTTCTAGGCGTAGGGGAGACTATGACACCTGAAGTGTGTTCTGAATGTCCGGTCTACTCCGCAGTTTGGTTTTCTTTGTGGTCACTGCAGAAAATCCCACTTGTGGGCGCTTAATTTAGGGGTAATGGCTGGTAACCTGTCACGTGACTGAGACCTGTCAAGCTGGACAGACGCATGCATTCGTCTGTGTGTCATTCCGCTCTTTTCAAAATGAAACATCTTTAGACTAGTAATCAATGAAAAAAAGAAAATCAAACTTTCTGTGCCGCCCAGTACCCAATGTCCTGCCACCTGGTACCGGGTTGCGACCTGGTGGTTGTGGAACACTGACATAGACAGATGTAATAGAGTATCGGGTAATTTTTCAAAATAAAACATTTTTCAGGCTTCGAAATAAATAAAACAGAAGTAATGTCAATTATTTTTTCTTTCTGTGCGGCCCGTTAGAAAATGACCCAAGGACCGGTATCGGTCTGCGGCCAGGGGTTTCGGGACCCCTGCGCATAACTGACTGTCTTAACACTCTGTGATTGGCCAGTCACATACAGCGCCCGCCCCTTCCTACAGATACACATCACTGGTTTTCTTCAGCTTGCCTCTATTCTGGTCTGTTTAAGGTTACTTGGTGAACTTGTTTGCACAGACAGAGCTGAAAACTGCTTGTGTCTCATCGGTCACTGCCTCCATTCCAATTGTTTGTTTGTTTTTTTATTTTACCTACTTGCTCTTAGTTTGATACTTTCTCACTTCAGTTCAAATTAATAATTTATTTACTATATAGATATTTTAACTGTTACATAACACTCACACACTTGTGCTCTCTCTATCTCGCTGTCTCACTCTAAAAATAAAAAAAATAAAATAAAATTAGAAAGTTGTGTTGAATATGACAATTCTTGTTCATGCATATTTTGTTGTTCATAATTTCCTATTGCATGTGTTGTATTCATTAATGTACTTAAGGTTCTGCGTTCATAAAAAACTTGGTCTGTAAATAGCTCCTCTGCTATTGTGATCAAAAGCATTAAATCTCAGTTCTGAGGCTGTTCTATAAATATGTTTTCATAAACTTAAGAATATTCATGTTCTGAATTAAAAACTTGTTCTGTAAATAGTTCACTTACTTTTGTGTTCAAAAACATTGATTTTAAATCTTAATTTTGAGGCTGTTCTGTAAATAATTAAAATAAACAATAAATGTAGCAACCTCTGATCAATCCATATCAATTACAGACTTAAAATAATATACTGTTTTAAGCCCCACCCATTTCCGGTCAAATCACACCCCACTTACGGTTTAAGTCCCGCCTATTATGAGTACAGATACGGATACAGATAATATAGATGGTTGAACAGATACAGAGACAGATACAGATAGTGGTGTATTCGCTCATCCCTAGTTGTAATTAATTCTGTCATGTAGAGACTGCATTAGGCAGCTAAGATTTTAGAGTTCCTTGACAAGAGGGCTAAAAAGGGTTTTGCACAAGTTGCAACTACTATTCCAATGAAAGAGCTCGCTATAGATGTAGGGAAAGAGGGGAAACCCGATGTCTTGAGCAGATGGGAGATAGAACAATGGGAGAACTGTGACATGATGGGATTCCCCTCCAATCCCCAGGCCAACAGAGACAGACAGCCAGCAGTGACAGCAACATATGTACACACAGCGTGCTTGTCATATACAGGAACAAGAACTGGGGGACACACGTTTGTCTGTGCACAGAGGGATTATTGTTACGTTGTTGTCATCTGTACGTCAACAACAAAATCTCCTGCACAAGGAAGCTGCACTATCTGACAGGATTCTCATTCTTTTCTGGTTTTGATGGGATTTAGAACATGTAACTGCTGATGTGATGAGCGGTAAACACATTGTGTAAGCTTGTCTGACCTTACACAACAGCCCTACATATTTCCATGCACACAGATACACACAAAGTCATGCATGTTCTCACCCACATTATCTAACTGTTGAGAAGGGGGTCATGAAGAGGTCTGCTGCTCTGCCTTGTGTACTGATTATTTCTCTTCTTTGTTCCGTAGCCTGAGCTTTCTCTGTTAGGATGTGCAACTGGCTGATTCCTACACCCCAATCCCTAAATTGGACTAGTTTGATTAGTTGTTGTCTTTTTACAACATAGGGATACAGTTGTCAGTCTGTCCATCTGTCCACTTGTCTAATCATTTCATTTGTCCACAATATTTTTTTTGGGGGGGGTGGGGCAGTGGCTCAGTGGTAGAGCATGTGGTAGAGCGGGTCGTCCAATGCTCTGAGATCAGCGGTTCGATTCCCGCTCCCACCCAACAAAAACACCCAGATGTGAGCCGACAGTGGGAAGCGTCAGCTCACCTCCGGAGCACTGCCAAGGTGCCCTTGAGCAAGTTGCCATCCCCCTTACAAGTTACTCATATGGGCGCACCAGAAAGGAGCTGCCCGTCACTCTACCACACCTGCATATGCACAGGCCCCCTATGTGTGTTTGTGTGTTCAGGGCCTTTACACATATATACAGTATATGCATGATAGTCAACTAAATTGAGTGTGCCACTAATTTCCCTGCTGGGATCAGAATCAACATATAAAATAAATAAAAAAATAATTAAAAAATATATCTGTCGTTCACAGGTTATCTAAATTCACCAAACTCCCCACGTTTTAACATGACCATTAACTGTCTGTTTTTAATCTGAATCTGCATCTGAATTATCATTATTGTCATTCTTTTAGCATTTGACCAGTGTTTCTGCCTCCCTCTTACTCCATAATGGTTTAATACTTCCTGCCTTGATCCCTAGCGCTACTGTTTATGCATTCGTATTGGGCCTCCAAGAACTTTTTAACTGTTTGACATTTTGCCACAGGTTTCAAACTTAAAGATAACAAACTGAAAATATTTTTAAGAATCAACAACATGTGAGACACAATCGTGAAGTCGAACCAAATTTTTTCAACCTTTTACATTGTGTTTACAAATAAAAAACTGAAAAGTAGGACGTGCAAAAGTATTGGCACCGTTCCCTCAGCTCAGCTAACCAACTCCAGAAGTTCCCTGATAACTTCTGAATGATCAAATACCTAAATGACTAACAATGACAAACAGAGTGCACCTGTGTGTCATTTGGTCTCAGTTTAAATGCACCTGCTCTGTGATGGTCTCAGACATCTGTGAAAGGAACACTGGAGAACAAACAGCCTCATGAAAACCAAAGAACACACCAGGCTGGTCCGGGATAAAGTTGTGGAAATGTTCAAAGCAGGAATGGGATACAAGAAGATCTCACAATATTTAAATGTCTCCTGGAGCACTGTGTGAGCAATAATATCAAAATGGAGAGAGCCTAAAACCACTGCAAACCTACCAAGACCTGGCCATCCCTCTAAACTTTCAGCCCAAACAAGGAGAGAACTAAGCAGAGAAGCAACCAAGAGGCCCATGATCACGCTGGATGATCTGCAGACATACACAGCTGAGGTGGGACGATCTGTCCATAAGACAACTATTAGTCGTACTCGGCATAAATCTGGCCTTCATGGAAGAGTGGAAAGAAGAAAGACAATTCAGCTGGTTTACTAGAACCTGGTTTAGATAAAAAATGAACTTTTAAATGGATTAGATTACTGTAGATTGATAGATACTGTAGATGGTGCTGTAGATGGTTGGTAGGTAGGTAGGTAGGTAGGTAGGTAGGTAGGTAGGTAGGTAGGTAGGTAGGTAGGTAGGTAGGTGGGTGGGTAGGTGGGTAGGTAGGTAGGTAATAAAAATGACAAAATATCCACTTCTCAGACAAATAATGTACACGATAAATACTGGATAAATAAACACAGGAGAAAAAAAAACACAATACAGGACAGGACAGACCACAAGACATATTCTACACTAACAGGACGGATACTACACTAACAGGACATTTACTACACTAATGGGACATTTACTAGAGTAGAAGTAAAAAGAGTCTAAGATAAAATAGAATAAAGTAACAGATAGCAGGAGGCCCACCTGGTGGGCAAGGTACATCCCCCTTATGTCATCATCCCAATTTCACCATGAACATCACAACATCTTGGTCCCACGACACTGTAGCACAGGCCAACAGGCCATCTCCTCCCCTCCAGTTAAATGCTTGTTGACCTTGCCGTGCCCCCTTCCCCCATCCTCTTGTAGGAATCATTGTACCCCCTGATGGCAAGGGGCACAAAGGAAGACCTCAGCCTCTTTTCTGTGTGACAGCAGTCTGCCACTGAAGGAGTGCATCTGCTGGGAGAAGATGGTGTGCAGGGGGTGGCTGCCGTTACTCATGATAGCCCTGGCTATCATGAGAAGTGTCTCCACAAAGTCCAGGCTCTGACCGACAACTGAACCTGTCTGCAGATGAGTCTGTTCAGACGTTCCATGTCCCAAATTATACTTTGTAAAAGACCACATTTGGATCCCATTTAAGAACTGTGAGAATAATTGTTTTTTTTGTAGTAGGTAAATCTTAAAATCTGCTCATTCTTATTGAACTTCGTGATGTGCTATAAAAACAGGGACATAATATCAATAGATTGTATCATGCAATAGACTGAATGATGATCATGATGATCAAATTACAGTTTTACTGAGATTGTAGTAGAAGACAAAGCAGGTCGTTTTTGAACAGGCCCTCTGAAGAGCTGGCTTCTCATCCGAGGTGTACCCCAGCTCTCACCCATAGCCAGCTGAGACAGGATCCAGCAGACCTGTGACCCGTGAGGTAGATCAGTGGGTGAAGACGAGACGATTGCAATTGGTCAGATGGATGGTTTCTAAGCGATATAGTTTTTAGCCAGTTAGAGGAATGAGGATCAAAGTTTGTTCTTGTGTTTAAACAGCTACTTTCTAATTTGCTACAAATAAAACAATACAAAAAGGCATAGCCGATATGCTTTTCCCTCTTATCCAATTATGGCACTCTTTGCCATAATGGAACCGAGCAAAATGGTAAACAATCTATATTAAAATACGGTGTCCATTTGTTTCCTCATCATTCTTATTTACAATTCTATCAAATAAATATTTATAAAATTCATTGTTATTTAATTATAAATGCACTGGCGGGAACTCATGGAAATTCCACGATAAAACATTAATATCAGACTTTGTGTTTTTTTTTTTCTTCGCCGTCACAAGAAGACAAACCGCTGTGTCTGACGAAACCGTAACAGCTCTGTGTGTGTGAGATGGACAAACACGAGGATGTTACGGTCGGGTAGATTCCGGCTTTGTGAGTTTGCTCCTGGTGAATAAAGCATTAGGGTTCCCCACACTACAAAAGAATATAAACCGCTAAGTTCGACGAAGCCAAAATGGCTCCGTAAGTGAGAGACATGGACAGATGTGAAGACCGGAGCTAACCCGGCTAGCAACCCGAACTTCCGGGTAGACGCTGAAAGGTCACTGCGTGAGGTTTTCGAGCGAGCTTATTCAAATATATAGTTGGGGATTGCGTGTTATACAATAAAGCTCATTGGTGACCCTGTTTTAGTCATGTTCTGCATCAGTGATTTTCTTCTCACTGAACTGTAAGTAATGTCAACAAAGGGACGTCCACCAGCAGGATGGAACACACTACATGCATGCCAGGGGAGCGTTATCATGTGCTATATATAAACAAAGCACAGACCTAGATACACACAAATGCACACAAACCCGCTTGGCTAGGACATGCACATAGCATGTAGTGGTGAGCTGTATGTGAGTGTATGTATGTGAATGTATGAATCAATACATTTAATTAAAAAAAATATCTTCAGCAATGAAAAAAATTAACATTGTTTCAACAAATAATTAGCATCCCTTTAATTCAACATTTGGTGTTCTCTGTTTGGCAGTGTGTGGATTTTTTTTTTTCTTGGGTTCTTGGGTGATTTAGCTATAGCGTCCTTCTATCTGCTCTTATGTTCTCCTGTCTTAGGGTTGAACACATAACACTGTCAAAATAAAATACCCCTGTCTGATCCCGGTGGCTCACTCCTAATAAACTGATACTGATTTGGCACAGTGGGCAGCACAATGGCACAGTGGGTAGTGCAGTTGCCTCACAGGAAGAAGGTTTTGGGTTTGATTCCTTTCTCTGTGGAGTGTGTATGCTCTCACTTTTTCTGCATGGGTTCTCCTTATGTTTTCAAGCTTCCTCCAACATTCAAAAACATACAATTTAGATGAATTGATCACTCCAATTTATTTTCAAGTGTGAATGTGGATGAGTGTTTGTCTTTAATGCGGCCCTGGAATGAGCTGTCGTCTTGTCCAGGGTGTACCCCGCCTCTTGCCCCTAGCCAGATGATAAAGGCTCCAAGGCAAGGCAGATCAGCGACTGTAGATGAGGTGATTATGATTGTTTGAGAATGAATTGGCAAAATTCAATCCTTGCATACCCTTGTATTGTATATTTTGTTATTATTTTTGGGGATGCATAAACGTCGTGCTGGGATGCACAAATTTTGCTTGAAGCGCATCCCAGGGATGCACTACTTTCTTGAGGTAAAATGAACTCTGTGGAACCTTAACATACTTGTTCAGTCTACCATGTCAAAGAGCGACAGCAGTACATTATGTGTTCTGTATGTAAATGTGAGCTTTGAATGTTCTGCTTCATCATTTCAGTGCTGTAAATTGTGTGTTGTCAACCATAAAAGCTTCTATACATGTTTGCGTGTTTGTCCACATTTCTCTTTTTAGCCCCCGGCACACAGTGTTCATGTTGTCTTCTCTTTGCTCCCTTCCCTCTGTCCATTTCATTACATCTACCCTTCCTTCTGTCAGTGTGTTCCTCAGCTCTCCATCCCATCTGCATCACTCGTTACGTTTGTCTTGTCTTTAACCCAAATTGTCTTTACTCCAGCTGTTGGTGTAAGTCTGTGCCTGTTTCCTCTTCTTCGTCCCTCTTTGATTCTGAAAAGTGTAACCTACTTAAAGCACAGCTGTGTGATAAATAATGGAGGAGAGACGTCTACTATCAGTGCCTCTATCAGCTGGATCCCAGCTTTGATCTCAGGTCCTCTCCCTGGAAATGTAAGTTTCACTTCACCTCCTCTCTCCTGTCATCTTCACTCCTCTGACTACTAAGCTATAGAGTTTTACTGGCTAAAGGCCTCCAGGGGGCGCTCTAGTAGTAGCTTGATTGTGGGTTACGCTGTCCCCGCACAGCACTGGTTGAGTTCCGTTTAGTGCGTAGTTTGCATGTTCTCCCCATGAGTTCCCTCCGGGTTCTCTGCACCTCTAGTGGATTGGCCGGTCTCAAATTGCCCACACTCACACTTACACCGAACATGGCGCACCAGCATCATGCTTGGAATGTGCCCTGCCTCTTGCCCCAAGTCCACTGGGTTAGGCTCCAGCAACCCCGCGACCCGCAACAGTGGAAGAAGCGGATAGTGAAAATGAATGAATGAATGAATGAATGAATGATTGAATGAATGAATTTTGCACATCTTGTAGGCTCCTTTCGATGGGAAACACACAGAGAAAGCCACATGATTCAGTTTTTAAGTTAAAGACAATCTGTCTGCTTGTCGAAGGAGGAAACAGCCGCAAGCCATAAACTTGACATCAATGAATTGATGGTGAGATGTTGGAGATGGCAGCGTTGTTTTACTGCTGTGTTACAGGCACTGCTCTGGTTATATCTCATGTAACAACACCTCAACACCTGTGGCTTATATTCAGGTGTGCTCAGAAGTCCAGAATTTATGGTACATTTTTCAGCAAAAAACAATTCAGAAAATGGGTTATTGACTTAAATGATCAATTATTAAGGTTTTTTTCCCCCAATATATTTCTTCTATTGAAAAGTCAATATGGAATTTAACAATTTTCATTCAAAAAAGCACCTTACTGGGGACATTTGCTTGATTTTTTTATCTTAAACTTTTGATGCGTATGGCATACATTTTGCCAAGAATGTGAGTTTTTTGAAGGAATTTTGTAATGTCACTCTCAGATCCCACAATAAGTCAATAGTTCTCTTTACACAGTATTTTGACACCCAGCATGTAGGACAAAATGTCCTTAAATCTATCATCACAGCTTCAAATGGCAGTTTTGCATCATCAGCCAGTTGTTCAACAGCGGTGAAATGTGTTTATGAATAATGCAGAGGGGTGTGTAAAGAAAGAAATGTGTGTGTGATTATACTTATGGGTATCTGACTATTCGGATTTAATTTATGTAAAGCAGTAACTACACTTTGTCCCCGTTTCTTATCAGGGACTTGATTTAAAAATCATAAATGAAACCTAAGAAATTTAGTAACAGCACATGTATTTAGATTCATTTTTGATGATTATGCCTCAAAATCAGTTGAGTTGCTGATTACTGACATTTTACTGTGCAAAAAAATCAACTTAGTATTTATTATATGTAACTTTTCTGTAGACTCATTTAATTGACTCTTCCCTTCTGTGCACATTACTTTGCAAATGTATTTTAAAAAGTGCAACAAAATAGACAATTTTCTGACTAACTGAATATGTTCTTATAGTTTGGAGATATTTCAGTATTACACCTTAGAATCCAGTAGAGAACATGTCTTTAGGCTGATGCACAAGTACTTTAGATAAACAGCTACCATGTGGACAGCTAAGTAGTGCTGCATCTACAGGAGCTGATGCATCACACACAGCTCCTGCAGATGTGATTCCAACCTGCGCCTGTCTCTATGATGTATGAAGTGATTATCTTATGGTTGACGATGGGTCACAGGAGGGCGGATGGATAGGTGTTCATCCAGCTCACATCTACTCCTCTCAGCTGCTCAGAACTTCATTTATTTCAGTGTATGTCAGTAGTTCCTCAGTAGTCCACCACTGAGCTGCTGTGATGGATTCTCATTAAAATGTTTATTCATACCTTTGGGTGCAGATGTTTTTCCTTTATCTGCTGCATTCACATTTAACGCATTTCACACTTAACTCATCCGAATCTCCATCTTCATCCTCCGCTTGTCCTTTGTTGCGCCCCGCCTACCTCCAACCCATTTTCACCTCTCCCCTGCCCCTAGGAGTCCCATAGATTTAATGTCCTCTATTGATTAACAGTCAGCAATGAATGTGATGTTTCCCCTTTCTCTGCTCATATTTTATCCCGCAGCTAATCAATACAGGGACACCTCAGAGCAAGGACATGGGCTCACTTACAGCAGAGCATTTAAGACATATGTGTGTGTGTGTGTGTGTGTGTGTGTGTGTGTGTGTGTGTGTGTGTGGTGTGTGTGTGTGTGTGTGTGTGTGTGTGTGTGTGTGTGTGTGTGTGTGTGTGTGTGTGTGTGAGGGAGAACGAGGGATGTACTATATTCCACATTCATGTATGACCACTTGCTAACATCTACACTTGTACTATAAATGAATCTGCACGCTAATTGAGTAATTCAGTGATTGTTCGATGGCCGTCATGGACGGAATATGTCTTTATTGTGGTTTTAACTGCAGCCTGTATTTTGAAGAGGGACAAACGATCCTGTCTTAAACAGATGATGAGAGGATCACAAGGTCAACCAGAGATGTGTGTTGCGTTGACGTTTCATGCCCGATACAGGAAGATGACCTGCAGATAAATACCCATACCGAACTGAAATGTGGCTTTAATCTCATCGCCCCAGGAGGACCAGGAGAACATGGGGTGGATGTGAGAACATCTCTTCTTAAAGCCAGGAAAATAAGTGAGCTGCAGAATTCAGAATGTGACACAGTCCTGGGGCGTGATGTCCATTCTGGAGGACAGATCACTGTCCCCAGTCAGGAGACTATTGACCACATCCAGTGCTGCATGGCCACAGATCTGGGTGTCACTCAGGACACCATAGCCGACCCTTACATAGGGGGCCCACCGACTCCTGAAACACACTGGGCCCAGAAAACTGGGCCCAGTTTAGGAGTGTTTGTGGGGGATCTTGGGAGATTTCTTAAAGTTGTAACCACAGGGGTCTTGCTTTATGTGATGTGGAAAAGGCTCACACTGCTTCCACACCCTTAGAGATATAATTTTTTAGAGAGAAATCTAAAGATACATAATAATGGATGAGTGTAGTTACACAATGAGATTAGAGGAGGCTAAGCAATCCATCAGGAAGGAGATTGTTCTAATCACAGTGATGTAAGGACGCCAAAACAAGTTGTTACGTTAGTTGAGGGGGTTAACTCAACACCAACACCTGACTCAACACCAATTGTTGAGTCAGGAGGCGTGTGGGCAGCAGGTAGGTGGAGCTTGTGTCACTCATCAAACTGGAGAGAGAAAGAGATTTCATTTTTAAAATTAAATTTATTCATGAAGTTGGTATTACAAGATAGTTACGTTAACAAACATCTAACCATTAACAACATCTAAGAGAGATTCCCTCTAACATGAACACACACTTGGAAAAAAAGTCATTTGAAATGTGGGCAAAATATACTTGAATTAAACCAAACAGTGACTGAACATGAGTTAGAGAGACAGAGAAAGATGTTTGATTTTTTTTTTTATCATCATGTCAAATTACAAGTCAAATTACACAGAATCCAAAAGACATTCATGTAAAGAGGATTTTCAATAGTACTGTGCGTTTGCTCTTAACATTCATCAAACTCCACAATCATCTCTTCTACAATCATCTTCTACAATCATGTATTTTACCTTTTTCCTTAGTTTTTTTTCAATCCATTAAAACTCTTGGTCTATAAAAACTGGTTCACCACTTCTTGTTTTACTTCTCATATAAAAGCTGACGCTGACCAGAAACATGTTAAGGTCAAGAAATTTTTTTTCTACTTTTGCCCTTGAACCTTTTGTGTCTTGCAGGAATTTTTTTTTTTTTTTTAATCTTTTGCGAAACATATTTTTCTGTTACGGCCTTTTTCAGACTGTTGTCATTTTCGTGGTCAGAGCTACTTGTATCAGGAGGTGTCTCAGGTGTTTCTTTATCAACTTTATTCATACTTGTGTTAGTGTTTTCCCTTGTAAGAGCTATATTTAAGAATTCCTCGTCTATCACAATATCATCATCCTCCACGTCCTTTCCTGCAGACTCTACTACCCTGGCGGCTGTCTCTCCGGCCCCCTCAGCCTCCGTGGTATTCTGTGGAGGGAGGAAGAGAGAGGGAGAGAGAGAAAATGGGAGAGAGAGAGAGGGGGGGGAGAAAGGAGGGAGGGGGCGTCGGGTGCAGATCAGAGGTTACCACAGGACACCGCTGCTTTGCTGCCTGTTCGGCTGTCGGAGTGAGACTCGTACACCCACCAGCCCGGTCGTGTGGACTCTCCTCACCCGTGGATGCCCCCCGTCTCGATCACACGGCGACAAGTTGAGAGCCCAGTGTCTCTCACGACAGGAGCGTTTACCGTCACGGACTGTGAGACGGAGAGACGCCGCTCTTCCTCTCTACTTTTGGGCTGCATTGTTGACCGCAGGACGCTGACGGACATGGAGGGGTAGTCGGTCAGCGAGGGGGCTGCTCGCCTGCTGGGGGGTGGAGGCGACACGTCGGTGTCACGTTAGGATTTGAGCTACTATAAAACGAAAAACGAGGAGCCAAAGCTGTGAACGGTGGTGACGTTCTTTCCGGAACTCTTCAAACATCAGCGGACACACACACACAGACACACACACACGCACGCACGCACACACACACACACACACACACACACACACACACACACACACACACACACACACACACACACACACACACACACACACACACACACACACACACACACACACACCAGGGAGTCGGCATTAGAATTCAGGGTGATAGTTCCTTTGTCGGATTTTGCGGTCCTGCCGTGAACGCAACTCCATCGACTGCTGGGTGAAGTCACATGTAGCACCGGGTCGGAAACACGGACACGACGTTTAATTTATTCCGATAAAATCAAAGCGAATTAACGGGGACGACAGAAGGCTGAAAGGTCACCGGGGACGGTCCCGTCTCTCCCCCCTCCGCCCCCCATCAGTCTGTCATGAAGATGTGAACTCTTCCTCCCTCCCCTGCTCTCTCTCTCCGCCGTCCAGGACGCTTTGATCCCCCCCGGCTGTTCTCTACACACACATCAAACGCTCCTCCCGCTTCTCGGGGATGTACGAAAGCGTGGATGTGGTGAGTTTGAGTCCCGGCTCCGGGTCCTTTCTGGGCATGGATTACTACCACCGACCCCCGGGACTGGGGCAAGAGAAGGGGCTCCTGTCCGTGGTTGGAGGACTCCAGCGTCAGTTCGCAGGTTCCCTGGTGACCGGCAGGCACTGGAGCGGATCCAGCCACTGTGAGTAATGCAGAAATTAATCCAGAATAAGATGTTTCCTTTCAGACATGCACGCATGAGCTGATACAGTGTGCTGCTTCCATTGTTTCAATTAAAGATAGGCTCCAGCAACCCCCTTGACCCTGGACAGGAGAGGAGGTTCAGAGAATGAATGAATGAATGAATGAATGAATGAATGAATGAATGAATGAATGAATGAATGAATGAATGAATGAATGGTTTCTTCATCAGAGGTGTTGTGAAAGTGTGATGTTATGAGTGTTATAAATTGGAGTGGGTGAATCTAGAGGGAACCTCCATGTTACTAACGTCCGTGTCCTTCAGCAGTGATCTTCTACCCTCGTTATTGTTCTCTGTTGTCTATCCCAACAAACCCTCTGGTTGCAGGTTTTTCAATGAGTGACTCAAATGACCTCAGGTCAGCCGCTGCCTGCTCGCCTTTACCATAGCCGACCCTTCCTGACCTCAGGCTCAGGATTTCTTTGTTTACAGCTAGTCGTCATGAAGCAGTCTAGTTTATTCATTAATCAGTGGATTCAACAAGTGATCTGATCAACAATTGTTCATCAGTGTCATTTTCAGGCAAACATTACCCAATTTTCTGCTTTATAATGTGAAGTTTTATCACATTTATCACATGAGTCAAATGCATTTCTGCTTTTATGTGATAAATATTTTTCTTTTGGTTATGAATCATCAAAGAAACATGCTAAAACATCAGTTTGGATTTATTATTGATCAGTATTTTTCAGTTTTCTTTACTGAACAAACCGCCGCACAAATGAATGAACTAGTTGCAGAGGAAGAGTTAAGTGTCACAGACGCACTGAGTTACTTAGTAGTTAAATGCTTGCACACAATGTTACTGCTGTGTTAAAAGCTGTGCATGACTGGAAAATAATAAGACAAAAATAAAAAGCATTATAATCAATAATCATGTCTTCTCCAGCCATTAAAGCCCCCTTTTTCAGTTATAACCTCATTCTTATTCTGACAGTATTGTTCTCAGTTCAGTTTGTGAGGTTGAAGTTGTTGTGTGGGTGAGAAATATATCAGTCATTCTATAAAAGGTGTTTAAATAGTTAAGCTTTTTCTTGATCTTATTTTAAGCTATGACAAAAACGAAGGACATTAGATCAATGAAACCTTTTACTCACACTATTTCTTCTAATGCTTAGCCTGTTACTGTGGTTGTTATCATTTGAAGTGGTACCAGTCCAGGAGTGGAACCAAGGCAGGCTTCCTGTCTATCATGAAACACACACACGCACACACACACACACACACACACACACACACACACACACACACACACACACACACACACACACACACACACACACACACACACACACACAAACAAACCGGGCTTGTGAAGGCAGCGCCACTCCAGCAAAGCTAGTCAGACTTAGTAACCCTGGCGTGGTGATGTCACTGTGACACAGCCTTTGCACACTTGAGTTGAAGTCATTAGAAAAAAGCAAAGTGGACTCTGGTCAGCTGGAGAGAGAGGCTGGGACCCGCGGCGGCATTGGGGGGGAGCGTAAATCCAGGCTGTTCAGACGGGGGGACGGCTCTCAGTGAGCGACGAGAATGGAAGGCCATCTGCGGGCTCAAAGGTCAAAGGCCATACAGACACAGGCTCACACATCCAGCCTCTGTTCTGTGTGTGTGTGTGTGTGTGTGTGTGTGTGTGTGTGTGTGTGTGTTTGCTGCGGAGCGGTGACTCATTGACAATTGGGAAGTGACCTATATCTCTCCCACTCTTTATTTCTCCTTCTATCTGCTTCTTTCTTTCCTGTGTCAGCTGCCCAGTCATCACTTTCCGTCACTGAATGACCTCCCTTTCCATCCGTTGGACACACACATGCACACACACACACACACACACACACACACACACACACACACACACACACACACAGACACACTAGCAGTGTGTCTGGGAATGTGAGAGTGTGCTGGCCAGGTTTGACCTGAGTGTCAGTGTTTCAAACGGAGAGCGGTGATTGCTGTGTGGATGTCATGTCTGGATGGGTCTATTGGTTGACGCTGCCTTCGGATAAATCTCGGCTATTAATTCACTCTTATTAAACTCTCATTTATACTTCCTTTAAGCTGGATCACCCCTATGTTCACTGAACACAATGCATCCGTCAATTCCCACTTATTTCCATGCGTCTTTTAATATTGCATGGATCTATGCACCAGGGGGCACTCCAGAGTCAAACACTTCGTCAACAAAACATTTAATTTTAATTTAATACACTGTTATAATCCCCGAAGGGAAATTAAGAACGCACACTCTAGTTTTTGTTAGTCAATCAAATCAAATGCATGCATATTAGTGTGTACAGGCCCCTGTAATACACACAACCACACACAAGAAGACCTGTAGGCATGCAAGGGAGGTAGAGTGGCAGGCAGCTCCTTCTTGGTGTGCCTCAAATGAACAATTTGTGAAGGGGACGGCACCTTGCTCAAGGGTGCCTCAGGTGAGCTGACACCTCCCACTGTCAGCTCACCTCCGGGTATTTTTTTTGGGCGGGAGCGGGAATTGAACCGCTGATCTTGAATCATAGGACAACCCGCTCTACAACCCGCTCTACCGCCCGCTCTACCGCCCGCTTTACCACTGAGCCACTGCCGCCCTAATATACATACGTAGCATTTCTACAATTGTAGCTATAACGACACGCACACACACACACACACACACACACACACACAAACACACACACACACACACACACACACACACACACACACACACACACACACACACACACACAGGCAGTATAACGCGGTGGGGCTACTTGAAACCATTTGGCAGTCCTACTTCAGTGATGATTCCCTGGTCATTCCTGGTCGTAGAGCTCTGCAACATTTCATGCCCTCTCATAAGTTGTCAATCCAAAGGAATATAAGTCTCCACACCTTTGTTGGTGAGCGATGATGGCTTTGTTGTCAGGTAGTTTTATGTTTACTCCGATCCATTGCTTGCCTTGACAGTTTCATACCACATAAGGCCCTGTTAGTCCACAGTAAAGATGAGACCGTGTGACTAGTAGCTGTCATCATGCTGTGTGGTGTTATTGCTGACCTCTATATCCCTGACTGCTAAATTGACACTGGTAAAGTAACTCATTGGCTCAGATTCTGCGTTGACCTGTCAAAAACCATTGCTAGTAGTCTGTGTGCTTCATACAACACCGTTGTAAAGGTTTGGGGCTAACGGACAGTTGGAGCAGGAGTTACTAAGTCGTCTTGCTGATCATTTTGTTGAGCAGTCACAGGACTCAAACATTGACATTGTGACGTGGGAAAGGGGAGTGTTACATTAATTTTGAAGGTTGCATGAAGCAGGTAATGAATGATCTGCATGTTCATAAGTTTTGTTGTTTGTTTGTTTTTATTTAAACTCATTGTCACAGAATAGAGAGCCTGAATGCAGCATTAATAAAAGACCACTTCAGAGTTCATGTTATTTTGGACAGTTTTTTTTACTCCTGAGGTCAGTGTGATGCCAAAACTTCAATTAGGAAAGTGGATGAGGCCACAAAAATATTCAAGGATCCAGGACTCTTTAAGACCAGTCATTGAATGTAACTGAAAGTTTTCCTTAGTTAACAAAAAAACCCAGTATAAATGAAAGAGTCAAATAAATACGTCCAAGTTGTTTTGCATTAACATCTACAGTATATTTTCTTATTTATGGAAAATTCTGAAATTGTCAAAATATGTCTTCAGTGGTAATATTAATGAAGAACATGAAGTTTGGTGGAGGCCTATGTTTTGACTAATTGATATTGTCTGAGCTAGAGTCATGTCACCTCTTCATCTATTATCACAGTACAAAGTTATGGTCAATAATGAACAATTCCTCCTTGCTGTAAACCCCTAAGTATTATTAGGACTACTGAGTGTGCACTTATTAATTTGGACATTGCTTTGCACATGATAAAAATACTGTAATGAAAAAATGAATAATAATTGATTGTAAATTATAATGAACACAATTCAGCAATAATAAAATAAAGGACAATTTAAATTAAGATGAGAATTATTAATAAACAAGGTGAGAATTCATTGCATTGATTTTTACTGTGTTTGTGTATTGATAATTAATAATCATATCGTGACTCAGTATTGACAAACCTCCACTGTCGTCTGGAAACCACTCAAAGCTGTGGCCGAATATCAAATATCATTTAAAAGTTGTTTTGTGTTTAAATTAATTCTCTGATCAGATATTACAATAAGAGTGCTGTATTTTTGTATTGTGAACAAATAAAATGCTGTTTTGTGTTTGTGTTCTTGTGAATAAAAACATTTGCAAAACACCTGTCACACAATGATGCAGCTCAAAGCATTTCACTGCAAAGAAATTTCATCCACTAAGTGCTTCAGATAAAATGATCAAATAATAATAATAAAGGTGGAAGATTTATGTTGTATAAATATGTAAAAATGTTAAATGTGTAGGAAGAATTCTGTGTTGACGAACCTCTTGTTGGCTTGCTGTTTGTGGAAACCATTGAAAAGTTATAAACAGTGGCCATTTGAACAAGTAACATCAATACTGAAGCTTTCTCCAAACAGAACTGAGGACAGATTGTCCTGTCAAGGAGCAAATATGGTTGAAAGTCTAAAACTGTTGTAGGCCAGAGTAAATATCCCCATTATTAGCACAGCTAAATCATCTTGACTTAAGTGTGACATTCAGCTTTCATAAACTTTTTGTACAGAATGTGTTTTTTTCTAATAGATACGGAGTCTCAGTGTTTGATTGAAATGCTGCTGCAGTTGCATTTGATTGTGCATTCCTGCGTCGGGTAATGACTATAATTCTGACCTTTCCTTTTACCTTGGGAAAGCTTGGAGACGAGATCCTGACAGTGATAACAGAGGCAGAGGAAATGACTGCTGATTGAAGGCTGATACACTCTAACATAGCTAAACACAGTTGGCCAGAAAAGCCACAAAGGTCCATGAAACAGAACTGTGTTAAGATGTGGATGGTAACTAAGTATAATCGTTTCTTATTCACCATACAGCAAAGGCTGATGGAAAATGTTTTGCAGGTTCTCGGAAACTGAAAAAGCTGATTTTTGTGCTGATCTTTCCAGGAGATGTAGGAATATTTAGATGCGTAAGGGTGAACTGCTGGCGGCGCCACAGGAAAAGTGGAGGGTTTGCCAAAACTATCAGGCTTCAACCGTCGTTTTTGATTGTGAAGCCAGAGCAGGGGTCAGTTGTGTTGATTTTGCACACTACAGTAGGATTTAATGAGTTTCAGGAAGTTGTTTTGAAAACGCACTACATTTTTAGTCTTTAAGAACACTGATATTTATAAAACCTACCCAATTCTTGGTAATGTCAGCATTTGCAAAAAATGTACCTAAAATTATTTCTTTTATTTATTTTACCATAACTTCAGACATAACACTCGAAAGTTTGCAAAAGAATAAAGCATGATTTTTGCTTGAAATTACATATTCTTATTTGAAAAAAGGGCAGTTAGAATCACATTTTTAAAGACGGTAATATGCCCCCTCCCTCATTCCTGCTAGAAGAGGTTCAAACAAACCTTGACCCTCACATTAGTATTCATTTATTTTCTAACACATTGTTGTCTGTGTTGGTCCTCTGCCCTTTGTGGAAGTGGGATGTAAGAAGAGATCAAAAAACACTTTTTGAAAACAGGAAGATTTGGAAGCAGAAGGAGAAACAGAGACAGAGGAAGGATTGTAAAGGTTGCCAGTACTGAAGAGAACTGTTAGCTGTTAGTGGGAAAAGAAGCACAGAGAAATGGAAGAGAAGGGAGTGAAGGATTTAGGGATGGTCTGATGATTGAGGAGGAGGAGGAGGATCTCCTCTCTGTCTCACCCTCTCTATGTAAACAGAGCAGAGCAGTAGAGGGCAGCTGAGTCTCCCTTTCATGGAATGTCTGGTATGGCTTCTAAAGCAGGGGGAGGGGAGAGAGTGGAATGAGAGGAGAGGAGTGGTGAAGGCACTTTTACGAATCAACTCCAGGCTGTGTCTCTGGTAAGACCGGATATTGTCCACAGTTTCCCCTCAAGGCATATTATGGGAAATTGTCTGTTACATTTATTCTCACCTGCTAAATCACTCCTTTTGGCTCAGGCCAGATGTGGAGTGGGGGCGGAGCCTACAAGAGGTAGGATGTCCCGCTGAACTCACGCCATGAAAGTCACCCATCAGAAATTGCCAACAAAGCAAACAACGTTACCTTAAAGACTGCTGTCAGTGAAATCAGTAGTTTAAGTGGACTTGTCTGCAGTATCATTGTCAGTGTTGTGTTCCCTCAGTTTCTCCAAGGCCACATGACCTTTGAGAGCATAGTTAGAAGTGAGATTTCATGGTTTACTTGACCGTCCATTGCATTCCGTCCATTGTCTCCTGAGCTGAGGCACATATACCAGAAGTGTGTGGTGGTGTCCAGAACAGTCCTGAGTGAGCTGCTTTTTGCTGGGATATTTTTCTGCATCATGGAGTGAAACATGGGCTGATAGAAAACAGACATAACATAGGAAGCCTAAATGAAAACATGGTGACTCATGTCGCCATCATGGAAGACCATTTCTGCTCCCTCTTCAACCACCACAGATGTCAAGCCAACTCAATCCTGCTGAAATTCAGCTGTAATGGGTCCATTCTTGGCCAACGCTACTTCCTTTCACTAAACAAAAATCACAACAGCAGCTCTGAAAGTGTGGCATCCTCCATGAAGACGACGCCATAGCTTGAGAGGCAACACACTGACGTGTGGGAGAAAAGATTTGTAGGACTACCTGGGGTCACAGAAACATAAGATAGACGTCAGGAGAGAAGTCATATCACAAAGTCTCCAAAACATTCAGTAGAGCGGCAGAAACACTGAAGTAAAGCAAAGGGTTGGTCACCACTTGCACTGCCTGTACTTAAACCAGTAAGTACTATGAGACAGAGCCTGACATTCTGTTCTGAGGAAAGACTTTCATGGATGGCCTTAGCGTACAGTGTGGGAATAGAAAGACTCACTAACAGTAACCGTGGCAGCATCCTTCATGACTGGTCAGGGTCTCTTTTCTAAAGGGTAGTCTTCATTAAACTAATCCCTTCATGTGGTGTCTTCAACCGGTTCATAATGTGCCATATCAACAAATGACAAGACTTGGCCTCAAATCACTGTCTAATTTCCTGAAGCTTCCATTGCTTTCACGAAGCAGCTGTCATTGCAGTGTCATAATTTACTTTTATGTTAACTTTAACCTAAAGTCGTTCAATTTCCTCCGGGATCAATAAAGTGTCCGTCCGTCCGTCCGTCCGTCCGTCCGTCCGTCCGTCCGTCCATCCATCCATCCATCCATCCATCCATCCATCCATCCCTAAACCGTTAGTCCTACTTTCCTCTTACTGTGGACTCCCTGAAAATCTATTAAACGATACGATGTAGTCAGCTTGTGAATTTTATTTCTACAGTTATTCAAAGACTTTTTTATTGCAGTCAGTTTGAAACGTTGTTTTTTAGTTGTTTCAGTAGTTTTATAGAGATATTGATGCTGTCCAAGAGCATCACAGACTAACACCTTCATAAGCTAAAATATTTCTGTTAATTTTGAAACAGGTGCGAACACTCAACTTAGATTTACTCTGAAACCCATAGATGTCTACACACACAGAAGTGATAAAATGACCATTCATTCATTTTCTTGAATGAATGAATTCAAGAGGAGACAATCAGTAATTGTCCTGTCTTCAGCCGCATATCCGGATCCAGGATATGGTTTTCCGCTGGAGTCAATCCCCACTGACATGGGAGGTGGTGTACACCCTGGATAAGCCACCAGTTTATATCTGTTTGAAATACTAATCCAAAATTTTAAGATTGTCCTTGAATGGCAACCTGGTCTGTTTTGTTAATGAGTGAGTTTACAGGTGCTGACTTAAATCGGCCAGGCTTGGGTTGATCGGCGCTGTTAGCATTTGTTAGAAACACTGTGTTGGATGTCATTGACCCTCAGAGGAAGGAGCTGTGGGTGAAGTTGACTCCATCAGGAAAGGGCTGAGCAGAAATGCTGACAAGTCAAAATCCTAACCCAACCACTGCAGCCACATTCTTGTCTGCTAAAAAGCATTGGAGAAACAAGGTTTCTTTGTGAGATTCAGATTTTCGACAGGTCTAATATCATGTTTGTGTTTAGAGGAGACCTCTAGATCATTCAAAAACCATGTAAGCAAAGAAAACTGAATGAAACCTGACCTAAAATACTCAGTAAACATTAGCTGTATCCAGCAAAAAACCTATAAAACAATTTTAGAGGTTACCTCTACAGTTAATGTTTAATGTTAAATATTGTTAAATAACTTGTGAAGGATGCACGTGAAAGATGTTTGCTTCTTGTTATCCTTTCTGATGAGGGTTACTCTGATCCAAATCTGATCTATGTTTGTCATTCATTAGTTGTTTTGTGTGAAACAAGTCAGTTCTTAGCTGTATTGTGAATTCCATGATGCTTTGGTTGAGTTGCTGCATTTCTGATTTGCATGATGATAAAATGTTGGAGGGCTCATCGTTAACGTGACAGACTAAGAGGTTCCTCTGCACACATCTTCAAATATACAGTACATCACAGACTAAATATAAGTGTCCCTTTCTCCTCCTGCTGCAGCCATAGAGACTGAAAGCACGAGTTCAGGAGAGGACCTGCTCGTCCCCAGCCCCCCCTCACCTCCTCCCCCACCCCGTGTCTACAAACCCTGCTTCGTGTGTCAGGACAAATCTTCAGGATACCACTACGGAGTCAGTGCCTGTGAGGGGTGTAAGGTAACTTCAACTAGCACTGCACCCCATTCCCACCTCAACAAACACGCAAACAAACAATATACATTCAAGATAAGTGTGAAAAGAGGCAGGCTGTTCTCAGGAGACCGACAGGTCATTGCATAATGTGTAAGCAAAGGGGTCATGACCTTTGCACTTTCCTTAGGATCTATAAGCCTCTTTAAATTAACTAACACACACACACACACACGCATACACACACGCACACACACACACACCCATCAGTATAGACTTTAATATCTCTGTGAGGATTGTCCTGACGGTCAAGCTGACGTCCTGCAGCTCATCCACTCAATAAATATATGATATCACACCTGTGTCCACTAGTGATCCTGTGGATGATGCAGTTTTGGGTACGCAGCTGTTTCCCGTTTTCATTGCAGATTTGAAAACGGGCCATTTGAAATGTTTGCCCTACTTCTGTACTTCAGTAATTGGCTCCGTTTGTCTGTCAGGGTTTCTTTCGGAGGAGCATCCAGAAGAACATGGCCTACACGTGTCACAGAGACAAAGTCTGTGTCATAAACAAGGTAACGAGGAACCGGTGTCAGTCCTGTCGTCTGCAGAAATGCCTTGAGGTTGGCATGTCCAAAGAGTGTGAGTACAGTAGAGCAGACCATTTGTTATTGTCTGTGTGGAGTGAAACTGGATAAGGATGAACCTCTGAAGGTATTTTATATAGTGAACCATTAGATTCCTGTCATGTGGACGCTCCGTATTCCATTTACTTCAAGCAGAATCAGCCGTTAAAAACGAGGAGACGGGTCTCTGGCTGCTGTGAGGCTTGAACCTTATTATCTATGGCCCTCTGGTGGTCTCTCTGACTCATAACATCTGTAGCGACTTCAAAACCAGTAAATTGATGAGAGGCTGAGGCCGGGGCCGTCCTTTGTCAGACGCGCTTCCAGGCAAAAATCACCAGTATACAAAAAAAATACGTTTAATCCTTTATTAACGAAAAAAAAGAATAATCAACTCATAAAAACTGTTCACAGACTCATATAAGTGATCACAAAGACGTAGCGATGAAAACGTTGCTTGATGTTTTGCGTGTTGCGTTTGCGGTCAACAAAAATACAGCAACTCTGCTCACCCTCTCTCCTCCACACAGGTGAGAAGGTGCCCCATTTAACCTATATTGACATTCACGCCCACATCTATTTGACCTACTTATTCCCTCAATGAAATAACAAAACAACATCACAAACAATAACAAATACAATATTTAAACCATCTTATCATCTCATAATACAAAATACCTATAAGTTCATTCATGGCTCCTACAACATCCTTCACACCAACACGCCGTTTCTCCCATCACTGGCTTAAAGAGATTTATTTCTGCGCATCAGTGTAACTGACAGAATTGCAAATGAAATGGTCAAACTTTCACTGCCTTGTAAAATGATAATATTCTTCACTTGTGAGTTTGTTCTTCAGGCACTGTTTTAAATAGGAACGCTGAACACACACCCTTATGACATCACAAGGGCCTATGTCAGAGCATCTTCTGGGTCAAATAGAGCACCTTAGATATTGCCATGATGCCAGACAAGTTTGTTCTACTGCTATTATGGACACTAAAGCTACCCTAATGTAATGGTCCTAAGAGAGCCCGCCTGGGCTCGCATCATTGGCTAAGATCGGTCTTCAGTTTGTGTCTGTTTCAAACAGCAGAATTTAAGTAATTATATCAGTTGTTTAATTCTACTTCATCCCGTGTCACGATTGGAGGAGGAATGTTAGATTTTGGTAATATAGATCAGCTAGTAATGTGACGGCTTATAGAGGCAATCTTTAATATTCCTTACCCTCTTTGTGGTGTCCAGATTAACAAAAATGTTTCACTCAGGATTTAAAATCTGGATAGTTACAGCAGAATTTAATGGTCAAGACTAAAAAAGCCAATGAGAAACCTTCAGCCTCAGAAAGCAGCCATAAAACAGTCGATCCTTTTTTCTACGGAAAATAATGTTAGCAGTCATTCTACAGTAGACGTGAAATCTCACAAGGCCTTGAAACCTTTTGTTCCGTGAGTGAAAATGCAAGATTTTTAATTCCAGATCTAAAGCTAAATACCCTGTCTTCTTCCAGTGGTGCGCAATGATCGAATGAAGAAGAAGAAGGATGACAAGAAGCAAGGGGAGGCCGAGACCTACGTCCTGTCAGCAGACACTGAGGAAATGATTGAACGAATTCGCCGAGCCCATCAAGACACGTTCCCCTCCCTCTGTCAGCTGGGGAAATACACAACGGTATACAGAGAGACACACACACACACATCACATCACTAGCATATGTTGGACTACGGATGCACCTGTACATTCACAACAAGTGAATGTAGGGGTGCAGTCGATGCTACGGACTGAAGCTGCTCCTCTACCTCACAGAGCAACAGCTCAGAGCACCGTGTATCTCTGGACGTCAGTCTGTGGGACAAGTTCAGTGAGCTGTCCACCAAATGCATCATTAAGACGGTGGAGTTTGCCAAGCAGCTCCCTGGTTTCACGACGCTGACCATCGCTGACCAGATCACCCTGCTCAAAGCTGCCTGCCTCGACATACTGGTGAGTTCCACCTAACCCCCAAGGATTAAATCACCGCATCTGTCAAAATGCACCACTCAACTTCCGTTCTTTATTTTCGTCAATTCCTCCCCACATAGATTCTGAGGATCTGCACCCGCTACACCCCAGACCAGGACACCATGACTTTCTCTGACGGCTTGACCCTGAACCGCACCCAGATGCACAACGCCGGATTTGGCCCTCTCACCGACCTGGTGTTCTCGTTCGCCAACCAGCTGCTCCCACTGGAGATGGACGACGCAGAGACGGGCTTACTCAGCGCCATCTGCCTGCTCTGTGGAGGTACTGCACCTTAATAGTGCTCTGGAGGAATCAACTGATGCACTGTTCACGTGGATCAGATTTATTATCCCTAAAAGCGCTGTTTCTTTGCTTTGGCTGGGTTTCATAAAGTCTCTGTGTGCAGACCGTCAGGACCTGGAGGAGTCTGACAAGGTGGATGTTCTTCAGGAGCCCATCGTTGAAGCTCTGAAGGTTATACATTTCATTATTATAGAACAGTTTCTTTTCATGTTTGGTCAATTTTTTTAAATATGCACTTTCTCTCTGTTGGTTAGTTAATAGTTAATGGATCTACTAACATCATAACTATGTAGTAATCAGTTTACAACTGTTTGAATCTAAGTTTGATGTTTTGGTGCTAATATCTTAGATTTGGACCATTAAGGTGATAAATATACATACTTGACATGTTACAGAATTAGAAACCATGAATTGATTCATCTAATTTTTCCTGCCCTTACAGTTTCATTGAGCAGTGGAGGAATAGTGTGTGTGAACAAAATACTTTAAAAAAGATCCTAAAATCACAATAATTTCTGTGTTTATCTACCAAACAACATTGTTATAACAGAACAGAAGTAGAAACAGATGTTTGTCTTCCATAGATCTATGTGAGGAGGAGGAGGCCTGATAAACCCTGTATGTTTCCCAAGATACTGATGAAGATCACTGACCTCAGGAGCATCAGTGTGAAGGGTAACACACACACACATGCACACACTCACGCACGCACGCACGAATGCACGCACGCAAACACACACACACACACACACACACACACACACACACACACACACACACACACACACACACACACACACACACACACACACACACACACACACACACACACCTGTTGGAGACCATAGGTAGTCATTAACTGTCAATGTGCTTCTTTTTGACAGGAGCAGAGCGAGTGATCACACTGAAGATGCAGATACCCGGTTCGATGCCTCCTCTCATTCAGGAAATGCTGGAGAACTCTGAGGGACTTGAGGGACATGGAGCCGGGGGAGGGAAAGGAGGAGGAAAAGGAAGGGGAGGAGGCAAAAAAGAGGAAGAATCGGAACTTGGAAGCTGTCATCCGAGTCCTTCTGCCAAATCAGTTACCACGTCCTGCTACCCCTCCTCTACTTGAAGCTCTTGACACATTGCCATCTTGCTTCAAGGCCTGGTACTGCAAGAAAATAATCCACAGCTCTGACGAAACATGCAAACAAAAAAAACTGGATGTGTGAAGCCATGAACTCATGAAGTAAGGTCATGTCACCAGTAACATGAAGTTACTGGTGACTTTTAGTAAAATTTAAAGAAGCAAAGATGTAGGATGAAGGTGCTGCAGGTTGGATGAACGCAGGTACTCCATGCTCAAAGGGCACCAAGGTTCATTTTATTAAATGCAATAAAAAGAATTTGATAATTGATGTCATTTAACAATGCCTCAAAGGTTAATTGAATCAAGGATTATGAAGAAACATGGATGTAGACAAATTAGATACCTTATAAATCACAATTCATTATGTGTAACATATTGTATATAAAAACAGGGAGTGAAAGAAGTAAATGAATAATAATAAGAAGCTATTTTCCTAACTGTACATGTATATTTACTGTATTTCTTTTGAGCTGTAAAGAACCATCTGGGAGAGGGAATAACCCTTGATTCTTCACTGGATGAAATCTAAACATGACTGGAGACTTTCCATCGTTATGTGGAAGAAAAGAACAAGATGTTAGATTTGTTGTGCAGATGCAGCTTAAGCGCCCCAAAGGCTTTAATTCCAAAACAAGTGAAACCTAGGAAACTTTCATTTTGAAATGTTTCAAGGTCTACCTGCTGGTGGTCGTTCAACCAAAGGTAGAGGTGACTGCATGTGTAACGCTATCCTCCAGTGGTCCAATATGGTTACAAACCCCATAATACTATGCAGAATTCTCAAAAATCATGTCTAGACCCAAAAGTGAACCCATGTCATGCATCAGTCTCATTATCCAGTGATGTGGCCACAGGTTTGTCAGCAGTTGAGGTGCTTTTCCCTTCTGGTATATCATTTGATTTGTATACTGCCTGGCCAATAAAAAAGTCGCCATCACAAAAAGTCACACCCTCTCATATTTTGTTGGACTGCATTTAGCTTTGATTACAGCATGCATTAACTGGGATATTGTTTTGATGAGTTAATGCAATATCACAAGAGTTATTTCCATCCAGTGATATTTTTTCGTATTTTTCGTCAAGATGTTGCATTTATGATGATGGGGTCTGACCACTATGTAAAGCCATCTCCAGCACTCATTGAGATTCTTCTTTCAAAGACTATCAACGAGTTTAAGGTCTGGACTCTGCGGTGGCCAATCCATGTATGAAAATGTATGCCAGTGCCTTTGGAGAAGAAATAATCCATTAATTGATTATTGATGGAATAACTTGGTCATTCAGTATATTCAGGTAATCAGCTGATCTCATTCTTTGAACACACACTTGCTAAACCTAGACCTGACCTGAACAGGCATATTCCAAGATGACAATGTCAGGATTCATTGGGCTAAAATTGTGAGGGAGGGGTTCAGGGAGCATGAGACATCATTTTCATACATGGATTGGCCACCACAGAGTCCAGACCTGTGGTGCATGCATTATCCCAGTTAATGCATGCTGTAATCAAAGCTAAATGCAGTTCAACAAAATATGAGAGGGTGTGACTTTATTGGATGGCGACTTTTCTTTAGGCCAGGCAGTGTATTTCATCAGTTTGCATATGTGTTGACATTTTACGACTTTGGAATGGAATGATGTTTTCTTCATAATGACGTACTGCACCTTTGCAAAGATGTGTTTACAAGCCAACAAATCCAGCAGAATATGCATTATAACAAAACATGTCCCCAAACCTGCAAGCTTTATTTTGTTTTTAAGATTGTCTGCACCACTGATCATTGTCTGTATTCAAAGTGCCACTGCCTCACAACAGTATACACTGTCAGGTAGAAGTCATTCAGTGTTCTTTAGAACCATGATGTAATACCCATGTGCAAGTATAAATTACAGGGAGTTTATTAAAGAATTATGAATTTCTTTTGCTGGTTTCATGTTTGTACTCTTTGGTTGACGTAGCCGCAAGAGGGCACAAGCCAGTGTCTTATTGTGCCGGTCCCAAGCCCGGATAAATACAGAGGGTTGCGTCAGGAAGGGCATCCGGCGTAAAACTTTTGCCAAATCAAAGATGCGAATCAAACCTATGACTTCCATACCGGATCGGTCGAGGCCCGGGTTAACAACGACCGCCATCGGCGCTGTTGACCTACAGGGCGCCGGTGGAAATTGGATTACTGTTGGTCGAAGAAGGAGAGGAGGAAAGTGCGTTCGCACGAAGAAAGAGAAGAGGAGCGCCAAGAGTGTAGGACTAAGAGTAGGGACGTTGAATGTTGGAAATATGACAGGAAAAGGTAGAGAGTTGGTCGACATGATGCAGAGGAGGAAGGTAGACATACTGTGTGTCCAGGAGACCAGGTGGAAAGGTAGCAAGGCTAGAAGTTTAGGAGCAGGGTTCAAGTTGTTCTATCATGGTGTAGATGGGAAGAGAAATGGAGTAGGAGTTATCTTGAAGGAGGAGTTTGTTAGGAATGTCCTGGAGGTAAAAAGAGTGTCGGATAGAGTGATGAGTCTGAAGCTAGAAATAGAAGGTGTGATGGTCAATGTTGTTAGTGGGTATGCTCCACAGGTAGGATGTGAGCTGGAGGAGAAGGAGAAATTCTGGTTGGACTTTGATGAAGTGATGCAGAGCATACCGAGAAGTGAGAGAGTTGTCATTGGTGCAGACTTCAATGGACATGTTGGTGCAGGTAACAGAGGTGATGAGGAAGTGATGGGCAGGTTTGGTATCCAGGAGAGGAACGCAGAAGGACAGATGGTAGTTGACTTTGCAAAAAGGATGGAAATGGCTGTAGTGAATACTTTCTTCCAGAAGAGGCAGGAACATAGGGTGACCTACAAGAGTGGTGGTAGGAGCACACAGGTAGACTACATCTTGTGTAGACGATGTAACCTGAAGGAGATCAGTGACTGCAAAGTAGTGGTAGGCGAGAGTGTAGCCAAACAGCATAGGATGGTGGTGTGTAGGATGACTCTGGTGGTGAGGAAGATGAAGAGGGCAAAGGCAGAGCAGAGGACAAAATGGTGGAAGATAAAAAAGGAAGGGTATTGCATGACTTTTAGGAAGGAGTTAAGACAGGCTCTGGGTGGTCAGGAGGTGCTTCCAGATGACTGGACAACTACAGCTAATGTGATCAGGGAGACAGGTAGGAGAGTATTTGGTGTGTCATCTGGAAGGAAAGTAGATAAGGAGACTTGGTGGTGGAATGAGGAGGTACAGGAGTGTATACAAAGAAAGAGGTTAGCTAAGAAGAAGTGGGACACTGAGAGGACCGAGGAGAGTAGACAGGAGTACAGGGAGATACAGCGTAAGGTGAAGGTAGAGGTAGCAAAGGCCAAACAGGGAGCTTATGATGACTTGTATGCTCGGTTGGACAGTAAGGAGGGAGAGACTGATCTATACCGGTTGGCGAGACAGAGAGATAGAGATGGGAAGGACGTGCAGCAGGTTAGGGTGATTAAGGATAGGGATGGAAGTCTATTGACAGGTGCCAGCAGTGTGATGGGAAGATGGAAAGAGTACTTTGAAGAGTTGATGAACGTGGAAAATGAGAGAGAACAAAGACTAGAAGAGGTGACTGTTGTGGACCAGGATGTAGCAAAGATTAGTCAGGATGAAGTGAGGAGAGCACTGAAGAGGATGAAGAGTGGAAAGGCATTAGGTCCTGATGATATACCTGTAGAGGTTTGGAAGTGTCTAGGAGAGGTGGCAGTAGAGTTTCTGACTGGGTTGTTCAACAGGATCTTAGATAGTGAGAAGATGCCTGAGGAGTGGAGGAGCAGTGTGCTGGTGCCCATTTTTAAAAACAAGGGAGATGTGCAGAGTTGTGGCAACTACAGAGGAATAAAGCTGATGAGCCATACAATGAAGTTATGGGAAAGAGTAGTGGAAGCTAGACTAAGGGCAGAAGTGAGCATCTGTGTGAGGCAGAGCTGGAGGTAGCAGAGATGAAGATGCTGAGGTTCTCTCTGGGAGTGACCAGGAAGGATAGGATCAGGAATGAGTACATCAGAGGGACAGCACATGTTAGAGGTTTTGGAGATAAAGTCAGAGAGGCCAGACTGAGATGGTTTGGACATGTTGAGAGGAGAGATAGTGAATATATTGGTAGAAGGATGCTGAGGTTTGAACTGCCAGGCAGGAGGCCGAGAGGAAGACCAAAGAGGAGGTTTATGGATGTAGTGAAACAGGACATGAAGGTAGTTGGTGTAAGAGAAGAGGATGCAAAGGACAGGGTTAGATGGAGGCAATTGATTCGCTGTGGCGACCCCTGAAGGGAAAAGCCGAAAGGAAAAGAAGAAGACTCTTTGGTTGACGTGGACATGTAAACCCCTTGGTACCTACTTCCAGATGTGTAGATTTGGCATATTTTTCTATCAATATTTGATTTTTTTTTACAGTATAAAGCACGCCAAAATAGTTTCTGTGTGTCCACAGCTAACTCAGTTAAAAAAACTCCTACAAGGAATATTCAATGATGAAAAAAAAGGAAATTCCATCTTCTGTCTTCTTTAAGTGATTGTCTTTTGGCAAAAAAACTGTTGTGCAGTTTGACGTGATACTTAAAACAAATTTAAGAAAAAGTTTTTCTAGTTAGAAAAATGTTTTTCTGATTTCTAAACATGCATCACATCTACATCTACAGCCCTTGGCTTTACTTCCAGGTGTCTTCTTGAGTGTGTGAACTCTGTGGTAAGCTAACTACGAGTAAATCCCCAAAAAGAAAATCTCAGAAGAAAATAGAGTATAATTCTTCACTTGATATGTGGTGAAAAATGAGTAAACAACAAAAAAATGTAATGCTGAAAGGCATTTCAAAAAGAAGCACTATGCATTTGCTAAAACGCACCCAACACGGTATCAGTGAAAAAGGGCGATTTTAAGCTGCTACAAGTTGAGCAGAATGAACATACTTTTTCAAAAGGTGGCTAAAATCACCTTTTGAAAAAGTGACCTGCGTCCTTGGTGCAGGTCAGGAGGACGTAAGAAGGTGGGGAGCCTCAGGGAAAACCTATTCGTAAAATATAATTTCTTCCCTAAATTCAAAAACAAATAGGAACTTTGTCAGAAAATTAGAAGCTTTTATTATCTCCTCTCCATACACTCTTTCCCATATGCAAGCAATGTATCTTTCTCCACAAATCCTCTGCAATGCTACCAGTCAGTCTCAGTTCCGTCAGCTGATCTAGTGTTTACACAGGGGTGTCCCAGAGTCACATTTGGCTGACTGAGAAAGTTGCTGCATTATTACCATAGAAAAATGAACAGTTATACAAGGAAAAATAAGAGGAAAACGAGAAAAATAAGAGACAAATACTTAGTAACAGTTACTAGAAGTTTAAAAGCAATTAAACTAATGCATAAGTGTGTGGGTGCAGTGAACTACATCTAGAGGGGGTTGTAGCAGGCCCTGACAGAAGAATCTCATTAACATTTAATTGCTAGCCTAGAAGAACACAAATTTCAGATACAAATTTCATATATATATATATATATATATATACACATACACACATATATATGTATATATATATACATATATATATACACACACATATATATATGTGTATATATATATATGTGACGTGGTGCCTTGTCTCATTTATGTCAGAAACTGCTTTGAAGAGTAGCATAAGTGACACAAACAGTATATAGCTATGTTAGAAGCCTATGGCAACATTTTTTGAGTTCAAAACCAGATCACGAGCATGTTTTTTTGGTTTTTATGTGCAATAAAATATAATTTTTCCATTTTCAAATTTGTGTATCTATTTTGGACCAACAAACACCTTTGAAGAGTGGCACAAGTTATACAAACTATATACAGTATGGTTATGTTAGAAGCCCATGGCAACCTTTTTGGAGTTCAAAATCTTTGGTTTTTATGTGCAATAAAGTTAAAATTTTCCATTTTCAAATTTGACTGTGTATGTCTATTTTGGCCCAATATGTCAATGTAGTAAGTTATACGGAAATAATAACCATCTCCTCATATAGCTGAAGTTGTGCTGAAGATAACAATATCAAGCATGGGTATATAAATTTTTTTAATGTGGTGTCTAGAGACAAATATCAAAGGTACCAAAAAACAGCCATAGTAGGTCAGGGGTTTAAGAGTTAAGTATCTGGACTATTACAGGTAGCCAGAACTGAAGAAGCCTCTTGGATGAGAGGTGAACCAATTTAAAGCAAGTCCAGTTATTTATTTATTTTTTTGGTTCGTCTTGATTTCCCTCCAACTGTATGACTGACAACCTACTCAGAAACTCTGATTTATTGTCACATTCTTTCAAGTGGTTGCTAAACACACCAACTGACACTGTTCAAAGCTAATAATACAATTTGCCTTGGTAAATGCTCAACTTTTGATTGCGGCACAATTCTGGTTCATGGAAATTTATTTAGTACGTAACATGCTATAAATTTTAACTGCAAGGTCATAAACGTTACATGATAAATGGACTGTAGTGTACCTGAGTTGACATGACTGTACAGATCTTTATCCAGCATTCATTGTCCTCTTTCACAATGTTCAATGTGATACACCTCTTGCTAGAAGCATAAACAATTCAAGCCATCAATTTAAACAGTTTCTACTAAAACTAAAACTTTGATATAACATTGATACACGCACAATGAGGTAGCTGGCTAAAAAGACGGGGAAGCTAAGAAGCTAAGAAGCTAAGTTCATATACCCATACTGCCAATAATTAACCAGTCCTTAAAAATAGGTTATGTGCCACAATCTTTTAAAGTGGCTGTGATCAAGCCCCTCTTTAAGAAACCAAACGTAGATGTTAGCCTCCTCTCAAACTACAGGCCAATCTCCAACCTGCATCTTCTATCTAAGATTCTAAAGAAGGTAGTGGCCAGCTAAATGACTACCTGTTGGAGAATCATTTGTTAGAAGATTTTCAGTCAGGTTTTAGAACAAACTACAGTGCGGAGACGGAGCTGCTCTCCTGTTCTGGCATCCTTACACTGGTTCCCGATTAAATCTAGAATAAAATTAAAAATCCTCATGATCACCTATAAAGCTCTAAATCAGAGGGACAGCACATGTTAGAGGTTTTGGAGATAAAGTCAGAGAGGCCAGACTGAGATCTTTTGGACATGTCCAGAGGAGAGATAGTGAATATATTGGTGGAAGGATGTTGAGTTTTGAACTGCCAGGCAGGAGGCAAGAGGAAGACCAAAGAGGAGGTTTATGGATGTAGTGAAAGAGGACATGAAGGTAGTTGGTGTAAAAGAAGAGGATGCAGAAGACAGGGTTAGATGGAGGCAACTGATTCGCTGTGGCGACCCCTGAAGGGAAAAGCCGAAAGGAAAAGAAGAAGAAGACGGTCACCTATAAAGCTCTTCACTGTAAGGCTCCGTCTTACATTGGGGATCTCATTGAAGTGTGTCACCCTCCCAGGGCTCTTCGATCTGAGGATGCAGGATTTCTGGTAACCCGTCAGGTCTTTGAGAGAACAGGAGGCAGAAACTTTAGCTATCTGGCTCTTTTACTCTGGAACAATCTCCAGGCCTCAGTCTGGGGCGCAGACACTCTTAGCTAATTAAAGAATAGACTAAAAACCCTCCTCTTTGATAAAGCTTTGACAATTATAAACAACACAGATTTAACTAGATAAACTGCTATAGGCCTAGACTGCTGAGGGCATTTTCTTTGTCTCTCCTGTTAAAGGGAGTTACGTTAATTACTTTGGAGCTTCGTTCTTTACTTTTCCTACTAATATTAAATGAGATTTTTCAAATGCTTGCAAGATACTGCAGCTGTCTTTGTGCTTCTACTCGACAGGTGAGCAACAAGTATGGTAGACAGGAAATCCAAAGGCCTGAAAATCCCACCCCCACTTCAGCAACTACAGCAAAATTTGGACTGCAAACTCTATCTAGCTTATCTGCCACTCTCTCTCTCTTTTTTCCTTGCCCTGTCACAATAGTTACATTGTGTCAATAAGTTGCTTAACACACCTACTGACATTGTTCAAGGCTAATAATAATAACTGCCTTGGTAAATGCTCAACTTTTGACGGCGGCACAATTAATGTTTACTGAAATTCATGTAGTGCGTAACGTTATAAACTTGAATTACAAGTTGATAAATGTTACATGGTAAATGGACTGTTCTGTACCTTAGTCGACCTGACTGCGCAGATCTTTATCAAGCATTCATCTTTTCACACATTCATTCATTGTGATACACCCTTTATTAGAAGCATTAACAATTCAGATCATCAATTTAACCAGTTTCTACCAAAACCAAAACTTTAATATAACATTATTGCTGTAATATTATTAAATTCATTGTCACAAAACTGAGAAAAAGCAAATGTCACACAATATTTGAAGCTTCAGTTATTCAGTGAATGCTTGTTACCTGGTTCAGCAATCTTAATTGTTGTTTATATACCTGGCAATGGTGTGAAAAATTGTTTGTCCCCTTCCTGTTCTCTTATTTCTTTGCAGGTTTGTCACACAAACCCTTCAGATCATCAAACAAATGTAAATATTAGTCAAAGACAACACAAACAAAAACAAAATGCAGTTTTTGATCTTTTTTTTTTATTTCTAAGGGAGACAAAAATCCAAACTTACATGGCCCTGTGTGAAAAAGTGTCTACCCCCCATTAAAACCTTGCTTAACTATGGCTTATCACACCTGAGTCAAATTTCTCTAGCCACAGTCAGGTCTGATTACTGCCACACCTGTTCTCAATCAAGAAATCACAGGACCTGCCTAACAAAGTGAAGTAGACCAAAAGATCCTCAAAATGTACAAATATGCCAAGATGTAAAGAAATTCAGGGAAAAGCAAGAAAGAAATTCATTGAGAGCTAATAGTCTGGAGAAGTTTATAATGCCCTTTCGAAAGCTTTGGGTCTCCAGTGAACTGCAGTAAAAACAACAAGAACAGTGGTGAAACTTCCAAAGAGTGCTCTACTTATTGTGGTTTTGCTTCTTTTATATGTTTGATCTTACCTGGCCTTAATTTGCACTTTCCTCCCCACTTGTATGTAGCACATTTATTTACATCAATGTACTTAATGGTCAACTGTAGAAAAAGAATTACCCTGTGTCACCTTAACTCTCACCAAAAATAAAAACTGTTGAAACTGAATTATAAATATACGTTGTAATTTTTTTCACATTTTTAAAAAATGTGTTTTATTTAATACAGTTTAATAATCCCCAAAGCGAAATTAGAAGCTCACTTTAGCACACGGTTAGTTAATCACACATGCATATACAGTGTGCACAGGCCCTGTAACACACACACACACAGAAGGAGCCTGTGGGCATGCACTGGGGGGGAGGTAGAGTGGCAGGCAGCTCCATCGTGGTGCTCCCTTAATGAGCAACTTGTAAAGAGGACAGCGCTTTGCTCAAGGGTGCCTCGGTAGGGCTAGCTTCGGAGTGTGAGCTGACACCTACCACTGTCAGCTCACACTCCGAAGTGACTGGATGGGAGCAGGAATCGAGCCGACAATCTTGTGATCATTGGCGATGACCTGCACCACCGCTGACCACTGCCCAAGACATATTTGTCTCACGACTATTAACAAAGGTAAAATGAAGTATTTCTAATTCTTGTTAAAAATAAGGGTTAAATATTTTTTTAAAAAGGACCACGTTGCACCAAAGGGTTAAACAATGGCACTATTGCTCTTATCAAGGTCAGTTGTAGTAAAAGCAGTCTTTGAAATCACTAACTCCGCCCCTTACAGAGCGTCTATTAACACCTACAATTCCATTTACTCAGCCATAACCATTGTTGGCTGCAAGTGAGGAGAAATGGTCTCTCAAACTCTTTCCATTGTCCTAAAATGCCTTCTGGGTCTTGCAGTTGTTGCCTCATTGATCGCTAACTTTGTTCTGATATGGCTCAACACTCAACACACTCCGGAATGCCCCCTGCAAAAGGTAAAATCAGTCCAATCTGTGGTGCACAATGAACGCAGCACTGTTTTTGCCGATCTCTCAGTGGAAGAACTTCTACAAGTGCGTGACTATATGTCCAAGATCCAAGGAATGAACATCACTTATGAACCCGGAGCACCTCCTTCAGCCAACTACTTATATCTGATTGACCTCTCCCTGCCAAAAAAACTGGACATTCTGCAATATCTGGATGTCAATGGGCCAAAACCAGTAAGAGAAGCAACTGCAGTGGTTTTTCATGGTAGTAAAAACAACATTACAGAGTATATAGTGGGTCCTCTGCCCAATCCAGTCTACCACCGAGATGTCACCTTTGAGAGATACAAAAGGGAGATACCTTTCACCGCACGTCCAGTGACCTTTGGGGAGTACATTCTTTTTGAAATGTTCTTGCGGGAAAAACTTCCGCCAGTCACTCAGCTGCTGAAGGAGAGTTTTGATATTGAGAAATTAGAAGACGTTAGGTTTATAGACAGTATGCCCAGAGGACTCAAGTCAGGAGACAGGCAGTCATGGCTTTCTCTGTGTCGAAATCAGGAAGGACTTTTCATCCACCCATTGAGTTTTGAAATATTACTAAATCATCAAAGCATTGACCATTTGTCCTGGCATGTCATTAAAGTACTTTATAATGGTCAGTATTTTGATAGCTTATTGGAACTGAAGGAACAATATGAGGCAGGAAATGTGACAAAAGTTATCTCCAGACTTGTGCCAAATTATGCATCACTCAAACCCAGGCAGAAACCGACGGGCGTCGGACCCCAGCAATTTTATATACATGGAAAGCGGTTCAGTGTGAAGAACAATCACATAGTATACCTTGATTGGAGCTTCGCTTTTGGTCTGAATATGCTGAGTGGCATGAGAATTTTTGATGTTCGTTTTAGAGGGGAGAGGATCATTTATGAGTTAAGTGTTCAAGAGGCCATGTCAGTGTATGGGTCAATCAACCCAGCATTGATGCTCACCAAATTTGTTGATGGCAGCTTGGGCATTGGCCGGTTAGCCTCTGAGCTGGTCAGAGGGGTGGATTGTCCTTATTCAGCCACCTACATTGACACTTTCCATTTCTTTGACACTGGTGTTCCACGTCAAATCAGGAATTCGATTTGTGTTTTTGAACATGACATGAGCGGTCCGCTCCGCAGGCATTTCTCAGAGATTTTCCACAACAGTTATGGAGGATTAGGGAACAGTGCCTTAGTTTTCAGGACAATCACTACCATTGGAAACTATGACTACATGTGGGATTTCATCTTCTACCAGACTGGCTCAGTGGAAGCTAAAGTTCATGCCACTGGTTATATTACCTCTTCCGTTGCATTGAAGGAAAATTTTCCATTTGGTCACCAAGTGGCAGAAAATGTCACTGGTAATATTCACACCCATTTTATCAACTTCAAAGTGGATCTTGATGTTTTAGGTGGGTATATGAAATATAGAGAATTTCAAAATGTATTTAAAAAATCTTCAAAAACACATTTTATTTTATAGGTCATCTAACTATAAATAATTTCTGGAGGTAAAACTAAAATGTAGTGGATTAACCTGTTCCTTTCCCAGGAGTGAAGAATGTGTTCCAGACAAAAGACATGGAGTTTGTAAACATCTCAGTGCCCTGGATGCCTGAACGTCATGCAATGATTCCTAAGGTGGTGGAAAAGCAACTTCAAACTGAGCAGGTGAAGCATGACTTTAGTATTTAAAAACAACAACAACAATAGCAATAATAACAATAGATTGGATTTATGTAGTGCTTTTCTAGACACAAGCTGTTTGACAGAGTCTCAGTCTCTGTAGACCCAAGAAGCTGTAAAAGCTTGATGATACTGAGGCAGTGGTGTGGCTAAGAAACTGGGCAGCATTGGAGCTGTAAAGCTCGACACCTGTAAGGCATTGGAAGCATTGCTTTTTTCTAGGTGAGATGGGTGAAAGGAGACTTACTCATCTCTTGTCATCAGGTTTACAATTGGCCAACTAGCAGTAGCTGGCCAGTCGCTAGTTGTGTCTAGAGCTGGGACTAGTATTTAGCCAGCTTGCAGGGAGCTAACCAATTTGTGAAGTGGATCAGAAATAAATCTGTGACAAAACTGAACAAATATTGAATTGATCATAGGTAGAAAACTGAAAGATCCTACAGACCTCCCCAACAGGTCCAAAAAGGAAAATAATAGTACATCTTTTATGGTCAATGATGAATCAAGAAAATATTAAAGGAAAGCTGGCAAAAGGCAAGAAAAAATACTGAATTAACAAAGCAACAGGGACACATCTTTACTGTGGAAACCAAGGTGCCATGCAGGAGCATACACAAGGCAAACCAGATGAACTTACATAGAATTTAAGAAACAGACTAAATAAACAGAGGACTGGGAAGAAATGTGAAACAGTGGTGAAATGAAGGGAATGTAATGAGAGACCGGGTTAATGTACAATCAAAATGGAGAAAATACCAAGGAAAAATGGAGCATATGAGGTTGATGTAATAATAAACTACAAATAGACACACTAAACCAATACTGGAACTAAAATCACAGATTTGAAAACAGACAGACGAACATAAGAAGTTGATTCTTGTAACGCATATTGTATGTTTGACAACGTAGGAGGCTGCTCTACGACATGACGCCAAGATTCCTCGCTATCTGCACATTGCTAGCACTCAGAAAAATAGTTGGGGTCATCAGCGCTCCTACAGGTTGCAGGTGTCCAGCTTTGCTGGGGACCACATCCCAGAAAACCAGCCCGAGGAGAGAGCCTTGTCTTGGGCCAGGTGAGGCCTCTGTGATGATGAGATGGGTTAATAGACTTTAAGTCACAGGAGCTTGACAATATTTCTCATATTTATCATCATTTTGTGCTCTACACTCAGTAAAAGTGTTTTTTTTTAGTATTTTTTTTCTTCAGCATCATGTAGATTGTTTCTCTGAATGTCACTTATATTTGCTTGTCCAGGTATAAGGTAGCCATCACTAAGCAGAAGGACCTGGAGCAGGCCAGTGGTAGTCTGTTCAATCAGCATGATATGTGGACTCCAGCTGTTGACTTTAGCAAGTACATTGAAGACAATGAAAACATTGAAAATGAGGTATTGAGTGGGCTGGGGTTTTACTTTGGAAACATTATGATAGCTTTAATTTAATGTAGTCTCTTCAGTCCTCCTGTTTCTTTGTTGTCTGTAGGACCTGGTTGCCTGGGTAACAACTGGCTTCCTTCACATCCCCCATTCAGAGGACATTCCAAATACAGTAACAGTGGGTAACAGTGGTGGCGTCCTGTTGCGGCCCCACAACTACTTTGAAGAGGAACCATCCATTCACTCTACTGATGGTGTGTACATCAGCCCAGGTACCGAGAACAGCTGTGAGACCAACAGGATGGCCTGTTTGGCCCAGGAAACTTGCACTCCAGTGCTGGAACCATTCACCTACCACAGTTTTATGAAAGATGACCAGTAAACCATGAGAGAGGATCTATGTAATTGGACAACTGGTGAAATTGCTGGAAGCAAATTTAAATGAAGAGATTTGTTATTTTGAATAGCATGAAGAATGTGAAGTGCCTTCAGTGGATTTAGCAAAGACATTGAGTCACAGAACCAATTAAATATGTGTAATAAATAAAATAATTGATCATCTAAAATTTATTTTCTTTCAATGTAAATGTGTTTTCAGTTGAAGCCCTGTTTTTAGTATCTTTCGTCAAATGTTAGTAGGACTGACTGTCTGATATTTGACTGGAAAATGACAGTGTAATATCTTGAGACTTTAACTGAATATAGGTATCTAGAGGAAGTTCTAGGCTCCATGGTGTGGTTTAGTCTACAGGAATATATATGTGAAGAAGATCCTTTGGTTCTGTGGCAATGCACATGTAGGAATGTTTTTGAGGTTTACTAAAAAGTCCTAAAAAACTGTTTCCGTTCAAGTGTCTTCCTTTGCTTACATTTGTGTCCACAATATTTTATTAACAACAAGATTCATCTGCAGAAGTCTGCAATCTGCAGAGGCCAGTTGCTGGAAAGCAGATCAAGAGACTGGATTTAAGAGGAGACTACAATGGAACATAGTATTTGTTGAAATGCACATGTGGGTGCGATGGCAACGCTAGGACCTTTGCCACCGTTTAATGCAAGTGGGAGGAATTTTGTGAAATAATGGAATATGTATTTACTGCAGACAATATTCATGATCAAGATAAGAAAATGTCCATATGGACTAGGTGAAATGTCTTCAACCAACCTAAAACAAGACCAGTTCATTCTTTTTTTGGCTCCTCTTGATTTACCTCCAACTGGATGACTGAGAACCTACTCAGAAATCCCTGATTTATTGTTACATTCTTTCAAATGGTTGTAAAAACACACCCACTGACACTGTTCAAAGCTAATAATACAAATTGCCTTGGTAAATGCTCAACTTTTGATGGTGGCACAATTCATGTTCATTGAAATTTATTTAGTACATAACATTGCAAGGTCATAAATGTTACATTATAAATGGACTGTAGTGTACCTGAGTTGACCTGACTGTGCACGTCTTTATCCAGCATTCATTGTCTTCTTTCATGCATTAATTCAATGTGATACACCTCTTGCTAGAAGCATTAACAATTCAAACCATCAATTTAAACAGTTTCTACCAAAACCAAGACTTTAATATTACATTCACACAGTGTCTAATATTAATAAATAAAGATTGAAGACTCATTGTCTGATAAAAAGCAAATGTCACACAGTATTTGAAATTTAGTTATTCAGTAAATGTTTGTTACCTGGTTCAACAATCTCATTGTTGTTTATACACTGCCTGGCCAAAAAAAAAATCACTATCCAAAAAAGTCACACCCTCTCATATTTTGTTGGACTGCATTTAGCTTTGATTACAGCAAAGCTAAATGCATTACAGCATTACAGCATTACAGCATCCACAAAGTTTTGGCGTTACTGCCCATCCCAGGCCTCGCGCTCTCGGCTAAGTTTTGCAGCCCGTATGAAGTCCGTGAGTGTCTCAGTGAGACAGACTATGTGATTTGTACACCCGAGAGAAAACGCAAAACCCGTGTATGTCACATAAATATGGTGAAGCGGTATTACTCCAGAGAGAGTCCCGAAAATACCCGAAAATGCCCGAGCCTGCACAGCCACCTGTGAATCCCCGCAGCTGCGCGCTTATAGTGGCGGAGTCACCCGACCAGTCCGATGAAGTAGTTGTGCGGGCCTCCAACCATCAGAGCCCCCGTCTGTCAAACTCGCAAATGTTAATGGTATTGGCGGATCACTTATCCCACCTGTCACCTGAGCAACAGGTTGAAATAACGGCGTTAACAAAATGATACTCTTGTCTGTTTAGTGATGTTCCATCCCACACTACTGTCACACTGCATGACATTGACGTTGGTGACACTCGGCCGATCAAACAACACCCTTACTGGGTAAACGCCGCAAAGAGTGCAATGATGAAAAGAGAGGCTGAGTATTTATTAGAAAATGGTTTCGCCGTCCACAGCTCCGTGTCTTCTGGACACTAAGCCCGACGGTTCATATCGTTTCATTACGGACTACCGAAAAGTCAACGCCGTTACTGTCCCTGACTCCTATCTGTTACCGAGGATGGAAGATTGTGTGGATAATGTGGGTTTAGCAAAGTTCATGAGCAAATTAAATTTGCTCAAAGGCTACTGGCAGGTGCCGCTAACCGAGCGCGCATCTTTGATTTCCGCTTTTGTAACCCCCGACTATTTCTTGGGATACACCGTCATGGCCTTCGGGATCTGTAACGCACCAGCCACCTTTCAGCGTCTCATTAACTCCGTGCTGGCCGGTTTATGACATCCATCCATCCATCCATCCATGTACCTCCGCTTATCTGGGGTCGGGTCGCGGGGGCAGCAGCTAAAGTAGGGAAGCCCAGACTTCCCTCTCCCTAGCCACTTCGTCCAGCTCCTCCGGGAGAATCCCAAGGCGTTCCCAGGCCAGCTGGGAGACATAATTTCTCCAGCGTGTCCTGGGTCGTCCCCGGGGCCTCCTCCCAGTAGGACGCGCCTGGAACACCTCACCAGGGAGGCGTCCAGGAGGCATCCTAACCAAATGCCCGAGCCATCTCATCTGGCTCCTCACAATGCAGAGGAGCAGCGGCTCGACTCTGAGTCCCTCCCGGATGACCGAACTTCTCACCCTATCTCTAAGGGAGAGCCTGGACACCCTGCGAAGGAAACTCATTTCGGCCGCTTGTATCCGGGATCTCGTTCTTTCGGTCACGACCCACAGCTTGTGACCATAGGTGAGGGCAGGAACGTAGATCGACCGGTAAATTGAGAGCTTTGCCTTTCGGCTCACCTCCTTCTTCACCACGACGGACTGATACAGAGTCCGCATCACTGCAGACGCTGCACCGATCCACCTGTCGATCTCCTGTTCCGTCGTACCCTCACTCGTGAACGAGACCCCGAGATACTTGAACTCCTCCACTTGGGGCAGGATCTCATCCCCAACCCGCAGAGGGCACTCCACCCTTTTCCGACTGAGGACCATGGTCTCAGATTTGGAGGTGCTCATTCTCATCCCAACCGCTTCACACTCGGCTGCGAACCGCTCCAGTGAGAGTTGGAGATCACGGCTTGATGAAGCCAACAGTACCACGTCATCTGCAAAAAGCAGGGACGCAATACTGAGGCCACCAAACCGGACACCCTCAACGCCTTGGCTGCGCCTAGAAATTCTGTCCATTAAAGTTATGAACAGAATCGGTGACAAAGGGCAGCCTTGGCGGAGTCCAACCCTCACTGGAAACGAATCCGACTTACTGCCGGAAATGCGGACCAAACTCTGACATCGGTCGTACAGGGACCGAACAGCCCTTATTAAGGGGTTCGGTACCCCATACTCCCGAAGCACCCCCCACAGAACCCCCCGAGGAACACGGTCGAACGCCTTCTCCAAGTCCACAAAGCACATGTAGACTGGTTGGGCGAACTCCCATGTCCCCTCAAGGACCCTGCGGAGGGTGTAGAGCTGGTCCACTGTTCCACGGCCAGGACGAAAACCACACTGCTCCTCCTGAATCCGAGATTCAACTTCCCGACGGACCCTCCTCTCCAGAACCCCTGAATGGACCTTACCAGGGAGGCTGAGGAGTGTGATCCCCCTGTAGTTGGAACACACCCTCCGGTCCCCCTTCTTAAAAAGGGGTACCACCACCCCAGTCTGCCAATCCAGAGGCACTGTCCACGACGTCCACGCGATTTTGCAGAGGCGTGTCAACCAGGACAGCCCCACAACATCCAGAGCCTTTAGGAACTCTGGGCGGATCTCATGCCACCGAGGAGCTTTTTAACTACCTCGGTGACCTCAACCCCAGAGATAGGAGAGCCCGTCTCAGAGAACCCAGACTCTGCTTCCTCATGGGAAGGCGTGTCGCTGGAATTGAGGAGGTCTTCGAAGTACTCTCCCCACCGAGTCACAACGTCCCAAGTTGAGGTCAGCAGCGCCCCATCCCCACTATACACAGTGTTGATGCTGCACTGCTTCCCTCTCCTGAGACGTCTGATGGTGGACCAGAATCTCCTCGAAGCCGTCTGGAAGTCGTCCTCCAAGGCCTCACCGAACTCCTCCCACGCCCGAGTTTTTGCCTCAGCAACCACCAAAGCTGCATTCTGCTTGGCCAGCCGGTACCCATCAGCTGCCTCAGGAGTCCCACAGGCCAAAAAGGCCCGATAGAACTCCTTCTTCAGCTTGACGGCATCCCTTTCCGCTGATGTCCACCAGAGGGTTCTGGGGTTGCCGCCACGACAGGCACCGACCACCTTACGGCCACAGCTGCGGTCGGCCGCTTCGACAATGGAGGCGCGGAACATGGTCCACTCAGACTCAATATCCCCCGCCTCACCCGGAACGTGGGTGAAGTTCTGCCGGAGGTGGGAGTTGAAACTCCTTCTGACAGGGGATTCCGCCAGGCGTTCCCAGCAGACCCTCACAATACGTTTGGGTCTGCCAGGTCAGACCGGCATCTTCCCCCACCATCGGAGCCAACACACCACCAGGTGGTGATTGGTTGACAGCTCCGCCCCTCTCTTCACCCGAGTGTCCAAGACATGCGGCCGCAAATCCGACGACACGACCACAAAGTCGATCATCGAACTGCGGCCTAGGGTGTCCTGGTGCTAAGTGCACATATGGACACCCTTATGTCTGAACATGGTGTTCATTATGGACAGTCCATGACGAGCACAGAAGTCCAATAACTGAACACCATTCGGGTTCTGATCAGGGGGGCCGTTCCTCCCAATCACGCCCTTCCAGGTCTCACTGTCATTGCCCACATGAGCATTGAAGTCCCCCAGCAGAACGATGGAGTCCCCAGTGGGAGCGCTCTCCAGCACCCCCTCCAAGGACTCCAAAAAGGGTGAGTACTCTGAACTGCTGTTTGGTGCATAAGCACAAACAACAGTCAGGACCCGTCCCCCACCCGAAGGCGGAGGGAGGCTACCCTCTCATCCACCGGGGTGAACCCCAATGTACAGGCGCCAAGCCGGGGGGCCATAAGTATACCCACACCTGCTCGGCGTCTCTCACCATGAGCAACTCCAGAGTGGAAGAGAGTCCAACCCCTCTCGAGAGGACTGGTACCAGAGACCAAGCTGTGTGTGGAGGTGAGCCCGACTATATCTAGTCGGAACTTCTCCACCTCAAACACCAGCTCGGGCTCCTTCCCTGCCAGAGAGGTGACATTCCACGTCCCAAGAGCCAGCTTCTGTAGCCGGGGATCGGATTGCCAAGGTCCCCACCTTCGGCCACCGCCCAGCTCACAATGCACCCGACCCCTATGGCCCCTCCCACAGGTGGTGAGCCCATGGGAAGGGGGTCCCACGTTGTCCTTTCGGGCTGCGCCCGACGGGGCCCCATGGGTGCAGGCCCGGCCACCAGGCGCTCGCCTTCGAGCCCCACCTCCAGGCCTGGCAAGGGAAAACGTGCTCCATAGTTTTTCTTCATCATTAGGGGTCTGTGAGCCATCCTTTGTCTGGTCCCTCACCTAGGACCTGATTGTCATGGGTGACCCTGCCAGGGGCACAAAGCCCCAGACAACTTAGCTCCTAAGATCATTGGGACACACAAACCCCTCCACCACGATAAGGTGACGACTCAAGGAGGAGCGGACTATCTTATTGTGTACACCTCCACGTGGGAGGAGCACATCCAGATCTTGGAACAGGTGTTCGCACGTCTCGCCAACGCGTCCCTCACCATAAATTTGGCTAAATGTAAGTTCGGTAAGGCTACTGTCACCTACTTGGGGAGACAGGTAGGCCAGGGACCGGTGTGACCCATAGAGGCTAAGATTTGTGCCATCCCAGAGTTCATTGTACCATCCATCAGGAGAGCCCTGCGCCGCTTTCTGGGCATGGCTGGTTATTACTGCAGTTTCTGTCGAAATTTTTCCACCGTGGTGCGACCACTAACCAACCTCCTTAGCCCAAAAGTTGAATTTGTGTGGTCCCCAGAGTGTCAGACTGCTTTTGAAAGTGTAAAATCACTTCCGTGCCACTTTCCCGTGCTCGCTGTGCCTGACCTCTCTCGACCCTTTAAATTGGAGGTTAGCGCCAGTGGGGTGGGAGCCGGTGCTGTTCTGCTGCAGGAGGATGGGGAGGGAGTAGATCACCCAATCTCATACTTTTCACGAAAATTCAACAAGTACCAGGTCAACTACTCCACCATTGAGCAAGAAACCCTAGCTTTATTGTTGGCACTCCAGCACTTCGAATTTCTTTGCCAGTTATGATCCCTCTCACCTTTCTATCCCGCATGTATAATCACAACCAGCGTCTCATGCGGTGAGCACTGGTCGTTCAGGACTACAACCTGAACATTCAACATAAAAAGGGGTCTGAGAATGTGTTGGCTGATGCTCTGTCCAGAGTAAGTATGGTGTTTGTATTTTGGGAGATCTGAACATTTTTGTAGTAAGTATGCTTTGAGTTTAGGTGGGTAATTTGATATGTAACCCAGTGGGGTTCCATTTTTAAGGAGGGGAGTGTTACGGCTGTAGCTCATCTGTCAATATTCTGTATCCCTCTGCAACCCTGCCTCTGAGCTGCTGGCCCTGCTCTGGGATGCTCCGCCCTCCGTCGTCAGTGCCAGGTGTGGTGTCTCTGGGACTCTGGGCCACGCTCATCTCCTGATTGGGGTGCAGTCCCCTTGATTGGCCCAAGCCCTGCCTCGTCATATGGAATGGACAGCTTAAAAGCTCGGCAATGCCATTCAAGCAGGGCGACTGTCTGACTGTGGCAGCGCGCCTTTGAGAGCTTTTCGAACTGTGACTGTACAATTTGTGACCTTACAATTTGTGACCTTATGATTTGTGATCTTGTGACTCTGAGTTTGGATTTTGGATTGTTGTACACCCTCGTTAAAGAGCTGGTTGTGTTTTGTGTTCCATTTTGTATATTTTTGTTAGTGAAGTTTGCATTTTTGAAATCTCTTCAAGAGTCCTAAGTTAGTACATTTTTTTGTTATCACTGAACAGCGCCCTTTGGCCTTCCTTTGTTAATTAAAAACAATCTTGGTTAATCCCTTGTACTTTGCGAGAATTTGATAATGTTTTATGTTCCCCCTTTTTATATACTAGTTATGTTATTTCCCCAGTCCACTAGCTGGGTCGTAACACCTACAGACATCTAGATTCTTGTTAATGCATATCTTATGTTTGACATGCTGTAGGTGTCCAGCTGTGCGGAGTAGACCGGACATCCGCACACACTTCCGGTGTCATTGTATCCCATTCCCTAACCACTAATTCTCATTATTATTATTATTATTTGTGTTGTTCACCCTATGTATTTCCCTTCTGTTGAATTATTGTAAGTTGCTATATTCCAAAATAAAGCTCATCATCAGCGCAGTCACTTGAATTGAGTTTTTTTTTAAATATTTCTTGTAATTATTTTGTTTACAGAGATGTTGATTATCAATTTATGAAAAAAATGGTTGTTTATTGTCTGTTGATGTCTGCATTTTACATAAAACCACTGCAGTGATTTATTATTAGATGACAGCCATCCCTGCGTCATTAACGATTATCGAGCAAATGAAGGCCGGTCTGTGAAAATATTGTCGTAGATGAAACCGATCTGTGGTGCAAAAAAGGTTGAGGACGGCTGCACTAATGAGTGGTAGATTAGTGAAGAGAAGACAAAGGAGAGAAGGAAAAAAAAAGTTACTGCTGTGAATGGTATGGATGGTTGTAGTTGCAGACGCATTGGCCAGCCGCACACAGCGCCCACCCCTCCCTAAAGAGACTGCAGGCAGAGTGTCGCTGCCCCACAGACTGACTGATCTGTCTGTTCATGGCTTCGCTGTAGCTCATGATGATTTCCTTATGTTTTCTTCAGCTTGCCTCTATTTTGGTCTGTTTAAGGTTACTTGGTGAACTTTTTTCTTGTTTTGTTTTGTTGCACGTACGGGGTGTGTTTGACCAGACAGAGCTGAAAACTGCTCATGTCGCATCAGTCACCGCCGCCACTCCAGTCGTTTTTTGTTCTTTTTACCTGCTTGCTCTGACTTTGACACTTTCCCAGTTCAGTTCAAATTAATGATTTATATACTGTATAGTAATTTTAAGTGTTACACATAGCGCACGCACACACGCACACACACACATGTGCTCTCTCTATCTCTCTCTCTCAGTCACTCAGTCACACACACACACACACACACAGGGCTAAGATTATTATTAACAAATCGTTAATAAATAAATAGTTAATAACTAGTTAATAAATTGATAAAATAAAAGTATTAATATCATTTCACAGATAAAATACGCTGGGTAAAGCATTATTAAAATGTTTAATTCATGTTGGAGGAAAACTCACTCTTATGTTGAATTATTATGTTGACTTGTTTGATGAAATGTGTGGTGTATTCTCTGTATTGCTGGGAATACTGTGAGGGAATTTGTTTACTCACGGACCTATGAAAAAGGACATACAGAGAGGGACTAACCTGCAAAAGTGCTGTGGGTGTCACGAACCAATGGGGCACGGGAAAAGAGTCAGGTGCCCGGAAGATCGGGAAGCACATGGAGAGAAGTGGAGGAGAGAGGCGCGCAAAGAGACGGCGGAGAAGAAGAGAAAACTGTACGGATTAATAACAGAGTGTGGCGGTGTTTAACGCACACTCTGAGTTTGGTCCTGAGTTTGGAGCAAGTTGCCAAGGGAGGGACAACGTGTGGAGACGCCAGTTTTCGCTGCCGCAGAGGGAGCAGGTGTGGACCAATTCTCCGCCGAGGAGTATCCATTCTGACGGACTGGGAGTTTTCTCGTGCAGTGCTACGAGCCCAGGAGCAGCCGCCGGACGGGATCGATACACCAAAAACTACAAGCACCAGGCCTGCAACGCACGTGGACTGGGTATTTGGATATTTAGTTAATATCGCCGGCTTAGATTAAGTTTTATTTCATTACTTGTTGGACTGTTTTTGTTTTATATTACTTGTTGAGTTTTGTGATACACGTACGTTGTTAAATGTGATTGCGTGTCATTTACTGAAAGGACTATTGAATAGGACTTTCTCAGAGCTAATATGGGACAGTACAGTAAATAGAAATACAAGGCACCACCAGGAGATCATCAACAGCAGGATCGGAAACAACGAACTCAGATTAGTCGCCCACAGTATTTGCTAGGAACAACAAGAGGGGGGCTACATAAATGGAGGCACCGCTGGGATATATTTAATCATCTATACTGTCCAATATAGATGCTGGGGGGGTTTAAGTCTATTATAAAGTGATTCAAAAGCTGTGGCAAGCAAAACTATCTCAACAAACAAAAGCTACCGAAGTAAAACCTAGAGAGAATACCGGTAACCAACGTGTTATATAGTGTAACATAACTCGTACAACAAAATGTCACTGATCCATAACTGGTGCAAGGGTGAGGGGTTGAACCCAGAACATGTTCTTGAAGTTGGCAATATCCCTGAAGAGGCTGAGGTGGACGATATTGACAAGTCCCTAGAAAACCTAAAAGCATTGGGGAGGGTCAGAGTAAGAATGAAGCTGTTTGATCCAGTTACAGGAAACTATATTGCTTACTGTGAATGTAGACAGAAGGTGAACCTAGATCTCATTCCAAGGGAGGTGGTACCAGTAACGGAGGGACAACCATGGGTTATAAGTGGGGCTGGAAGTGCTCCAACTCCTGTAACGCTTCCTAGTGCAGGGCATCAGGAAAAGGCCGACCAGGGTCAACCTGAGGTGGGGCCATCAAACTCCACAGAATCTCTCATACAAGCCATGGGGGATTTTTTCCAGAGGTCCATGCGACCATCACAAGAGGGAAATGCTTTTAAACGATTGCGTACTTTTTCGGGTGTCCTCCCCACATTGCCAGGGGAGGAAAGTCTGGACCTCTGGTGGAAGGAAGCCCAATTTATTATAGAAGAATGTGACTGCACTGACAGAGAAAAACGGAAGAGAATTATTGAGAGTCTGAGAGGGCCGGCGTTTGAGATACCACAGGCAGTCCGGACAAATGAGCCAGATGCTTCTCCTAAGGATTATCTCAATGCCCTTGAAAGAGCTTTTGGTAGTTCAGAATCTGGGGATGAATTGTACATTACTTCTAGAGCCTTGAGACAGAATGCTGGGGAAAAGCTGTCAGATTTTTTGATAAGAGTAGAGCGGCAGTTAACCAAAGTGGTCCGTCAAGGTGGGATAGTGTCAGGGCAACGTGACCGTGTTCGGGTAGAGCAGCTTTTACGCGGGGCAGTCCAGTCAGATCTCATGCTCCTGCAACTACAGCTGCGAGAGAAAAAAGAGAGACCCCCATCATTCCTACAACTCTTGAATGAGATACGTGAAGAAGAACATCAGCAGTCGGTGTGATTAAAGCCAAGCCCTGTTAAAACCATAGTGACACAAATGCACACCACAGCTGGTGATCTGTCCAGTCCTGAAGTAGACTCATTAAAGTCAGAACTAGATGAACTCAGAGCTTGCGTGTCAGTACTCACTGCCATGCAGAAGAATGCCCCCGCACCTCTCAAGTCGGCAGCCTTAAGTCAGGAGCGCCCCGTAGGAGCTGAAAGTGATTTGCAGAAGTTAAGGAAAGAAATGACAGAATTGAAAGCTCACATGCAAGTAATGTCTTCTAACCAAAGGAACAGATATCCTCTCGAGGATAGAGGAAGAAGCAACAGAGATGATGAGGTAGAGCCATTTTCAGACCGTTGGACCTCGGAATGCTCAGAAGCCTTTAACACTATCATACACCGTCTGACCCATGCTCCTGTGTTGGCTTTTGGTGACCCTGAAAAGCCTTACATACTACATGTTGATGCAAGTTTTGATGGATTGGGGGCTGTCCTTAACCAACAGTATTCGGAAGGTTTGCGTCCCGTGGCATTTGCCAGCCGTAAGCTGTGTAACTCAGAGCGTAATTACCCAGTACATCAGCTGGAGTTTCTTGCACTGAAATGGGCTATAGTAGATAAATTCCATGACTACCTGTATGGGGTGCGGTTCAATGTGAGGACGGACAATAATCCCCTCACATATGTGCTTACCTCAGCCAAGTTGAACGCCACGGGTCATTGGTGGTTAGCTGCTCTTTCCACGTACGATTTTGGCATTCAGTACAGACCAGGCCGGGAGAATATAGATGCTGATTCCCTCTCCAGAAATGTAGCGGAAGAGGAGGGATGGATCCCCCCAGAAGGGGTGAAAGCAGTCTGTAAGAAAATAAGTGTTCTTGGTCAAGCAGAGACAGTGGTTAGTTGTGCAGAACAACTAGGGATTTCTCCCCAAGCCATCCCTGAAGTATATTCCTACCCGATGAAATTAGGGATGCAAGGGTTGGAACAGTTGAGTGAAGAGGAGCTTAGGCGTGCCCAAGACAGTGATGCAGCTATAGGGGCTATTAAGCAGGCCATGAGAACAGGCAAGTGGACCCCTAACACCAAAGTGGGTAATAGCACAGAGGTTGTAAATCTTCAGCGGGAAGGAAACAAATTGGTCTTGGTGAAGGGCTTACTGTACAGAAAGATTATGACCACATCTGGAACAGAGGGCTTTCAGTTAGTACTCCCTAAGCAGTTTCACCACACCGTCCTCAAGGCCTTCCGTGATGATTGTGGCCATTTGGGGACAGAACGCACCCTCGCCTTGGCCAGAGATCGCTGTTATTGGCGAAGAATGGCAGGGGATGTGTCCCAATATGTTCAAACATGTGGAAGATGTGTGACTCGTAAAACAGCCCCCCATAAGACCGCACCTCTTAACCAGATCACTAGCCGTGGTCCACTGGACTTGGTCTGTATCGATTTCCTGTCTATTGAGCCTGATTCCAGAGGCATCTCAAATGTCCTGGTAGTGACTGGTCACTACACTCGATATGCACAGGCCTACACTACAAAAGACCAGCAAGCACCCACTGTGGCCAAAGTGTTGGTGGAGAAGTTTTTTGTGAATTATGGATTGCCTTCTCGCATTCACTCTGATCAGAGGCGGGATTTTGAGGGTAATTTGATGAAGAAATTACTAGTATGTTAGGCAAACCTTTCCTCCTGCAATGATATCAGTTCAAAAACAATATATTGCAGGTGATAAACAATTGAATAATTGACACACAGCTGATTTATGTTGGGTAAATAGGGCCAACCACAGCTGATTCCAGTTTGGCTTACTATAAGTGGCAGTGGGCTTTGAGGAGTGATGCTTTTGGAAACAGAAACAGACAAACACTGCAATGCCTGGACAAGGAATCATAAGAACAAGAGGCTGTAGGGGAAGAGCAGGCCCAGTGAGACATGAAATAAGAGGAGCAGGAACAGTGAGAGGAGCAGTGAGAGGAGCAATGAGAGGAGCCTGGCCATGGAGAGGTCAAGGGAGAGGGGTAAGAATGCCTGGTGGTGGCATTGTAAGGGCTGCAAGAGCAGTGGTCAGTGATGACATTCGTGCCACTATCATTGACCATGTGATCAACCACGGTCTTACACTAAGAGAGGTCGGTGAAAGAGTGCAGCCCAATTTGAGGCGGTCAACAGTTGCCTCCATTATGCGCATCTTTCACCACACCAATAGGTAAGTATCGCATTTTACATGGATTGTCTTTAGTCTCACTTGACATGTCAATAAGGCCATACAGTAATGTATATATTGATATTTTTTTGTCCCTCGAAAGAATGCAACGACTTCCTCCGTCTGGGGGAAGAGGAAAGCTCCTCAATAATGACCAAGAGCTTGCCATAGTAGGAATGGTTCTTGCTAATAATTGAAAAAAAACTTCAAGAAATTCAAAGCAGAATTGTGGAGGACCATGACATATTTGAAAACATCAACAGCATCAGCCTAACAACCATTACTCAAACATTGTCCAAAAAAGGAGTCCGGATGAGGCAGCTCTACACTGTTACCTTTAAGAGGAACAGTGAGAGAGTAAAGGAACTACGACAACAATATATCTATGTATGTCTATCTATCCATCCATCCATCCATCCATCCATCACCATGTGTGCAGCTATGTCGAATGCAGGTTTATTCCTACACAGATGCCAGATTGTACCATACAATACAAGAGCGCCTCCTTGACTTTCTCAATGGTCTCCACCAGCGCCTGGTTACAGAGCAAGATCAGCAGCGCATGCAAACTCCGCACAGGGCGGTACTCGAACCTGGACCCGCCGTGTTGTGAGGCGACAGCGCTAACCACTGCGCCACCGTGCCGCCCTTGTTCATAATAGCTAATAATTTTCATTGTTTAGGTCTAATGATGACACCAACGTTTTTTAAAGCAGGATACAATTGTGTTTATTTCACAAGTTACATTTGTTTTGTTTTTTTCAAAGTACGAATTTGGATTTGTAATTGCAGAGAAGCCATGTTGTGGATATTTTACTGATAATCCAAATTAGATACAAATAATACCTGAGCAGTCACTTCTCAGATCTCTTTTGTGTTTTGAAATTTTAATGATCAAACAATGTCAGAATAAAATATACACACATTTAGAAAAAGTCAGGCTCCTATTGGTAAATTATTTTTTTTTAAATCAAGTTATGACATTGCAAATTTTGAAAGCAGTCAAAAGGACTGCCTTGGGAGTTGTAGTGTTAATCAACATTGTTTAACTTTGCGTGAAAAAAAATTGGCAAGAACATTAGGTGGTAAAAATGAATAAATAATAAAAAAGTTTGATCATAAAAATAAAAAAAGAAAATGAAAAAAACAAAGTTGTGTTGAGTATGACAAATCTTGTTCATACATACTTTGTAGTTCATAATTTCCTGTTGCATACATTCTATTCATTACTGCATTTCATGTTCCAAGTTCATGAAAACTTGTTCAGTAAATTGTTCTCCTACTTTTGTGATCAAAAACATTGATTTGAATCTCAATTTGAGGCTGTTCTGTAAACACTTTTAAAATTATATAAATGGAGCAACATCTGATCAATCCATATCAATTTCAGACTTAAAATAATGTAGTTATTTAAGCCCCACTCATTTCTGGTCGCACCACACCCACTTCCGGTTTAAGCCCCGCACATTCCAAGTACCTTTTTCTTAGTAACTTGGATATCTCCAGTATAATCTCCCCTTCCAGATTTTCAACTTGATGACCCTATAAATTTGAATGAGGTTATGCGCTCTATTATGTCAATGTAATCAGGCAAAGTCCCTTGTCCAGATGTTTTCTCTATTGAGTTCTACAAGAAAATTTACATACAACTGACCCTGTTTCTTCTTACTGTGTTTGAGGAGTCACTAAAGCAAGGTTCACTTCCCCTTTCTCTCAGGCTTCAATTTCTCGTTAGTGGAAGGGAAAGACTTTGATTTGTGTGGCTCTGATGGGCCCTTTAGTCTCGTCAATACTAATGTAAAGATCTTAGCTTAGCTGCTAGCTACCCGCACTGAAAAAGTTTCTTGTCTGTATAATATCTCAAGAGCAGACTGGTTTAATAAAAGGCAGATGTTCATTTTTCAATATTAGAACCCTGTTTCATATTATGTACTCCGAAGACATTTGTGTACTCCACTTAAAGGGACAGTAAACTCATTTTTAAGTGATATATATTTTGTTTATCATTATGAAAAAATCAAGAAAAAAAATTCTAGATGTCTGGCAACATCACTGTGGTCAGGAAACCTTAAAATATATGCTGCAGAAGCTTCCGTATCCAGTGGTCACATGGGGGTCATATGTCATCGGCGACACCCGTTGCTTCATCTGTCAGGGCAGCCATTACAACACAATACGATCACTGAAGCGATAAATCTGATAAAGTCATGGTTACCTGTGAGGTCGATGGTTGTTCCAACATCACAGGAGTTAGACACAAAGATGGGAAACTATCTTTCTTCAAAATGCCTTCTGGAAAGCTTGGAAAGAAATAGAAAGCAAGGATAAACAGGGTCAAAATGACCAAAGATCCAAAAATCTGCCACGAGCACTTCACCCTGGCGATTTGAAGGTAAGATCACCTGCTGAAAATAAGACGAAACCATATAAAGAGAAGGGTTTTACTCTTGTGACAGTATACCATACATTGTTGATATTTTTGTTCCCTATCCTTTAGGACCCATTGTAAACAGGGACTGCCCAACTGAAATAAAAAGAGGGTTCGGCAGAGAAATGTTGAGAATGGGGTGGAGATCTGTAACCAAGCACATCTCTGTCCGTTCTCCTCGCGAGTAAAAAATATAACTGTTGTCTTCTCCTTTTTGTGAGTGTGTTTTAAATGTTCTAGGTTGCTTGAACCTGACATTAATTTTCGGAAAACCCATAGTATTTATTCTGAAGGTTTAGTGGAGAATTAATTCATGTCTGGAGCTACTAGAGGTATTGCATAAAAATGTTTTTATAACCAGATTATCACGCAATTATGGCACTCGCGAAAAGTAAACAATATCAAAAGTGATAGACAGGTCATTTTACTGAGATTTGTGAAACTGAAATGAAACATACAAAAACAGCATGTCAGGCCCTGATCCTTATACATTCGTAAATATTAATGGTATTACTATTTCCCATTAATATGGTAAATGACGTGCAGTGACATGCGGTGAGGTTCATGGCTGACAAGGCACTGATTTCATCATAATAAGATTTGCAAAAATATTACTTACAGTTTAGCTTACTCACCATTTAATTAGTAACAGATCGTTTTTTAAGTCTCAGAGCAGAATTATTTACACATACAAACTGTAACACACAATTAACACATTTGATTAAAAAAAAAACATTATGTTCTTTCCTACATGTTTGCTTATTTGTTACTGAAGGTTTATACTTATAAATGAAGTTCATGCGCAGTTCCTTCTGAACAGAAGCATCGAAAATATTTTGTGTTTAGATGAAATCCTCCATTTTTATAGTAAGGCAAGGCGAGCGGAAAACAAATGAAAGGCTGTACTTGACTGTATATTGTAGTTTGTGGTCACTTTTTCTACGGCTGAGGAACAGGAACCCTTGGCCGAATCTCTGGGATCACCAGGGCCCCCTACCATGAGGCAGGAGAACTGTGTGCCTCACTTCATGCCTTTTCCCAGTCATTACAGGACCGCTCAACTCAAGAAAGTCGTTACACACGTACAGTTGTTGACAAAAAAAACCCACCGTAAATTATATACATTAGCTAAATTATGGTTCATAAAGCAAATGTGTTTGAACATTTTAATAGCGACATGTAGAGAGATAGTGTGGCATAAATAGCCATCAATGGGTTGATTATACCTATGTGAATATGATTTATATGTTTAATTTGTATTTTGATTGGTAAGGCTCATGTTCTGAGTTTGATGATTATTTTCCGAGTGTTTTCGGTAAAGTTAAAGGCTGGTTAACGGGTTGAAAAGTTATCTAGCAATGTTTAACTCCAACCAGCAGAGGGCGCATGCGCTAGACTCTGGGTGCAGAGACAAGATGAGTTGCGCGGAGGAGACGAGCGCCCGTACATGAAATACATACATCCATGAAAATTGGATGTATGAGTGTTTCAGACAAAAATAAAAATACTTTAAAAATTAAATGTGTAGTGGAGGGCAGCTTCATTCTGCACCATGCTACATATTTTGGTAGCAGAGGATGGTTGATTCAGCCCACGGCTCAATCGCATAGAAGAATAAAAAGACAGAAGAGGACCATGGAGGAAGCAAGGGACAAAGTTAGCAGGATATTACTGGCGCTGGAGGAGATGGAGCTCATTTCTCTCTGTGACCATCTAAAATGTAACGCACCTGTCGAGGGGTTTGCCAGCAAAACAAGACGCGCCCTAATCAGGTTGGTGGAGACAACATTAGATGAAATAGAGGCAGATGAAGAGTCCGCAGAAACATATCAGCAGTATTTGCAGAGTGTACTGTCCTTCCTGGCCTCTCCGAAGCGGGCACAGGAGGAACTGCAGTCTGAGACTGGAGTTCAGGGAACGAGTGAGTTAGAGAACTTGAGAATGCAGTACCAGGAGTTATAGCGGCAGATGGAAGAGGAAATCAGGGCAATGGAGGAAAAGATCAAGCAGAAAACACAAGCAGCAGGGGCAGACACTGTGTCCGCCAACATGACTGTAAAGGAAGAGGACGCAAGGACTGCCACCACAACACCAACCAGACTGCCCGAGGTAACCCTGAGGCGCGAGTACCGGATAGTTGGACAGATTGGTGAAGTGGGTCAAAAGGATAAATTGTCGTACACAAGACTCATAAACCAGATAGAGGCTGGACTGTGCAAAGGACATGAAGAAGCAGAGATCATTGAAGCAGTCACCCGTGCTGTGAGTCCAGGTCTTCATTTGCGGGAGATGCTGGAAATAAAGCGAGAACTGACACTGCACACCCTCAAAACTATACTCAAGGGTCACTACAAAGTGGACTCCTCTGACTTGCTGCATCGCCTGATGACCGTGACACAAGACCCAAAAGAGTTAGCACAGAATTTCTTGTTCAGAGCGATAGAACTGAAAGAGAAGCTGATGAGAAAATCCAGTGAAGATGATGCAGCTGAGGAAAATGAGCAGTTTAGTCCAGAGCTAATTCAGAGAAAATTCCTCCGTTCCGTAGAGACTGGTCTTTATAGTGATGCAGTTAAGTTCCAGCTCAAGCCGTATCTCAGTAACCGTAATGTCACAGATGAAGTGTTAATTGAGTGAATCAGTGAGGCTGCAAATATAGAGCAGGAACGACAGCAAAAACTGAGAAAGACCATGATAAACAAACCCCCAAAAGTCAGTGAAGTGCAGGTGGAGGTGCACCCACGTGATGCCTCAGTGGCAGCAGTTGACACTGTTACTAACCTTAAAGCAGGGGGGAAAGGTAAGAAAAGTCAGGGATCCAAGATAGAGGCAGACCCAATAGAAATGAAAAAGTTAATGTTACAGACAGTGGAACCTACAAAAGCCAGACCACCAGAGAAAATGTTCACACCCAGCCATATCCGGCCCAGGGGTTGTAGATTTTGTCAAGAAGCGCAGATAGGTGACTCCTGCAGACATTGCTTCAAGTGTGGGCAAGAGGGGCATCTTTCCAGAGGATGCCGATGGGTCAGAGAGCAGCAGGGAAATGAGACGGGGCTGCCGAGCCGGGACCCCCAGTAGCCCGTGAATCATCCCGTCCCAACATGCAGCAACCTGCCCCACCTCCCACACCGCCTCAGACCTCATCAGTCAACTATCTCCCACCACGATGCAAGGAAAGACTCATCAAGTTGATTGCAAGGAGACACACTGTCCACTGCACACAGTTCCAACAGTTGCATTATGGGACTCAGGCGCTCAGGCAACCATCATTAATTTTTTTTTTGTCTTGTCTGCATGTATTCTCATAGTTTAACCCCATAAAAGGGGGATAACCTTTTATGAGATCAATACTTATTTTAGTCTTGCAGCAAAATCTTTTATATATTTTAATGCGTGCATGTGACCGTCACCAATCCTCTCTGGTAACTAAATGGTCAGTCTTTATTAGAATTTCCTATTGTGAGCCAGAGAGGGGGGTGCTGCACCTCTGTGAGTTAAGGGGGAAGGAAAAAAGGAGACAGGGAGAGAGAACATAAACAAGGTAGTGGATAGACAGGCAGTGCTGTTGGGGTGAAAAAGGTTTAGGCTGTTTTATATCTTAGAACTGATATCTCAACACCAATGTTACAAAACATCAGATTAGTGGAGGTCCTGATAGTATAGAATAGGCCACCAGAGGAAACCAGTGTAGGAGGACGAAAGAGGGCATAAGATTGTGATGACTGAAGTGAGACTCATCACGTTCTGACGGGACCCAATGGTTCTCAATTATTGGACTCGACAGGAGCTGGTAAGCCCTGACCCAACATGCATGTGTGATGAAACCAACACCCAGATAGGCTACCAGAACTCAACAGGGCGATGCCAACCGAGCACTCCCAACCCCGGCAGCCAGGAGCATCAAGAAGCCACCACCCAAAGAGCCACAGGGATACCGAGAACCACGTAGACCCGGGGACCCAGAGGAGGCAGCGGCCGCCACCGCCAGGGCGCACGGGCCAGGCCCAAGAGGCACGAGGCAAGGAGGCCCCCCCCATAACCCCCCCCATCCCGCCCCGCCACACCCCCCACCCCCATCCACCACGCCCACACCCCGCCCAATCCCCCAACCCCAGGGGACAGGAATGCCCCCCGCAGCCCCAGGGGCCAGCCGCACTGACCGGGCGACATGTGACTCACCCCCCTACATAGCCCCCCTAGACCGGACATGGGGTATTGCAACCCCACATGCCCGTCAAGCCTCCCGCAAGCGCGGGCAGACCAGAGATAGGGCCCACACCAACCCTCCAGATACGGCAGAGATCCCCAGCGGGCCGCAAGCCCCCAAGCGCCGCCGCCCACAATTGGAAAGCCAACCAGAGGCAGCCAGCCCCCGCACACCGCCGGTCGTCCGAGGCAGCCCATGCCAGGCCCTATCAGAGGCCCACCACAGCCAACCCGCCCACAGGTGCCCCCACACCAAGCCCCGCCCATAGCCCAGGTCCATCGGGAAACCGACGGCAACGCCATCCCACGCCCCAGCACTCAGCAATGTAAACCAACTGCCGGCCACCAACCGCAGATCCCCAGCCAACAGCGGCAGCAAGGCACATGCCACAAAGCCGACCTAACGCACCACGCCCGATAGGCCAGCAGGTGAGCCGTGCAGCACCCACAGGTAGATGGGAGACAGGGTCCGCGGGGGAGAAGTCAAGCCGCCCAGCAACCATCCCACCCCCAAGCGCAGCGATGACTTCGTACCACCCAACCACCCCTGCATCCACGGGCCATCCCCTCGCAGCCCGACCCCCAGGCCAGGTCAGACAGCCCACACACCGCCCCACCCCCACATCAGAGCCACAGCGCCACATCCCCAGTCCCCACCGCTGCGCGGAGAATCAACGGCCACGACCGACAACCAGCAGCCACCAACAACAATTCGGCCGCCATAGAACGCCCGCAACCAAGCCCAACCCCCCAGCAGCCCAAGCCGAGCCGCAGGCCCAGGTCATACAGCCCCTCCCCAGCCATAGGCCCCAGAGGGCTGCGCCCCACCAGAAGCGCCATGTTGTGTGGAGTCTACGTTACCCTCCCTGTTATTATGCTTCCTCGATCCCTGACGAGGAAGCTCCCAACCCTGTGTTCCTGTGCTACCTAGTGTGGGATGTGGTGCATTAAAAATTTGAAGGGGAAGCCAAGCGCTGTCCAGACTACTCCAATCATCGCAGGGCCCCCTCCAAAGTGTGTGTGTGTGTACGTTGCATTAAAATTGGAGGATGGGGGGAGACAAGTGAGGTGTATATGGGGAGGATACAACGCCCTAGAGCACTGCAATCCGCCCCACAACCATGCCCACTGCCCTCACCCCCATCCATTCCCAAAGCCCTAACTGTGCCCTGCATGTGCCTAAAAGTTATCATGTATAGTGCAGTGTGAGATATGTGAAGTGAACATTAGGAGGCAATCTGGTGTGGGCCTGGCTGATACGAATAGGGCCATGAGGAGGACCAGGATCACAGCCAGTCAACCACCCCGAGCCCGCAACACGGCCCGGCCAAGACCACCAGGGCGCTGGCAAGGCCACAGGCGCCTGGCGTACCCCAAAGCTACAGGCCGGTGGCCTGGGCAACCGGCCCAGGCCACCAACCCGCCCCGCAACGGTAACAACCCAGAGACGCACCACCATGGCACCACAGACGGGAATGAAGGCGATGAATGCACCGCCCCACCAGGCAAGGCCACCGGACCACAGAGGGCCAGTCCCGCAGGACCGAGGCCAACGAGTAGCCCAAAGCCACCACACCACCCAGGGGAGGCAGCCGCCGAACAGCCAGGCCCCCCCCACCAACCCCACCCCCACCCCCTCACGAATAACCACTGAACAAACCAATGGTGCCACACCGCCCACGATCCAGCCACACACACCAGGCCAGGCCAGGCGGCCCGGCATGGCAACACATGCCCACCAACCACCACCAGCCAGACACCACCGGCCAACCGCCAGCAGCCAGCCCACCCCCGACGCACTGAGGCATTTTCCAGCGCCACCACTGGTCCACCAGCCAGACCGAAGGTCAAGCGCAGGCCCAACGAAACAGGGCATATGAGCGGACAGCAGACGGCGCGCCACCAACAAAGCCCGATCTCCAGCCAGCCACACCAGCCCGCAGCGCGACAGCCCCAGCAGCACCCAGCAGACCCCCTACCGCAAACAGCGACACGGAGACTGAACCCACGGCCCACCCGGAATCCCCGCCTAACCCGGATACCGTGTGATAGGGTGTGTCATCCCTCCGCCCAACCCCACCCTAACCCCGCCCACCACCCCGAGAGGGAACACCCAGCTCCCCAGCCAACCCCAAGGACGCGGAGGGCCCCCAACCCCTACGAGGCAGGAGAGGGACGGGAAGAGGCGGGCAGAAAGGAGAGGAGAGACGAGGATGAAGCGGAGCAGAGACGGGAGAAGGGAGCAACAGGATGGGCCACCCACCACACACCCCACAGGCCAACCCAGAGCGCCCCAGAGGAGACAGGCCCAGCCACCTCCAAATCCCCAGAGACCCCAGGAACTCAGCACCCCCAGGGCCCAAAGGGCGAGACAACCGATACAACAGCCGCCAGGGCGAGGAGTCAGGGCCAGGCAGGCCCCAGAGGTCCAGAGAGCAAACCCAGGCGTAAGATGGAGAGGGGTCCCCTAGTGCATGCACATATCTGTGGTGTCCCAGATTCATCATTGTACTATAAGGTGGCAGAAGAGACATAGGTTAGTCATCAGATCAGATCATGAGCGCAGACAGCATGTTCAGAAACATATCAGTTGTGTGAGAATGGAAGCATACGCTGACAGACAAGAGAAAGCTAAAAATTTATATTTAAAGATCTAATAAATGGAGACCATTTTTCTGTAAATGATGCCAATTGTTTTTTTCGAGCAGCAGATATTTTCTCGAGCGAAATGTGATCAATGAGGAGATTCAACCAATGGATGATGTTTAGGGTTTTTTTAATCTTTCCAATTGACCAAAATGGTTTTCTTGGCTATGGCAAGAGCTACAAGTGTGGGCTGTAACTGAGCGTGAGGTAAGGCCGTTTCTGTTAGATCGCCAATTAGGCAGATGTTCGGAGATTGTGGAATCCTGCAGTCCAACATAGAGGACACTTTCTGAGTAACTGATACCCAAAATTGATTGACGGGTGAACATAGCCAAAGGGCATGAAAGTAAGTGTCGATTTGTGTTTTGTGTGCATTGGGTGCATATAGCTGTTTTACAGAAACCCATTTTAAATAATCTATGTTGTGTTATATGGGCTCTATGAAGTACTTTAAATTGAATTAGTTGTAAGTTAGAGTTCTTTGTCACCTTAAATGTATTTCCGCAAATCTCGGTCCAAGAGTCATAGTCTAATGATATGTTTAAATCCGTTTCCCATTTTGCGGTTGGTAGATGTATCGAGCCAGTTTTTGAGAGTGAACTATATATCTTTGACAGATTTTTCTTGGGGACAACAGATTTTTCTTGGGGACAACTTGGGGGACAAGTTTTGGGGACAACTTTGTAATATATTTGGTGAATTCAGGTAGCTGTAAATCAGGTGGTGATGACGGTGGTTGAAGCTTTGGAATACTTTTTATGATTGTCTTCTTTATCTGCAGATATTGGAGAAAGTTTCCATTTTTTATTTCAAATGTTTCGAATAGTTTTGTACATGTCATTAGTCTATTATCTTGAAGAAGGTGATGGAGGTGGGTGATCCCTTTCTTTGCTCATGTGCTAAAATAAAGAGGTTTTTTATTGTTAATAAAGTCTGGGTTATGCCAAATTGGGGAGAGTATGCCAGGGTGTAACTGAGATCCTGTAAAATCTAGAGCTTTCCACCAAGCAGACAAGGTGGAGGCAATCAAAGGATTCTTGAAGCAAGGATGTTGTTTAAGGGTTGTGGTTATAAAAGGAAGATCAGAGAGATTGATGTGATTAGTCTCTCTGCTCTAGCTGCAGCCAGGAGTTGTAGTCCTCATGTGGATGGATCCACTTGATCAGATACTGTAGTTGGTTTGCTAAGTAGTAATGCATAAAGTTGGGTGCATCCAAACCACCTTCAGATTTCTTTTTCTGGAGTGTTGTCAGGCTAATTTTAGCTGTCTTGTTTTTTGAATAGAATTTACCAATGGCAGAATCTAATGATTGGAACCACTTTGATGTTGGTTTAAATGGGATCATTGAAAAAAGGTAGTTAATTTGAGGTAATATTTTCATTTTAACAGTAGCTATTCTTCCCATAAGAGATATGGGGAGGTTGTTCCAACGTCTCAAATCACCAGAAACTTTTTCTAAAAGTGGGGTGAAGTTCAAGTGGACTAGATCAGAAAGTTTATTAGAAATATTTAAACCCAGATATCGAATATTACTCACGGGAAAAGAATAAAGTGATTGTTGGACTGCAGGATTCCACGGGTTCTCTGTTAATGGAAGTATGGTTGACTTTGACCAGTTAATGGAATAATCTGAAAGACCAGAGAAGGTTGTAATTAGTGTACATACTTCTTTCACTGATGTATTTGGATTTTCTAGATAAAGTAAAATGTCATCCGCATATAAGTTAATTTTGTGTTCCGACACCTGAGAGCAGATACCTTTAATATTCAGGTTTTGACGTATTGCTACTGCCAGCGGTTCAATGAATATTGCAAACAATAGGGGAGATAGAGGGCATCCCTGTCTGGTTCCTCTTTCTAAAGTGAAATTTGGTGAAATTATCCCATTAGTGGTAACTGTGGCCTTAGGTGAGTTATATAAGGTTGATACCCACCGGATAAACGATTCACCAAAGCCAAATTTATGAAGTAATGTGAAAAGAAAAGTCCAATTAACTTTGTCAAAGGCTTTTTCTGCGTCAAGCGATATAACAATTGCTTTCCTGTTGTTGCGCTGTGTCAAGCTAATCAGATTGAGTAGTCTTCTAACATTGTTGGTAGCGTGTCGACCCTTAATAAATCCTGTTTGATCACTGTGAATTATTGATGGAATAATTTTCTCTAATCTGGAGGCAAGTGCTTTAGATATTATTTTAATGTCGGTGTTGATTAATGAAAGGGGTCTATAGCTAGAAGGATAAGTGGGATCTTTATCTGGTTTTAATAACAATTTTATTGCGGCTGTATTCATGTGACCACTTATATAACCATTATTTTTTATTTCTGTTACTACTCTGAAGAAGAGAGGGGCTAACATTGACCAGAAATGTTTGAGAAATTCAGCAGGGAAACCATCTGGACCAGGTGCCTTACCTGCTGGCATACCGTCTAGCGCACTCTGTAATTCACTGATTGTCAGTGGAGCGTCTATGATGTCTCTGTCTTCAGATTTTAGTTTGGGTAGGTTTAGGTTGGCGAGGAAATTGTGGATATCTTCTTTGTTCGGTTTTACAGAATTTGAATATAAGTTACGGTAATATCTATAGAAGACGTCATTAATTTCTAAAGGTGATTGTGAATACTTACCAGAGGGATCCTGGATTGTTGTTATTGAAGATTTTTCTCTGTTGCGTTGGAGTTGGTTCGCAAGAAATTTGCTTAATTTATTGTTATGCTCAAAATTGTTATATCTCAGTTGTTGTTGTTGTAAGAATTCTGTTTTCTTTGACAGGATGTTATTAAGATTTAGTTTTGCATTTTGTAGTTCAGTCCATAATTTTTTATTTGGATTTACAGCATAATCCTCAGTCAGATGTTTGAGTTTTTCTTCCATTTCTGTTTGCATTTGTTGTTCCTGTTTTTTTTTGAATGAGGAGTATGATATTATTTTACCCCTGATTACAGCCTTCCCAGTTTCCCAAAGTAAGGAAGGGGAGGAATCAGGGAATTCATTATATTTTAAAAATTCTGCCCATTCTTGCCTTATTATTTTATCAAATTCTGGATCTTTAAGCAGAGAAATGTTGAAGCGCCAAGTCTGTGGAGGTTTATGGTGGTTAACTGTTTGTAGCCTGAGGGATATCGGTGCATGGTCACTAATAATGATTGGATGAATTCTAACAGAAGATTTATGTGCAATAGAATTATTTATGAGGAAAAAGTCAATTCTTGAAAATGACTGGTGCACCGCAGAGAAGAAAGTGTCTTCTTTTTTTGTTGGGTTTTTAATTCTCCAAACGTCATCTAGTCCAAAATCTTTCATATAATCCTGCAGAACTTTAACTGATTGTAGTTGTTTTATTTGTATTGTTGAAATTTTTGATCGATCCACTGGAGATTCAGAACTATGTTGAAGTCCCCACCAATAACAGTTGTTGAGTTTGCTGATAAATCAGCTAAATGAGAGAAGACTGTAAGGAAAAAAGCTGGATCATCATTATTGGGTGCGTATAGATTACTGATTGTGTATAGTTTTTCACAGATTGTTGCCTGAATAATAATGTATCTGCCCTCAGGGTCTGTAACTGTACTGTTTAAAGTGAAAGGAACTCTCTTATGGATTAGAATAGAGACTCCTCTTTGTCTGTTGTTATAACAAGATGAAAAGATGATAATATAGTTTGGATCAATGAGCCATTTTTCTTCAGATTGTTCTAAATGTGTTTCTTGTAGGAGGAAAATATCTGCTTTTAGATTGGAGATATAGTCCATGATTTTAATTCTTTTTGTCTGTGAGCGCATGCCGTGTACATTCCAGGAAACTAAATTTAATTTAGACATACGAATATATGTTCTGTCTTGAGATTAACGATGATATAACATAATTTAATTGTCTGTGTGATCTTTCTGCCCTATGCACATCATGATGTTGAGGTGTCAGGTGTTGGATCGAAGATATGTGTATGTTGCAGATAAACATATACAGCAGATTGAAATGTATGTATACATTGAAACAAAGCACAGCACTGCCTGACAAACTAAGAGTTAACACCTTAAAAAACATATCATAAATAAAAGGGGTAGGGAGAGCTAGGGTGAGAGGGGTGAGTGTGTAGGAGGAAGAGGGATGGGGATACATATATACAGTATAGAGACAAATAAAAGGAGAGGGGGGGTGCCTAGATGTAGGAGAATTTTTGGGGAAGTGTAACATTTGTATTTATATATATCATAATTATTGTTAGCATTGATATAATAACATATCAGAGCCGTTTATGAATACTTATCTGACTCATCAGAAAAGCCAGGGGGTGGTGGAGGGCTCACGGAACAGCTGGCCATCGATATAAAGTTTATCCATGACCAGAGCTGTCCGTTTACCTTTCTGTCTGTGCTCCTTCATGATGGGATAGAGCACTTTTCGCCTCTCATTGATCTCTTTGGGGAACTGGTACATCCCATCCAGCCCCTGACAGCTTTCATAACCCCCTGGGGCTTGTACCAGTGGGTCCGAATCCCATTCGGATTGAGTGCGGCACCCGCCGAATTCCAAAGAAACATGAAACACTGCCTGAATGTCTTGAGAGATGTCATGTGTCAACCGTATCTGGACGACAATCTGGTCCACAGCCCAAGTTTTGAGGACCACATTGAGCACCTGAGGACCGTGTTACAGAGATATCAGGAGCACGGGGTGAAACTCAGTCCCCGTAAGTGTGAGGTGCTGAAGAGGAAGGTGAGATTCCTGGGACGTTTGGTGTCTGGTGAAGGCTACACCATGGACCCAGCTGAAATGGCCCCAGTCCAAACCTTAAAGGAGAAGGTGCCAACAACTGTGGGAGAGTTGAGAAGAGTGATGGGATTCCTCTCATACTACCGAACGTACATCCCAAACTTCTCCAGAATAGCCCAGGCCCTGTACCAACTGCTCTCAGCACCACCTGATCAAATGAACAAAGGGAAGGCCAGGGCCACCACCAGGAAGAAAGGTAACCTCCCACCTAACACTCCTATACAGTGGACTGAGAGCCACCAAAAGACATTGAACTCTCTAATAGACAAGCTGATAGAGCCTCCCATTCTGGGGTACCCAGACATGACCCAACCATTCGTCCTCCATACAGATGCATCCCAGGAGGGTTTGGGAGCAGTACTTTATCAGAGACAGAACAACAAGATGGTAGTTATAGGCTATGGGTCCAGAACTCTAACACCACCTGAAAGAACTATCACATGCACTCAGGGAAATTAGAGTTTTTAGCACTAAAATGGGCAATATGTGAACACTTCTGTGATTATCTGTATCATGCTCCACATTTCGTCGTTTATACCGACAACAATCCCTTAACCTATATCCTCTCAACAGCCAAGCTAAATGCTACAGGTCATAGGTGGGTGGGTGACTTTTCCATTAAGTATAGACCGGGAAAGAGTAACACCGATGCGGATGGCCTCTCGCGCATGCCTTTAGACATAAATGCATTCATGACACAGTGCACAGAGGAGGTGGGTCAGGAAGTGTTCAGTGCAACAGTACAGGGAGTCAGTGTGCAGAGAGACACCCCGCCAGTTTGGGTAGCAGCAGTCCCTATAGAGACACTAGACTTGGTCTGAGAGACGCAAGTGCATACCCTCGAACCAAGTCCCTGACACCAGGGCAGATACAAGACAGTCAGGAAAGAGACCCTGTTATAGGCCAAGTCCTATGTTACAAGAGAGCCAATCAGCATCCGTCCAGGAGAGCTCTGAAAGTGGAACCAACGGACGTCAGAGTGTTAATGAGACAGTGGACAAAGTTGTATGTCAATGAGGATGGAATTCTCTACAGAAAAGCAGGAGATAAACAACTGCTTGTCCTCCCAAAAGAACATTGTCAAACAGTGTTCCACAAGCTTCACAGAGAAATGGGTCATCTTGGGGTCGAGAGAACTTTGAACCTGATCCAAGATAGATTCTATTGGGCACGTATGTACTCCGACATAGAACATTTTGTCACCCAGGAGTGTGAGTGTCTCAAGGCAAAGAGACCTCACAAAGCAACCAGAGCTCCCATGACAACCATCATCACCACACGGCCGGGTGAGATGGTATGCATTGACTTTTTACATCTAGAGATGTGCAAGCAAGGATTCGAGTACATTCTAATTGTGATAGATCATTTCACTGGTTTCGCCCAAGCCTACTCCACAAAAAACAAGTCTGCCAGGACTGTTGTTGATAAACTGTTCAATGATTTTGCACTGCGCGTGGGATTTCCTGAGAGGATTCACCACGACATGGGGCGAGAGTTTGATAACCAGCTGAAGGATCAACTACAGAAGAGCTGTGATGTGAGGGGGTCCCACACAACGTGTTAGCACCCCCAAGGCAATGGCAAATGTGAGCGGTTCAATAGAACAATCTTATCAATGCTCCGTACCCTCACAAGTGAACAGAAGGCTGACTGGAAGAGCTCACTGACAAAAATTGTGCACGCGTACAACTGTACTTGTAGTGGGGTCACAGGGTTCTCTCCCTACTACTTGCTCTACGGAAGGTCACCTCGCTTGCCAGTAGACCTGCTCTTCAACCTACAGCCCAGAGAAGCAAAAGAAACTTACACTGAATATGTACACAAGTGGCAAAACCGAATGCGACAAGCCTATGAAATTGCATCCAAAACAGCGGCCTGAGAAGCTCAACGAGGCAAGAAAGACTATGACAAAAGAATTCCTGGAGCCGACCTGCAACCTGGTCGATGGGTGCTCGTGCATAACCTGTCACAGAGAGGCGACCCTGGTAAACTGCGATCCTACTGGGAAAGTAAAGTGCATGTGGTGGTGAAGAGAAGGAGCAACGACAGTCCAGTGTATGAAGTAGCACCAGAGGGAGGAGGTAAAAGTCGTGTGTTGCACAGGAACCTCTTACTCCCATGTGACAGTCTGCCTTTGTGGAAACCGGAACCAGCCCTTACAAAACAACAGAGGAAAGTGCAGAAACAGACAATAAAAAGACAACACCAAATCAAAGAACCAGTCGAAGACTCAGACAGTGAAAGCAGAGATGATGTTGAGCTGGTATGTCGTTTACCCTGCGACCAAGAATTAAGTCAGAGAGCTTCAGACTTGAATCCAGAAGCAGAGCCATTTGCACCAGCTCTGACAATGCAAGATGGAGCTCCAGATCTGGAAGATGCAACGGCTGCTCAACAGGATGTAGAGACTGACAACGGAAGCATAACAGCTGGATGATGGTAAGGACGACACTGCAGAGCCGGGAGGAAGTCTACAAGAGTCATCAGAGGAGGATGATCCTGACCCTTCTCCAGCGACCAGCTATCCACAGCGACACAGGCACCGTCCCCGAATGCTGACCTACAACACCTTGGGTGAGTCGACGTGGCGCAGAGAGCCTACACGTTGTGAGTATGTCCCCAGCTTGCAACCCACCGATCATGTGGCGACCGTGGGCATCACCAGGAACTGAGGTAATAGGTTGAACTCGCATTACACAGACATGCTTGTAGTTCAGAGGAAATGGACTCTAAGGAACTGAATGGACTGTGGATGTGGAAGAAGAGACAATTCCGGAAAAACATATTGAACTGGTACTGTACAAATGAAGAGACTAGTAACAGACTAAAAGAACTGAGGCCGATATGAGTTCTGTTACATTTGAGAGTTGATCTGACTGGGATCCAGAGTACAGTAACTGATGTTTAGTGGTATAGGTTTAAATGGGCCAGATACTTTGATAGAGGGGTACTAATTGAATTAAATGTCAAATGCGACTGTTAAATAAGTAAGGCCATATTTTCAGCAAGCAAATTCAATGTGTTGTAAAGAGGTACACTTTGAGTGTCCGAAATGTCTGGAGACATTTATTATTGGGGGGGGAGAGTGTGGCATAAATAGCCATCAGTGGGTTGATTATATCTATGTGAATATGATTTATATGTTTAATTTGTATTTTGATTGGTAAGGCTCATGTTCTGAGTTTGATGATTATTTTCCGAGTGTTTTCGGTAGTTAAAGGCTGGTTAACGGGTTGAAAAGTTATCTAGCAATGTTTAACTCCAACCAGCAGAGGGCGCGTGCGCTAGACTGTGGGTGCAGAGACAAGGTGAGTTGCGCGGAGAAGAAGAGAGACGAGCGCCCGTACGTGAGTGAAAATTGGATGTATGAGTGTTTCAGACAAAAATAAAAATACTTTTTTTCACTCCAGGTCTCTTCTCAGTATTTCGGCGGAAAATGTGAAAATTCAGCGATTTTGAGTAAAAATAACCTAAAATTGGTGACGTTAAAAGGAAAATAACTTTGTAATACATATCACCGAATAAATGTAACCATTTAATTCATTACTTCCATTTTTCATTTTTTTCTTTCATGATGGCAGGTGAGACTGTGCCCCTACTGGTCCCTGACCACACGTCACTGATTAATATTGAAGCAGATTGAGGTAAAGTAGGAGACTTAGCCGATTGTCATAAGTTTAAAAAGTTTATTCCTGACAACAATTCTAATACAGATAGACTTGTGTGTGTGTGTGTGTGTGTGTGTGTGTGTGTGTGTGTGTGTGTGTGTGTGTGTGTGTGTGTGTGCATGTCCTATAAATGGAATTGTTATTGTCACTGTGTGTGTGTGTGTGTGTGTGTGTGTGTGTGTGTGTGTGTCAGATGAGTTCAAGTGTGTGAAAAAATACTGGGACATGGTGATGGAAAAGTACTGAGTGTGTGATTAAAATGGACTACTGTGAAGCTACCAAAATAGCAAATAGCAAGTATATAATGTTTAAATCTCTTCAATATATACTAGAGTTGTTATTAAATGGACAGTAAACTCAATTTTAAGTGACACATATGTTATTTATCATTATGAAAAATAGAAGAAAAAATAAATTTTATATGTCTAACATCATCCATTTGGTCAGAAAACCTTAAAATCTGTGCTGCAGCAGCTTCCTCATCCAGTGGTCACATGGGCGTCATATGTCATTGGCAACATACGTACTTACAACAGGGCGAAAAAACCTGTCCTTCTTTAGAATACCTTCTGGGAAGCTAGGAAGGAAATGGAAATCAAGGATAAACAGTGTCAAAATGACGAAAGATCCGAGGATCTGTCATGAGCACCCGGATGATTTCCACTCATGAAAAGTGATAGACAGGTCATTTTAATGAGAAGGTCTGTGAAACTGAAATATAACATACAAAAACAGCATGTCAGGCCCTGATCCTTATACATTCGTAAATACAAGACATGTTGATATAAACTAGAGCTGTCATTAACTCCACACAGTCCAACAGTAACAAATGGCGGTTAGCTTAATGCTACCATAATATGGGAAATCCCATTGACGGGCTAGCGCGTTTGCATCGGTAGCGCAATTAACTTTTCCATACACACAGCAAACTAAAACGGGACATTATAACCAGTTGGGTACCTCTGTCAGAATGTAAATCAGTTGAAGCCACCTGGGATGAGTCGGTAGATATCCAAACTCTCATCCTCCGCAGGCATCGGGTGGTAATTATGGGGGATAATTACCACCCAGGTGGGTTCACAGGGAACTCGTCCTCAGTATCCGATGACAATGATATGATTTCAGGTGATATCCTGATAAATACTAGTGAAAATATCGGCTCGTTATCTTGTCGCTTGCTTTATCTGCATTGATATGGATTCACCCTGATGTCTCCATTTGCATCACTTCCACTGTCATGGCGCGCTCCACAACTTATGATAAATTTTGTTTTTCTAAGTCCCCATTGCTCATAAAAAAATAAAAATGCCACCAAGCCTTTTTTTTAACTTATGAACTTATGAACAAATACAGACCTGGTTCATTTTGACTTTACTGTCCCTGTAATCAGGAACTCATCACTGATGAAAAGGGGAATGTTTGACAGCGTGATTTTGAATGCCGGCAACGACAACGGCAGGACTTGTTCAAACAGTCTGTTCAGTTATCCTGCTTTCAATCAGTGACTTCACTTGCTCAACTTTCCCCACAAACAGAACCCCCGCCACCGACGTGTCCTCTGGGTGTCAGGTGTGTGGAAACTCACGCAGTGCCTTTGTGATCACAGACCATCTACTGGACTCTTGCAAAACAACATCCATGATGTGAACAGGAATCCCTGACATGGTGATGGCGAAGCCCTCCGGGTGTCAGGTGTGTGGAAACTCACACACTGTCTTTGTGATCACAGACCGTCTTCTGGACTCTTGCAAAAAGACATCCAGGAAGTGAACAGGAACCCCTGACAGGGTGATGGCGAAGCCGATTGGGGAGTTATAGAGATGGATCCCCACCAGCACAATGGTGCAGCGGCAGAAGATCACCAGGAACGCCAATGTCAGCTGTAGGTAGACATCAGGAGGTATGAGGACCACACTTCCATGTCCCTACACCTTGATGGTTTAGTGTCAGGACGTCCCTCTGTGGAAGGTTCATTGGTTTTACTGTTCAGAGTAGGAAATGCTGACACATCTGTTGTGTAATTCATATAAAAGTAGAGCAACTCGATGGAACCTTGATCAAAATCACATTAACCACCAGTGTGCTGCCTCATGAACTCGACTGCAAAAAGAAGACGGATGGAGTTTAAAAGTAGATGGAGTTTAATTCTGTTGTCATGTCATCCACCGCTTCAGTTTATTTCTACACTGTGCACTACTGTCCTTAGATTCTGAATAAATCTTTGAAGCTCGATGGAAGCTTTTGACTTTAAACCATTGCCCTGCTGATACTCACAAACAGGAACATCCAGAAAGAGGTCCTCTGAACGATGGCAGAAGAAAGATTCTTCTTTTTCTGACATTCACTAGGGTCTTTTTCTGGAGCAGTACAACTAAAATGAAAAGCAATTCCCCCCTCAGGATCAACAAAGTATTTATCAATATAGCACTTTACACGCCAGAGATGACGTCAGGTCCGGCGCTGTTATGAATGGATACATTTTCACTGTGGATTTTAAATGATTTCATACATTTATTGATGCAGGAAGCCTTTGTTCCAGATTCTAGTTGGTGGGATTAGGGAGAACCACTATGTATTTGTGGAGACCTGAAGAAATGTGTTTTTCATAGTAGGACCCCTTTAATATCAACCGTTTTGTCCAGTCGTTTCAAAATAATGTTATTATCAATTGTATCAAAAGCTGCACTAAGGTCTGTGAGAATTAGTATAAAAATAAGTCCTTTCTCTGAAATGACTAGAAGGTTATTGCTAACTTTGACAAACAAGGCAAAGAAAACAGCACATTTTAGGGCAGCAGTATTCAGACTTTTTGTAAAGAGGGCCAGTGTAATCAAGTGTTTTAAATTTTATTTAGACAGTAGACTATATACATACTGGTTGACAACCAGGGCAAGCAAATGTCACGTGTAGATTATCATATATAACAATTAAGTATTGCTTTTCCTTTTTTATGTTGTTTTTTGTTTGTTCACCAGCTAACATATCGTCATTTCAGGTCCTGCTCTGCTTACAATGAGTTCATGCCATTCACCTGCTTTCCCCCCACTCATCTGCAGCCACTTCCCTGATCAGCCTCAATTCTTCATGTTGGGGCGGTAGTGGCTCAGTGGTAAAGCGGGCGGTAGAGCAGGTCGTCCTATGATTCAAGATCGGCGATTCGATTCCCACTCCCGCCCCCAAAAAAAATACCTGGAGGTGAGCTGACGGTGGGAGGTGTCAGCTCATCTCTGGAGCACTGCCGAGGCACCCTTGAGCAAGGTGCCATCCCCTTTACAAAAATTGCTCATTTGAGTCGCACCAAGAAGGAGCTGCCTGCCACTCTACCTCCCTTGCACGCCTACAGGCCCCCTTGTGTGTGGTTGCATGTATTACAGGGGCCTGTACACACTAATATGCATGCTTGTGATTTGATTGACTAACAAAAGCTAGAGTGTGCGTTCTTAATTTCCCTTCAGGGATTATAACAGTGTATTAAAATTAAAAATTAAAATTAAAAAAAAATTCCCAGCTCAGCCCTCAGTTTCCTGCCAGATTGTGTAGTGTTCGTCCCGACTCTCCAGCCTTTTGTACCTGCCTGATGTTTGACCTTGTTTTCTGATTCTGCTTGTAGACATCACAAATGGCGCCTCGTGGGGCTTCTAACCCTTTGGGACAATTGTGTTGAAAATCATTGGGTAATTGGGCGTCCTCTTTCGTAGGGTGTCTGCAGCCACACAACGGTCGATGAGCCCAGAAATCAGCGCTTCCTGTGTTGCACAATCAATCATGACATTTTAATCAATAAACTTGAGAGGAATGGGATCAGGGGGTTAGTACTGCACTGGGTGAAAAGTTATCTGAGCAACAGGAAACAATTTGTGAAGGTGGGTGAATATTCATCGTCATGCTTGGACATTGCTTGTGGCGTCCCCCAGGGGTCAGTGTTGGGTCCTAAACTGTTTATTCTTTATATAAATGATGTATGCAAAGTTTCAAAGGTATTAAAACTAGTATTATTTGCAGATGGCACTAGCATTTTTTGTTCTGGGGAGGAATTGCACAAACTACTGGGGAGGGTCAGTGATGAAATACGCAAATTAAAAATGTGGTTTGACAGGAACAAATTATCATTAAATCTAAGTAAGACCAAATTCATGATATTCAGCAACTGCAATAAGAACATTCAAACACATGTACAGATAGATGGGGTGGATACTGAAAGGGTATATGAATATAAGTTTCTGGGGGTGATAATAGATGATAGGATTAACTGGAAAGCTCATATAAAACATACAAAGCAAATTATCAAGAAACATTTAAGTTCTGAGCAAAGCCAAACACATTCTGGACCACAGATCATTCCACATTCTCTACTGTTCTCTCATTTTACCATATTTACATTACTGTGCAGAGGTCTGGGGCAACACATATAAATGTACAATAAATTCATCAGCCATATTACAGAAAAGAGCCATAAGAATAATTCATAATGTCAGTTATAGAGATCACACAAATCTACTATTCTTAAAATCCAGAATATTAAAACTCACATTATTCATTTTCAAACAGCACAACTCATGTACAAAGCAATACATAGGCACTTCCTGGGAATCTACAAAAAATGTTTTTCAATAGAGAAGGGAATTATAATCTGAGGGGGGAGCACAAATTAAAACTTCACAGGGCACGTACAACACTGAAAAGTTTTTGTGTTTCTGTTTGTGGAGTGAGGGAGCTCAAGCAGTGTCCAAGCATGATCCAGCTTAAAAAGCGCTACAGGCACATGGTTTTCACTGGGTACAGGGAAGGGGAAGGGGTCTGACAATCGGGTGGTTTTTATTATTTCTATTTGTTACTTACTTTTCTGTTTATTCTCTTTTCTTGTATATATGTATATGTTTAGTACTTCATTTATTTATTTTGTACTATGCACTCTATTAATACAAGTAGTGAATTCATGTTAATGGAGAAGTGAAGACGGGGTAGGATTAAATAAACTTATGCTTCATCCTACTCCTTTTCGGACATGTTTTGTGAATTGCTATTATTATTGTTGTCTTGATTATTGTTGTTATTTTGCACATGTTCGAAATAAAGCATTCATATATTTTCCAAATAAAATCAAATTTAATTTAATGTGTTAATCCTTGCTTGCTGTATCGTAGCCATATATTATAAGAAATTGGTTTATGATCATTGCAGGGTTAAATAAAGCAATAAGATATATAGATTACATGTTCTTGTATCTCTACGTGATAGAAATATATACATTGTGTTTAGCGACTGGAAAAAAGCAAGGTTTATATTGTGAGATATTGAGGAGCACCACCGACTTCATTCTAATGTCTGGCTCGGTAATGCCTCATCCTTGACGTGTTGTTACTGAACGCCAGGTGCTGGGAACAAAGCAAACACTTCACCTGCAAATTAAAAATGTCATGTGAGTGGTTTATTCTTTTCTACTGTGTGAGCAACAGAGCTTGAAAATAAGTTTCTAAGAAATTAAAATCTAATTTGTTGGGCGGCACCAGTTCAAAATGTTCCAAAATGTTCTACTTCTGGTTGGTTCCATTGCAAAGCAATTAGGAAGCAAACCTTCAGCAATCCGAACGCTAATCTAATCAATCCAAAAGGAAGTGACACAATAAGTAGGACACCATGCTGTTTCATTCATTCCAACACATCTGGGACCCGTCGGTGTTTCAAATCTCAACCCAGTGATCCGAACCACTGAACTGGGTCACCTGGTGAATGAAGCGCTAGTGTTTCACCTGCAATGAAGCACTTAAGTGTTTCAAATGTCATCAGTCACATGGTTTTTCCATGTTTGAAGAAGCCTTCGAAGCTGTGGTTCAGAAGAAAAAAAACTTGCCAAGTCTGGGGCATGTTTTGGAGCGCTGTGTCAAAGCGGACATCACTATGTGTCTGATCTCTGAACCCTGCTTTTTTCCAGGCCCTCGTCTGATCTCTCTACCTGAGGCCTGTACCACGAAGCTTGATTAACCTAGCCGGGCTTCCTCTTACTTATCTGGCTTCACTTACCGAGACATCCGCCCGAAAAGGAGCCACAGCTCCCCTTCATCTATAAATCTCCAGTCCTCTGCTGGTTATCTCTCAGGCAGATTGTTATTCTGGAAAATAAGATGAATAATTTCCTTAGGAATGAAGAGCTCAAAGGATGTATTTGGGCTGCTGGCTGTGGTATTTAAGGGCCGCTAAGGTCAGAATTGTGGGTGGAATACACCACAGAATCCCTTCAGGGGTTGGAGCCCAGATCAGCTACATTCAGCTACACTCCAGGTCTCTTCTCAGTATTTTGGCGGAAAATGTGAAAATTCAGCGATTTTGAGTAAAAATAACCTAAAATTGGTGACGTTAAAAGGAAAATAACTTTGTAATACATATCACCGAATAAATGTAACCATTTAATTTATTACTTCCATTTTTCATTCATCAGCTACATTTTTCTGAATTTCCAAGCAATAGCTGCCTCTTTTTCCCCTCCTACATTTCTCCACTTGAGTTGAGTCTCCCATGATGTTTCCTTGTTGCCTGTGTTAGTCCCACTGGACAGTTCCTCCACACCCTCAGTGGGCTGCGGGATGGCAGTCAGAGCATCTTCAGGAGAAAAGAATCTGAACAAATAACCAATCAAAACAAGCTACACGCAGTTTGGGGTTTGCAGCAACAACACCAAAGGACACCTGCTGCACTGAAAACTCACACATAAAAAATACTTTCCTTTGGTAGGGAAATAAGAATGAGACAAAGCTGGGAATACCTACACACCTGTTAGTCATGTTAGTTGGAATCAGAGGTTGATCAGAAACAAGTGTTCGGCTGAAGGAGGTGAACCCAATTTGGAAGTGATATTCATTCCTTGGATCTTGGACATGTAATCACTCACTTGTTGAAGTACTTCCACTGAGAGAGATCAGCAAAAATCAGTTAACACAGATTTTACCTTTTGCAGAGGGCAAAGGGTAAAATCAGTTACACACATCATGTTAACACCTGTTAGTCATGTTAGTTGGAATCATGTACTGTATTGTGTTGCTAAGCAATCATCAGAAATGCAATGGAAAAAGACCTCAATGAAACAGTATGTAATGGAACCCTTAGCTACTGGTGGGAAATTATGGCATGTGATGGAAAATTTTAAAAAACTAAATATCAGGTCAAAAGCTTTTTCTTGTATAATGTGTATTACAGCTCTTTATTAGATACAAGGTCAATCTTTCAATTTTTGTGAAAAACTAAATTAGAAATATACATATTTGTCCAACTACTATTTACGCAAGTAAAACTGAGTATTTTTAATTGAAAAACACACAAGAAAATGTACCAGGGTGTGCGAAAGGGTTAAACATGGACACTATGGCTCTTATCAATGAAGTGTCATAAAAGCACTCTTTGAAATCACTAACCTCGCCCCTTAACAGAGCTTCTATTAACACCTACAATTCCATTTACTCAGCCATAACTATTGCTGGCTGCACGTGAGGAGAAATGGTCTCTCAAACTCTTTCCATTGTCTTAAAATGTCTTATGGGTCTTGCAGTTGTTGCCTCATTGATCGCTAACTTTGTTCTGATATGGCTAAACACTCAACACACTCCGGAATGCCCTCTGCAAAAGGTAAAATCAGTCCAACCTGTGGTGCACAATGAGCGTAGCGCCGTTTTTGCCGATCTCTCGGTGGAAGAACTTCAACAAGTGAGTGATTACATGTCCAAGATCCAAGGAATGAACATCAGTTACAAATTGGGTTCACCTCCTTCAGCCGACTACTTGTATCTGATTGACCTCTCCCTGCCAAAAAAAAAGGACATTTTGCAATATCTGGATTCGAATGGACCAAAACCAGTAAGAGAAGCAACTGCAGTGGTTTTTCATGGTAATACAAACAACATTAAGGAGTATGTAGTGGGTCCTCTGCCCAGTCCAGTCTACCACCGTGATGTCACCTTTGAGAGATACAAAAAGGAGATACCTTTAACTGCACGTCCAATGACTTTTGGGGAGTACATTCTTTTAGAAATGTTTATGTCAAATGCACTTCAGCCAGTCAATCAACTGCTTAAGGAGAGTTTTGATATTGAGAAATTAGAAGATGTCCTGTATGTAGACAGCATGCCCAGAGGACTCAAGTCAGGGGACAGACATTCATGGCTTTCTCTGTGTCGAAAACAGGAAGGATTTTTCATCCACCCATTGAGTTTTGAGATACTAATTAATCACCAAAGCATCAACTTTTTGTCCTGGCGTGTCATTAAAGTGTTTTATAATGGTCAGTATTTTGACAGCATATTTGAACTGAAGGAACAATATGAGGCAGGAAATGTGACAAAAATCATTTCCAGACTTGTGCCAAATTATGCATCACTCAAACCCAAGCAGAAACCAAAAGGCGTCGGACCCCAGCAATTTTATATACATGGAAAGCGATTCAATGTGAAGAACAATCACATAGTATACCTTGACTGGAGCTTTGCTTTTGGTCTGAATATGCTCAGTGGCATGAGAATTTTTGATGTTCGTTTTAGAGGGGAGAGGATCATTTATGAGTTAAGTGTGCAAGAGGCCATGTCAGTCTATGGGTCAATCAACCCGGTGTTGATGCTCACCAAATTTGTTGATGGCAGCATGGGCATTGGCCGGTTAGCCTCTGAGCTGGTCAGAGGGGTGGATTGTCCTTATACAGCCACCTACATCGACACTTACCATTTCTTTGACACTGGTGTTCCACGTCAAATCAGAAATTCAATTTGTGTTTTTGAACATAACATGAGCGGTCCACTCCGGAGGCATTTCACAGAAATTTTCCTGAACAGTTATGGAGGATTAGGGAACAGTGCCTTAGTTTTCAGGACAATCACTACCATTGGAAACTATGACTACATGTGGGATTTTATCTTCTACCAGAGTGGCTCAGTGGAAGCCAAAGTTCATGCGACTGGTTATATTACTTCTTCCGTTGCATTGAAGGAAAATTTTCCATTTGGTCACCAAGTGGCAGAGAATGTCACTGGTAATATTCATACCCATTTTATCAACTTCAAAGTGGATCTTGATGTTTTAGGTGGGTATATGAAATATAGAGAATTGCAGAATGTAATTTCAAAAAGTAAAATATAATCAGATAAATCACTTTCTTCCCAGGAATGAAGAATGTGTTCCAGACAAAAGACATGGAGTTTGTCAACATCTCAGTGCCCTGGATGCCTGAACGTCATGCAATGATTCCTAAGGTGGTGGAAAAGCAGCTTCAAACTGAGCAGGTGAAATGTGACTTGCATATTTAACAAATGACATTATGCTTAACCCAGTGATATCGCGTTAGGTTGAGCATGGGTTCTCATACAAATTCATAAAGATGGAATAAAATTAATACATAGCAATAGCAAAAATAACCAACAATCATAATGATAACATCAATAATCATTACCATCATTATCAGTAGTCGGTGTAATGCATTTTATTAAATGTTGTCTCAGTGTAGTACAAAAATGTCACAAAGAAGAATCAAAAACATTTTATGCATTTTCATCATAATTCAGTCATAATTTCTCAGGATGTCACATAGTCCAATAAAATATGTTAGACTGCTTGATAGACACATGGACAAAATTGTTGGTAGCCTTCTCTGAATGAAAGAAAGACCCAAAATGATCAATTAAATAAATTGAAACTGACTAAAGTATTAATAAATAAAAATGTACTGAAAATTAATCAATGAAAAAACAGTCTTTGCTTTTGAATTGTGGTTCAACAGAATAATTAATAAAAAACAATGAGGCAAGACTAGACAAAAAAGATAGTACACTCTAAAAGATAATAATTTGACCATCAGGGCATGATAAACTAAGATGTGTCCTCTGTTTAGGACTAAAGGTGTCTTCAAACTTATATTCAGTCAGTCCATCTATTTAAACGGTCAAAAGTAGTAACTATGTTTTTTTGTGACAAGGTGTTTAATGCACTGGACATGGACCACAAGAAGTGAGGGAGTTGTCCCAGGAGATAAGAAAGAAAATTAAGACAAGCATATTAAAGGCAGAAGATATAAGACCATGTCCAAGCAGCTTGATGCTCCTGTGATTACAGTCGCACACGTTATTCAGACGTTTAAGCTCCACAGGTCTTTAGCCACCCTGTCCACAAGAGGAAAATCAACGACATATTGAAGAGATGGATAATGCGAATGATAACCAAAGCATCTAGAACAACTTCTAAAGAAATTAAAGGTGAACTCAAGGTTAAGTGTACATCACTGTTGGACTTCATGGGAAAAGAAGGAGCACACGACTGTTCAAAGCAAATCATAAAAAAAGAAACTCTGAAATTTTCCACAATGCATATTAACAGTGGTCCTGGGAGAATGTCGTTTGGACAGTTGAGACAAAACTGGAGCTTTTTGGCGAGACACATCAGCTCACATAAGTTCAAATACGCAAAAATAAAGCAAACTAAGAAAAGAGCACTGTCCCTACTGTGAATATGGGGGAGGCTTGGTTATGTCCTGGGGCTGCTTTACTGCATCTGGCACATGGTGACTTGAACCTGTACAGTTTCAACAAAATTACTGTCAAGGCATTCTGGAGAAAACTGTGTCAGAATGATATCAGAGAGCTTAGTCTCACTCACAGGTCATGGGCCTTCCGACAGGATAATGACCCTAAATACACTGATAAAAACCACCCCAGAGTAAGTAAGACAAAATGTTGACATTAAGAAAGAAGTGTCAAGGACAGCATTGCTTTTTTGTGGTCAAGAAGGGTTTCCCTGAAAGGAGACTTACTCATCTGTGTTGTCTTCGACTCACAACTGGCCAACTAAGCAGTAGCTGACTGGTCACTAGTTGTGTCCAGAGCTGAGACTAGCAGTTAGTCAGGTGGCAAGGAGCTATTCAATTTGTGAAGTGGATCAGACATAAATCTTTGACCTCTTCTTTTCCTTTCAGCTTTTCCCTTCAGGGGTCGCCACAGCGAATCAGTTGCCTCCATCTAACCCTGTTTTCTGCATCTTCTTCTCTCACACCAACTACCTTCATGTCAAAGCTCCTCTTTGGTCTTGCTCTAGGCCTCCAGCCTGGCAGTTCAAAACTCAGCATCCTTCTACCAATATCCACAACAATCACCTCTTCTAGTCTTTGTTCTCTGTCATTTTCCTTGTTCGTCAACTCTTCAAAGTACTCTTCCCATCTTCCCATTACACTACTGGCACCTGTCAATAGACTTCCATCCCTATCCTTAATCACCCTAACTTGCTGCACGTCCTTCCCATCTCTGTCACTCTGTCTCGCTAACCTGTATGGATCAGTCTTTCCCTCCTTACTGTCTAACCTAGTATACAAGTAATCATAAGCCCCTTCTTTGGTCTTTGATACCTCTACCTTCACCTTACGCTGCATCTCCCTGTACTCCTGTCTACTCTCCTCAGTCCACTTAGTGTCCCACTTCTTCTTAGCTAACCTCTTTCTCTGTATACGCTCCTCTTCTTTCCTGTACCTCCTCATTCCACCACAAAGTCTCCTTATCTACTTTCCTTCCAGATAACACATCAAGTACTCTCCTACCTATCTCCCTGACCACATTAGCTGTAGTTGTCATCTGGAAGCATTTCCTGACCACCCAGTCTGTCTTAACTCCGTCCTAAAATCATGCATCACTCTTCCTTTTTCAGCTTCCACCATTTTGGCCTCTGGTCTTTCTTTGTCCTCTTCATCTTCCTCACCACCAAAGTCATCCTACACACCACTATCCTATGCTGTTTGGCTACACTCTCGCCTATCACTACTTTGCAGTCACTGATTTCCTTCAGACTACACCGTCTACACGAGATTTAGTCTACCTGTGTGCTCCTACCTCCACTGCTATAGATCACCATATGTGATCATGTTTGGGATACCACCACTCTTATAGGTCACCCTATGTTCCTGCCTCTTCTGGAAGAAAGTATTCACTATAGCCATTTCCATCCTTTTTGCAAAGTCAACCACCATCTGTCCTTCTGCATTCCTCTCCTGGATACCAAACCTGCCCATCACCTCCTCATCATCTCTGTTATCTGCACCAACATGTCCATTGAAGTCTGCACCAATGACAGCTCTCTCACTTCTAGGTATGCTTTGCATCCCTTCATCAAGTCCAACCAGAATTTTTCCTTCTCCTCCAGCTCACATCCTACCTGTGGGGCATAGCCACTAACAACATTGAACATCACACCTTCAGTTTATAGCTTCAGCCTCATCACTCTACCTGACACTCTTTTTATCTCCAGGACATTCCTAACAAACTCCTTCAAGATAACTCCTACTCCATTTCTCTTCCTATCTACACTATGATAGAACAACTTGAACCCTGCTTCTACATTTCTAGCCTTGCTACCTTTCCACCTGGTCTCCTGGAAACACAGTATGTCTACCTTCCTCCTCTGCATCATGTCAACCAACTCTCTACCTTTTCCTGTCATAGTTCCAACATTCAATGTCCCTAGTCTCAGTCCTATACTCTTGTCATTCCTCTTCTCTCTCTTCCTACAAACACACTTTCCTCCTCTCCTTCTTTGACCAACAGTAGTCCAATTTTCACCGGCACCCTGTAGGTCAACAGCACCGATGGCGGTCATTGTTAACCCAGGCCTCGACCGATCTGGTATGGAAGTCATTGGTTTGATTCACATGTTTGATTTGGCAAAAGTTTTACGTTGGATGCCCTTCCTGACACAACCTTCTGCATTTATCCGGGCTTGGGACCGGCACAATAAGACACTGGCTTGTGTCAGTGTGGCTTGTGTCTCCTGTGGCTACATTCCGATCTGAACATGAGTGGTGTTCTGTTATTGGACTTCTGTGCTACTCACAGTTTGTCCATAACCAACACCTTGTTCAACCACAGGGATGTCCATAAGTGCACATGGCACCAGGACAACCTAGGCCAGAGATTGATGATCGACTTTGTTGTCGTATCATCAGACCTGTGACCGCGTGTGTTGGACACCCAGGTGGAGAGAAGAGAAGAGCTGTCAACCGATCATCACCTGGTGGTGAGCTGGATTGGCTGACAGAGCAGGGGGCTGGACAGACTCAGCAGGCCCAAACGTGTTTTGAGAGTCTGTTGGGAGCATCTGGTAGAACCCCTTTGTCAGTGAGGTCTTCAACTCCCACCTCCGGGGGAGCTTCTCTCAGATACCGCAGGAGGCTGGGGACACTGAGTCAGAGTGGACCATGTTCTCTACCTCCATTGTCAAAGCGGCTGCTGGGAGCTATGGTCGCAAGGTCTGTGGTACCTGTTACGGTGGTAACCCCTGAACCCTGTGGTGGACATTGAAAGTAAGGGATGCCGTCAAGCTGAAGAAGGAGTCCTATCAAATCTTGTTGAATTATAGGACTCCGGAGGCAGTTGACAGGTACTGGCAGGCCAGGCGTACTGCAGCTCGAGTAGTCGTGGACGCAAAAACTCGGGTCTGGGAGGAGTTCGGGTAGACCATGGAGGAGGACTATTGGTCAGCCTCGAAGAAATTCTGGCAAACCATTCGGTGCCTTAGGAGGGGAAAGTGGTGCACAGCCAACACTGTTTACAATTGAGGCGGAGAGCTGCTGACCTCGACTGAGGATATTGTGGGGCGGTGGAAAGAATACTTCGAGGATCTACTCAATCCCACTACCATGTCTTACATAGAGAAAGCAGAGACTGGGGTCTCAAAGGTGGACTCGTTCATCACCCAAGCTGAAGTCACCAAGGTGGTTGCCAAACTCCATGGTGGCAAAGCACCGGTGGATGAGATTTGCCCTGAGTACCTCAAATCTCTGGATGTGCAGGGACTGTCATGGTTGACATCGCATGGCAGTTGGGGAAGGTACCTTTGAATTGGCAGACCAGGATGCTGGTCCCTCTTTTTATAAAGGGTTTTCGGAAAGTGTGTTCCAACTATAGGGGGATCACACTCCTCAGCCTCTCGGGGAGTCTATTCAAGGGTACTGGAGACGAGGGTTAGACCTATAGTCCAACCACGGATTCAGGAGGAACAATGCGGTTTTCGTCCCAGTTGCGGAACACTGAACCAGCTCTACACTCTCCATCAAGTGCTCAAGGGTTCAAGGGACAAAGGCCACATGTGTTTTGTGGATCTGGAGAAGGCATTCGACTGTGTCCCTCATGGTATCTTATGGGGAGTGCTTTAGGAGTATGGGATTCAGTGCCCTTTGCTGAGGGCTGTCCGGTCCCTATATGACCAAAGCCAAAGCTTGTTTCGCATTGCTGGCAGTAAGTCAGACCTGTTCTAGATGCATGTTGGTCTTTGGTAGGGCTGCCCTCTATCACCGATTCTGTTTATTATCTTTATGGACAGAATTTCCAGGTACAGCCAGGATCCGAACGGATTTCATCTCTGCTTTTTCCAGATGATGTTGTCCTGTTGGCCTCATCAAACCTGGACCTTCAGCGTGCACTGGGACGGTTTGCAGTTGACTGTGACGTGAGTGAGATGAGGTTCATCACCTCTAAATCTGAGGCTATGGTTCTCAACTGGAAAAGGGTGGTGTGCCCTCTTTGGGTCGGTGGAGAATCTTTGCCCCAAGTGAAGAAGTTTAAGTATGTATCTTGGGGTGAGAGAAGGATGGAACATGAGATTGACAGACGGATCGGTGCAGCCTCCGCAGTGAGGATACATGTGGCTGAAATGAGTTTCATCTGTAGAGTGGCTGAGCGTACCCTTAGAGGTAGGGTGAGGAGCTCAGTCCCCAAGGAGGAGCTTGGAGTAGAGCCGCTGCTCCTCCGCCTCGAGCGGAGCCAGCTGAGGTGGCTCGGGCATCTGTTCTGGATGCCTCCTGGACGCCTCCCTGGGGAGGTGTTTTGGGCATTTCCTACCTGGGGGAGACCTCGGGGAAGACCTAGGTCATGCTGGAGGGACTATGTTTCTCTGCTGGCCTGGGAATTCCTCGGGATCCCCCTGGATGAGCTGGTGGAGGTGTCTGGAGGGAGGGAATTATGGGCATCCCTCCTGGGACTGTTGCCCTCGCGACCCGGCCCCGGATAAGCATTTGCAGATGGATGGATGGAATTTAATTGAAGAACTGACATAGAATTTAAGAAACAGACTAAATAGAAGAAATAAAAGAAATGTAGAAACAGTGGCAAAAGGAAAAAGAATATAGTAGGAAACAGAGTTAATGTACAATCACACTGGAGAAAAAACTAAGAAAAGGGGCCACATGACGTTGATGTAATAAACTGCAAATGGACAGACTAAACCAATACTGCAACGAAAAAAATAATTAAACAAAAGACGTAGATTCTTGTCAACGCATATCGTATGTTTGACCACATAGGAGGCTGCTCTACGACATGATGCCAAGATTCCTCGCTACCTCCATATTGCTAGCACACAGAAAAATAGCTGGGGTCATCAGCGCTCCTACAGGTTACAGGTGTCCAGCTTTGCTGGGGACCACATCCCAGAAAACCAGCCTGAGGAGAGAGCCTTGTCTTGGGCCAGGTGAGGCTTCTGTGATGATGTCTGTGTAGGTTCTCAATTATCAATGTCATGTTTATCCCAAAGCTGTTTAAATCAATCCACTAGATTTTAAGAAAGTTTCTTGTAAACGTTTCACCTCTCATCCAAGAGCCTTCTTTTGTTCTAGTGGTGGTTGGTCTTGTCACAGCTATTAAACCTGTGAGATGTTGTCAGTGATATTCATGTTCCAACAACATTCGTTGAGACCCGCCTGGCTCATATCACTGGCCTTGCACCAGGAGCTAGTATGACTAAGCTACTGTGGCTCAGTGTAAACGAATTGAGTAAGCCACATTCTGTGTCCAAGACAGCGGCTTGCTGTAATAGCAAGTAAAACTTACACGTAAACATTGAGTAGTGTTTTGTATGACTGTACCTTCACATAGTGAATGCAAGTTTTCAATTGTTGGGGGGTGTAAAACCACACTTGTTGTGGGGTGTGTGTGTGGGGGGGATACCCCCCCACAGGGAGTCCAGGGGGGCTCCCCTGGGAAACTTTTAGAAAATGGGGTTGTTTTCCTGCATTCTGGTGCATTCTGAAGGCAAAATCTTCTGTTCAGTTTACCTACAAAAATACACTAAAGTCAATAGTTCAAGCTTAACTATCTTTATTTCTATTTCCTACTTTATGCAGGTATAAATGTGAGATTCCACAATTGAAAACTTGCATTCACTATGTGAAGATACAGTCATACAAAATATTACTCAATGTTTACTTGTAAGTTTTACTTAGACTAGAAGACACTTTAACTTTGACTTAGACACTTTGATTTTAATAGATTTGATTCTTAGTATTACTCAATCTTTACTTGTAAGTTTTACTTGCTATTATAGCAAGCGAGGTGAATACACATTTACATGCGTTGCTGGTTATTCCTGCCGGTCATCGGGGTCAAAAGTCTAAGACTACAAAAAAGTATTGATAATATCTTTCATCTACCTTCTGATCGGTCTGTCACCACTCCTACCTCCTCTCAGCATTCACCATTTGTTGTTCAATTAGTTTTAACTCAAAATCTACTATAAAACACTCTATTCTCATTTTCTTTCGATCGATCGTCCTCGCCTTGTTGTACAACAATTCGCAGGTTTAGCTTGTAAAATTAGAATCCTTGTTTTTTCATTGGACGAGAGGAGGTCATGACTCGAGTGCATATTTAAAGATCAGGAGCGTTCGGGTCACTTCAGCTATTTCCGTCGGCATACGCGCCAACGAAGAAGAAGGAGAGGAAGATGAAGAAGAAGACAAAGAAGAAGAAGAAGACGAAGATTTTTTTGATTTTTACAAAAACACTTTAATCACATTCAAAACATTTTACAATTTTACATTAGATGAAAAACACTAAAGAGCTTGAAAAACACTAAAAACCAATAAGTAAGAGGAAATACAATCTAAAATCAGTGCATTATATCAGGAAGTTTGCAAAATTGACTTGATCATCAATTAAAGTGCATAGGACATTTTTGTGACACCAGATGTTCCTAAAGATATTTAGGTCTTTTGTCATTTTATAGAAACCAAATTCTAGTTTTAAGCGACATCTGATGTTACAGCAAAAAACAGTAGCTGCTTCTTGAACAGTATCGTTTTCAATTCTCCTCTTCCTGGTCACGTAAATTGCAAGTTTGGCTTCTCCAGAGATAAAGTTTAAAAGCCACTTTCTTTGATTCGATTTATTGTACCCAGCACCGTAGACGAATTTCCTGACACTAAAATTTTCACTGAACAGATTAAAAACATTCGTTAGAAGAGTGAAGAGCACTGCAAGTCTCCCACACTCACTAAAAGCATGAAAGACTGTTTCAAGGTGGAGGTGGGATTGCATCAGGGATCAGCTCTGAGCCCCTTTTTGTTTGCTATGGTGATGGACAGGCTGACAGATGAGGTTAGACAGGAATCTCCATGGACTATGATGTTTGCAAATGAAGACGAAGAAGAAGAAGAAGACGAAGAAGATTCACGCCGCCTAGCGAGAGAAAAAGTTTGTTGTCTTATGTTATCGCTCGGGGATTTTCGCGAGTCCAAAAAAGTTGTAAGTTTTAGCCTTTTTCTTTTCCTAAAAATAAGAACGCCACTGTGGCTACACAGGCTAAAAACCTTGTAGCCACTCTATGGTGAAGTGGCGAATGGCTAGCGCAAGCCCAGTATCAATCAGCATGACATGTGGATTCCAGCCAGCACTTCCATCAACCATTGTTGATGAGTCACGCGGGTCTCAACAGTGGTCCTTTGAATACTACCTTATTAAACCACAGGCTTAATAAGCTGAGACAAGACCAACCACCTCTAGAACTGAAGAAGCCTCTTGGATGAGAGGTGAAACGTCTTCAAGAAATTTTGATAATGGATAGTGGATTGATTTAAACAGCTTTGAATTCTTTGATGATGAGATGGAACTTGTCAGGAGTAGAACAAGACTGGTAGAGAACCCAAAAGCACAACAGACTAGCAGGCGGGTCGTGTCTCAAAAAGTTTAATCAGCAGGGGCAGGGTTTAGGTATCAGGTAAGTAGTCCAAGAGGCAGACAAATCAGACAATCGACAGGCAAACAGGTAGAATCCAGAAACCAGGCAGGATCAGGCATGAAGCAGTCAAAACCAGGGCAGACAGATCCGATGAGAGGTTAGCAACAGGCAGAGTACGGAAAAACTGGCAAGATCGAAACAGGTTAAAAAAAATAGGCAGCATATACAGTACAGGCTGGAGAATCAGGGCAAACACATAACAATCTGGCAGAGGACAAAGGGCTGAGCAAGCTATATTAAGGTTAGTGAATGCTTATGGGAGTGGCTGCAGGTGGGTGATGGTAAGACAGGTGCAGGGAATGAAGTGATTGCTGATGGGACAGCATCTGAAAAGACGATATGTTAGTGAAATGACAACAAACATGAACTATGAGACACAAGGTGTGACAGAATGTAAGACTTTAAGTCACAGAAGCTGGACAAAATATCTCACATTCATCATCATCATTTGTGCTCTACTTTCAGTAAAGGGATTTTTTTCAAATCTGGGCTGCTTCAGTCCCATCATTATCACCATGTCATCCATTTCGGTCTCTTAATCTGACTTATATTTGCTTGTCCAGGTATAAGGTAGCTATCACTAAGCAGAAGGACCTGGAGCAGGCTAGTGGTAGTCTGTTCAATCAGCATGATATGTGGACTCCAGCTGTTGACTTTAGCAAGTACATTGAAGACAATGAAAACATTGAAAATGAGGTATGAGTGGGCTGGGATTTTACCTTGGTAACATTATGATAGCTTCATTTAATGTAATGTCTTCAATCCTTCCATTTCTTTGTTGTCTGTAGGACCTGGTTGCCTGGGTAACAACTGGCTTCCTCCACATCCCCCACTCAGAGGACATTCCAAATACAGTAACTGTGGGTAATGGTGGTGGAGTCCTGTTGCGACCCCACAACTACTTTGAAGAGGACCCATCCATCCACTCTACTGATGGTGTGTACATCAGCCCAGGTACTGAGAACAGCTGTGAGAACAACAGGATGGCCTGTCTGGCCCAGGAAACCTGCACTCCGGTGCTGGAACCATTCACCTACCACAGTTTCATGAAAGGTGACCAGTAAACCATGAAAGAGGATCAATGTAATTTGACCTTTTCTACCAATCTAACTTTGTATTTGGGAAATTACTAGAAGCGCATTTAAATTAAGATATCTGCTTTTTTGAACAGAATAAAGAATGTGAAGTGTGGGGTGCCTTCACTGGATTTAACAAAGACTTTGAGTCACTGAACCGATTAAATATGTATAAAAAATAAAAGAATTGATCATCTTAAATTGGCGGCACGGGGGCACAGTGGGTAGCGCTGTCGTCGCTCAGCTAGGCGGTTCAGGGTTTGCTTCCAACTCTGTGTGGAGTTTGCGTGTTCTTCGTGTGTCTGCGTGGGTTCTCTCTGGGTTCTCCGGCTTCGTCCCACCTCCAACAGCATGCACTCCAGGTTAATTGACCATAGTTTCTCAATTAGAATTTTATGATCAATTGTGTCAAAAGCTTTTTTGAGGTCATAAAGATTCCTATGGAGTACATCTTTTGACCTATGGCATCAGTAATGACTTCTATTGTGGTACATAACCTATTTTTAAGGACTGATTAATTATGGATAGTATAGGTTTATTTATTAATGGTGATACCTCTTTGAGGACCGTATTTGGAATTTTGTCTAGTTGACAGGTGGTGGGTTTAGCAGAGGAAATTAGGGAATTCAAGTCGGCGAGTTCCATTTGCTGAAAACACTCAAGGATATTGTTAGATTTAGTCGAATCCTCTGCTATGGGATTAGTGTTTGGCAGTATGTAACAGATCTCATCTTTAAGATTTGTAATTTTGCTTTGAAAAAAACTAAGAAAATCATCACATTCCAGATTTAAAGGAATGGTAGGCTCGATACTGTTGTGCTTCTTAGTCAGTCTGGCTACAGTGCTGAAAAGAAACCGAGGATTGTCTTAATTTTCCTCTATTAATGTAGAGTAGTAAGTATTTCTACTTCTACAGAGAGTAGAAATACACTATTCTATATGATGTAAAGCAGTCTTTTCAGGTTGAATAGGCTACGTCAGATTTTGTCGATTGCCAACTTCTCTACAGTCTGCGGGAGTGTTGCTTAAACTTGCGGACTGACAGGTGAAACCATGGGGCTGACCTTCCCTATTTTTTAATTTTCTTTTTAATAGAACTATGTAATTTAGAGTTGTTTTTAGGATGTGTGTCGCACTGTCTGTGAGAAACTCAATATTTTGGCTAGTACTAGAATAGGAGTCAGGGGAGCATACTGACTCCATGGCTGAGGGGATTTTTTTCTTTAAATTTAGTTATTACTACATCAGTGATTGATCTTGTCAAGATGGTTTTATCCTGTGGGTTAATGTTAATTAGGGCAAAGTCAAAAGTAACTAGGGAGTGATCTGACAAGAAGCCATTTTGTGGGAAAATAGTCAAGTGCTCTATATCTACACCGTGGGTAAGAATAAGATCAAGGGTGTGATGGTGCTTATGGGTAGGACCATCCACCACCTGTGAGAAACCTAGAGAATCTAGCATAGACGAACCCAACGCAGAAACTTTCATTCACACTGTCGAAATGAACATTGAAATCTCCTATTACTATAACCTTATCTTTGGTAGCAGCCAAATTAGATAAAAATTCCGAATATTCTATCAAAAAAGAGGAGTATGGTCCAGGAGGATAATATGCAATTACAAATTCAATAGAATCAGTGAATTGAGGACTGTAGCACATTCATGCTAAGACTCCCAAAAGTAATGTAGCTAGAGTCAGGTTTTGGGTTAATTGCTAAATTAGAGTCGTAAATGGCTATGCCACCTCCTCATCCACTATCACGCGCTATGTGAATGTTGATATGGCTGGGAGGAGAAGCTTCGTTAAGACTAATATACTCATCCTTATGTAGCCAGGTTTCTGTGAGTCCAAAAATGTCAATGCTGTGATTGGTTGTTAGATCATTGACTAAAAGAGCCGTAGATGATAATATTTAAAAGACTACATTTAATTTTGCTGTCTGGAGTTTGTCCATCAATCCATCCATCTTCCACCGCTTATCCGTAGTCGGGTCGCGGGGGCAGCAGCTTCAACAGGGAGCCCCAAACTTCCCTTTCCCCAGCCACATCCACCAGCTCTGACTGGGGGATCCCAAGGCGTTCCCAGGCCAGTGTTGAGATATAATCCCTCCACCTGGTCCTGGGTCTACCCCGAGGTCTTCTCCCAGCTGGACGTGCCAGAAACACCTCCCTAGGGAGGCGTCCCGGAGGCATCCGCATCAGATGCCCAAACCACCTCAACTGACTCCTTGCCACGCGAAGGAGCAGCGGCTCTACTCTGAGCCCCTCGCGAACAGCAGTGTTTCTCACCCTATCTCTAAGGGAGACAACAGCTATCCGCCTGAGAAAGCCCATTTCAGCCACTTGTATCTGCGATCTTGTTCTTTCGGTCATGACCCATCGCTCATGACCATAGGTGAGGGTAGGAACCAAGATTGAACGGTAGATGGAGAGCTTCGCCTCTCGGCTTAGCTCCCTCTTTGTGACAACAATGCGGTAAAGCGACTGCAATACCGCTCCTGCTGCCCAATTCTCCGTCCAATCTCACGCTCCATTGTTCCCTCACTCGTGAACAGGACCCCAAGATACTTAAACGCCTTCATTTGTGGACGGACCTCATTCCCCACTCGGAGAAGGCAGTCCACTGGTTTCCTGCTGAGGACCATGGCCTCAGATTTGGAGGTGCTAATCCTCATCCCCGCCGCTTCACACTCGGCTGCAAACTGGACCAGTGAGTGCTGCAGGTCACAGGCTGATGACGCAAACAAGACCACATCATCTGCAAAAAGCAGCGATGCAATCCTCAGGCCACCAGACTGTAAAGCCTCCTCACCACGACTACGCCTCGATATCCTGTCCATGAAAATCAAAAACAGAATTGGTGATAAAGTGCAGGCCTGGCAAAGGCCAACAGCTACTCGGAACAAGTCCGACTTACTGCCGAAAACCCGAACGCAGCTCTCACGTTGGGCGTACAGGGATTGGATGGCCCTGAGGAGAGGCCCCCTCACTCCATACTCCCGCAGTACTTCCCACAGTATATCCCTGGGGACTCGATCGTACGCCTTCTCCAAGTCTACAAAACACATGTAGACTGGATGGGCATACTCCCAAGCCCCCTCTAGGATCCCTGTGAGAGTAAAAAGCTGGTCCGTTGTTCCACGACCAGGACGGAACCCACATTGTTCCTCCTCAATCTGAGGTTCGACAATCGGCCGGACCCTCCTTTCCAGCACCTTGGAGTAAACTTTTCCAGGGAGGCTGAGGAGTGTGATGCCCCCGTAGTTGGCACACACCCTCTGGTCCCCCTTTTTAAAAAGAGGAACCACCACCCCAGTCTGCCACTCTTCCACGCAAGACTTCCACGCCACCCAGACTTCCACGCAATGTTAAAGAGGCGTGTCATCCATGACAGCCCCTCAACACCCAGAGCCTTCAGCATTTCCGGACGAATCTCATCAACACCCGGGGCTTTGCCACCGTGAAGTTGTTTAACTACCTCGGTGACTTCGCCCCGAGAGATTGACTCTGATCCCCCATCATCCTCCAGTTCTGCCTCTGCAACAGAGGACGGGTCAGTTGGGGTAGTTGGATTCAGGAGTTCCTCAAAGTGTTCCTTCCACCGACCGACAACCTCCTCAGTCGAAGTCAACAGTGTCCCATCTTTGCTGTAAACAGCTTGGATGGTCCCCCGTTTCCCCCTCCTGAGGTGTCAGACAGTCCTCCAGAACAACTTTGGTGCCGTCCGATAGTCTTTCTCCATGGCCTCTCCGAACTCCTCCCACACCCTCTGTTTTGCCTCCATTACAGCCGAGGCTGCAGTCCTTTTGGCCTGTCGGTACCCTGCAACTGCTTCAGGAGTCCCCAGGGACAACGTGCCCCTGAAGGCCTCCTTCTTCAGTCGGACGGCTTCCCTGACCCTGACCCTGACCGTGGGTCCACCACGGTGTTCGAGGGTTACTGCCCCTTGAGGCACCCAAGACCTTGAGACCACAGCTCTCAGCTGCAGCTTCAGCAATGGAAGCTTTGAACATCGACCGTTCAGGTTCAATGCCCCCAGCCTCCACAGGGATGCACGAGAAGCTTCTTCGGAGGTGTGAATTGAAGGCCTCGCGGACTGAGTCCTCCTCCAGACGTTCCCAGTTGACCCGCACTACTCGTTTGGGCTTACCAGGTCTAGCCAAAGGTTTCCTCCGCCAACGGACCCAACTCACCACCAGGTGGTGATCAGTTGACAGCTCTGCCCCTCTCTTCACCCAAGTGTCCAAAACACACGGTCGAACGTCAGATGATACGATCACAAGATCAATCATTGACCTCCGACCCAGGGTGCTCTGGTACCAGGTACACTTGTGAGCATCCTTGTGTTCGAACATGATGTTAGTTATGAACATTTCGTGACTAGCACAGAAGTCCAACAACATAACACCGCTCGGGTTTAGGTCAGGGAGGCCATTCCTCCCAATCACGCCCCTCCAAGTGTGTCCATCATTGCCGACGTGTGCATTGAAATCCCCCAGGAGAACAATGGAGTCCCCTGCAGGGATCCCTTCAAGGACCCCATTTAGGGACCCCAAGAAAGCTGAATACTCCGAACTGATATTTGGTGCGTATGCACAAATAACAGTCAGAGTTTTCCCTCCCACAGCCTTAAGCCATAGGGAGGCGACCCTCTCATCCACCGGGGTAAACTCCAACACAGCAGCGCTCAGCCGGGGGCTTGTGAGTATCCCCACACCTGCCCTGCGCCTCACGCCTGACGCAACTCCAGAGTAAAACAAGATCCAACCCCTATCCAGGAGTTTGGATGGAGAACCGAGGCTATGCGTGGAGGTAAGCCCCACCAGATCCAACTGGTAACGCTCCACCTCCAACACAAGCTCCGGCTCCTTCCCCGTCAGTGAGGTGACATTCCATGTCCCCAAAGCCAGCTTCTGCCGCCCAGGTCTGGTCCGTCGTGACCCCCTGTCGTCACTGCCACCCATATGGCAGTGCACCCGACCCCATCGGTCTGCCCTGCGGGTGGTGGGTTCACAGGGGGAGTTTGTCTGGGTACAAATTTAATGTGGATTAAGTTATTATGGTTAATCGAAGCAGTATTTCTAGATTTTGGCAGTCTAACATTTCTGTAGGTCCGAGGCACAGACACAGTCTTAATGGGGTGTGTATTAGTTAAACTAGAGTTAACTATGGCCGGGGACTGCAGTAGGGGAAACTCAGAGAAGTGTGTAAGACTGAAACTCCTGATCTCCACTCTGGCATGTCAGGATTTAGAGGATAGACTTTTAACTATATTTTTGGACAAGAGGGCTGCACCATTCCAAGTCGGATGAATGCCATCCCTCCTAATGAGACTAGGCTTGCCCCGGAAAGCTTTCCAATTATCTATGAAGCCTACTGAGTTATTGGGACACCACTTAGTCATTCAGCGATTAAAAGATGACATTGGAATTCTTAACCCAGGCTCTTGGAATGCCTAACCCATTCCAAAGTCCTCGACAAGATTTACTGTAAACAGTTCAAAAAGTTTTGCTTACTAAGGAAAAACTATGAAAAAAAATCACTCAATGTTACTTAAAGTGAGCAGTTAACTCCTCTGGTCACAGATAAACTAAAGTATCTTTCTAGTTTTGGGTACAGGGTCTCATTTTTTAAAAAATGCTGTGCACAAATGCAGCATAAATCAAGGTCAAATTTGGATAAGTTTTAAAACTTGGATTTTCATTCTGTATTTCCATGTGGAACAAAATGTGGATTTCCACAGCAACTTTCACCTACTGTAGAGCTCATGCCAGGTTTGTTTTTCAAACTTGAAAATCACTCAGGGGTTAAATTACAAAATAGAGCTCAGTCCTCAGAAGGAAAAATACATGGAATATAAAACACATAGCATAATTATATATCATGACATCTGCCTTTGTTCATAAGAACAGTCTACATATGTTACATTTGTAAGTATAATTAAAAATAAAGTAATATAATATAATTATATTGTATGCATGCAGACATGTGTCAAACTATTGGAGGGTTTCCTGTTTTCAATTGCAGTAAAATGTTGTTGACGAGCAGGTATGTGTTTTTGACAAACTTTCATATCTGACTACTTGTTTTTGACTTTAACAGTCTGTGGAGTTGATCAATTACTGTTCATCACATCAACAACATTCTTTTATTTAGCCTGTTTCTTTTATTGAGCCTGTTGATCACCCAGCCCTGCAAATAAAGCAGGATTGGGTGCTCAACACAGAATGTCTAACTCCCTCTTTTAGTTTTTTTTTTTTTTTCATAGGGAAAACAAAAAGGCATAATGAAAAAACTGGACAAATTAAGAAAGTCATATTTAAAAAGACCACAAGACGTTTTACAAGGTGTCTCAGTGTGCTGTTGGGTAAATATGAGCAGCTGATGAGAACAGCTAACAATAATTCTTAGCTCCAGATCAGAACAGGAAAACATGATGGAGCATATATCTGAGAGCTCTTTATGATGAAATTGCATAGAATGTAAACTACAGCTCTCATGTTCAAAGTTTTAGCCTGCTCAAGCTTCACTCTGTACTACACATATTCATTTATTTTTTGCACGGAAATTTTTGTGATGAATCAGATCCTTAATAAAGCACCACACAAGTGTAAGAGTTCAGGGTTTCATTGAATGGAAAAAAACATCTCATTGGCAGACGATCTGAGAAGCATCCGTCGTTAATAGACCAGTGGTTTGTCCATGTTGTCAGTCAGTCAGTCAGTCATTATCTTAACCCGCTTAATCCGCTGATGCGGGTTGCGGGGGAGCCGGTGCCTATCCCGGCAGTCTCAGGGCGTGAGGCGGGGGACACTCCGGGCACGACGCCAGTGTACCACGGAGCCACACAGAGACAAACAACCACTCACACACACATTCACTCCTACGGTCAATTTGGGACCGGCCAATCAACCTAAAGCGCATGCTTTTGGAGGTGGGAGGAAGCCGGAGAACCCGGAGAGAACCCACGCAGACACGGGGAGAGCATGTGCTTTATAAAATAATAACACAACTTCTAACTTTGGTCCAGCAAAAAGCAGTGGTTTCCTACCAGATCAAACTGAACAATGGTTCAGTGCGTTTATAGTGTGAAAGCATTTTCTGGATCAGTCAGACTTTTACAGGAACACAGCAGGCTGTCATTGTTGTTACACAAAGAAAGGGAAGAAAAACAACCAGAGGAATGACAAAAGTTAAGAATGAGTTGTGATAATCATGGGGAGAGTCCAGTAAGTCTTCAGATGTAGAAAGGAACAAAACAGGTACCTTATTAATTCAGCAACTGCGTGCTGGTATGTTACCATTATTTTCATGCCTTGGCTACAATTTATCTTTCCACTGTATAAAAATCTTTCTTTATATAAACATTCACTGTTTTTTATATGTATACATGAAATTAGCACTTCGAAATGTTTGTTGATGTGATTTAGTACTTTAAAAATAAAAGCTGTTTGATTGACTGATAGTTGCACACATGTCCACTGAAAATTATATTCTGTAATTTCTAGACTGTTGTGCGCACCTGTATATAAACCACACCAATTAAATTTTAAAAGGAAAAACTTTGTGCATGTATACTGCAAGCGTCTATAAGCTGTAGTTGTTGAGGTCTTGTAACATGAGATATTTACGCAGAAAGATTTTTAAAAATGTCAATTACTGCTTAGTTCCGAACAGTGAGTGTACCACAGCAGTAAAACAATGCATCCGTCTCCAATCTGTCTCCATCAATTCATTCATGCCAAGCTTATATGCAGCAGCTCTGTTTCCTACATTGATTACCAGATCTAGTGTCTTTAACTTAAAAGCTGCATTATATGGCTTTCTTTGTGTGTTTTCCATCAGAAGAGGTGTGTATTGTGTGCAAAATATGTGTTCATAACACAATCAAACTACACTATGATTGCATGCCATGCCTTTTTTCACAGGTTCACGTTCCAACAGTGCAGGTAGGCCACAAGCAACATAATTCAGGGAAAGTTAAAATTGTGATTTCAACTTTGTGGTTGAAATCATAATTCATAAACTAAAAATGTGTTTGCACATAAAACCTGTTTGTGAACCCACCTTTTTAAACACAATGTAGCAAGCTACTTGGGAATATTTACACAACTTCCCCCTGGTAATTCTGTACTCTGATGACTCTGACCAGCCATTGTACACAATGTTTCCTTCCTCTTCTACACTATTTTAGTCAGGCGAAATTACAAGTTAAGTTACACCATCATGAAATATGGAGTTGGGACTATATTAATTATACTTATCCTTCAATATAATTATGAACTGGAGTAAAAAATAACGTAAACTTTCAGTTGATTAATAGTGCCGTGCAAAATTCCAGTCATAATCTCTCTGACAAATATTTTTCTTACCCCAACAAACAGCTGTTTTTCATAAGTGCAGGACATTGTTAAAGAAAGGTCAAAAGTGGATGTTATACTGATGTATTGGATAGAAGAGGAATGAGATGTATGAGACCTACCTACCTACCTACCTACCTACCTACCTACCTACCTACCTACCTACCTATCTAATAATAATGGATTAGATTTGCTGTATATAGCGCTTTTCTGGACACTCAAAGACGCATTTTACAGTGGATCCATTATTCATTCACTCCTCATTCATACTTGGTGATGGTAAGCTACATATGTAGCCAAAGCTGCTATGGGGTAGACTGAAGGAAACATGGCAGGCAACACATGTCAACGGCCTCTCCAACCGCCACCGGAACGATCACACATTCACACACCAGTGAGTCCATCACTGGCGGCGCGGAGGGTGTCTTGCAAAAGGACACAACAATGAGTGAGTAGGGGAGCGGGAGCGGAAATCAAACTGCAGATCCTACAATCATTGGATGACCTGGTCTACCACTGAGCCACTGAGAGAGAGAGAGAGAAAATATGGATATGAAATTGCAATACATGATTGCAAATGCATTGGAAATGAAATAATTAACCCATGACCCGCAAAGCAGAGAAAGCAGCTGACAAGATGATTACAGTAGTCTCGTTTACAAGAAAATGGATGGAAATAATGATGCAAACAAGAAACAGACATAACACAGATTAAATACCTAAAAATATGGTAGTTAGCGCTGGTATAATATGACATCCCCAGAATAGTCAAACTATTAATTTGACTTAAGTTGCGTCTTCTGTGACTGATTAACGACGTGAGGTAGAGTTGTATGCAGTTGAGCTGTTAAGACCTCAGAGATCTTTGAGCTCTGTTGACTGCAGCGGTATCAGTTCATTCATAAATACGATAAGCACTGTGACTTGAGGTCACTGTGACGCAACCCCTTCCAGAGGGTTGCGTCAGGAAGGGCATCCGGCGTAAAACTTTTGCCAAATCAAAGATGCGAATCAAATCTATGACTTCCATACCGGATCGGTCGAGGCCCGGGTTAACAACGACCGCCATCGGCGCTGTTGACCTACAGGGCGCCGGTGGAAATTGGATTACTGTTGGTCGAAGAAGGAGAGGAGGAAAGTGCGTTCGCACGAAGAAAGAGAAGAGGAGCGCCAAGAGTATAGGACTAAGAGTAGGGACGTTGAATGTTGGAACTATGACAGGAAAAGGTAGAGAGTTGGTCGACATGATGCAGAGGAGGAAGGTAGACATACTGTGTGTCCAGGAGACCAGGTGGAAAGGTAGCAAAGCTAGAAGTTTAGGAGCAGGGTTCAAGTTGTTCTATCATGGTGTAGATGGGAAGAGAAATGGAGTAGGAGTTATCTTGAAGGAGGAGTTTGTTAGGAATGTCCTGGAGGTAAAAAGAGTGTTGGATAGAGTGATGAGTCTGAAGCTAGAAATCGAAGGTGTGATGTTCAATGTTGTTAGTGGGTATGCTCCACAAGTAGGATGTGAGCTGGAGGAGAAGGAGAAATTCTGGTTGGACTTTGATGAAGTGTTGCAGAGCATACCTAGAAGTGAGAGAGTTGTCATTGGTGCAGACTTCAATGGACATGTTTGTGCAGGTAACAGAGGTGATGAGGAAGTGATGGGCAGGTTTGGTGTCCATCAGAGGAACGCAGAAGGACAGATGGTAGTTGACTTTGCAAAAAGGATGGAAATGGCTGTAGTGAATACTTTCTTCCAGAAGAGGCAGGAACATAGGGTGACCTATAAGAGTGGTGGTAGGAGCACACAGGTAGACTACATCTTGTGTAGACGATGTAACCTGAAGGAGATCAGTGACTGCAAAGTAGTGGTAGGCGAGAGTGTAGCCAAACAGCATAGGATGGTGGTGTGTAGGATGACTCTGGTGGTGATGAAGATGAAGAGGGCAAAGGCAGAGCAGAGGACGAAATGGTGGAAGCTAAAAAAGGAAGGGTATTGCATGACCTTTAGGAAGGAGTTAAGACAGGCTCTGGGTGGTCAGGAGGTGCTTCCAGATGACTGGATAACTACAGCTAATGTGATCAGGGAGACAGGTAGGAGAGTATTTGGTGTGTCATCTGGAAGGAAAGTAGATAAGGAGACTTGGTCGTGGAATGAGGAGGTACAGGAGTGTATACAAAGAAAAAGGTTAGCTAAGAAGAAGTGGGACACTGAGAGGACTGAGGAGAGTAGACAGGAGTACAGGGAGATGCAGCGTAATGTGAAGATAGAGGTAGCAAAGGCCAAACAAGAAGCTTATGATGAGTTGTATGCTAGGTTGGACAGTATGGAAGTAGAGACTGATCTATACAGGTTGGCAAGACAGAGAGATAGAGATGTGAAGGACGTGCAGCAGGTTAGGGTGATTAAGGATAGGGATGGAAGTCTATTGACAGGTGCCAGCAGTGTGATGGGAAGATGGAAAGAGTACTTTGAAGAGTTGATGAACGTGGAAAATGAGAGAGAACAAAGACTAGAAGAGGTGACTGTTGTGGACCAGGATGTAGAAAAGATTAGTCAGGATGAAGTGAGGAGAGCACTGAAGAGGATGAAGAGTGGAAAGGCAGTCGGTCCTGATGATATACCTGTAGAGGTTTGGAAGTGTCTAGGAGAGGTGGTAGTAGAGTTTCTGACTGGGTTGTTCAACAGGATCTTAGATAGTGAGAAGATGCCTGAGGAGTGGAGGAGAAGTGTGCTGGTGCCCATTTTTAAAAACAAGGGAGATGTGCAGAGTTGTGGCAACTACAGAGGAATAAAGCTGATGAGACATACAATGAAGTTATGGGAAAGAGTAGTGGAAGCTAGACTAAGGGCAGAAGTGAGCATTTGTGAGCAGCAGTATGGTTTCATGCCAAAAAAGAGTACTACAGATGCAGTATTTGCTTCGAGGATGTTGATAGAGAAGTACAGAGAAGGCCAGAGGGAGCTGCATTGTATTTTTGTAGATCTGGAGAAAGCTTATGACAGGGTGCCCAGAGAGGAACTGTGGTATTGTATGAGGAAGTCTGGAGTGGCAGAGAAGTATGTTAGAGCGGTGCAGGACATGTATGAGGACTGTAAGACAGTGGTGAGGTGTGCTGTAGGTGTGACAGAAGAGTTCAAGGTGGAGGTGGGACTGCATCAGGGATCAGCTCTGAGCCCCTTCTTGTTCGCTATGGTGATGGACAGGCTGACAGACGAGGTTAGACAGGAATCTCCATGGACTATGATGTTTGCAGATGACATTGTGATCTGCAGTGAGAGTAGGGAAGAGGTGGAGGAGAAGCTAGAGAGGTGGAGGTTTGTCCTGGAAAGGAGAGGGATGAAGGTTAGCCGCAGTAAGACAGAGTACATGTGTGTGAATGAGAGGGACCCAAGTGGAAGAGTGAGGTTACAGGGAGAAGAGATCAAGAAGGTGGAGGATTTGAAGTACTTAGGGTCAACAGTCCAGAGCAATGGAGAGTGTGGAAAAGAAGTGAAGAAACGTGTGCAGGCAGGATGGAATGGGTGGAGAAAAGTGTCAGGTGTGATGTGTGATAGAAGAGTTTCAGCTAAAATGAAAGGAAACGTGTACAAAACTGTGGTGAGACCAGCGATGTTGTTTGGTCTAGAGACAGTGTCACTGAGGAAAAGACAGGAGGCAGAGCTGGAGGTAGCAGAAATGAAGATGCTGAGGTTCTCTCTGGGAGTGACCAGGAAGGATAGGATCAGGAATGAGTACATCAGAGGGACAGCACATGTTAGAGGTTTTGGAGATAAAGTCAGAGAGGCCAGACTGAGATGGTTTGGACATGCCCAGAGGAGAGATAGTGAATATATTGGTAGAAGGATGCTGAGTTTTGAACTGCCAGGCAGGAGGCCTAGAGGAAGACCAAAGAGGAGGTTTATGGATGTAGTGAAAGAGGACATGAAGGTAGTTGGTGTGAGAGAAGAGGATGCAGAAGATAGGGTTAGAGGGAGGCAATTGATTCGCTGTGGCGACCCCTGAAGGGAAAAGCCGAAAGGAAAAGAAGAAGAAGAAGATATATATATATATATATATATATATATATATATATATATATATATATGGCGGACACTATCCAGTGAGGGTCCTTGGGCAAGACCCTTAATGCTACACCAGCCTACCTCAACAATGAGTGAACACAATACAGACAGAGTCATACCGGCTCGGACGTCGCCCGGGTTAACAAGGTCCGCGTCAGTTGCTAGGGAACCAGGGCAAGCTGACGAGAAATGGGTTACTGGAACAAGACACACATGGACAAGGGCGGAGAATACAGAGTTGTTGGAATGCTACTACACGAGTAACCCCAGAGCGAGGGGGTATATGGGGCGGATGTGGGACCAATGGATGCTTCGAAACCCACAATCAAGGCTAACAAAGAAACAGCTGTTAGCCCAGTGTTCCAACATCCGTAACCGAAAACTGCTATCACAACTAGAGATCGATGAAATACTACAACAATGCTACGGCAAGGGGGAGCCAGGACGCCAGGTCAGCGGGGGGATTTCACCATCCCCCCCCACAATCCGAGATTGGGTACCAAGCCCCAAGAGACATAGAGAGCCTCAACATAGAGAGCCTTCCTTCCTGAGAAGGAAGATCGTGGCCTCCGAAAAATACCGAAGCTAAGTTGTCAAGTACCTTCAGAAGATCTGCTAGAAGATGTGGAATCCCCACAGGGAACATAACTGAGACCAACAAGCTGATTCACAGTACAGCAACAGTAATCCTCGAGATGCTGGGATATAAGATCAACACAGGGCATGACAAACAATACCCTTCATGGAAGGGACGGTTAGAGGCCAAGATAAAGGCGACACGGAGAGAAGTCAGCCAGCTAGCCGAGCTGCAGAAGGGGAATATGGTGAATAAAGGGGTACCCAGGAAATACAGCAAGCTCTCCATACCTGAAGCACTCGAAACTGCCAAACAGAGACTAACAGCTCTGGCTACCCGACTGAAGAGATACACCAGGAGGCCAGGAGAATAAACAAGACCTTGTCCTCTCAACCAGCAAAGGTGTACTCTCAGTGGCAGGGAAATAGCAGCCAGCCAGACCCACCAAGAGCTGAGGTGGAAAAATACTGGAAGGGCATATGGGAAAGAGGAGCATCACACAACACTGATGCCCAGTTGCTAGTGGACCTGAGGACTGACCACAGCTGCCTCCCAGAACAAGAACCAGTAACCATCTCAATGGCAGACATCCAAGAAAGAGTGTCAAAGATGAAGAGTTGGTCAGCACCGGGCCCCGATATGATCCATACATACTGGCTAAAGAAGCTGACAGCACTCCATGAGCGTCTAGCAGCACAGATGAACCAGCTGCTAAGGGATGGGACGCACCCAGAATGGTTGACTGAAGGCAGGACAGTCCTGATCATGAAAGACCCACAGAAGGGATCTACACCATCCAACTACCGGCCAATAAGCTGTCTCTGTACGACATGGAAGCTCCTGTCAGGCATCATGGCGGCTAAGATGAGTGGGCACATGGATCAATACATGAGCGGGGCACAAAAAGGAGTTGGTAGTAACACCAGGGGAGCCAAGCACCAGCTACTGGTGGACAGAGCAGTACACAGAGACTGTAAGAACAGGCAGACCAACTTGTGCACCGCCTGGATAGACTACCAGAAAGCCTATGATTCAATGCCACACACATGGATACTGGAATGTCTGGAACTGTATAAGATCAACAGGACACTAAGAGCCTTCATCCAGAACTCAATGGGGATGTGGAAGACAACCCTAGAGGCTAACTCCAAGCCAATTGCCCAAGTTAACATCAAGTGCGGCATATACCAAGGGGATGCACTATCACCACTGCTGTTCTGCATAGGCCTGAACCCCCTCAGTCACATCATCACAAAGAGTGGCTATGGATACCGATTCCGAAGTGGGACAACAATCAGCCACCTCCTCTACATGGATGACATCAAGCTGTATGCCAGGAATGAGCGAGAAATTGACTCATTGATCCACACCACCAGGATCTACAGCGACGACATAGGGATGTCATTCGGATTAGACAAATGTGGCCGGATGGTATCTAGAAGGGGCAAGATGATCAGAACTGAAGGGGTTGACGTACCAAGGGGCAGGATAGAAGACATCAAGGACAGCTACAAATACCTTGGAATCCCACAGGCTAATGGCAATCATGAGGAGGCCGCAAGGAAGTCATCCACAGCCAAATACTTCCAGAGAGTAAGGCAAGTCCTGAGAAGTCAGCTGAATGGCAAGAACAAGGCCCGAGCCATCAACATGTATGCACTCCCAGTCATCAGATACCCCGCTGGGATAATAAGCTGGCCAAAGGAGGAGATAGAAGCCACAGATATTAAGACTAGAAAGCTCCTCACCATGCATGGAGGGTTTCACCCCAAGTCCAGCACCCTGAGGCTGTACACTAAGCGGAAAGAGGGGGGCCGAGGACTAGTGAGCATCAGGGCCACTGTCCAGGATGAAACATCAAAGATCCAAGAGTACATCAGGAAGATGGCCCCAACAGACGAACTGCTTGGTGAATGCCTTAGACAGCAGAAACCTGAGGAGGAAGAGGAGGAGGAGGGGGAGACAACATGGAGGGACAAGCCCCTACACGGCATGTACCACCGTCAGATAGAGGAAGTGGCTGATATCAAGAAGACCTACCAATGGCTGAATAAAGCTGGACTGACAGACAGCACTGAGGCACTGATCATAGCAGCACAAGTACAAGAGCAATAGAGGCCAATATCTACCACAGTAGATCTGACCCAAGGTGCAGGCTATGTAAAGAAGCCCCAGAGACAGTCCAGCATGTGGTAGCAGGGTGCAAGATGCTAGCTGGGTCAGCATACATGGAGAGGCACAACCAAGTAGCTGTGATAGTGTACAGGAACATCTGTACCCAGTATGGACTAGAAGTACCCAAATCCCAATGGGACATACCACCAAAGGTGGTTGAGAACAACAAGGCTAAGATCCTGTGGGACTTCAGCTTCCAGACTGACAAACAGCTGCTAGCTAACAAACCGGACATAGTGGTGGTGGACAAAGAGCAGAAGAGAGCAGTGGTGATAGATGTGGCGATTCCAGCTGATGCCAACATCAGGAAGAAGGAACATGAAAAGATTGAGAAGTATCAAGGGTTAAAAGAGCAGCTGGAACACATGTGGAAGTTCAAGGTTAATGTGGTCCCCGTGGTAGTAGGAGCACTTGGGGCAGTGACCCCCAAACTGGAAGAGTGGCTCCAGCAGATTCCTGGAACAACATCTGAAGCCTCAGTCCAGAAGAGCGCAGTCCTAGGAACAGCTAAGATACTGCGCAGAACCCTCCGACTCCCAGGCCTCTGGTAGAGGACCCGAGCTTGATGACACACAGATACCACCCTACAAGGGTGAGAGGGACATTTTTTGTTTATATATATATATATATATATATATATATATATATATATATATATATATGGTGCAGTGAGTATCACAGGTTCAAGTCCTGTTCTGTGAGTTTGCATGTTCTTCCCGTGTCTGCGTGGGTTCTCTTCAGGTTCTCCAGGGTCCTCCCACCTCCAAAAACGTTCACTTCAGGTGAATTAGCAAGAAGGTAGTATGAGCATCCATCCTGAGACTGTTGCCCCCGCAACCCAGCCCCGGATATGTGGTTGAAGATGGATGGATGACCAGTCTGAAATTGTCCGTGAGTGTGTGTGTGCATGTTTTTCTGTCTTTCAAGTGAGTCCATGGTGCACCGGTGTCACGCCCAGTGTCCCCTGTCTCATGTCCCAAGTCCCCATACATAGACGCTAGCAATCCAGTGACCCAAGACAGTGGAAGGAGTGAGTACTGAAGATGTATGTGTGTATGTGTGATTATACTGTATAATATATATACTGGAATCTAATAATATCACAGTACTAAATAACACTAATATTTGGAAATGAAAATGTGTAATTAGAAATAATTATGAGGATTTAATTGTCCTGAGTAGGTATGCAGACCAAATACAGACAGACTTCCAGAACTTCGTAAAATATTCACTTTTATTTTTGGGAAAAAAAACAGCACATTTCAAAACAAGACAAGTAGTTCAATTTGCTGCCATACATTTTACTGATTGTCCAGGCTCGACGGTATAGCAATGAATGATCGTGTTTTGACTGAAGTCTGGGCGAGCTCTCACAGGTCTCATTAGGGTCTGTGCCTTTGAGTCTCGGTATGAGCGTAAACAAAACATAACGCCTCCTTAGGAGTTCTATCGACAGTAAGCAGCCATTTGTTAGACAATGGGGAAGCTGAGACACTCAGAAAAGAACAGACTTATTTTAACACAGGTCTGGCTCCACTTTTACTGTAAATCTCCAAATGAATCATTAACTCAGGAGTAATTTTTATGATGTGTCTTCAGGCTTCAATATTGACATCACATTTTATGCCACAGTCGTTCATCAACAAAACACAGAAACACAATGGACACATTTCCACATCATGAAAAAAGCACACTGCTTCCATAAATGTGGAATATTGTCAATCATTAGTTAACTGATTACAGATTATGGAATTATGTCTTTAATCATAAGTCAAATTCTGAGAACATCGTCATGCAAGGAATCCTGGGTAACATTTATTACTTCTGCTATGTCTACAAGTTTATATCAGCATTATATTGTTTTTTCTGTTAGCAATTTTTTCTGTTACAAAAAATTGTAACAAAAAATTGTGATAATTTTTTGGTCCACTTTTAATCCAAGTGGACCAAAAAATTGTAACAACATTTCCGGAAGATTGACGGAAGAGCTGGTAGCATGACAAACCCACAAAAGTTTGCCTTGGATCTAAATAAAAGATGTACTGTATATTCTACTTCTTTGTTTACTCTTAAATCGGGCTATTTGGAATGTTTTTGACAGAATCACAAAAGATGACAAATAGATGGATTACAAAGACGACTGTAAATTAATTCATGAAAGAAATAATCACATTTTGAAATGGAGCCAGATAAAGAAACAGATTGATCAGTTTTGTCACAGCTCTTACCTTTGCAAGATTTTTTTTTGTTTTTATTAATTGTTTTGTGATAATTTGAGAACAAGCATTTGTTCTTGGCAAGAATAAAGCTTTAATCCAAGTGGACTGTTTTGATTTTAGCTCTGAGCCCAACGCACAGTAAATAGTCTTGAAACTAATAATTAAAAAACATACACTTCAAAGAAAAGGACTTGAAATTTTAACAGGTGTAACAGAACGTTTTGCACATAATCACACTCATTATTCAATTCATTAACTTTGGATTATGCAAATATGACAAATGTTGACATGAGTAAAAATTAGCAGTATTTTTAGCAAACTTTGCAGTTAATCTCACAGCGTGATTAGCGAGACAGTTCTATTTGTCAGCAGATTAAACAAGATACAATGTCTTTAATATTATTTATTATACATTTAAAGGATATTTTGAGAGCAAAGTCCAAACTCCAACCTTTTTATATTGATTTTAAAATTATATTAATATTAATTAATGTATTTTTAATGTTTTTATTTCTGTGTTTTTCATAAATGCTGTGTGTGTTAGTGAGAATGGGATAGAAACAACTTTTGACTGGTAACTCTTCACTGTAGGATAATCACTTCATTATTGTCTTCTTATCCCTCTCACTCTCAAATTTTCCAAAATACCTGAACATTTCTCGACAATTACTGTTTTTTTTTGCCTTGCCTTTCTTTAAAACACTAAAAATATTATTCCATCCCAAACTCCCTCAAAAAGCATTCTCACAGTGACAGACTTTTGAATAGATTGGCAAATTATTACCTCTTATAAATCATTACTACTCCTCAAACTTCATAGTTCCATCAAAACCATGGTAGGTGAATGGTTCTAGGACTGGAGTGCAGGTTTCTTGAGCCAGACAGGCCATTCTGTTGTTGTCACAGCTGTCCTCTTTGCCTGGTTCAATGTACACCCCGTCAGGAGAGTGGATGGATGGGTCCTCATCAAAATAGTTGTGTGGTCGCAGCAGGACCCCGCCCCCATTACCCACAGTTACTGTGTTTGGGATGTCCTCAGCATGGGGGATGTGGAGGAAGCCAGCGGTCACCCAGGCAACGAGATCCTACAGGCACATTTTCATACACATCATGCAAACAGTAAGTTATTAAATTTCACATGTACATCACTGTATTTACATGATGATTCCATCTGAACAAACCTCATTCTCAATGTTTTCGTTGTCCTCAATGTACTTGCTGAAGTCAACAGCTGGATGCCAGATGTCATTCTGACTGTACAGGCTGCTGCTGGTCTGCTCCAGGTCCTTGTGCTTAGTAATGGCAACCTTATACCTGGAGGCAAAGTCAAAAAGCAGGATGACACAATCGATCAAACTACACATGATTAAAGTGTAGCTTTAAGTTGTGAGCTGCTACTCCTCCATACAACACGCTATTTTCTACATATTAATCTGTCACATTGCTACATTAAAAGCATTGTTACCAAACAGCACTGTATGAGTCCATCAGTAAAACTTCCACATTAAGGAAGTCCTTTGTTTGGGTTGTGTCCAAAATGCAACCAAGACTCTGACGACGTAATGATTTAAAGAGAGAGTATGCTATAAGGAAGACGCAGTATCCAGTAGTACTAGCGCTAATATTGAAGGATAAAACAATCCAATGCTGGGGCGGCACGGTGGCGCAGTGGGTAGTGCTGTTACCGCACAGCAAGGCAGTTTCTGGCTTGAGTCCCTCTCTCTGCAGAGTTTGCATATTCTACCCGTGTCTGCGTGGGTTCGCTCCGGGCTCTCCGGCTTCCTCCCACCTCCAAAAACATGCGCTTCAAGTCAATTGATAATGCCAAATTTCCCGTAGGTGTGAGTGTGAGTGTGTGGTTGTCTGTTTATGTGTGGCTCTGTGGTGCACTAGCACAGCGCCCAGGGTGTATCCTGCCTCATGGCTCCAGTCAGCTCCACAATAGCACATAGCCTCCAGCACCCCACAACCCGCGACAGCGGAAGAAGCGGGTTTACACAATTGAAGGATGAATGGTTAATCAAATGCTTTTCACTGACATGGTTAGTGTTATAAATATAGCTGCAACTGACAAGACCCACGTCATTCATTAATTTGCTAGTTGCTATCCTGTCTAACTTAAAGTAGTGGGTAACCTGTATAAAAATAACTTTCTGTGACGGAGCGGTAGAGACCTCCGTTCTGTCCGCCTCTCTCCCTTGCCCAGGAGAGCGGCCGCAGCAGCATTCTCATTGTTTCCTGGCAGGACTGCAGGAGCGTGGTCCGGCTCAGACTGTTTCATGCACATTCTCTGGCAGGTTCACATTCTCATGTCCGCATCTACACACTGTCGTGTAGTGTGTTCGAGGGTGCACACTCGGCGCCTACACGTTTTCCCCACATCCACACAGAACTTCATGAGAGACGCTCACCTGGGGATGCTGCATGGGTCCGTATCCGGTTCAGGGGCCAAACCGAGCCACTGCCCACCTGGGTGTGGCTTAAATAGCGCAAAGTGGGGCGCTGTCAGGCCAGCCCGGTACCTGGACTAAACCATTTTGCGTGTTACTGAATTGTTTTGTATTTTGCGGAGTTTTGAACAATGTTTAAACAGCCATGTGATGGGCATTTATGTTTTATTCTGTTCTGGTTTAGTTTGTAAAGCAGGTTTTTCTGTTTCTGGTTTACTATACCAGATAGTGAAAAAAATGACCCTATTTAATTCTTGTTGGTTTGCCAGGGGAGGGGCATGGGGTTATATAAGCGAAGCATTTCCCCGAAGGGAAATTAAGAATGCACACTCTAGTTTTTGTTAGTCAATTAAATCACACGCATGTATATTAGCGTGTACAGGCCCCTGTAATTTTATGGGGTGAGAGTTGGAGTTGGAGCTACAGTGGAGCGTTATCGAAAATCGTGCATGATGGCTATTAGTAAGTTTTCTCTGTATGTAGATACTACTTTTTGTTGCGCTGGGTTTTTGGTTTTGGGCATTTTTGTCTTCACTGTAAATAATTTTTCACTGATTGTTTTTGGTGAAAATAAAAACCCCTCCAAAACGGATCTTTTGCGGCTGTGCCATCAATTTTTTCCCCCATTGCATTCACGAACCCGTGACACTTTCATTGCTTTGTCTTCACAATTGTACATCCATCCATTTTATAACTGCCTATCCTGTGTTGGGTCAAAGAAGGGCTGGAGCCTATCCCGTCTGACACTGACAATGTGTGAGACAAAGTCCACATTTCATTACATGGTCAACAAGTAGAAGGACAAACATCTTCAGACTGAGGTCATCTGTGAAAAAAGCAGGCATCTGCAGCCTCACCCAGTGTTCCTAATAACATCTGTAGCCCTTGGCCTGGGAGAAGTTGTGACTCATTCTTTGAACTGAGGTCTGCTCTCCTCATTTTCACTGAATGCTCCTTTAATCATTCTCGGCTGTTCCTTCTCAACATTACTCCTACCAAATCTCTGATTTGTCCCTCTAAAAAAATTAAGTGGATTGAAGTTAAATCTCTTAGTACATTTTAATTGTCTGAGATCTCTGGTGTATCCTTTTCTGAATAGAAATACAATACAAACTGTTAATACAAAACTTTTTTTTTTGTCTCTGGAATTTAATTTCAGAAATTAAACAATATAAGCAAAGTAAACCCTTCTTAAATAATTTGCTTAAGTGCTGAGTGTGTGTGAGTCAGAGTTCACCCTGGAAAAGTCACTAGTTTAATGCAGGGCTACACATAGAAAGACAAACAACTAATCACATTCACATTCATGCCACTTTAGAGTCACCAATTCACCTCTGAGACAGACAAACTGCAACTCCATGGAAAAACAGTCGCAGGACTTCAGTTTTTTTGGATTATATTCATAATAATTAGGGCTGTCAGTTTAACACGTTAATTAGATTAATTAATTACGTTGCGAATTAACGCACTATAAAAATTAACGCAATTAATTGTGAGTGGCAAGTCAATGCGCAAGCATTTTAAATTTGGCCCATTGAGGGACCCGTCGGCTGCAGTGGCATGTCACTTCGTACCTGCGCCACTAGTCGAAAGCAGGGTGACTGCCAACAGGGAGGCAAACCCACTCGGGTGTTTTTGCCGAACATACACGAACCACCGTGTACGTTTGACACATCGTGTCAATTCGTGATGACAAGACCCCCTTAGCCATCACTGGCTGCAGGTGATCACGCTACATCGATTAGCCTACCTGTGCTACATGGGACTTTGTGCACTCAGTAGTGGATTTATGCCTGTCATGATGGTACGTCATTTGATTGCTTTCTTAATATTTTTAATTCATAGTAACTATGTTGAGCAAAAAAAGAAAGTGGTCGGACAAATACGTGCAACGTGAATTTACATGTACTGTATAATGGAACGTGACGGGAGTCAGCGTTCTGCATGATTTGCAATGTAGTTGAGCAACTCTAGTCTGGCACTGGCAAAAATAAAGGAACACTTCCTGTGTCACTTCCTGCATGGAAGTGACACAGACAGACTTTGCTGTGAAAATGACATAAGAGTAGCACTTGCCAAGGTCAAGCCACGCATATCTGAACTGGTCTCTCAATAACAACAGTAGAAGTCACACTGATTTGCAGGTAGGTCATTTCCATGTGAGTTCATGCACTGTCTTGGTTTTGTTCTTTGAAAAGGGTTACATTAACACACAATTCATTAAATACACCAGTAAAACATATACTAATGTCTTAAATTTGAAAATGTTTTTTTTTGTTTTACTAAAGAAGGGTTCGGTGAGTGAGCATATGAAACCGGCAGGGTTCAGTACCTCCAACAAGGTTAAGAACCACTGGCCTATTGGCAACTTGCTATTGATGTTGCCTTATTTAGAGGCATGTTATACTATTCATATTTAATTGCTGTTTTGAGTCAGCTTTAGTATTCATTTTGATTGAGAGTCTGCTTATGTGCCTATTTGAGACTCAGCCATATTTTATTTCTGAATTTCATTTATTTCATTTAATTGTATTTGTATTGCATTTTTGGAGAAATGCACATGGCCTAATTGGTTTGCTGATGTGCTTGACCTTTTTCCTTTTGAATTTCATTTATAAAGCACACTTAACCAATAAAAATGTGGATTTCAAATCTTCTTTTCTTGTTTCATTCTATTGATTAGTCATGCACTACAATTTTGTAATGTCCTAGAATTCAAATTCTTTATTTGGGGGCCTTTAGCAGGTATGAGATTAAAATGCGATGAATTAGATTAATTAATTACAAATCCTGCAGTTAATTAGATTCATTTTTTTAATCGCCTGACAGCACTAATAATAACATATTCAGAAAAATCAAAAATGCCATTATCCACAATGAATGTTGTGTTGTGTGTATGTTTTGATCTAATATTTTTGCTTGTCATTTCAGTACAACCTTAAACCCATACTGGATGTCATGTTATGGTGGTAAGTGACCCAGTAACTGCATGTAAGAAAACTTAAAGGGACAGTAAAGTTAATTTTAAGTGACATATATGTTATTCATCATTATGAAAAATAGAAGAAAAATAAATTTTATATGTGTAGCATCATCCGTTTGGTCAAAAAAGCTTAAAATCTGCGCCGCAGCAGCTTCCGCATTCAGTGGTCACGTGGGCGTCATACGTCACTGTCGCCAAACAGCTTAGCAGCCATAAGAAACAATGCAACTCTAGACGTGATTAACACCAAAAGTATCATGGTTACCTTCGCGGTGAACGGTTGTGTCAACAGAACAGCAAAAAGACGCAAAGACAAGGACCTGTCGTTCTTTAGAATATCTTCTGCGAAGGTATCGCACTAAAAATGCTAACACGCTAGCCCAATGGGATTGTCCATATTATGTTAGCATTGAGCTAACCACCATTTATTACTATTGGACTCTAGTTGTTAAAATTAACAACTAGTTGTTTAATTAATTCCACAGTGAATTTATTTGAAAGTCGCATCTTTTTGCTGTTCTGTTGACACAACCATTCACAGCGCAGGTAACCATGATACTTTTGGTGTTAATCGCGTCTAGAGTTGCATTGTTTCTTATGGCTGCTAAGCTCTGTTTGGCCCCAGTGACGTATGAAGCCCACGTGACCACTGAATGTGGAAGCTGCTGCGGCACAGATTTTAAGCTTTTTTGACCAAACGGATGACGCTACAGATATAAAATTTATTTTTTCTTCTATTTTTCGTAATGATGAATAACACATATTACACTTAAAATTAACTTTACTGTCCCTTTAAACAGTGGTCCAACAATTTCTGACACGGACATGCATTCTTCCATTGTGTAGAGTGTCTTCCTGTCACCAAAGTAAAGAGGGAAATGCCTTCCGAGAAGTACAAACATTTTCTGGCTCCACAACTTTCATGACCACAGAGGGTCTTGTCCTCTTATTGCTGTTTTCTGCCTGACCAAACACAGCCTCTTATTTTCACTAAAAGTATTAAAATAAATTTTTATCCAAAGTTGAATGTGAGTGTCCAGGATGATATATTAATGAATACTCCTAAAATTATTAGAAAGTACATTTGGTCTAGCCCATCTAGTAAAAGAACTGTGAGCAATAAATAAAGGAATGCTTTCTCACCTGGCCCACGACATGCCTTTCTCCTCAGCCTCACTCTCTGGGAGGTGATCTCCATTGAAGCTGAAGACCTGCAGCCTGTAGGAGCGCTGATGGCCCCAGCGGTTGGTCTTTTGACTGGCAACGTGGAGGTAACGGGGACTCTTGGTGCCATGACGCAGAGCAGCTTCCTACAGAAGTGTCACAATGCACATCACTCAGTAGTTCTACAGGATTCCAAAATGTCTGGAGAGTGAACTGACAGTGGAGAAGTGCCAGTTCACCTCCTCAGCACTGCCCTTGAGCAAGGCACCATCATCTTACAAGTTGCTCATGGGGTCGCACCATGAAGGAACTTTCTGCTGCTGTACCTCTCACTATATATCTGCACGTGTGTGTGTGTGTGTGTGTGTCAGGGCCTGAAACATATTCACTCACCGGCCACTTTATTAGGCACACCTTTCCAACAGCTTGTTAAATAAATTTCTGATCAGCCAATCACATGGCAGTTGTAACACCACAGCCTACCTGAACATTGTTGCTGATCATGTCCACCCCTTTATGACCACAGTATTCATCTTCTAATGGCTACTTCCAGCAGGACAACACTCCATGTTATAAAGATCGAATCACCTCAGACTGGTTTCTTGAACATGACAATGAGTTCACTGTATGCAAATGGCCTCCACTGTCACCAGATCTCAATCCAATAGTGCACCTTTGTGATGTGGTGGAACGAGAGATTTGCATCATGGATGGGCAGCCGACAAATCTGCAACAACGGAGTGATGCAATCATGTTGATATGGATATATTAAGGCAGTTCTGAAGGCAAAAGGGGGTCCAACCTGGTACTAGCAAAATGTACGTAATGAAGTGGCCGTTGAGTGTATTCATCTTCCGAATCGCTTAATTCACCGTAGCGGGTCCCAGCTGTCTGAGGGCGTTAGGTGGGGCAAACTCTGGGTGTGAAGCCAGTGCGCCGTGGAGCCACATAAAGACAGACATCCATGCATGCTCACACTCATACATTACGGGCAATTTGGAACGGCCAATTAGCCCGAAGTGCATATTTTTGTAGGTGTGAGGAAGCCGGAGAACCCGGAGAGAACCCACGCAAACACGGGGAGAACATGCAAGCTCCGCACAGAGCAAGAATCGAACCCTGAACCGCCTTGCACTGCGCCACCGTGCTGACCAAGTGTACATATATGCTTCTGAAATATACATAGATTGTGAGTGGACAAACAAATTTCCCCATGGAGATTCTTAAAGTATATTTCTTGTTGTTGTTGTTCTTCTTCTTGTTGTTATTTTTGTTCTTCTTCTTCTTCTTCGACACAGATTGTTTTAAAGTCCACTTTTTCATTTATATTTTTAAATAAATTGTAATTTTAATAAATTACAATTTTCTTTGCACCTTTAACATGATAATTATGTCATTTAGATTACCTAAGATAAATAACTCATCTTTTCTTTCAATAATGCATGAAAATGGGGGTGGCAATGTAGAACAAATGAGCCAATATCAGCATTTCTTCACACAGGTGGGATAAGTTTACAAAAATAACAGTACAAAATCTTCCTGTGCAGAAACAAAGACAATTTCATGCTTTATCCTTACCATTTAAAGCTTGAATGACCTTTGTCTGTTAGTCATTCCTTTCAATTTCTGTTAATGTTTGTTAAACAAACCCTAAATTGCAGTTTCATCTTGAAATGTGAGATAAAATGAAGGCAGACCTGTTCTGTTTTAAGCTGCTTCTCAACCAGCTGAGGGACCATAGCATGGTGGCTGGGCATCCATGGCATTGACACATTGACATATTCCATGTCTTTAGTCTGGAATACATTCTTCACTCCTGCAGAGGAAGTTAATGAAAAAATCATTAGCAGGTTTTTCTTTTTCACTTCACTTTACAATGCAACAAAATAGATTTGCAAAAATTCTCAGACCGATGGATGCACACAAAATTATCATGAAGTCTTTAGAATGTTTAAAAGTGTGAGTCAATCAGCTTGTTTCCATTTTACAGTTTTTCTGTTCGGATCCAATAGACTGAGAAAAATGCATTGCTTATCAATAAGATTAGTTACTGTTAATACCAACCCAAACCTTGCCAGTGTTATTGTGTGTATACTCAAGGGTAAACTGGTGCCAAATTTACAGACCTCGCAATGCATCTGAGTGAGAAAAAATATTTAAACCATGTTTCCAGTACATATGCTGCCAGCTCAGCTTTACTCAACTCAACTCAACTTTGGTATCAAGTACTGTACTTTTATAGAGGCTGACGATAGCAACACCTCACTGTGCTGGTCGTTCTAGCAACACCACGTGAAACCACTTAGAATATTCCATGTGTGACAGGCATTGATGGTTCAGTGACACAGAACAGATTCCCTCCGCCAATCAGTGGTCTGTAACCATTTAGCCCGCTGACAAGCACAACGGTACTGCTACTGCCAAGTGCCTTTTATGAAAGAAAAACAAAAACGAGCATCACGTTAAGTAGAGCTGAGAATAATGAGTTACAAAGAGAGAGTGTGATGCCATCAAGTGTGGCTTCACACAAAACTCAATGCCTATAGCATTCCCTGTAACATGTGTGATGAACTCTAAGGTGACCAGTACAACATGCATCACATGAGAACACACCTGCTGAACCCTGGATGAAGGGGAAGTATTTTGTAAGCTTTAGTCAACACACAACCTCAACACACGACCACACACTGACTGATACTCCTTATCAGCATACTAACTAGTATGCTAAAACAAAATTTACTGAATGAATATGAAACAATAGTGTGGAAAATTTTACACTGTTATATAGACTATATGACATCTCGCAAGTACGATTGTGCTGTTGCGACAACAATATATCGCAGCAGACACTCAGAACTTGTGTTTCTCCCTTAATGGTCAGGGCAGGTGAAGCTGGATTAGTATACTGCTACCCTCTACTGTTGGTATAGTGGTAAGTATAGATGATTATGTGTACATCTGACAGCCAAGAGGACAGCCAATAGCTTCTACATCACACAACAGTAAACCAAGCAGTAATGTTTTTCAATTGAGAACACAGGCAGGGAGTAATCCAGGGATGGTAGATTTATTCATTCAATCATTTTCCACTGCTTCTTCCAACTCGTGGGTAACAAGGGTTGCTGGAGCCTATCCCAGTGGATTTATGGGTGAGAAGCAGGGGTACACTCCGGACACGCCGCCAGTACATCTCAGAACCACACTTTCACACCTACGGACAAAATTGATAAAGTTCTGCTTGAAACTGTAAAACGCTGCATTGGACACGGACGTCTCTTGTTTACCTGCCTGCTTGGCACCTAAAATGACGCATTAAAGCAGAGACGTACATTCAGAGGGTTGTCTTAACTTAAATGGTCAATGCAATACAATGTACTTCTGAAAACTTTTAAATGCTACTATGGTGACACCATCAACCAACCGATTCCGCCTCTGATTGGCTTGGCACAACAATGACATCTCTCACTGAAGAGACTTCAACAACATAAAAAAAAAAAACATTGTGACACCAGGCCAATGACAGAGTAGGGCAGGTCACAGAATTATTATTATAATCTTAAAAAAATCTGGAAAAACCTACAGATCCATGTGTGTGTTCTGGATACACTTCAAATTCATATTGCCTTTTCCCCACCCTGAGCCCACTTTTACATGAAATGGATTAAAATCAAACCACAACTCCAACTTAACTTACTAACAGACAACCAACACCAACCACATAATTTTCTCCAATTTTGTTAGGTGGAGTTAAAACACTTGATGACACATGATGACACAAAATTCAGAATCTTATGATTATTAATATAATTATGATGATTATTATAATATTTCTCAATCTGTAAAACCCAAGTTAAAGAATATCTTAATTGGGTGTTAAACATTCCTCAATTTGCCGTAGGTCACACTTCTCATGTTTCCCCTGTAACATGAGCATTACTATGACTTACAGGCTTTGTACGTGAGCTCTGCACTTCAGGTTTAGTGGTACTCACCCAACACATCTAGGTCCACCTTAAAATTGATGAAGTGTGTGTGAATGTTGCCCAACACTTTCTCTGCCACCTGGTGTCCGTACTTCAGAGCTCCGTCCACCAGATAAGAAGAGGAGATGAAACCAGTGGCGTGCACTTTTGCCTCCACGGATCCACTCTGGTAGAAGATGAAGTCCCACATGTAGTCATAGTTACCTATTGCTGTGATGGTCCTAAACACCAGCGCGCTATTCACCAACCCCCCATAGCTGTTGTGGAAAAAGTCTGCGAAATGCCTCCTCAGGGGTTGGCCCATGTTGTGCTCGAATATGCAGATTGAATTCCTAAATCTCATCGGTGCTTTTGTATCTATATAGCGGTATGTGTCCACGTACGTGGCAATATGCGGGCAATCCACGCCACGGACAAGTTCGTGCGCAAAACGACCAATCCCGATGCTTGAGTCCAGAAACTTGGTCATTATCATGCCTGGAGTCACTGAGCCGTACACCGACATTGCTTCTTGAACGCTCAGCTCATAGAGGATCCTCTCTCCCTTAAACCTCACATCAAAAACCCTCATGCCCGTCAGAGAGCTGAGTCCAAAGGCGAAGCTCCAGTCCAGAAACAGGACGTGGTTGTTGCTGACGCTGTAGCGGTTGCCCTCTGCGTGATACAGCTGTGGACCGATCTGCAAAGGTTTGTGCCTGGGTTTCAGTGAGTCGTAATCAGGCAACTCCTTGTAAACTATTTTTTTTACAGCACCTATATCGTATTTCTGACTAAGGTCTTCCACAGAGTCGAAGTACTGGCCGTTATAATACACCCGAGTCACCCTCCAGTTGGACTCGTTTAAACTCGAATGGTCGAGAAGCACCTCGAACCCCACGGGATGGATGTACATTCCATCCTTATTCCTGAAGAAAGAAATCCAGGTCTTTCTGTCTCCAGATCGGAGTCCACGGGGCATCTGCTCGAACATATTCAAATGCTTGTTGTCATCCACGTCGAAACTCTCTTTCAAGAGCTTCTTCAGTTTGAAGTAGACATTCTCGAAAAGAACCTTGAATACCAATGAGTATTCTCCGATGGTGACCGTGCGTGCATTAATAGGTATATCCATATGGTACCGCTCCCTGGTGACATCTCTGTAATATGTTGGTTTGGGAAGAGGCCCCACGACGTACTCCTTGATATAACCTTTGGTGCCATAGAAAACCACCACAGTCGCCTCTCTGGTCGGCTTGGCAGCCTTTCCGTCCAAGTATGCTAGCGCGTCCGCTTTCTTGGGGACAGATAGGTCTATTAAAAACAAAAAGTTTTCCGACGGCTTAGCTACCTGGTTGGTGGATATGGATAAGTCTTTCTGTTTGCGCATGTACTGCTGCACCTGCAGGTACTCCTCTCGGGTGAGGTCGGCGAAAACCAGGCTGCGCTCGTCATGTTTGCCCTTCAGCGGGTGGACGCGCTGAGTGGAACATTTGGGCGCCGTGTTAGAGTGGATCCCGATCAGGACGATGTTGAGAATGATGGAAGCGAGGACGAAGAGAATAAGTCCCCATTTCACTAAAGGGTTCATCCTGTGCTCTACCATTGCGCACGGCTTGGAGAAAGAGAGGAGAGAAATGAGGTATGAGGAGCAGCACGCTGTGATAGGACTTTTGTAGAAGAAAGAAACGAACCCCTATTCCCACACCTCTCGACACGTACCATAACCCCTCCCTCTCTCTTACATGAACAGTTTAAAAGTTCAACAGTTTAATCAGACGAAAGGAAGCGCGAATTTACGCACGATGTTAAAACGTTAAAACCTCCATGCTTCTTAATAAAAATCCACAATAATTCAGTTAGTTCTAAAGTTCAACTACACACACATCCTCTAAACTCCACATAGATTCACTTTTCCACTCAATTTGTCAGATCATGTATGTCGATCTATGCCTGATGATCATATGATGTAATCCACCTATATGCCCAACAAAGATATATAACTTAGCAACGTTTAAAATTGCTCCTTATTTCTATTCTTCAATCAATTCTAATATTATTACAGGGGACGTTTAGAGCAGAATTTACATTCAGTTGTAATATTTTGTAGTCTGAATAAAGTTAAGTCAGGAAGGGGAAAATTAACTCCTAAAAATAATTCCATACATCAGAGTTCTTCACAAAGTATATGACATTATAACATAACTCAGTAACTCAATTTACATAACTCATCACATAAAGTATCCAGAGACCACATTTATTTTATTTTTTTTATTTGCTTCCCAGCATCTTTACATTATGGAAAAAATACTGCAGGAATATCCCTGTTCAGATGGGATCATTTTGGGTCTTAGACACGTGTGTTTCGGACAAGCCCAATTGTTTTCTCTCTACTTGAATATTAAACATTTTAAAAACACTCCAAATATTTCCTGACTGTCTGGTACTGTACTGTGTAAAGCATAATTACGATTAGATTTGTGGGATTTAAATGCATATTTATTCATATTTATTATGATGCAGAGAAGAAAAGCAAGATATGCTCATCATCAGGCTGGTGGGGCGACTGGTGAAGTGTCTTAATCCACAAAGTATTTTCATTTGAAACTAAGAATTTCAAGGCAATGTACTTTATGCGGCAGAATTGCTTCTTCTAGATGTGCCTGAGCTCAATCTCAGGTCCATGAGCAGCACATTCAATGCCATTAAAATTGACTTTACATGACAAATGCAAATGCTGATGAGTGAAGCAAAAGTAAAGTTTACTCTTTAGATGCTCTTGGGTGGTAAGTGATAGATAGTGCTGTCCTATGTTTCTGCTGGGACCAGAGATGTTAAACTGAAAAATGTGCTCAAAGTTTAAGAGATTCATTGCAACAAAGGTATGATCAGTTGTGTTTTCATTGCCCTCTGTCCCAGCTGCAATTCAGCCTTGTCCCGTCAACAGGGCTGTGCGTGCAGAACCAACAATTGGCGGGACTCGGTTGTTCCATCCAGGTCCTGCAGGTCTCTGAAAAGGAAGCCGGTCCCAACTGACCTGCTTTTAATTCACTGTTCTTCCTGCTGGCCCAGTTGGAAATGTTTTTGTCAGAATGAGCAGCCAGCTTTCTTTCCAACATTTTTGTGTTTTTATAGACACAGTTTTTTTCAGACTTCCCACAAACACATTGAAGCAAAAGAATGGGAATAAGTCTTGGACAGTTGCAGCACTGCAATGTTTTTATGTACAAAAAATAATTCTGATTCTGAATAATAGTAATGTATACAAATGGCATTTCCCATTTTTTTAAACCAGTACTGTTCTTGTCGTTTTTCTTCTATTTTTGCAGTGTTATTGTTTTTGTGTTTTTAACCGACATCTGGTCTTTGGAAATTCTAAGCAAATATTTTCATAAATGCAGACACAATGATTTTGGTATCATGTTTGTGTTTGTATGTGATTATTGGTGGTTAATCATGAGGTTGCGGTTTTGGACTGTGCTCCTTTCTGAAATCTGTCCTGTCTGCTAAATGTTTTACTGTGTAACTAAACATGTTTCTGCTGTTTACCAAGGGTATTATCGCTTATTTACAATACAAACAAAGCATAATCTTTCCATTCTACCATACACTTTTTGTAGGGTTGAAACAGAATGCCACCAGTGTCCCAAATGTGAAAGTATCATGTGCAACCATTTGTAAGGCACTGGGTTATCGGCTGTCAGCAAATTCACTATTGCATTTGCTTGGAATATGACCTTCGCTGTCTTCTTACACAATATGAAGATAAGGTGCGCCATTGTAGTGATGGGGCACAAAGGTAACCTTCCTTTTTGGATAGTGATTTTTGGAAGGATTTCTGTTTGCTGTGGGGAAAGAACCCATGAAACACTCTGGGAGCAAACTGTCATTTGTACTCAAATGGATTAAATTTTTTTTCACATTTCACCTTTTTCTTGTCATTTATTCTTTGTTTCTTTAGTGTAAGGATGCAGTCAAACTGTATCTAATGAAGAGAGCACACTCTAGTTAATGGTTCAAACACATGCATACATACATATTGCAGTGCGCCCTCGGTCTTTGCGGTCAATGCGTTCCAGGAGCCACATGCGATTGAGGAATCCGCAATCAAGATTGCAAACTATTTATCTTATTATTGACGATAATTTAAATGTTGATGAACCCTCCCCGTACTGATATTAAACCATCTTCTATCTGTATTTCTTTGTGCCACACTCTTATCGACTGTTTAAAGCACTATTGTGTCTCACGAAAGTCCACCTTTGGTGTCTGTGGCCAACAGGTAAAACTTTCCAATGACAAAACCTTCCTAGCATGCCCATGACACAAATAACATGAAAGGAATAACTTAAGCGAAGTTGTGCAATTGCTCTGTTCACGTCATAGTGACAAAGACATGTTTCCATCTCAAGTACAAGAAAGCCACTGCTTCATGTAGTGGTCAGTATAATTTTATCCTCTCTATCTGGGCCTCATCCAGCGATGCATACCTTCTGCAGTGGGCAGAAGGAAACAGAACTTCAGCAGTTCTGTTTCCAGCGGAAACAGAACTGCATCAGTATGAGGTGATCAGTGAACAGAAATTCCCAAAATACAAACATCCAGAAAATACAGTATAACTGTTATACATCTGGACTGTTATGGCTACAACAGTCCAGTCTACTACGAACAGAAAAACTAGCCCACAGTGGTGAAATCATGTGATTGCCAGAGGTAATAATCCCTACCTATTTATTCGAATAAGCTCACTTGAAAACCTCACACTGTCACACTGGAAGTATGGGCCCCTAGCCGAGGTTAGCTCCGGTCTTCACATTTGTCCATGTCTCTCACATACAGAGCCATTTTTGTTTCGTCAAACATAGCGGTTTATATTCTTTGATTGTGATGGACCTCATGTTGTCGAATGTGGAACCCCGATGCTTTATTTACGAGGACTGAACTCACAAAGTCAGCGTCTATCCAGATGGCCATACTGTAACGCCAAAGCGGCTTTCGTCTTCGCCATTGTCCATCCCACACACACGGAGCTGTTACAGCTTTATCGGACACAGCGGTTTGTTTTCTAGTGACGGCGAAGAAAAAAAACAAATGAAGTCTGATATTATTGTTTTATTGTGGAATTTCCACGAGTTCCCGCTAGTTGTATATATAACTCTATCTACATAACTCTATACAAAGCTCTATAATTCTATAACTCTCTAATATATATAATCTATACCAACAATAGATAGATGGTGCCATCCAGGACATGTGACGGTGAAATCGACGCTGTGCAACCGCGATCTGGAGCTAACAGCTGTTAGCATCAGACCCTACTACCTGGCGCTTGAATTTTCACACTTTATTGTCCTCACCGTCTACATCCCTCCATGTGCGGACCCTGAGACTACACGAGAGACCATCTGTGGGACCACCTCTGCTCTTCGGAACCGGCACCCTGAGGCGCTCGTCATTATTACCGCTGACTTTAACCATGTCACCCTGAACTCATCTCTCCCCACAATGGTTCAGTGTGTAGACTGCCCCACACGGAAGAACAGAACCATCGATCTGTTCTACACTAATGCTAAGGAGGCATACACCGACACCCCCCCTCCCTCCACTAAGTATATCAGACCACAACCTAGCGTACCTTCAGCCCACCTACATTCTGCTGGTGAAACCAGCAGAATGTAGGTGGGAAGTGGAGGAGATGCTGAGGAAGTGGAAGTGGAGGAGATGCTGAGGGACTGCTTCCAGACCACCAACTGGGATGTCATTGTGGGCTCACATGGGGAGGACATTGAGGGGGCAGCTCAGTGTTTTACAGATTACATGAACTTCTGTGTGGACACCCTGGCCCCTGTCAGGACAGTCAGGTGTTACCCCAACAACAAACCATGGGTAACCAAGGAAGTCAAGGCTGTCCTGAACAGGAAGAAGTGGGCGTTCTGGAGCAAGAACGAGGAAGAGATGAGCAAGGCCCAGCAGGAAGTGAGACTCTGCATGAGGGAGGCCAAGGAGGCGTACGGGAGGAAGCTGGAGAAGCAACTGAGGTGCAACCAGGTGCGGGAGGTCTGGAATGGGATGAGAACCATCACCGGGCACGGGAAAGGGCGCAGCACTGTGGAGGGGAATATTGAACGAGCGAATGTACTAAATAGCTTTTTCAATCAGTTCAGCTCGCCCACCACTCCTTGTCCCAGGCCTCTCCTGGCCCTGCAGACCGCTCCACTGATGCTCCCTCCTCCTGTGCTTCCCCTCCTTCCACCCCTGCCACTTCAACCGAGCCCACTCCTAGAATGGCGAAGGTCAACGGCCCCACCTCAACCACTGGACTTCCAACCTCGCCACGACCTCCTGCTCCCACCACGACCGAGACCGTCATCACTGCAGACCTGGTGACGACAACGCTGAGGAGGCTTCGTCCCTATAAGGCGGCTGGACCAGATAAGGTCTCCCCAAGACTCCTCCGAGCCTGTGCTTCGGAACTGGGGGACCCCCTGCAGCGATTGTTTAACCTCAGTCTGCGGCTGGGGAGGGTCCCGTCACTGTGGAAGAACTCCTGCATCGTCCCTGTACCCAAGAAAGGAAGCCCTACTGAGCTCAACGACCACCGACCGATCGCTCTTACCTCCCACGTAATTGAAGACCCTAGAGCGACTGGTCCTGGAGCTCATGCGTCCACAGGTGCAGGGTGCAATGGACCCTCCCCAGTTCGCCTATCAGGCCAAGGTTGGGGTTGACGACGCTGTCTTGTACCTCCTCCACTGTGTGCTCTCCTACCTGGACGTCGGGGGCTGTGCCGTCAGGGTGCTCTTCTTTGACTTTTTGAGCACCTTCAACACCATCCAGCCCCGGCTCCTGCAGGATAAACTGACCTCCATGGCTGTGGACCCCTACCTTGTGAGCTGGATCATGGACTACCTAACGGACAGACCCCAGTACATCCGTATGGGGGTCTGTTTGTCTTCTACTGTGACCAGCAGCACGGGGGCGCCACAGGGGACCGTGCTCCCCCCCATTCTCTTCACCTTCTACACATCGGGCTTCAAGCACCACTCGGATACATGCCACATACAGAAGTACTCCGATGACACTTCGATTGTGGCATGTATCCAGGAGGGTGATGAGGGGGAGTACAGGGCATTAGTGGCTGACTTCGTGGAGTGGTGCCAACAGAACCAGCTCCAGCTCAACGTCTCCAAGACGAAGGAGATGGTGCTGGATTTCCGGCGGGCACCCCCTCTCCGCAGCCAGTGATCATCAAGGGCAGTGAGGTGGAGGTGGTAGGAAACTATAAGTACCTGGGACTGCAGCTAGACAGCAGACTGGACTGTCACTCAACTCGGACTGTGTGTACAAGAAGGGGCAGAGCAGGATGTACTTCCTGAGGAGGCTGGCCTCCTTCAACATCTGTCCTAAGTTCCTTCTCATGTTCTATCAGTCTGTAGTCTCCAGTGTGCTGTCATACGCCATTGTGTGTTGGGGTGGTGGGGCCAGGAAAAGAGATATGGAGTGGTCGGGCTGAACCTGGGCTCTGTGGAGACATTTCTGGAGAGCAGGACCATGTCTAAAGTTAAGGCTATCATGAACAACACCAGCCACCCCCTGCACATCACCTTCTCCCAGCAGAGAAGCACCTTCAGCGGCAGACTGCTGTCACACAGCGCCTCCACAGAGAGGCTGAGGTTCTCCTTCGTGCCCCGTGCCATCAGGGGGTACAATGACTCTCTCAGGAGGAGCGGAGGGGAAGGTGGCGAGGTCAGCACGTGGTTGAATGGATTTAATTTACTTTTATACTGTTTATATTTTAATTTTATACTGTTTATATTTTAGTTATAGTTTAGTATATAAGTCCTTGTTAATGCTGCATGTGTCTGTTAGTGTAGTGTATATCTTGTGGTATGTCCTGTGATGTCAGTGTTTCTTTTTCTCCTGGTGTTTATCCAGTATTTTTCATTATGTAATGCCTGCGCAGTGGATATGTACAATTTCCTCCAGGATTAATAAAGTATCCATCCATCCATCCATCTATCCATCCATCCATCCATCCATCCATCCATCCATCCATCCATCCATCCATCCATCCATCCATCATCCATCCATCCATCCATCCATCCATCCATCCATCCATCTCTCCCCACCTATATATTTGAATAAGCTCACTTGAAAACCTCACGGTGTCACATTTTAACTCCACCCACTACCGCCCAACCAATCACGGCGCATCTGCCAGAAGGAATAATGTGAACAATATGGCGTAAGGCATAGGCCAGCGAGACTTTTTGTTGCAGTTATGCCTTTTGTCCACAAGACAACGCATATACCCAGGACGAAAACAATGGCCGAAGTGAATTTTTTTTAAAACGCCGGGGATGTCTTGTCGTGTGGACGCTGTAACCGAAACTTTTTTTTACCCGGGGGCGTCTCCCTACGACGAAAACTGTTGTGACGTTAGTGTGTGTGTCTACATGTACACACAGAATGGATGGAGTCAAAAACCGGCTATCAATGCGTCTTCTGACATCAAAGACGCATTGATAAACATGCTTGACAGTTGGATATTTGTTTGTCGGTTTCTTTCTTTATGAGTCATAAAGTTTATATATTTATTTATTCATTCATTCATTCACGTTCCTCGCCAAAGACGCTGACGCCAGCTCTGGGTCAGACCGGGATGCACTGCCTGCTGGTGGGAGAACTCTGTGATGGGTTGGCTTGGTTTATCATACCAATGCATTTGTTTTCATATGTTTGGTATGAAGTCTGATATTATTGTTTTATCGTGGAATTTCCACGGGTTCCACTTCCCGCTAGTCATTATATAACACAACATGTGTGTGTCCTTTACAGGTTTTAACCCGTGGTGGCAATTTATTTGAAATCAACTTACTTGCTTGCCTTCAAAAATACTGAAACTTGTACAACACACTCAAACATTTGGAAAAGATTAGAGACTCAGGAAGTCAACATCTCTCTCTCACACACACGCACGCACGCACACACACACACACACACACACACACACACACACACACACACACACACACACACACACACACACACACACACACACATAGATACACACACACACACACACACACACACACACACACTTCATGTGCTGGGAGCCAGCACATGAAGTTCCAATTACTGTTGAGCTCTTTAGGCGAGCACTCTTTCAAAAGAAAACAGCTTCACCCCTTTTCATGATTCATGTGTTGACCCAGGTGGTCTCCATACAGCTCAATTCAATCTTGCCCCAACCTCTCTATTTAAAATGTATCATTGCTTTCTTATTTTCTAGTACATTTACAAATATCAGTTTCGTGTCAACTCAGTTCAACTGGTGTCAGGTTTACTTCGCTTCAATTGTTCAACTGACTCTTTTTGGGTCAAGACAAAATTCAGAGACTGTAAAACAGACACGATAATGGGTAGGACACATCTTTGATAATTCCCAGAGCTTAGTATTTTGGTACTTGATGTTTTTTTGCCAACTGTCTCCAAATGGAAAAGTAACGTAACATAGTAACGTGTTCAGACCCAACAGGTCCAGGTTTCTTATGGAGTTCTGCAGGATGATGGCGTTTGAATTTTGAAAAAACCTCTGTGAACAGAATAAAACAAGCTTTAATTTAATAAAATCAAAACAAATTTTTACATCCTGCTTCAAAGTGGTGATGTATTGCGATTGTCAGTGTTCATGTGCTCGTTGCTTAGTTTGTCCTTCCATTAGTATGTCCACCAAATATCTTTGCAACCGTTGCAGATAGAAAGATGAAACAAAAAGCACATTGCTCGGGCGGCAAAGGGGATTAAAATGGGATGATTACCTTGACCTTGAGAAAACTAGGTCAGGGTCAAATTTTAACTTTTGTACACCCAGGAACCAGATAAAATAGAAAGACGAGGGAAGGCCATTGTGAGTAAGACCATAAATCAAAGCTAGTGCTTTTGATCAACAACCGTAGAGACTCAGGTCAGAGACTAGGTCAGAGCACTAGTTTTGATCTTTGATCTATGCAAGTAGGTCAGGGTAAAATTTTTAATTGAGAGGTGTTGCGGGACGCTGCAATCAGTGACTGTATTGGTTGTACTTTAGAATTTTGACTGACTGCATGAAAGTTAACAAATCCACCATGACAGAATGATAAGCATAGTGATATATATTATATCAGTAAACAAGTAGAAATAATCTGAAAAGAGCAAATGAGATCTAAAATATAAGCAAAAAATTTCTTTTCTTTTTAATTCTACTTAATTCCTAAACACACCATTGATTATCATCATTCTCCTACAGTTACCTTTAATCAAACGCAATATGTACAATACATATAACATGTAACAGTGTGCCTAAAATAATTAATTCTGATAAACATGAGAAAATGTATAACTATTAAAATTAAGATAATTTTGCTATGAGAAAGAAAATAATTTCAGAAAATAATGAAATTGTAGCCCTATGATGATTAACTGTAAGACTGCAATAAAGTATCTTCTAATAAAGGGCCTGACTATTAAAGAAAGGTTATCATTTGTATTATTGGACTGAACAATACACACAAAAATTATAATAACAGAAAACGCAAAACAAGAAACTCACTCATTGTCAGCTCTCGATTAATTGTATTTAGATGTATTAAAGACAACAAGTATGATACAAGTAAATGAAGAGATCAAACTTTCATATCATCAAGAAGAAAATGGGCAAACATTGGTTCATTACTGAGGACACCAGCATTACGTTTTCGCAAATACCTACAAGGACAGGCTGTGTACATCAGTAGGACATGAGTAAACAGTATATTTCGTACTGCTTTCATAACATCTTTTTTCACAACCACACATAAACTGCTGTGGTGGGGTTTTTTTGTGCTTCATCAAGATAAAAAAAAAACCCACTTAATAATGCTTGCGAACTTTACACACACTGTTATCTCTTAACAAATAATCGTTCAGTGTCCTTCGGACTCTGGTCACAGTGACTCCTAATGTTCTTCTTCCACCGTGAATGGAATCAAGCTCCTGGCAGGAGCAGACGCACACTGTTACAACATAACAATATAACAATATATAAGACACAGCACTTTTCTGTACTCCAATTTTACTATACTGAAAGGCATATAGGTAATAGAGTATCAAACTACTGTATATAGTTGTGTGATCATACTTACTAGAGTTTTACATATTCATCATATGATGATGAGAATGTTAGGTGCAGCAGAAACAATGTGATGAAGGACTGTTGATGGGGCCTTACATACACAGAAATTAATTTCCTTCAAGTGAAAGTCCACAGTTGGCTTCATCAACAATATGTAATCACAGGATTTCAGATGATGAAACATTTTTCTTCTTCACAATGGCTGGTAACTGTAACTACAAATACATATTATATTTTGATGGGCTATGGATGCTAAACAAAAAACATTTACATAATGGCAACATCCTTATTAAGACAAGGACAATAAAATGGCTTCCTCCCACCTCCAAAAGCATGCGCTTTAGGTTGATTGGCCGGTACCAAATTGACCGTAGGAGTGAGTGTGTGTGTGAGTGGTTGTTTGTCTCTGTGTGGCTCCGCGGTACACTGGTGTCGTGCCCGGAGTGTTCCCCGCCTCACGCCCTGAGACTTCCGGGATAGGCACCGGCTCCCCAGCGACCTGCATCAGCGGAATAAGTGGGTTAAGAAAATGATTGACTGACTGACAATAAAATCAGAATTTTTATATAAAAGGTCCTGCAGTGAAGAACTCTTTTCCAGATTCTCTGCAACATTACAATCAAACAAAGAAACAAAACCAGAAGTCAAGTAGCAAAACACTTCAACATTGTTAATTTCATTCTGAATTGATATTGCTTAACAGTGCACTAAGTGCATACTACTCAAGTCACCACTTCATCAGAAGGAGCCTGTGTGTCCTTGAGTAGTTGCTAGTTTATTGCTGGGCTACGCATTCAACCACACCAATAGGGAGTCACAGACAACAAAATTCATTTAAGCACTGCTGTCAAATGTGTTTTTGAAACAGAATTTAAATATGCCATTTTTTTTATTGTGCTGTCGATAGCAAGGCAGTTCCTGGTTTGAGTCCTGCATGGTTTGAGTTTGCATGTTCTCCCCGTGTCTGCAAGGGTTTTCACCGGGTTTTCCGGATTCCTTTCATTTCCAAAAACATGCACTTCAGGTAAACTGGCCAGTCCCAAATTGACCGTAGTTGTGAATGTGTGTGTGTGTGTTTGTTTATCTACAAGTGGTTCTGCGGTGCACTGGCATCACGCCCGGAGGGTCCCCTGCCTCACTCCCCCAGCTCAGATAGGCTCCTTTTCCTCGCGATGGCGAATAAAGTGGTAAAGAAAATGTATGGATGGAATACTGAAGTTTGAGGAAAAAGACAAAAACACAAGGTGGGAGTCTTGAGCTCTAAGACTGTGATGTCAGAGAAAGAGCAGGTCCACATATGGTACATATTTAATGCACAAGAAGACTAAAAGTTGAAGGATTAGCTCAAAGGTATTCACGAAAATAAACCCAAGTTGAGTAGTAAAGTAATGTAAAGTAAGATAGAAGTAAGGGTAAAAGAGAATAAGACACAAAAAAGATTTTAAAAAATTAAGTTAAAGACAAGATAAAACAATATAAAAGATCAAATAAGATACAGGGTAAAAGAGATAAAACTTTAGAAAAATCGATAAAATAGATAATAGGATAAGACATTCCAAGCCATAGGAGAAAATGGAGGAAAGTGGAATAAGTTGTGAACTAATCAACCAAGCGGGGTGGGGAGTAAGTTGTGTGTCCTTATTGCTACTATAGAGTAGGTCCAATGTTTCGTTGTTGTTGGTGTAGAATTTCCACCTACTTTTATTTGAAAGATGAGGATAGTAATGCCTTTTCAAGTAGACAAGCACACTGACATGGAGTCAGTCTCCTTATGGTCTGATAAAAAGTGTTAGCTCAGCCCATGAGAATCTAAAAAGTCAGTCCTGTGTATAATGCAACTCTGCAGATACAAGTTTGTGGTTCCTCATTTTTTTTCTTATCTTATCGACCTGGGAGTAATTCAGTTCAGTGAGAGTTCAGGCAGTCAGCATAGCATAACTTGCCTATAATAAACATGTGTCTCAGTCAGATGTAACTGATTCCCTTTGCAACATATTGCTCAACAGTGAACATGATGAACAAGTCCATATATGGGTTCAACACTCTCCTGAGCCACACCACTCAGTCACTGCGCAAACCATTTTTCACAATCTCCAAGCTTGGAAAACAGAGAAAGCTGCTCAGATAGCTGAAAAGAGTAATTGACATGCAAGCTGCCATGAACACAGCATTAAGGACTGAATAAATTAAAAAAGTCAAAGAGGTACAATTTTGTAAACTCTCTCCACCACAAACAAGTTTGATCTTGATAGAGTGGTAATAAAAATCTTTTTGGACATCAGGATGAATTTGTTATTAAAAAATGAACTATGCATATTCTCTAGTGATACACAGAATGGAGCTTATCTTCAAGACTCAAACAGCAGCTGGATCAAGCCACTATCTTTAGAAACACATTCATTGAATAGCTCACCAATTTCCTTCACTAATTGACTGTGGGGTCAGATGTCTGGTTATGATGACCCCAAAGCACTGTCACCACGAAAGGTGATTAAATCACAAGAGGTGAGGAAATACAGTACCTTATGCTGACCTGGATTTCAGCATCATGGGAGACACATCAATAGTGCATGAAATGTAGAAACGTTATTGGCCTGTGTCACTGTTAATCTGTCAGAGGTTCCACCTGTGTCACCCATTACTGTTTTTAAAGAGTTAATTCTGACTTTAAAAAGTCAGGTCCAGGAAAAAAGAGACATATCTCGAGACAGTGGCCTTTCCTTTAAAGTCCTCTCCTTCCAGACAAAAAGTAGCTTTCCTGAGTCTGGAGGACACAGGTTGAAATAAATCAAACTCTACTGATCCCCGTAAGGGGAATTATTATTTTTCCAGTCTAGCGACGTGTCACATGTGTATGCGTGTGTGTGTGTGTGTGTGTGTGTGTGTGTGTGTGTGTGTGTGTGTGTGTGTGTGTGTGTGTGTGTGTGTGTATTTTCCTCACCGAGGAAAAGACAGGAGACAGAGCTGGAGGTAGCAGAGATGAAGATGCTGAGGTTCTCTTTGGGAGTGACCAGGATGGATAGGATCAGGAATGAGTACATCAGAGGGACAGTACATGTTAGAGGTTTTGGAGATAAAGTCAGAGAGGCCAGACTGAGATGGTTTGGACATGTCCAGAGGAGAGATAGTGAATATATTGGTAGAAGGATGCTGAGTTTTGAACTGCCAGGCAGGAGGCCCAGAGGAAGACCAAAGAGAAGGTTTATGGATGTAGTGAAAGAGGACATGAAGGTAGTTGGTGTGTGAGAAGAGGATGCAGAAAACAGGGTTAGATGGAGGCAATTGATTCGCTGTGGCAACCCCTGAATGGAACAGACGAAAAAAAAAACAGAAGAAGATATATATAATCCCTCCTTACTCGAGGTTAATAAGTTCCAGGACCACCCGTTGAAAACGAAATTCCATGATATAGAGACCAACTATTTTATTATTATACTAAACCATCTTATATCTGTGTTACCCCTTCCCACATTCTTATAGACTGTTTAAAACACTTTGTTTTAAAGAAAAGTGTTTCTTTAATACACAGCAGTGCACTGCGTTCCCCTCTCCAAGGAACCATCATCTTATCGTGGTAGAGAGGTTCGTGTGTCCTAAGGATCCTGGGAGCTATGTTTCGGGAGTCTTGTACTCCTGGTAGGGTCACCCAAAGCACATAGGTCTCAGGTGAAGGCCCAGACAAAGAATGGTTCATAAGACCTCATGAAAGAACGAAAAGGGAAACAGGCCTGGACAGAGAGCCCATCGGCGAGCGCCTGGTTGCCGGGTCTGCCACTGGGCCCGGCCACGCTCAGCCTGAAAAGGCAACGTGGATTTTTCCCACCCCTGTGGACTTACCACCTGCAGGGCAGATCGATGGGGTTGGTGCGCTGCCACATGGGTGGCAGTGACGACAGCGGGTCACGATGGACCAGACCCGGATGGCTGAAGCTGACTTTGGGGATGTGGAATGTCACCTCACTGGCAGGGAAGGAGCCAGAGCTTGTGTTGGAGGTGGAGCATTACCAGTTGGATCTGGTAGGGGCTTACCTGCACGCATAGCCTTGATTCTGGATCCAAACACCTGGATTAGACCTTGGGGTTAGACCTTGTTTTACTCTGGAGTTTACTCACAAGCCCCCGGCTGAGTGCTACTGTGTTGGAGTTTACCCCGGTGGATGAGAGGGTTGCCTCCCTGTACCTTAAGGCTGTGGGAGGGAAAACTCTGACTGTTGTTTGTGCATATGCACCAAATGGCAGCTCGGAGTATTTGGCCTTCTTGGGGTCCCTAAATGGGGTCCTTCACGGGATCCCTGTAGGGGACTCCATTGTTCTCCTGGGAGACTTCAATGCACACGTGGGCAATGATGGAGACACCTGGAAGGGCATGGTTGGGAGGAATGGCCTCCCTGATCTAAACCCGAATGGTGTTATGTTGTTGGACTTCTGTGCTAGTCATGGATTGTCCATAACTAACATCATGTTTGAGCGCAAGGATGCTCATAAGTAGTGATGTCTGAATGGCGCCCCACAGGGCTTCGTACTGCAACCACTCGACAGTCAAAGAGCCCAGAAAACAGCGCTTTGACGTTTTCTGTATTGCACATATTTTCTGAATAAAATCGAATATAATCTAATTCAATGTGTTAATCCTTGCTTGCTATATTGTAGCCATATATTATAAGACATTGTTTTTGTGTTTTTGTTGATCGTTGGTCCTTGCAGGGTTCAATAAAGCAATAAGAGATGTAGATTACATGTTCATTCATGTATATTTGATATAATATATATACATGTGTTTGTGTGCGTGGCTTACATAGGGTGATTAGTGTCACTGTAAAAGAACAAGGTCTATGTTGTGAGATAAAAGTCGGAATCCTGAGACATCATCACAACAGCACCACCGAGAGACAAAAGGACTGTAGCCTTGGCTGTGATGGAGGCAAAACAGAGGGTGTGGGAGGAATTCGGAGAGGCCATGGAGAAGGACTTTCGGACGGCACCATAGTTGTTCTGGAGGACTATCCGACACCTCAGGAGGGGAAAGCGGAGAACCATCCTAGCTGTATACAGCAAGGATTGGACACTGTTGACCTCGACTGAGGAGGTTGTTGGTCGATGGAAGGAACACTTTGAGGAACTCCTGAATCCAACTACCCCATCTGATCCGTCCTCTGTTGCGGAGGCAGAGCTGGAGGATGATGGGGGATTTGAAATAATCTCTCTGGGCGAAGTCACTGAGGTAGTAAAACAACTTCAGGGTGTTGATGGGTTGTCATGGATGACACGCCTCTTTAACATTGTGTGGAAGTCTGGGACAGAGTGGCCGAAAGAGTAGCAAACTAGGATGGTGGTTCCTCTTTTTAAAAAGTGGGACCAGAGGGTCTTTGCCAACTACAGGGGCATCAGCCTCCCAGGGGAACGTTTACTCCAAGATGCTATAAAGGAGGGTCCGGTCGATTGTCGAATTGTCGGATTGAGGAGGAACAATGTGGGTTCCATCCTGGTCATGGAACAATGGACCAGCTCTTCACTCTTGCAGGGATCTTAGAGGGGGCTTGGGAGTTTGCTCATCCAGTCTACGTGTATTTTGTGGACTTGGAGAAGGCATATGATCGGGTGCCCAGGGACTTACTGTGGGAAGTACCGCGGGAGTATGGGTGAGAGGGCCTCTCCTTAGGGCCATCCAATCTCTGTATGCCCAAAGTGAGAGCTGTGTTCAGGTTCTCGGCAGTAAATCGGACTTGTTAGGAGTGGCTTTTGGCCTTCGCCAGGGCTGCGCTTTGTCATCCAATTCTGTTTGTGATTTTCATGGACAGGATATCGAGGCGTAGTTGTATCGTAGGCGTACTATCCACTATCGTACTATCCACTATAAACTACAGAACTGTGGATTACACTGGTCATCCAGACTTTGAGTGTTGTGTTCTCTGAGTGGTCCGCTGGGAGGATTGCTGGTTATACAGTCTGACGACCGTGGGCAGGAAGGACCTGCGGTAGCATTCCTTCACCCATCTCAGGTGAAGCAACCTATCACTGAAGGTGCTCTCCAGTGATCTTAGTGTGCCCTGCAGAGGGTGGGAGTGTTTCTTCCTCATTGATGACAGCTTGGCTGTCATCCTCCTCTCCACCACCACCTCCACTGAGTCCAGGGAGCATCCTAGGACAGAAGCTGCCTCTTAATCAGCCTGTCCAGTCTCTTCCTGTCGGCCGCAGTGATGCTGCTCCCCCAGCAGACCACCCCATGAAAAATAGCTGAAGCTACTACAGTGTCATAAAAAGTCTTCAGGAGTGGCCCCTGCACTCCAAAAGACCTCAGCCTCCTGAGCAGATAGAGTCTGCTCTGACCCTTTTCATAGAGTGAGTGTTAGTACTCCAGTATTACATTGACATATTGGGCCAAAATAGACGTACACAGTCAAATTCAAAAATGGAAAAATTGTATTTTCTTGCACATAAATACCAAAAACATGCACATGGATCTGGTTTTTGAACTCAAAAAAGGTTGTCATAGGCTTCTAACATAACTATATACAGTTTGTGTCACTTATGCCACTCTTCAAAACAGTTTCTGTTCAAAATCGTCGTCCCCATCGTCGACGAGGATGGGGACGACAGAGAGTACAGAGAACTGACCCAGGACTTTGTGGACTGGTGCCAGCGGAACGGCCTCCAGATCATGCGGGTAAAACAAAGGAGCTGGTGGTGGATTTCCGCAGGCGATCACTCTGCCCGATTACACCGGTGAATATCCAGGGTACGGACATCGCGGTGGTGTCCTCGTACAAATACCTGGGTGTTCACCTGAACAATAAACTAGACTGGAGTACAAACACTCACTCCCTCTACAAAAAAGGTCAGAGTAGACTCTATCTGCTCAGGACGCAGAGGTCTTTTGGAGTGCGGGGGCCACTCCTAAAGACTTTCTACGACACCGTAGTAGCCTCAGCTATTTTTCATGGGGTGGTCTGCTGGGGCAGCAGCATTACTGCGGCCGACAGGAATAGACTGGATAGGCTGATTAGGAGGGCAGGTTCTGTCCTAGGATGCTCTCTGGACTCAGTGGAGGTGGTGGTGGAGGGGAGGATGACAGCCAAACTGTCATCGATGATGAAGAACAACTCCCACCCTCTACAAGGCACACTTGGATCACTAGAGAGCTCTTTCAGCGATAGGTTGCTTCATCCAAGATGCGGGACTGGTATTGCAGTCGCTTTACCGCACTGTTGCCACAAAGAGGGAGCTAAGCTGACAGGCAAAGCTCTCCATCTACCGTTCAATCTTTGCTCCTATCCTCACCTATGGTCGTGAGCGATGGGTCATGACCGAAAGAACAAGATTACGGATACAAGCGGTGGAAATGGGCTTTCTCAGGCGGATAGCTGCTGTCTCCCTGAGAGATAGGGTGAGAAACACTGCTATACGCAGGGGGCTCAGAGTAGAGTCCTTGCTCCTTCACATGTAAAGGAGTCAGTTGAGGTGGTTTGGGCATCCGGTGCGGATGCCTCCGGGGCGCCTACCTAGGGAGGTGTTCCTGGCACGTCCAGCTGGAAGGAGACCTCGGGGCAGACCGAGGACCAGGTGGAAGAATTATATCTCAACACTGGCCTAGGAACGCCTCGGGATCCCCCAGTCAGAGCTGGTGGATGTTTGGGGCTCCCTGATGATGCTGCTGCCCCTGCGACCCGACTCTGGATAAGTGCTGGAAGATGGATTGATGGACGTTTATGAAGATTTTTAGCTATGAGCAGAATATCTGTCTATTTTTGTCTTTTCAGTGTTATTTTTTTATTTTGTGATTAATCTCCAGGGAGCCACTCAGGTGGTGCTAAAGAGTGGCATGCATCTCTAGAACCGTGAGTTGTCGACCCCTGTCCTGAACTCTATTCTTCTTTTCTGGTAAAAATGTCTGAATTTTTATCCAATTTGGTTATGACCACAGATAAGTCAGTGACATGCGGTGAGGTTCATGGCTGGTGAGGCACTGACTTTATCATAATCCGATTTACAAATATATGAACCTGCAGTGTAGCTTATTCACGATTAAATAAGCAACAGTGAGTGGGTTATTTTCAAAGTCTCATAAAAAGAATTATTTACACATACAAACTGTACCGCACAAATAAGCACATTTGATTAAAGAAACGTTGTTATGTCAGTCAGTCATTTTCTTAACCTGCTGACGCAGGTCGCGAGGGAGCCCGTGCCTATCCTGGCAGTCTCAGGGCGTGAGGCGGGGGACACTCCAGGCATGACGCCAGTGTACCGCGGAGCCACACAGAGACAAACAACCACTCACACACACATTCACTCCTATGGTCAATTTGGGACCGGCCAGTCAACCTAAAGCGCATGCTTTTGGAGGTGGGAGGAAGCCGGAGAACCTGGAGAGAGCCATCGCAGACACGGGGAGAGCATGCGAACTCCGCACAGAGCGGGACTCGAACCCGGGTCCGCCGTGTTGTGAGGCGACAGCGCTACCCACTACGCCACCGTGTCGCCCCTACGTTTTTATGTTGTTACCTCAATTATTGTTTATATGTTATGCTTACTTATAAATGAAGTCCATGCACAGGTCCTCCTTAACAAAGGCATTGAAAAAATTTTGAGTTGAGATATGTCTTCTTCTTTTCCTTTCGACTTTCGGTATACTGTTGGAAAAAAAAAAAAACTAACCTGAGTGACTATGTAATTTCCCATTGCGAATCAATAAAGTATACTTCTTCTTCTTTTCCCTTCAGGGGTCACCACAGCAAATCAGTTGCTGCCATCTAACCCTGTCTTCTGCATCCTCTTCTCTCACACCAACTACCTTCATGTTCTCTTTCACTACATCCATACACCTCCTCTTTGGTCTCCCTCTTGCCCTCCTGGCTGGCAGTTCAAAAGCTGGCAGCTCAAAAGCTGGCAGCTTTTGTTACTTCTAGTTTGGATTACCGCAAATCTTCATTATCGGGCTGTTCAAGCTCCTCCATTAGGACTCTACAATTAGCTCAGAATTCAGCTGCCCGCATACTGACCCAAACTGGGAGGAGAGATCACATCTCTCCTGTCCTGGCATCTTTACATTGGCTCCTGATAAAATCTAGAATAAAATTCTAGATCCCTATGATCACAAAAAAAGTTCTTTACTATGAGGCTCCATCTTATGTGGAAGATCTCATTGGCCTTTCTTTTTCAATGAGATCTTCTATGCTCAATGAGATCTTCAGGGCTCTTCAATCTGAGGATGCAGGATTTTGGGCAACCCGTCAGGTCTGTAAGAGTAGAACAGGAGGCAGAAGTTTTAGCTGTCTGGTTTCTTTACTCTGGAACCATCTCCCGGCCTCAGTCCGGGGGGAGACACCCTTAGCTTATTTAAGAGTAGACTCAAAGTCTTCTTCTTTGATGAAGCTCACAATTAGGCACAAAATAGATTCCTTTAGATAAGTTGCTATAGTTGGAGACTGCTGAGGGTAACCTATAACCAAATTATAATCAAATCATAACCTATAAACCAACTATTATAACCTATTACCAAACATTAATACCAATGACCAAACAAACAGAAATAGACATAGGAATTTGAAACAAACTAATACTTACCACCTTTTGAGATAATATAATCTTTATTTGGGAAGCAGATGCACAAAAATGTCTTCGGTAGAGCCAAAAGCAGCTGCAACATAGTTTTTCTAAACTGACACAGTTTACCAATCATCCACTTTAGAGACCTGGGGGTTGCAATTGGACAGTGTCTTGTCAGTGAAAGTAAGAATATCCACAACAATGTGTCAGAACTGGCAGGGTATAAAATCAGTTAGACAAGGGATTCCACAACCTCTCAGACCATGACCTGCAAGAATTACGACATGAACGGCCCGCGACCCCTCCTCGCCCTCCCGGGAGATGGTTGAAATTAATGAATGAGTGATCACAGTATTTAGGAGCTGGACAATTAAGTAAACATAACATAATGTGTCTGAGGTGCACTGGCGTCCTGCCCATAGTGTCACCCACCTCACGTCCTATGCAAGCTGAGATAGGCTCCAGTTCCCCGTGACCCGCTACGGCGGATGAAGCGGCAGACAATGAGTGAATGAATGAATGAACATAATGTGTATGCGTGCCTAATGTGAAGCTGGCAACTCGTTGCCTGAAAAACAAGTCAGCTAATAAGATGGATAGGCCATGGCCACTCTGGGTCTAATTTTGGCGATGGTTGCTCGGAGATCATCCTCCACCTAAAGTTATGATGTGTGTTTATTCTTAATGTATGTTAAGACAGAGAAAACGTTTTCACAATAATAGGTACATTCATAGTAGCCTTGGAAAGCTGAGGTTATTCCCTCTCTACCAAAATCCAGATATCAGCCAGCATCCTGGAATCAAGTGCCGTTTTTAAGGTATAATCGTTTTCAAGTTCAGTCAGCGCACTGTGGTTACTGTTATCAGTGACCATATCCGGTCTTACTCTTCCCAAACAGAATCTTCTTGGAAACACTTGTTAATGTGTTCCAGAAGTTCTTGAAGATAACAAATGATAGAATTCTTGACAGTGTTTACACTCAGGGCATTTTCCTCTATAAATTCTTTTAACTCCAAAACATATCAGTCCATTCCATTTCATCTTGGTCTGTCCAGCACTCCAGTTTATTCTTAAGTGCCTGAATTATATTAGTCAGTGACATTATGCTTGTGTTTTCACCAAGCAATGACATATTGAGCCTATTATGTTCTTTAAATATGCAACCCAAAATATACCAGCCTTGTTTGCCAGTCAGGATCCATGAGCTGCTCAGTGAGCTGGGATCCGTATTTAAAAAGAAGTGAGTGCAGCTCCTCCAGGTGGCTCAGCACTTTCCCTCGTGACAGATATCTGACCTCTGTGTGGAGCAGCAGGCCGGATGCTCTAATCCCAGTTTGTTACAGAGAGTGGAAAACAATCTCATATTAAGTGGATGCGATTTTATGTATTCGAATAGTTTTACTGCAGTTTCAAGTGTATGTTTATGCTCTGCATTCAGTATTTTGCTTGCTAGGGCTTCACTGTGTATAATACAGTGAGTGATGTGCCAATGATCTTCTGCTTTTAGTCCTTTATTTTTTTCCCCACCATTGCTACTGTCCATCTGTTCAAATAACAATGCACATTCCAAGACAGACCACCTTCTTTTAGTTTTTTGTCAAATGTAGTGAAAATATTGTACCCACCTGTGTGCAATATGTCAAATGAGGTTTAAGACAGTATCTCTTTATTAGATTTTCTTTTAAAGCTGTGTTTTAGAGATGCAAGGAGTTTAGAGTTTCATATATCTGTGGATTTATCCAACTGTAAAGAATGTTTCCCCTTCTTCACTTTGCCAATCTGCTGGTGGTTGACGTCCTGAGCCATGCCTGTGATGCAGCGTGAAATAGTCCCCTAGAGCGGCACTGATTTCTGCTCAGTAGCTAATTTACCTCCATGTATAACCCAACTAGTGGTTATTGAAATTTAAGGTTTGTTGATTGTGCAATTTTCTTCTCATGCAATTAAACATGCGACCTCATGTGAAGATTTTAGAGTTTTGGTAATGATTGTTGTTCGAACAGCTAAGAATTTCTTTTGTCCTCCTAACCTTCCTTCTTTTCTCTGGAGAAAAAAATCTTTACGGTCACTGCAGAAAATCCCACTCCACAACGACAGGAGGTTGGAAATGGAAGCAGGGTTTTTGATACTTTTTGGGCGATCTCAGGTTAATCTGCCTTGACTTTAATCCAGAACAGTGGCGCGGTTGTGGGCTCTTAATTGTGTGGGCTGGTAACCTGTCACCTGACTGAGACCTGTCAAGCGGGACAGACGCAAGCATTCGTCTGTGTGTCAAATGACCCACAGACCGGTACCGGTCCACAGCCCCGGGGTTGGGGGGCACTGCTTTAGAGGATCATAAAACAAATCTAGGTCTGTTTTGAGTAATTTTAATAAAAAAAGTTATATGAAGATACATCTCTTCCTCAATTATGAAAGCGCAATGGCTGAATGGCTTTACTAGGCTAATGTGAATATTTACTTTAACATCCTGCCTTCTTTCCACACAAAGGAATTCAGGGAGGTTACAGAAATAAACAATGTGAAGAGCAATGAAGGCTTCAGTCTTCATTGCTTCTTCTCTCATTCTAGTCTAGGCTCTCTGTCTGGTCCAGACTGAACCATCTGCTTTTTCTCTGGAAGACAGTTTTCATTTCAAGCTCACAAACCTCCCACTGACTGATGGTATGCACAATGATGTTTATGTTCCAGTTCATTTCCATTTACAGATGTTTTGTTGGTTATATACTTTGTGACTTGAACTGTATATTGAAAGTAGTGTATGTTTTTCTCAGAAAGTTTTAGATATACTCTGAAATATACAGTTGTGTTCAAAATAAAGCCCAGTAAAGCCCAAAATCCTTATAATGGTTTTTATTTCCATGCATTGGGAACACAGCACATTATATTCTAAATCAAAACATGAAGAAACAAGCAGAAATTCTTTAATTACTTTACAGAAAATGAAGAAAAATGAACATTGGGCTTTTCAAAAAAATAGCAGTGTCTGCATTGTACTTTACAAACTCAAATATTTACTGTATAAACTGAAAAATATCCAGTATTCAGCAATCCAATGAATCACTAAACTAATATTTATTTGTATAGCCACTGTTTCTGAGAGCCGCTTCACATCTGTGTTGCGTGGAGTCTACCAACTTCTGGCATCTGTGAACAGGTATTCCAGCCCAGGATGATTTGAAAATGTTCCATAATTCCTCTGCATTTCTTGGTTTTGCCTCAGAAACTGCATTTTTAATTTCACCCCACAAGTTTTCTATTAAGGTCAGGGGATTGGGCTGGCCACTCCACGACTTTAATTTTGTTAGTCTGGAACCAAGAAGCTGCTCGCTTACTGGTGTGTTTGGCGTTGTTGTCTTGTTGAAACACCCATTTCAAGCGCATTTCCTCTTCAGCATAAGGCAACATGACCTCTTCAAGTATTTTGATGTATCCAAACTGATCCATGGTCTCTGCTATGCGATAAAAAGGTCAGCGTATGTGGTACTTCTTAAGGAGGCTGGCCTCCTTCAACATCAGCTCCATATCATGATGCTTGCACCACCATGCTTCACTGTCTTCAGAGTGTACTGTGGCTTGAATTCAGTGTTTGGGGGTCGTCTGACAAACTGTCTGCAGCCCTTAGACCCAAAGAGAACAATCTTACAATCTTATCCGTCCACAAAATGCTTCTCCATTTCTCTTTTGGCCAGCCAATGTGTTCTTTGGCAAATTGTATCCTCTTCAGCACATGTCTTTTTTTTAACAGTGGGACTTTGCGGGGGCTTCTTGCTGATAGATTAGTTTCACACAGGCGTCTTCTAATTGTCACAGTACTCACAGGTAACTTCAGACTGTCTTTGATCATCTTTGAGCTGATCATTGGCTGAGTTTTCACCATTCTGGCTATTCTTCGATATTCTGCACTTCCGCTTGAAGAGAGCGCTCAAAGCCCAGGTATGTTTCAGTGGCTGTCCATGTGAAGGTAAGTAATCCGAGACATCCTATGACTAATTACTCTCAAATATACTCTCAAAATATATAGGTCCCTCTCCTACTTGGATGTCGGGAGTTGTGCAGTGAGGGTGCTCTTTTTTGACTTCTCGAGTGCCTTCAACACCATCCAGCCCCGGCTCCTGCAGGAGAAACTGTCATCCATGGCTGTGGATCCCTATCTCGTGAGCTGGATCACGGACTATGTAACAGACAGACCCCAGTAATTCCGTATGGGGAGCTGTCTGTCATCAGTGGTGAACAGCAGCACAGGGGCCCCGCAGGGAACAGTACTCTCCCCCTTCTCTTCACCCTCTACACAACAGACTTCCAACATAACTCGGGTACGTGCCACATGCAGAAGTTCTCTGATGACACTGCAATTGCGGCATGTATCAGGGAGGGTGATGAGAGGGAGCACAGGAGAGTGGTGACGTACTTCGTGGGGTGGTGTCAGCGGAATGAACTTCAGCTAAACATCTCCAAAACCAAGGAGATGGTGCTGGATTTCCGGCGGGCACCACCCTCCCCACAGCCAGTAGTCATCGGGGGTAAGGAGGTGGAGGTAGTGGGGACTTATAAGTACCTGGGGCTGCAGCTGGACAGTAGACTGGACTGGTCGCACAACCTGGACTGCGTATATAAGAAAGGTCAGCGTATGTTGTACTTCTTAAGGAGGCTGGCCTCCTTCAACATCAGCTCTAATCTGCTCAGACTGTTTTACCAGTCCATTGTGTCCAGTGTGCTGTCCTACGCAATTGTGTGTTGGGGTGGTGGTGCAAGGAAACGGGACACAGAGAGACTCGACAGGCTGGTTCTGTGATCGGTCAGGATCTGGACTCAATACAGACTGTTCTAGAGAGGAGGACTATGTCGAGATTTAGATCGATCCTGGGTAACACCACCCACCCCTTGCACACCACCTTCGCCCAGCAGAGGAGCTCCTTCAGTGCTGTCACCAAGCTCCTCCACTGAGAGACTCAGGACCTCCTTTGTGCCTCGTGCCATCAGAGGGCACAACCACTCTCTCTGAAGGAGGGGAGCCGAAGCCCTTCTCACCACATCAAGGTCGGGTGAGAAGGGATTGACGAGGGGGGCCTGGGACGCACTGTGGATGCACTGTGGGACACTTTTTGGGGGTCCATAGTGTCAGATTACAGCTCGGTACATCCACGTGTTTCTGCTTCTGATCATACATCATCATACAACGTCTTTTGGCTGTGCCATTTCTCTCTGTCATTGTTATGTGTATTTATTGTATCTTGTGAGCAGATGTCACCTGAATTTCCTTGGGATCATTAAAGTATCTATCTATCTATCTATCTATCTATCTATCTATCTATCTATCTATCTATCTATCTATCTATCTATCTATCTATCTATCTATCTATCTATCTATCTATCTATCTATCTATCTATCTATCTATCTATCTATCTTGAGCGTTACCCACACTTCATCATGTGCTTTGCGCCTCTTGTAGGTGTATGGACAATAAGATTTGAGGCAAAACATGGTTCTTTTTAAACAAGTTTCCCGACACACAAATAATTTCAGGGATATTGCTCTCACTATGGCAACCAAAACACCAGCAATTAATCAGTTACCACTTGCACTCATCTAGTCTCAGTGCTTCAAATCTGGAAGTGACAAATGTTTCCACAGTCCCTACTGATGTTCTGAATGAGGAGGTTGTAGTGGCCAGACTTTAGTCAAGTTAATCTCACAAAGAACATCACGACTAGGGGGATCGACTACAGAAATGGAATGGTTGTATGTGATTCAACTGCAGGAATGCCTGAATTTGCAGAGATTCTACAAAAGTGCATAATGGGAGATGCGTTGAGCTTCATAGTTTGTTCATATTTTGCTTGGTATCAGGATCATTTTAAGGCCTTTCAGTTGACTTTGTCACCATATAGAAAGGTTGCCCTTGTTCAGTTTGAGGAGCTAAGAGATTGTGTCTGACACTGAAAAGCATGGAATCATGTTTTTTTCTTTTTCTTTGCCAGAGTGAAGACATCAACGTGATGCGTGATTGTGTCCTAAGGTATCTGAGCATCTACCTCAATGATGACCTGGACACACTGGTTAAAGAATATGTGGTAAGTTGTCAGCCTGCTGTCCCTTGTGCCAGATGTAATTAATTTCCATGCTTAATAACATGTAGTGTTCATGCGAATGGGATGGACATGAGGACACATTGATCTTAACCACCAGTAGTTCATTTTTAAGGGCAAAGATGTTTGTTTAGAATTATAAATTCCCACAAGGCAAATGGTGGTAGAGCTGTCACTTTGTAGGAAGTAAATGAACTTGGTCCAGAGGAGCCTGAGGATAAAGTGGGCCGGGTCCTGGCACCTAAAAGCCCACACTATGCCAGGGACGACAGTTCTCGCTCAAACAACAAGGTGAGAACACAGACACTTCATAGTTCTTATGAACCAGCAGTTTTTACTTCATCGACATGTTTTGGAAGTATTTAGTAAGAAAAGCCTTTCAGATAATGTCAGGTCATTTTGATTCTTGGTTCTGATCAGCTGGATTCTCCCGTGTCAGCATTCTATGACTAGGATGCGTATCGTGAACTGTCAGCTTATGAACACCAGCGCCGTGAGAACATCAGAAAGAAGGAAGCCTTCTTATCTCTTTTGAAGATATGGCAAGTACGTGGACATGTTAACTGGAACTCCAACCAAAACAAGACTGATCAGCTGTTCTCCATGTCACTCTTTCTCCCTCTCACACTTTGTGTGTCCCCCCATACTCTATTCTCGTTGTCTTTTTATTATCCTCCTGCTCTTTCACCGTTGTCCTTTCCTGTCCTCTCCCTCTCTCCTGCTGTCTTTCTTTCTCTCATAATCATTAACAGTCACACACATATTGGGCATGGGATTTTAAAAAGGTATCAAATTTAGTCTTAATGGGTTATTGACAATTTTCTCGAACAATTTAGTTTACAAAGGTAATGCCATTTATATTCCTCCATTAGAATACCTTGTAGTATATTTAGGATTGCTGTCCATGGAAATAAACAATGGGATAATTATTTCTTTTCTCTGTCAAAAGGCAGCTGAGGATCAAAGGCAGTCTGTAAAGCCAGAGCAGGATGTCAAGAGGTAAGTCATAAACCAGTGTAGTTGGAAGCATGAAATGGTTTTGTTGTTGGGGCCGAATCCATTGAGTAGAAAGGGACGACCTCTCTTAGGCCAATGCAAGACAGTTCCCTTTTGTAGGGGTGTTTAAAAGTTGAATCATTTCAATTTGTCAATGCAAACCCAGCACCTCCCCAGTTGATCATATCACAAGGTCAATTTTTGTCACCTTTGAGGCCTCCGTCGGTCAGGGTTGACCATGGGTTAAGTATCCTAGTTGTGTGCTAGACTGGAGCATCGGCGACTATGACTGTAAAGACCGATGCGTGAATGGCAGTCCTTGTTGCAAGTATTGCATGTGTATACTGGCTGTTGGACAGAGCTGATGCAAAGCTTTCTGCAGACCCGCCTCTCTGTGGCGGCTTGCGTCAGCTTGTCTTCTCCTGTTTTGAGGTGCTTGGTAACGGCTCCTCTCCATTGTGACCGACCAGCTGCAAGGTTTTCCCAGGTGTTTGTGTCAATATCCACAGCCTTCATGTCACGCTTCACTACATCACGGTATCGCAACTATGGGCGTCCAGTGCGTCTGCTTCCAGTGGCAAGCTCACCATACAGTAAGTCTTTAGGAATGCGGCCATCTGGCATGTGGTGGACGTGGCATAGCCAGCGGAGTCTGCGTTGCCTGAGTAAGGTAAACATGCTACGCAGAACCGCACGAGACAAGTCCTCTGTGCTTGGGACCTTGTCTTGCCACAAAATTCCCAGGATGCAGCGGAGGCTTCTCATATGAAAGGTGTTCAGGCGTCTTTCTTGTCTGGCATATGTCGTCCATGTCTAGCCACCATATAGCAGTGTACTGATGACGCAGGCATTGTAGACTGCCATCTTGGTCTTCTCTGTGAGCATGGGGTTGGACCACACACGTGTAGTGAGGCATGCAAGTCACCAGGGAACAAAAATATAGGTAAAATGCAATTTGAGTCAGCTTTATACTTAACAGGCTTGATGCAAACACTCAACTACTTCTTGACTAAAAGACTGCATCACTTCCTGTACTATACTATTGTTTCACGTGATTTATCAGGGGCATGCTGGGTGTGCCCAGGTTCAACTCAAACGTGAGAACAAGACTATTACTTTAAAGAGTAATTGCCTGATTTCTAATTGTTGTCATCTTGGCAGAAAAGTGCACAATATTCAAATATTCAAGAATCTAGTACTGCTAACCCGATTAATCAGTTAAACTTATAGTGTAGACGGGAAATAAAGATCTTGCTGTCTGGTAGTCGAGCTTGTGCGTCACATCTATGATCCCAGTGAAGAGGGTAAGAAGGAGTGAGTGAGAAGGTTTGGAGAAAGTTGGATAGGAGAAGTGTAAACATTAGCCCTACAAGAGCTTAGGAGAGGGGAGTTGAGTCGAGGGTAGAGGAGAGGGGGTTGGAGAAGTTTGCCTCCGTCAATCCCTTTTCCTTGCATCTGTCAAAGTTCCTGCCTCTTATTCCCCTCCTGTCACACTGCTGCAGTATTTTTCCACTCTCCCTCCGCTCCACTCTACGTGCCGGCCACGCCTACTGCACCAGCCCACTCTGCTCACCTGTTGCAGATCACTGCAATCAGGCCTGCAAACAGTCTCTCCAGCACCTTCACTCCTTGCCAGATTGTTCTTCAGCGTCATGCGAGTCTTTCCAGCGTTCTTTCCTGTCTGATCTCTGCCTGTCCCTGACCTGCCATCCTCATCTGCCTCCCGGTAAACTCACCTGCCTTCTGTCCCTGACCTCGTGCTCTGCCTCAGCATCTCTGGTATCTGCCTGCTCTTCTGGTTTTGACTCCTCTGCCTGGCCTCGTCTCCTCTCCTGCCTGCTCCCCAACGGTGCCTCTGTCTTCGCTGACTGCTCTCCTGGCTACGACCCCCCCGCCTGTCTCCGACCTCTCCTCAGCTCACTCCTCGTCGGCCTCACAGCACGTACAGCCGGCTCTCCAGAATGCAGAGCATCATGCTCATCTTCCTGGTAATAATAAAGGTCATTACCAACTGTTCCTGTGCACCTGTGTACTGCATTTGGGTCCAAACAACACCCGTTTCAGTACAATCTGGCCAGAAATGGACCCAGCAGACCCCACTTCCCCCCATTCTCGCCTCGCCCATGTGGAGGGAATGCTTCAGCAGCATGAGGCTCTGTTAGCCTCCAACGCGGCGGAGGCTCGTCAGTCAGCGTCATCCCTGGAACGAGGGCTAACCTCGCTAGCCGCCCAGGTACAGCAGATGGGAGCTTCCATGGCGCAATGGTTCCAGTTCCAGCCCCTCCTGTTCCCATCCATGGGCCAGCATCAAGCTCCACATCTGAGCCCCGGATGGGGGCGCCAGAGCGCTACGATGGGGATCCTGAGGTTTGCAATCCTTTTCTGACGAACTGCTCAATCCTGTTTGCCCTGTAGCCCCATACTTTCGCCACAGAGGGGGCTAGAGTCGCCTTCGCCATCAACCACCTCACTGGTAGAGCACGCCTGTGGGGGACGGCAGAGTGGGAGAGAGGCACGCCCGCCTGCGCCACATTCCAAGCCTTCTCTGAGGAGCTTCGCAAGGTGTTCGGACCCGTTTCCCTGGGTCCTGATGCAGCAGGGGGACTCATGAGTCAGAAGCAGGGGGATCGGACAGTTTCTGACTACGCCATAGACTTTAGAACCCGGGCTCGTCTCAGTGACTGGAATGCTGTTGCCCAATGTGACGCCTTCCTAAATGGGCTGGCTCCTTACGTGAAGGATGAGTTGGTTCCGTTCGACCTCCCCAGTTCCCTGGACAGACTCATTGAGCTTACTACGAGGCTGGACAGACGGATACAGGCAAGGAGGAGGGAACAACGCTGTGAGAGAGGTGATCACCGGCCTTCTGCCCGCTCAAATAGGGTCCCAGCAACTCCTGTCCCCCCTTCTGAACCTGTGCATGGGGGGGAGGAGCCCATGCAGGTGGGGCGAACCAGCCTTACGCCGGAGGAACGAGAACGACGACGCCGGGGAAATCTCTGCCTCTACTGTGGCCAAACCGGCCATTTTGTCTCCCGGTGTCCAGCAAAAGGGAGGGCTCAGCAGTAAAAGGGGACATTCTGCTGAGCCGGTCCCAGAACCCGGCCCTTAGCCCATGTCCTCTGTTTCACGTCCAGCTCCTGTTGGTAGGGGTCCCACACCCTCGCCACTTTCATCGACTCTGGGGCAGACATCAACCTGATGGACGAGGTACTCGCCCGTCAGCTGGACATCAGCCCAGACCCTCTCCCTCGCCCCATGCCGGCCAGTGCTCTGGACGGTCATCTCCTGGGAACTGTCACCCATCAGACTGCCCCCATCTCTATGCTCCTGTCCGGCACACACCATGAAACCATCCGGTTTCATATCCTGAGGTCTCCCAATCTTCCCCTCCTCCTCGGCTACCCCTGGCTTCGACACCACAACCCCCATATAGACTGGTCCATGGGGTCCATCCTGGGATGGAGTCCCTCCTGTCAGCAGATCTGCCTCAGACCGGCGGGGGCCCCTACGCCGTCTGCCAGCCCCTGTTCCATCCCTGATCTCTCCATGGTGCCCTCTGACTACCACGACTTCCGGGAGGTGTTCAGTAAGGCGAGGGCCACCTCTCTACCCCCACATCGGCCCTACGACTGCACCATCGACCTCCTTCCCGGCTCTGTACCCCCCAAGGGCCGCCTCTACTCGCTGTCCGCACCTGAAAGGGAGGCCATGGAGACCTACATCAGCGATGCCCTGGCTGCCGGAATCATTCGACTCTCCTCATCACCTGCTGGCGCAGGGTTTTTCTTCGTCGACAAGAAGGATGGGTCTCTGAGGCCGTGCATCAACTACCAAGGTCTGAACGACATCACAGTGAAGAACTGCTATCCTCTCCCCCTCATCTCCTCAGCTTTCAAGCTGCTCCAAGGGGCCATCATCTACACCAAGCTGGATCTCCGCAACGCCTACCATCTGGTGCGGATCCGAGAGGGGGATGAGTGGAAGACGGCCTTCAACACCCCTACAGGACATTATGAATATCTGGTGATGCCGTTTGGGCTCACCAATGCCCTGGCTGTGTTCCAAGCCCCCATCAACGATGTGCTGAGAGACATGCTCAACAAGTTCGTGTTTGTCTATCTAGATGATATCCTGATCTTCTCCCGGTCCAAGCAGGAACACATTCTCCACGGAGGAGTGGCGCCACTGGTTGGAGGGAACAAAGACCCCTTTCCTCGTCTGGACTGACCACAAGAATCTGGAGTACATCCGCTCAGCTAAGAGACTGAACTCCCGTCAGGCCCGGTGGGCTCTGTTCTTCGCCAGATTCAGTTTTACCCTATCCTACCGGCCAGGCTCCCGCAACATAAAACCTGACGCCCTGTCCCGACAATTCATGGTCGGGGAGGAGGGCCCCTCCAGTCCTGACAACATCCTTCCCGCTTCTCATCTGGTGGCTGCTCTCACCTGGGAGGTGGAGGAGCGGGTGAAAGCTGCATTGGAGGACCAGCCAGGGCCCAGCTCCTGCCCCCAAGACCACCTATTCGTTCCCCAGCAGCTAAGGTCTGAGGTTCTGCAGTGGGCCCACGCTTCTCAACTCACCTGTCATCCCAGAATACTCCACACCAAGGAGGTTCTGCAGCAGCGGTTCTAGTGGGCCTCCATGGATGATGACATCAGAGACTTTGTGAACGCATGCCCAGTCTGCAGTCAGTACAAGGCTCCGCGCCGGGCTCCCGCTGGGCTCCATTTATGTGTCATGATCGAACCATTGATCTGTTCTACACTAATGCTAAGGAGGCATACACCACCACCACCCCTCCCCCCACTAGGGAAATCGGACCATAACTTAGTGTACCTACAGCCCAACTTCACTCCACTGGTGAAACGGCTGCCAGCAACAACAAGGTAGGTCAGGAGGTGGTCCCCAGAAGCGGAGGAAACGCTGAGGGACTGCTTCCAGACCACCGACTGGGATTTTATTGTGGGCTCACATGGGGAGGATATTGAGGGGGCAGCTCAGTGTTTTACAGATTACATGAACTTCTGTGTGGACACCGTGGCCCCTGTCAGGACAGTCAGGTGTTACCCCAACAACAAACCCTGGGTAGCAAAAGAAGTCAAGGCTGTCCTCAACAGGAAGAAGCGGGCATTCAGGAGCAAAAACGAAGAGAAGATGAGGAAGGCCCAGCAGGAAGTGAGACTCTGCCTGAGGGAGGCCAAGGATGCGTACGGGAGGAAGCTGGAGAAGCAGCTGGGGCGCAACCAAGTGCGGGAGGTCTGGAATGGGATGGGAACCATCACCGGACACAGGAAAGGGGGCAGCATTGTGGAGGGGAATAGTGAACGAGCGAATGAACTAAACAGCTTTTTCAATCAGCTCAGCTCCCCCAGCACTCCCGGCTCCTCGTCCCAGGCCTCTCCCGGCCCTGCAGACTGCTCCACTGATGCTCCCTCTTCCTGTGCTTCCTCTCCTTCCACCCCTGCCACTCCTCCCGAGCCCACTCCAAGAGCTACGAAGCTCAATGGCCCCACCTCAACCACTGGACTTCACGACCTCCTGCTCCTTGCACTTTTTATCTTTATTTGTTATTTTATTTTACTTTACAGTGGTACCTCTACTAACGAAATTAATTGGTTCTGGAAGAAATTTCGTAAGTAGAAAATTTTGTAAGTAGAGACGCGTTTTCCATGCAAATGCCCTAATCCGTTCCAAGCCCCCCAAAATTCAGACATAAATGTTTTATAAAGCAAAAAAATGCATCCAAACATATAACAAATAAATGTTACAATTAGATTATTACACAATAAATGAGAGTTGTGTATAATGTAATAAACAAAGAATAGAGTAAAGAATAACAATGACGGTCATTTACCTTTTAACTGCTGTCCTCATTGTTTTTTGCCCTCTTTGGTTCATGTGCTCTTGCCTCACCATGCTGAACAGCAGAGTGAATTCCAGTCCTCCTTTTGAACATCTCCAACCACCCACGCAACGCCTTAAACTCCTTAAACTTCCATTTGTTTTAATAATGTGGCAATTGTAGATTCATTACGGCCATATTCTTTGGCGAGATCAACCAAACGCATCCTTTTTTCATGCATTTCTATTATCTCTTGCTTTGTTTGTATGGACAAAAAAACTCCTTTCTTCTTCTTTTCTTTTCCTCTTTTCTTGGGGTCCATAGCAAATACTCAAAAAAGTTAATATAATTACGTAAAACTATCAGAACACCTCATGGGTCGAAGGCCGAATGACGAAGACGCTGCATAGACACCTATGCAGTCCTTAGCCAATGAGGGACCTCCTCATTGGCTAAGGAGGTCCTCATTGGCTAAGAGGAGGTCCCTCTTAGCCAATGGGATGCCAGGATGCTAGGTAATAGCCAATAGCAGAGCAGCTATAAGAATGTTGTGTTCAGGAACCTTTGGGAGCTGCGAGTATCAGCCCATACTGTATTTTTACCTTTCGTAACTCGAAATTTCTTTTGTAACTAGAGGCAATATTTCCTGTTGAGGTGTTTCGTAAGTAGAAAATTTCGTAAGTAGAGACATTCCTAAGTAGAGGTACCACTGTATTTTATTTTATATAATTTATATTTTAGTTTTAGTTTAGTATATGTCCTGTTAGTGCTGTATGTGTCTGTTAGTGTAGTGTATGTCTTGTGGTATGCCCTGTGGTGTCAGTGTTTCTTTTTCTCCTGGTGTTTATCCAGTATTATTCATTATGTAATGCCTGAGCAGTGGATATGCGCAATTTCTTCCGGGATTAATAAAGTGTCTATCTGTCTGTCTGTCCGTCCGTCCGTGCGTCCGTCCGTCCGTCCGTCCATCCATCCATCCATCCATCCATTCATCCATCTATCTATCTTCGGTCTCTGCATTAAACAGCTCGGCAATTTCAGTATGGCTATTGGAGTCTGTCTTGTTTCCGGATGGCTGCCCAGTAATGATGCCTGTTTTTGTGAAAGATCGGACAACCATAGAAGCAGACACATTGTTCCAGGCATCCACAAACTACTCGCACATTGTGGCGTAACTTGGGGCGGCAGTGACTCAGTTGGGGCGGCAGTGGCTCAGTGGTAGAGCGCGCGGTAGAGCGGGTCGTCCAATGTTCTGAGATCTGCGGTTTGCTTCCAAAAAAACACCCTGAGGTGAGGTGACAGTGGGATGTGTCAGCTCACCTTCGGAGCTTTGACGAGGCGCCCTTGAGCAAGGCGCCGTCCCCCTTACAAGTTGCTCATTTGGGGCGCACCAAGCAGGAGCTGCCTGCCACTCTACATCCTTGTGCAGGCCCCCTGTGTGTGTTTGTTTGTTCAGGGCCTGTACACGCTAACATATGTATGTGATTTGATTTGACTAACTAGAGTACGCCACTTAGCGGCCAATCGCAGTGGCTGCTAAGCTCTGTTTGGCGACCGTGACGTATGATGCCCACAGAATGCGGAAGCTGCTGCAGCGCGGATTTTAAGCTTTTTTGACCAAACGGATGACTTCTTCTTCTTTTCCTTTTGGCTTTTCCCTTCAGGGGTCGCCACAGCGAATCAATTGCCTCCATCTAACCCTGTCTTTTGCATCCTTTCTCTCACCCCAACTATGTCCATGTCCTCTTTCACTACATCTATAAACCTCCTCTTTGGTCTTCCCCTAGGCCTCCTGCCTGGCAGTTCAAAAGTCAGCAACCTTCTACCAATGTATGTACTATCTCTCCTCTGGACATGTCCAAACCATCTCAGTCTGGCCTCTCTGACTGTATCTTCAAAACCTCTAACATGTGCTGTCCCTCTGATGTACTCATTCCTGATCCTATCCTTCCTGGTCACTCCCAAAAAGAACCTAAACATCTTCATCTCTGCTACCTCCAGCTCTGTCTCCTGTCTTTTCCTCAGTGACACTGTCTCTAGACCAAACAACATCGCTGGTCTCACCACAGTTTTGTACACCTTTCCTTTCATTTTAGCTGAAACTCTTCTATCATACATCACAGCTGACACTTTTCTCCACCCTTTCCATACTGCCTGTACATGCTTCTTCACCTCTTTCCCACACTCTCCATTGCTCTGGACTGTTGACCCTAAGTACTTCAAATCCTCCACCTTCTTGAGTTCTTCTGCCTGTAACCTCACTCTTCCACTTGGGTCCTTCTCATTCACACACATGTACTGTGTCTTACTGCAGCTAACCTTCATTCCTCTCCTTTCCAGGACAAACCTCCACCTCTCTAGCTTCTCCTCCACCTCTTCCTTGCTCTCACTGCAGATCACAATGTCATCTGCAAACATCATAGTCCATGGAGATTCCTGTCTAACCTCATCTGTCAGCCTGTCCATCACCATAGCAAACAAGAAGGGGCTCAGAGCTGATCCCTGATGCAGTCCGACCTCCACCTTGAACTCCTCTGTCACACCTACAGCACACCTCACCACTGTCTTACAGTCCTCATACATGTCCTGCAACGCTCTAACATACTGTACTTCTCTGTCACTCCAGACTTCCTCATACAATACTACAGTTCCTCTCTGGGCACCCTGTCATAAGCTTTCTCCAGATCTACAAAAACACAATGCAGCTCTGTTTGGCCTCCTCTGTACTTCTCTATCAACATCCTCAAAGCAAATACTGAATCTGTAGTACTCTTTTTTGGCATGAAACTATACTGCTGCTCACAAATACTCACTTCTGCCCTTAGTCTAGCTTCAACTACTCTTTCCCATAACTTCATTGTATGGCTCATCAGCTTTATTCCTCTGTAGTTGCCACAACTCTGCACGTCTGCCTTGTTCTTAAAAATGGGCACCAGCACACTTCTCTTCCATTCCTCAGGCATCTCCTCACTATTTATGATCCTGTTGAACAACGCAGTCAGAAACTCTACTGCCACCTCTCCTAGACACTTCCAAACCTCCACAGGTATATCATCTGGGCCGACTGCCTTTCCACTTTTCATCCTCTTCAATGCCCTCCTCACTTCATACCAACTAATCTTTGCCACTTCCTGGTCCACAACAGCCACCTCTTTGTTCTCTCTCATTTTCCACGTTCATCAACTCTTCAAAGTACTTTTTCCATCTTCCCATCACACTACTGCCACCTGTCAATAGACTTCCATCCCTATCCTTAATCACCCTAACCTGCTGCACGTCCTTCCCATCTGTCTCTCTGTCTTGCCAGCCTGTATAGATCAGTCTCTCCCTACTTACTGTCCAACCTAGCATACAAGTCATCATAAGCCCCTTGTTTGGCCTTTGCTACCTCTACCTTCACCTTACGCTGCATCTCCCTGTACTCCTGTCTACTCTCTTCAGTCCTGTCGGTGTCCCACTTCTTTTTAGCTAACCTATTTCTCTGTATACACTCCTGTACCTCCTCATTCCACCACCAAGTCTCCTTATCTACTTTCCTTCCAGATGACACACCAAGTGCTCTCCTACCTGTCTCCCTGATCACATTAGCTGTAGTTGTCCAGTCATCTGGAAGCACCTCCTGACCACCCAGAGCCTGTTTTAACTCCTTTCCAAAAGTCATGCAACACTCTTCCCTTTTCAGCTTCCACCATTTTGTCCTCTGCTCTGCCTTTTCCCTCTTCATCTTCCTCACCACCAGAGTAATCCTACACACCACCATCCTATGCTGTTTGGCTACACTCTCTTCTACCACTACTTTGCAGTCACTGATCTCCTTCAGATTACACCGTCTACACAAGATGTAGTCTACCTGTGTACTCCTACTACCACTCTTATAGGTCACCCTATGTTCCTGCCTCTTCTGGAAGAAAGTATTCACTGTAGCCATTTCCATCCTTTTTGCAAAGTCAACTACCATCTGTCCTTCTGTGTTCCTCTCCTGGATACCAAACCTGCCCATCACTTCCTCATCACCTCTGTTTCCTGAACCAACATGTCCATTGAAGTCTGCTCCAATGACAACTCTCTCACTTCTAGGCATGCTCTGCATCACTTCATCAAAGTCCAACCAGAATTTCTCCTTCTCCTCCAGCTCACATCCTACCTGTGGGGCATACCCACTAACAACATTGAACATCACACCTTCTATTTCTATCTTCAGACTCATCACTCTATCCGACACTCTTTTTACCTCAAGGACATTCCTAACAAACTCCTCCTTCAAGATAACTCCTACTCCATTTCTCTTCCCATCTACACCATGATAGAACAACTTGAACCCTGCTCCTAAACTTCTAGCCTTGCTACCTTTCCACCTGGTCTCCTGGACACACAGTATGTCTACCTTCCTCCTCTGCATCATGTCGACCAACTCTCCACCTTTTCCTGTCATAGTTCCAACATTCAACGTCCCTACTCTTAGTCCTATACTCTTGGCGCTCCTCTTCTCTTTCTTCGTGCGAACGCACTTTCCTCCTCTCCTTCTTCGACCAACAGTAATCCAATTTCCACCGGCGCCCTGTAGGTCAACAGCGCCGATGGCGGTCGTTGTTAACCCAGGCCTCGACCGGAAGTCAAACCTTTGACTTCCATACCGGAAGTCAAACCTATGACTTCCGGTATGGAAGTCATAGGTTTGATTCGCATCTTTGATTTGGCAAAAGTTTTACGCCGGATGCCTTCCTGACGCAACCCTCTGTATTTATCCGGGCTTGTGACCGGCACAATAAGACACTGGCTTGTGCCCTCTTGCGGCTACATTACGACACTTCTTACTGTGTTATGCTTTAAAAATGAATACTACAAAACTCAAAGAATAAGAACGCACCTTCGACACAGAATTGGAAAGTCTTGATGAAATATTATCTGTGTATTGAAAGATCAATGTTTGAGGATAAAAATAAAAATAAACAATCCGATCGCCAATGGAGCCTAATTCACAATGTACTCTAGAGCATTCCTGAGAATGTGTGTGTGTGTGTGTGTGTGTGTGTGTGTGTGTGTGTGTGTGTGTGTGTGTGTGTGTGTGTGTGTGTGTGTGTGTGTGTGTGTGTGTGTGTGTGTGTGTGTGTGTGTGTGTGTGTGGCACAAGGACAGAAAAAGGACAGAAATGTTTATCAACTACAAATGTTGGAATTTTGTTATGTTCATAGAAGAAGAAAAAAAGAATTTCTTCAAAGGAATTTCTTCAAAAGATCATTTCTGTGGCGGTTGAGCAATAAATCTTTAAAATATTTTCTCCCAACTTAACCAACAGATCTAAACTTGCCCAAGCAAGTCTCCATAAGCAGCAGTTACCACTAATTTACTGATCTTGATGTTATTGGGCACACATTGTTTCAATTTGTATATGACCTCATTCTCATTCTCCTCTCCTTTCACCTCTGTCAGGCAGAGTGGGACACTGGGCAAGACTTTACAACCAAGTCACAAACTGCACCTCACTGGACTCCTTACTCTGAAGTTTTTAGACTACATTACACAATATCATGTATATGTCTTACCTCCAGGGTAGACCACATATTTTATAGTTGTAGTTACGTCGTCTTGCCCTGGGACATTTCTTACTCTTCTTTCAATAGGTTTCTCTCACAGGTGTGTCATCAGTTAGTTCAGCTCAGAGTCGGTGTACAGAACACAGAAATGGAGACCAGTGTTGAAAAAAGGGAGCAGTGGACGAGGAAAAGAGAATATATCCTAGCATCTGCAGGCAATGTCGTGGGTCTTGGCAACATGTGGAGATTCCCTTATTTGTGCTTTAAGAATGGAGGAGGTGAGCTGGACAACACAAAGTCATTATTAGGTGACATTTTATAGTATCTCAAACTGTAATGAAGTCTTTGAATATGAAGGTGAAAATCTGTTTTTAATTTTTTGTGATAAGTCAAATAGTTCGATAGCATTAAAAATCAAGTATTGATTGTGTAAAATAAGTTGAAACAAATAATAAATTAACAAATGTCTACCAAATTTTAATTTTCCGTGAAGAAATGAGATGACACAAACTGAATATCTAAGTCATCACTCACCCTCTGGAAAGTACCAGTCAACCATTTGCAGGAACCACCCTGCAAATGGTTGACTGGTACTGGTTTGACTGGGTTAGGATTAGCAAATACCTCAGAAAGAGTATGGTGTAAAGTAAATGGTGTGATGTAAGGTTTAGAAAACCCCCATTTTTTCCCGTCTTTATTGAAATTTACAATTTTTAGAGACTCAATTAAGAGCCATTTCTTGCAGACAAAGTAGCCATCTCTTGAAGATAGAACACCTGTGGCATTCTTTATACATTCATTCATTCATCTTCTGCTGCTTCATCCGCCGTAGCGGGTCACGGGGAGCTGGAGCTTATCTCAGCTGGCATAAGGCGTGAGGCGGGGGACACTCCGGGCACGACGCCAGTGCACCGCGGAGCTACACACAAAGACAGACAACCATGCACACATACACTCACTCCTACGGGCAATTTGGGACCGGCCAGTCAACCTGAAGCACAATGGAAATCAAATATTCTTTGGGAGGTTCTTTACCAAAACGTTGCTGATGTTTCCATGAATCATGTGCAGTTGTTGAGTGCTTTACTTTCATTGACTGTCCCGTTCATAACAAACCAGCTCAGTGGAGTTTAAGCCAATAGACTGTGATGGCCATCCGATGATTTGAAGCTTACCATGATTATTTGACATGGCCTGGGATTTTTTAGTCTATGTCTTGTGGGATTAAACCCTGACCAACTACACATATATCAGAGGGTATTTCATGGTATTTCATGGTACATTGCTGAGGTAAACATATTTTTTGAGGGTTCCCCTCTGTTTGAGAACGGGCGACTTCTTCCTCCACGTTTGTTTGATTTCGGGTAGTGAGAATGTTGAAGGTCCGAATAAAGGCTGGAGATGATGAACAGTTCTTTGAAGTTTTATTGCAGAATATTCTGGGCACAAGAGACTTACAGACAAGGGCTGCAGCGGTGCACAAGTGCAAAGATACGAAAGAATCACACATCATTTACTGTATACTCTAAAAGGCAGAACTGTGGGCGGTATGAAACTGTTGTTTAACCTCGAAGCATCTGCTCTCAACCAGTTCTTTACCGGTTTATGGATTGGATTGGATTGGATCATGACCTCCAGGCATGACCACAAAATGTCGAGTCGACAGTTTCACAAAATTATCTGAGGACATAACATAATCAGTCACGCGGACCCCCGTGAGGACATATCCGTTGCAAACAAAATTCTCTGAGGACACTGAACAGTCATACAAGCATTCCCAAATATAGTCAAACAGTAGATATATCCATACAGAGCCTTCAACTCATTCTGTGCAAGTTATTGATTCTGCTTCTAGCTCTAAATCATCACACTACTTCCATTATGTAGAAGTTTACAGGTGTTGCTTCCAGCACAACACAACCTCTTGTCTCTCCGAACATTTTCTTCTGATTGATTTCTTATGTTGTGGCTTTGGGTCCACTATACCTCATTTCTTTTTATTGTGTTGACAAGTGCCCTCCGATAGTGTAGAAAACTTGTCTCATAAGCACCTTGACTTCCTTCTCAGTTTGTTTAAAGGAGTGACCTACATTTTAAAGGGTTAATGGTCAGATTGTATTTTTGGTTAATTGTTTTTTTCCTCACCAATATGATGGTGATATACTTCCTGCTACACAATACTGTCCAAGAGGGGCGGCAGTGGCTCAGTTGGTAAAGCGGGTCGTCCAGGGATCGCAGGATTGGCGGTTCGGTTCCAGCTTCCAGCCAGTCACTTCAGCGTGTGAGCTGACAGTGGGAGATGTCAGCTCGCCTCCCGAGCACTGCTGAGGTACCGTTGAGCAAAGCGCCGCCCCCTTTGTAAGTTGCTCATTAGGGCGCACCAGGAAGGAGCTGCCTTCCACTCTACCCCCTCCCCCCCCACTGTATGTCTAGAGGCCTCTGTGTGTTTGTGTGTGTGTGTGTGTGTGTGTGTGTGTGTGTGTGTGTGTGTGTGTGTGTGTGTGTGTGTGTGTGTGTGTGTGTGTGTGTGTGTGTGTGTGTGTGTGTGAGAGAGGCCTGTACAAACTATATATGCATGCGACTAAAAAAAAAATAACAGTGTGTGTGCTAATAATTGCCCTACTGCAGGGGTGTCAAAGTCAAATACAAGGAGGGTCAAAAAAACAAATTTGCTAGTAGCCGGACTGGTTCAATGTTTATTAAAACATACTGAAATTAACATAGCCTATTGAACCAAGAGCTTCTTCTTTCTTTCCTTTCTTTCCTTTCGGCTTTTCCCTTCAGGGAATCAATTGCCTCCATCTAACCCTGTCTTCTGCATCCTACTATTGAACCGAGATAACACAGTGTATATTATTTAATGATTAAATAAAGCAATATTTTCTTATGGCTCTATCAGTAATTTCAAGGTGAAATCTTTAAATAGGCAAAAAAGTAAATGTCCTTCGAAAACAAAATATGTTCCTTGATATCAAAATAAATGCATAAATGAAATTGCATGCATTATAAACTGAAAATGCATTATTGTGCATGCATTATTGCATGCACAATGATAATGTTGTGCATGTACAATAATTGCCCGTAGGAGTGAGTGTGTGTGTGCGTGTTGGTATGTCTTTGTATGTGGCTCCGCGGTGCACTGGCGTCGTACCAGGAGTGTCCCGCGCCTCACATCCTATGTCAGCTGGGATAGGCTCCAGCTCCCCGTGACCCGCTACGGCGGATACAGCGGCAGTACATGAAAATGAATGAATGAATGAATGAATGAATGTACAATAATAATGCATTATTGTTCTCAAAATTCAAAAACAAATATTTTACTGCTGTATGATCAATCAAAATCAATCACCAATCACAGCTTTCAAATAGTAAAATTTTTTTTTTAAATCGAATCAGTTGTATCCTTTCCCATGGCTCTTATCTGCAATTTTCTCTGAGTTCATTCAACTGAAATAAATAAAATAAAGTACAAAACTTTATGGCACACAGACAAAACAATCCTTCCTTCAGGAAGACATCAAGTACTGTAGAAACAAATGTAAAAATTTAACTGAATTTAAAACTGAAAATACGTTAGTGCTGTGTGATGCTTTCTTATCTGAGGCTGACCCTGATATTTGATGATGTCTCATCTTTCATACAAGTTCATCAATGTTCGGGGTCAGGCTCTGAGCTGAGGAAATTCTCAGGATGGAGTGAAGGTGTTTATCAGTCACACGGCTCTTGTGTGATGTTTTGTTTAGTTTCACCAGAGAGAAATACTCTTCACACACATATGTGTGGCTAAAGATAGAGAGCGTCTGAGCTGGATGCGTAACTTGGGCACTGTGTCGGGGGATGAAATGTGCAAACTTAGCAGAAGACACACAGGTTTACCTTTTACCTCTTTGAACATGTACTCTGACTCCCATCTGGCTTGAAATTCCCTGCTCTCAGCATCCACCTTCCTTTTAGCCAGTTTTGAGGAGGGGAGTAAACTAAATCCAACCTACGCTCTGATTGCTGATAAACAATGAAACCAAAGACCGCTTGTCGCGCTGCGTGACTTCCGCTACCGTTGCATTGTGGGGAAAGTAGTTTTGGTGCGTGCAAAATACCAGCGGGCCGATGTGGCCTGCGGGCCGGTTCTAATAGTAATTAAAAATCATCACGCGAGCCATAAATAATTCTTCAAGGGCCAGATCTCGCCCACGGGCCTTAACCTTGACATATGTGCCCTACAGGGATTAATAAAGTATACACATTTACATTTACATTTTATATTTACTCAAGATTGTGTGGTAACCCTTCAACACTGGCTTCACCTCCTTTACAAATCCATACTTGGAAAAACACCTCCCTACCTCTCCTCCCTTTTACACCTCTCCCATTCTGCCCTCAATCTTAGGTCCAGTAAGCTCATCAAACTCTCCATCCATGAAGCCCTTGCTGGCTTTGGTCGCAGTGCTTTTCGATTTGCTGCAGCTAATGATTGGAACACTTTTCAAAACACCCCCAAACTCACTGTCCCCATATCACTCACTGCTTTTAAACATAACCGGCATGAAATTGTAGTTGACAGCTGCACTTGTTGAGTGTCTCTCTCTCTCTCTCTCTCTCTCTCTCTCTCTCTCTCTCTCTCTCCCTCTTTCTCCCTCTCTCTCTCTTTCTCTCGCTCTCACTCTCGTTCTCTTTTGTATTGCATTTATTTTTTCTTTATATTTTCTGTATAATGTATAACTCTGTGTTTATTTCAGCCTTCCCCCACACCCCCACACCTCTAAGGGTCACTGCTCTTTGCTCAGGCTGCATTTGTAAATAAGAACCTGTTCTTAATTGCTTGCCTGGTTAAATAAAGGTTAAATAAATAAATAAATGTTTCTGACAACAACTTAGGTTACCTACAGCCTGAGTACCTACGGTCCACACCTCTGGTGAAAAGACAGCATCCAAACATAAGATCCTATATGAATTACAAGACTGTTTTGAATCTGAAAACCTGCTTAGACTAGTTTGATTTGTCACACCCATAGACACTGCATTTTCTCGTACCCCTCTATCTATCCATCTAACTTTCCATTTATCATATCTATCATTTAATAAATAAATGTTAAGGAAATAGGTTCTTCCAGTTATTAAGAATAAGCCAGTTGTACATATGGGTGGGACCAGTCCCCAGCAGTGCAGTAACTGTTATAGAGGCTATTAATCATATTTCTATTTATCAACTTAGCTATTATTGTTGATCCACATCTACAAAGAGGGCTGCTTAACATTCAGATTTTTATTTCTGTGTACAGGTGTCTTCCTGTTACCTTACTGCTTCTTTGCTGTACTGTGTGGTCTGCCACTGTTCCTGCTGGAGGCTGTGATTGGTCAGTATGCACAGGAAAGCTCCATGACCTGCTGGGTCAAGATCTGCCCACTAGCAGAAGGTAATCAAGCTATTTTCTTTAGGCCACTGTTAACAAAACATTTCACAAACTAGGTAAATTTGTGAAATTTAGATATGGTACTGTATGTATTTTGTGCTTTTTCATACAATTAGCATTCAGACTGAAAATATTTGATCCAAAATACACTGAAACTGAAAATGAGACCCTGTGTATCAGTACACACCACCCCTTCATTTGTAATCACCACATAAATGTGATACTGCATCAGCAAGTCATACATAACTTCTGGTATGAAGCAGACTTATTTTCTGTTTCAATTTTTTAATTTTTGGACACAAGCATAACAGAACATTTCATAGAAATTATATACGATAGTTTACTAATTGAAACATTGGTTAAAACAATCACTATTGATTTTTTTTTTCTACCTGACAGCTAACATAACATTTTTTAAAAAGACTTTGTGGAAGATGTGGGACTATGTCATCTTCTAATAGCTATTTTTCATAGATTCAAGGACTTTACCCTTCTTGAGGACATTTTAGAGGATATTGATGCTGTCTTTGTTTTTTCAAACTCAGTTACAATTGTAGTTATCAAACCCAGAGAGGCTACTTTCTGCATGCAGCTACTATACTTTTCAGTGGTTCATAAAAGAATTTAAATTATTCTGTATGTTCTCTCCACCCAGGAACTGGCTATTCTATCCTAATTATGCAGCTGTATTCCAGAACGTATGCCATCATCCTGGCCTGGGCCCTTTTCTACTTTCTATACTCTTTCAGAGATCCACTGCCCTGGGCTACCTGCGACAATTCCTGGAACACAGGTCAGTATGTGATAAGGGTAGGTAAATGTATGGTGATTCGAAATTTAAATTTCTTTGAGTGTCAAGGCTAGAGTGAGGCCAGAAAAGACTCTGGAGCAGAATGATAGTTAGGATGTTTAATTGCTGTTCAAAAACAAAAAAAGGTATGTCAAGCTATGTACATGTGCTACAGCTACAGGCCACAGAGTAAAAAATTTGAATGGGAAAGTCTTGACAAAGGTAAAGGCAGGGCCAAGTTAGAAATTAAAAGTCAAAAGTAAAAGCAAAGGTTTTGGTCAGATGGCAGCAAAATCCAAGAAAGAGCAATACATGAACAAGACTCCCTGAAATGATGCAATAATCTATAAAGACTAGCAGTTGAGACACAAATTTTAAAACCAGAGCTGATTAGGAGAGTGGAGACAGAGTGGGGAGCATTGGGCATTAGTGATTGGCCACGTCACTTGTCAATCAACCAGGAGATAGGACAGATGTAAAACAAGGTGTGACTCCAAGCCTTGTCAGCAGACGAGGGAAAATGAGTACTAGCCTGGACCGTGACATGGAATACAATTCAATCTGAGAAATTACCGTACTGGCCCGAATATGAGACGGTGTTTTTTGCATTGAAATAAGACTGAAAAAGTGGGGATCGTCTTATATTCGGGGTCTAGACATTACACCCATTTACAACGCTAGATGGCGCCAGATATCTTTAAAGCGAATGCTGAACTTAACTCCCCAGGCCAAAGTGAACCACTGTCACGACGACGAAAAATAAAAATAGCGGCAGCACGAAGAAGAACAATAAAAAATAGCGGTAAGAAAGAAAACAGAAGAAAATAAGAGAAGAGGTGAACAGAAAATGGAGAAATGTAGCGACAATCTGGAGAAAAGTGGGTCGAAGATTGGTCAGGTTAACCGGCAGCTGAGAAGTTATGATGCAAACTTCAAGATGATGTCATAAATGAGGCAGAGTCTTCAACCAATTGCGAAGCAGCTGTGAAATATGGTGTCACAGAGTATAATGTACGGAGATGTACTGTAATTATGTTCTGTATGAAAATTAAATTTGGTGTTCAAAAAGTATTTTTCAAACTTCAAATTATTTTCTTTTAATTCAACAGAAACATGTGTTGACCTCACCTCTGCAAACATGACTGGAATACAAAATGGCAACCTGACAGTAAATTGGACATCTGGAAACCTCTCAATGTCTTCGGTGTCTGAGTTCTGGGAGTGAGTCAGTGTTATCAAATCAAACTCATAATAACATAATAACAAACAGCAATGCAAAAACAAACAAATTGAAAAATTTTAAAATTCCTTAAACTGTTACAATGTAGGGCAGCATGGTGGTGCAGTGGTTGGCGCTGTCGCCACACAGCAAGGTGGTTTCGGGTTGGTGTCCCGCTCTGTACGGATTTTGCATGTTCTCCCCATGCCTGTGTGTGTTCTGACCGGGTTCTCCGGCCTCTTCCCACCTCCAAAAACATGCGCTTCAGGTTAATTGGCCAGTCCCAAATTGACCGTAGGTGTGAGTGTGTGCGTATGTGGCTGTCTGTCTCTGTGTGGCTCCGCGGTGCACTGGCGTCGCGCCCAGAGTTTCCCCCGCCTCACGCCCTAAGCCAGTTGGGATAGGCTCCAGCTTTACGTGGCCCACAACAGTGGATAAAGGGGTGATAAGAAAATGGATGGATGGTTTGATGGAGATATATATATAATATAGTAAGATATAATATAATAAGATATATACATATATATAAGATATATATAAATATAATAAGTATATATACTGCATACCTCCATCTAACCAGCCATCCATTATATATATATATATATATATATATATATATAGTTATTTTCATGACTATATATGTATATATATATATATATATATATATAGTCTTTTTTTCATGACTATATATATGTATATATATATGACTATATATATATTTTCATGACTATATATATATGTATATATATATATATATAGACATGAAAATAACTATATATATATATATATATATATATATATCCTGCATTCAAGTCAACTGACTAGAATGCAGGAGGTTGTGGGTTCGAATCCCGGTCGAGACAAACACTATCCAGTCAACTTACGCAATGCAGGAGTGCAGGTCTGGAATGCAGGAGGGCGTGGTTTCGAACCCGAGACATGGCGGACACTATCCAGTGAGGGTCCTTAGGCAAGACCCTTAATGCTATACCAGCCTACGTCAATCATGATCGAACACAATAAAGATAGAGTCATACTGGCTCGGACGTCGCCCAGGTCAACAAGGTCCACGTCAGTTGCTGGGGAACAAAACACAGGGACAAGGGCGGAGAATACGGAGTTGTTGGAATGCTACTACACGAGTAATCCCAGAGAGAGGGGATATATGGGGCGGATGTGGGACCAATGGATGCTTCGAATCCCACAATCAAGGCTAACAAAGAAACAGCTGTTAGCACAGTGTTCCAACATCCATAACCGAAATCTGCTGTCACAATTAGAGATCGATGAAATACTACAACAATGCTACGGCAAGGGGGAGCCAGGACGCCAGGTCAGTGGGGGGATTTCACCCCCCCCCACCACAATCCAAGATTGGATACTGAGCCCCAAGAGACATAGACAGCCTCAATACAAGAGCTGCTGACCTGAGAAGGAAGATCGTGACCCAAATGGAAACCTGGAGCCTCCAACAAATACCAAAGCTAAGTTGCCAAGTACCTTCAGAAGATCTGCTAGAAGATGTGAATGCTGCAATAAGAACCATCCCAACAGGGAACATAACTGAGACCAACAAGCTGATTCACCGTACAGCAACAGTAATCCTCGAGATGCTGGGATATAAGATCAACACAGGGCATAACAAACAATACCCTCCATGGAAGAGACGGTTAGAGGCCAAGATAAAGGCGACACGGAGAGAAGTCAGCCAGCTAGCCGAGCTCCAGAAGGGGAACATGGGGGTACCCAGGAAAGGGGTACCCAGGAAATACAGCAAGCTCTCCATACCTGAAGCACTCGAAACTGCCAAACAGACACTAATGGCTCTGGCTACCCGACTGAAGAGATACACCAAGGAGATAGAGGCCAGGAGAATAAACAAGACCTTCTCCACTCAACCAGCAAAGGTGTACTCTCAGTGGCAGGGAAATAGCATCAGGTCAGACTCACCAAGAGCTGAGGTGGAGAAATACTGGAAGGGCATATGGGAAAGAGAAGCATCACACAACCCAGTGTGATGCCCAGTGGCTAGTGGACCTGAGGACTGACCACAGCTGCCTCCCAGAACAAGAACCAGTAACAATCTCAATGGCAGACATCCAAGAAAGAGTGTCAAAGATGAAGAGTTGGTCAGCACCGGGCCCCGATATGATCCATACATACTGGCTAAAGAAGCTGACAGCACTCCATGAGCGTCTAGCAGCACAGATGAACCAGCTGCTAAGGGATGGGACGCACCCAGAATGGTTGACTGAAGGCAGGACAGTCCTGATCATGAAAGACCCACAAAAGGGATCTACCCCATCCAACTACCGGCCAATAACCTGTCTCTGTACAACATGGAAGCTCCTGTCAGGCATCATGGCGGCTAAGGTGAGTAGGCACATGGATCAATATATGAGCGGGGCACAGAAAGGAGTTGGTAGTAACACCAGGGGAGCCAAGCACCAGCTACTGGTGGACTGAGCGGTACACAGACACTGTAAGAATAGGCACACCAACTTGTGCACCGCCTGGATAGATTACCAGAAAGCCAACGATTCAGTGCCACACACGTGGATACTGGAATGCCTGGAACTGTATAAGATCAACAGGACACTAAGAGCCTTCATCAAGAACTCAATGGGAATGTGGAAGACAACCCTGGAGACTAACTCCAAGCCAACTGCCCAAGTTAACATCAAGTGCGGCATATACCAAGGGGATGCACTATCACCACTGCTGTTCTGTATAGGCCTGAACCCCCTCAGTCACATCATCACAAAGAGTGGCTACGGATACCGATTCCGAAGCGGGACAACAATCAGCCATCTCCTGTACATGGATGACATCAAGCTGTAAGCCAGGAATGAGCGAGAAATTGACTCACTGATCCACACCACCAGGATCTACAGCGACGACATAGGGATGTCTTTCGGATTAGACAAATGTGGCCGGATGGTATCAAGAATAGGCAAGATGATCAGAACTGAAGGGGTTGACCTACCAGGGGGCAGGATAGAAGACATCAAGGACAGCTACAAATACCTTGGAATCCCGCAGGCCAATGGCAATCATGAGGAGGCCGCAAGGAAGTCATCCACAGCCAAATACCTCCAGAGAGTAAGGCAAGTCCTGAGAAGTCAGCTGAATGGCATGAACAAGGTCCGAGCCATCAACATGTATGCACTGCCGGTCATCAGATACCCCGCTGGGATCATAAGCTGGCCAAAGGAGGAGATAGAAGCCACGGATATCTGGACTAGAAAGCTCCTCACCATGCATGGAGGGTTTCACCCCAAGTCCAGCACCCTGAGGCTGTACACTAAGCGGAAAGAGGGAGGCCGAGGACTAGTGAGCATCAGGGTCACTGTCCAGGATGAGACATCAAAAATCCAAGAGTACATCAGGAAGATGGCCCCAACAGATGAACTGCTCAGTGAATGCCTTAGACAGCAGAAACCTGAGGAGGAAGAGGAGGAGGAGGAGGGGGAGACAACATGGAGGGACAAGCCCCTACACGGCATGTACCACCATCAGATAGAGGAAGTGGCTGATATCAAGAAGACCTACCAATGGCTGAATAAAGCTGGACTGACAGACAGCACAGAGGCACTGATCATGGCAGCACAAGAACAGGCCCTAAATACAAGAGCAATAGAGGCCAATATCTACCACAGTAGATCTGACCCAAGGTGCAGGCTATGTAAAGAAGCCCCAGAGACAGTCCAGCATGTGGTAGCAGGGTGCAAGATGCTAGCTGGGTCAGCATACATGGAAAGGCACAACCAAGTAGCCGTGATAGTGTACAGGAACATCTTTACCCAGTATGGACTAGAAGTACCCAAATCCCAATGGGACATACCACCAAAAGTGGTTGAGAACGACAAGGTTAAGATCCTGTGGGACTTCAGCTTCCAGACTGACAAACAGCTGCTGGCTAACAAACTGGACATAGTGGTGGTGGACAAAGAGCAGAAGAGAGCAATGGTGATAGATGTGGCGATTCCAGCTGACGCCAACATCAGGAAGAAGGAACACGAAAAGATTGAGAAGCATCAAGGAACAGCTGGAACAGATGTGGAAGGTCAAGGTTAATGTGGTCCCCGTGGTCGTAGGAGCACTTGGGGCAGTGACCCCCAAACTGGAAGAGTGGCTCCAGCAGATTCCTGGAACAACATCTGAAGCCTCAGTCCAGAAGAGCGCAGTCCTAGGAACAGCTAAGATACTGCGCAGAACCATCAGACTCCCAGGCCTGTGGTAGAGGACCCGAGCTTGAGGATGACACACAGATACCACCCCACAAGGGTGAGAGGGACATTATGACATTGTTATATATACTGTGTGTGTGTGTGTGTGTGTGTGTGTGTGTGTGTGTGTGTGTGTGTGTGTGTGTGTGTGTGTGTGTGTGTGTGTGTGTGTGTGTGTGTGTATATATATATATATATATATATATATATATATATATATATATATATATATATGAACTGCCAGGCAGGAGGCCTAGAGGAAGACCAAAGAGGAGGTTTATGGATGTAGTGAAAGAGGACATGAAGATAGTTGGTGTGAGTGAAGATGATGCAGAAGACAGGGTTAGATGGAGGCAATTGATTTGCTGTGACGACCCCTGAAGGGAAAAGCCGAAAAGGAGAAGAAGATATATATATATCTATGTATGTTCTTCTCCTTTCAGATTATATATATATATATATATATATATATATATATATGTGTGTGTGTGTGTGTGTGTGTGTGTGTGTGTGTGTGTATATATATATATACACAGTACAGACCAGTGTGTCCAGACCAGTTTGGACACACCTTGTCATTCAGAGTTTTCTTTATTTTCATGACTATGAAAATTGTAGATTCACACTGAAGGCATCAAAACTATGAATTAACACATGTGGAATTATATACGTAACAAAAAGTGTGAAACAACTGAAAATATGTCTAGGTTCTTCAAAGTAGCCACCTTTTGCATTGATTACTGCTTCGCACACTCTTGGCATTCTCTTGATGAGCTTCAAGAGGTAGTCACCGGAAATGGTCTTCCAACAGTCCTGAAGGAGTTCCCAGAGATGCTTAGCACTTTTTGGCCCTTTTGACTTTACTCTGCAGTTCAGCTCACCCCAATCCATCTTGATTGGGTTCAGGTCTGGTGACTGTGGAGGCCAGGTCATCTGCTGCAGCACCCTATCACTCTCCTTCTTGGTCAAATAGCCCTTACACAGCCTGGAGGTGTGTTTGGGGTCATTGTCCTGTTGAAAAATAAATGATGGTCCAACTAAACGCAAACCAGATGGAATAGCATGCGGCTGAAAGATGTTGTGGTAGCCATGCTGGTTCAGTATGCCCTCAATTTTGAACAAATCCCCAAAAGTGTCACCAGCAAAGCACCCCCACACCATCACAACTCCTCCTCCATGCTTCACGGTGGGAACCAGGCATGTCGAGTCCATCCGTTCACCTTTTCTGCGTCGCACGAAGACACGGTCATTGGAACCAAAGATCTCAAAGTTGGACTCATCAGACCAAAGCACAGATTTCCACTGGTCTAATATCCATTCCTTGTGTTCTTTAGCCCAAACAAGTCTCTTCTGCTTGTTGCAGATTGTTTCAAGCTATATATATCTGCACTTGGTGCAGATATATATATATATATATATATATATATATATATATATATATATATATATATATATATATATATATATATATATATATATATATGTCCCTCTCATTCTGGTAGGGTGGTATCTGTGTATCTGTGTCACCCTCAAGCTTGGGTCCTCTGCCAGAGGCCTGGGAGTCTGAGGGTTCTGTGCAGTATCTTAGCTGTTCCTAGGACTCTCCTTTGGAATGAGATTTCAGATGTTGTTCCAGGAATCTGTTGAAGCCCCTCTCCCAGTTTGTGGGTCAGCTCCCCAAGTGCTCCCACTACCACGGGGACCACATTTACCTTGACTACTTTAGGCTCCAGCTCTCTGTGACCCGTGGCAACAGATAAAGCAGTGACAGAAAATGGATAGATGGATGGATGTTACAGTATACTGTATTGTGACACACAAGTATACATTTGGTGGATATTGTATGTAATGATCACTTTGAATCTGGCATTCCCATGCAGGAGAGGAGTGCTATCGATGTCTGAAGGAATAGAAGTATTCGGTACAGTAAAGTGGAGGCTGCTGTTATGTCTCCTGGCTAGCTGGGTGATATGCTACTTCTGCATCTGGAAAGGGGTCCGCTCTACAGGAAAGGTCAGGACAAACTTTTTTTTTTTCATTTTACATTCTATTCATAGGAATAGAATATAAGCACATGTACATAAATACATGGATTAGATGTCACAATGACAAGGCTGCCACATAGTTAACTTTCAAAGCAGTTGGAGGTTTGCTCGTTCCCTAAATGCAAAACCAGAAACAACACATTAGTGTTGTTTCTGGTGCATGAAGGCAGTATGCTGCTCATTATCCTTGATGAATGCTTTTGGAGTGACATGTAAAAATTTTGATGTTACACAATTGAGTATGATTTAGAGTCCAGTACACATGTGGAGGGTATAAAACTTCATTGGAAAATACAGGACCCATTTTGGCGTCAATCATTTCTGTCTGTTTGCCTTATTTGCAGGAGATGAATGGGCCAGATCATTAATACGATTTTTTAATATGATAATATGATTATCATATTAGTGGTTGTGCGCCACAGGTAAGATGTGAAGTGGAGGAGAATGAGAAATTCTGGATGGAGGTAGAAGAAGTTAGTCAGAGCATTCTAGATACAGATGGACTTCTGGTTGGTGCAAATTTTAATAAATTTTAATGTTGGGGAAGGAAATAGAGGTGATGAAGAAATAATGGGTAAGTTTGACATCCAGGAAAGGAACGTGGTGGGGCAGATGCTGGTAGACTTTGTAAAAAGGATGGACATGGCTATAGTGAAAACCTTCTCCCAGAAGAGGCAGGATTATTTGGTAACCTATAAGAGTGGAGGTAGGAACACACAGGTGCAGTTTGTGCAGATGGCATCATCAAGGTGTAAAGGTAAGGGAGATTTTAGATAGACAGTCTAGGATGGAGGTGATGAAACTGGTGGTGGGGAAGAAGATCAAGAAGACAACGGTAGAAAATAGAACCGTGTAGTGGAAGTTTAGAAAGACTGTTGTGTGACTTTTAGAGAAGAGGTGAGCCAGTTTATTGGTGGACAGAAAAGGCTCCCAGAAGATTGGACCATTACAGCCAAGGTGATCAGAGAAACAGGCAGGAGAGTATTCAGGGTCTCTTCAGGTAGGAAAGAGGGAAGGACACTTGGTACCCTAAAGTCAGGGCTTTGAACCGGTTCATGGAACAAAAACGAAAACTGGAAACTTTTGGTATTTTGGCAGGAACGAAAACGAAACTGAAAACTTAATATTTTTTAATGTTCCGGAACAGAATCGGAACAGAAAATAATTGTAAACCGGTTAATGCCGGGGTTTTTTTTCCGTTCTTGAAAAAATATTTGACCTCATGTTTCACTTCCTGTCATTCACTGGACGTGGGATGAGAGCGGAGAGAAGTAGCGGCTATCAGCAGCAGTTAAGAAAAGGGCAGTCTCCCAGTCACAATTTATTAATAACAGGTAAACACTGCAGTATGTCAATCTTTAAAATGTATGATTTAAACATTAACTCATTGGCTGCAGTCATTTTCAGTGCGGTGTGTTCCCATATTGCCAGCGCTTTGTAGCAATATTGAGCTATGGGAGAAGCACAATGAAGGTCTGTTGTTCAGCAATAAATGACATGGTGGAAGTTATTCTTGTCTTATTTCATGTAGTGTCTAAGTAGGAGGCATAAGCCTTAACAGTGATATAACTGTCATAAAGGAGAGGTGTAGTGCTGTGTTACTGTTTACTGTAGGGTAGGGATATGTCTATAATTATAGTCTTTAGTATACGTATAAACTAATTGCTTTAGTTGCCAAATTAAAAGTCTTTAAGTTACCGCATTTTGTGCACCATTCGGCTCATTGTATAAAGAGGCGCAGTCTAAATAACGGAGTTTATTTCTGTATTTTAACCGGACACACGGCACACCTTATTGTTCAGTGCATGCTTGCAAACTGACTGTGACTGTGGTTGAACTGTGCTGTACTACGTATTTAAATTTAAAAAAATACACCGATATTATTTTTTAAATATGTTTTTATTTCTTTATTTTTTGATAAATCTGTGCTAAATTCCTTCGAAGTCTTCATCTTCGGTCTCCATTGAATAGCTCGGTGATTTCACTATCGCTGACCTGCACGTTTCCGGGTGACTGTCCGGTAATGATGCCGGCTTTAGCGAAACATCGGACAAAAGTCCTGCCTAAAGTACAGTAAACCATAGAGGGAAAGAGGCTAGCAAAGAAGAAGTGGGACGCTGAAAGGACCGAGGAGAAGAGATGAGAGTACATGAGATGCAACATACAGTCAAAGTGGAGGTGGCAAAGGCCAATCAAGAGACATTTGATAACATGTATGCCAGGTTGGACACTTTGGAAGGAGATAAAGATCTCTACAGGTTGGCCAGACAGAGGGATCGAGATGGGAAGGACGTGCAGCCGGTTAGGGTGATTAAGGATAGAGATGGAAATGTTTTAACTGGTGCCAACAGTGTGCTGGGTAGATGGAAGGAGTACTTCGAGGAAGGGGAAAATGAGAGAGCAGGTAATGTAGAAAATACATAAGTTAGAATGGAATCCCCATGGACCATGATGTTTGCAGATGACATTTTGATCTGCAGTGAAAGCAGAGAGTAGGTATAGGAACATTTAGAAAGATGGCGGCATGCGTTGGAGGGGAGAGGAATGAAGAGCCAAAGTGAAACAGAATATTTGAGCATAAATGAGAAGAGGCCAAAGGAAGAATGAGTCTACAAAGAGAAGAGATGGTGAAGGTTGAGGACTTTAAATACTTGGAGCCAACAGTCCAGAGCAATGGTGAGTGTGGTAAGGATGTGAAGAAATTGATTCAAGCAGATTGGAAAGGAAAGTGTCAGAATGTGACAGAAGAGTCTCTGCTAGACAGAAGGGCAACGTTTGGAAGACAGTGGTGAGGACAGTCATGATGGATGGATTAGAGACAGCTGTGAGACCAGCCATGATGGATGAATTAGAGACAGTGTTGAGGACAGCCACCATGATGGACAGATTAGAGACGGAGGCGCTGAAAAGAAAACAGGAAGCCAAGATGGAGGTGGAGGAAATGAAGATGTTGAGGTTCTCTAGGAGTTACCAGGTTGAATTGGATTAGAAATTACATAGCTCATCAGAGGAATAGCCAAGGTGAGATGTTCTAGAGACAAAGTTAGAGAGAGCAGACTTGGATGGTTTGGACACGCCCAGAGCAGAGATGGTTGGCAGTAGCTCACACCACTAGGTCTTGGGCTGGGGACCAGATGGTAGCCGTTTCAAGACCCACGTGGACCAAAAAAGCTTGGAGGTGAACTGGCAGTGTGCGGTACCAGTTCACCTCCTGAGTACTGTTGAAGTATCCTTGAGCAAAACACCACGCCCCTACAAGTTGCTCATTGGGCACCCAACGTTCTACCTGTCTGCATGCCTACAGCCTCCTTGTACGTGTATGTCTGAGTGTGTTTCAGGCCTGCACTACATACAATATGTATGTGTGTGATGTATTAACTAGAATGGAAAAATAATTTCCCCAACTGGCGACAAATATCATTATTATCATTATCATTATTACTACAGTATACATCAATGATCATGTTGGTCTGATCTGATTCCGATTCAAAAGAAAAAAAAACACTTTTATTTCAAACAGCTGATGTTATAATGCATGAATTAGTGTTCTTGTTTTCAAACAGCATGTAACTATTTTGTGGTTCAAGCATTAGTGATAATGGTGTTTGGAGATGTATGTACTCTGTGAAGGTATTCTCTTTGGTACTGGTAATGCATTTACAAAACATGTTTTATACATGTACATTACTTGTCATTTATGAAGTAATAAAAGATTAATTCATGCTTTACATCTTTACATCTTTACATATCAAAATAATGTGTCGTCACTATAAAGTGCTACCAGTTGACAATTTTAACATATATTTATGGTCATTGGGTCTGAAAATCTTTGCTGTCAAATGCAATTGCCTGACAAGGTTAAAAAAAATCTATGGCTATTTTTCCAACTATCTACTACAGAAACAAAAAGGAAATGGAAGAAACCTTGGAAGAAAATGCAGGATTTATGTAAAATCATTATCTGAACAGAACACGACAGCAGCTATATGTGTTGATTGCTGTTGTTACTCACAGTACCAAGGAACTGCATGCTTTATTTCATTTTAAGTCCATACTAAATGAAGTAGCAACACTAAAAGGAGTGTATGAACAGTTTTTTAAGAATCTGATGTAATGATTGGATATCATGCTCAATTTGCTAACTAGCCACTGAAATTCCAGGTGGTGTATTTTACGGCTCTGTTCCCTTATGTGATGCTGGTCATCCTGCTGATCAGGGGATTGACGCTGCCAGGAGCTTGGAATGGTGTGGTCTATTACCTGTATCCAGATCTCTCTCGTCTGGCTGACCTTCAGGTGAGAACCCTGAGACAAATTTGGTGCTGTCTAATTTGCAAATTCTGTGAGGCTCAAGAAAACCTGTGGTCCAAGACACAATTGGAAATTATGTTGTGCTCTCAGTTAAGACACTTCAAACAAAACTTAAGTAGGTTTTGCTTGGGGAAAAACTTGCCAGAGGAGGCCCTAAGGAAGTCAACCACAGCCAAATACCTCCAGAGAGTAAGGCAAGTCCTGAGAAGTAAGCTGCTGTCTGTCAGCCCAACCATTGGTAGGTCTTCTTGATATCAGCCACTTCCTCTATCTGACGGTGGTACATGGCGTGTAGGGGCTTGTACCTCCATGTTGTTTCCTCCGAATCCTCCTCTCTCTTGTCAGGTTTCTGCTGTCTAAGGCATTCACTCAGCAGTTCATCTTTTGGGGCCATCTTTCTTATGTACTCTTGGATTTTCAATGTTTCATCCTGTACAGTGCTCCTGTTGCTCACTAGTCCTTGACCGCCCTCTTTCTGCTTAGTGTACAGCCTCAGGGTGCTGGACTTGGGGTGAAAAACTTTCTAGTTTTTATATCTGTGGATTTTCTCGACTCCTTTGGCCTGGCAATCTAAATTTTTCTTCAATGTATATGTTTTCCCTGTTTCTACTGAAACATTTAAATTTCCCAGTTTGGGATTGATAAAGTATCTATCTATCTATCTTTCTGATGACTGGCAGTACATACATGTTGATGGCCCGGACCCTGTTTTTACCATTCAGCTGACTTTTCAGGATTTGCCTTACTCTCTGGAGTCATTTGGCTGTGATTGACTTCCTTGCAACCTCGTATGTATACACATGTATGTATACACTCGTATGTATATACACATATTATATATATTTTTATATATAATGTCCCTCTCACCCTTGTAGGGTGGTATCTGTGTGTCATCCTCAAGCTCGGGTCCTCTACCAGAGGCCTGGGAGTCTGAGGGTTCTGCGCAGTATCTTAGCTGTTCCTAGGACTGCGCTCTTCTGGACTGAGGCTTCAGATGTTGTTCCAGGAATCTGCTGGAGCCACTCTTCCAGTTTGGGGGTCACTGCCCCAAGTGCTCCTACTACCACGGGGACCACATTAACCTTGAACTTCCACATGTGTTCCAGCTGCTCTTTTAACCCTTGATACTTCTCAATCTTTTCATGTTCCTTCTTCCTGATGTTGGCATCAGCTGGAATCGCCACATCTATCACCACTGCTCTCTTCTGCTCTTTGTCCACCACCACTATGTCCGGTTTGTTAGCTAGCAGCTGTTTGTCAGTCTGGAAGCTGAAGTCCCACAGGATATTAGCCTTGTTGTTCTCAACCACCTTTGGTGGTATGTCCCATTGGGATTTGGGTACTTCTAGTCCATACTGGGTACAGATGTTCCTGTACACTATCACAGCTACTTGGTTGTGCCTCTCCATGTATGCTGACCCAGCTAGCATCTTGCACCCTGCTACCACATGCTGGACTGTCTCTGGGGCTTCTTTACATAGCCTGCACCTTGGGTCAGATCTACTGTGGTAGATATTGGCCTCTATTGCTCTTGTACTTAGGGCCTGTTCTTGTGCTGCTATGATCAGTGCCTCAGTGCTGTCTGTCAGTCCAGCTTTATTCAGCCATTGGTAGGTCTTCTTGATATCAGCCACTTCCTCTATCTGACGGTGGTACATGCCGTGTAGGGGCTTGTCCCTCCATGTTGTCTCCCCCTCCTCCTCCTCTTCCTCCTCAGGTTTCTGCTGTCTGAGGCATTCACCAAGCAGTTCGTCTGTTGGGGCCATCTTCCTGATGTACTCTTGGATCTTTGATGTTTCATCCTGGACAGTGGCCCTGATGCTCACTAGTCCTCGGCCCCCCTCTTTCCGCTTAGTGTACAGCCTCAGGGTGAAACCCTCCATGCATGGTGAGGAGCTTTCTAGTCTTAATATCTGTGGCTTCTATCTCCTCCTTTGGCCAGCTTATGATCCCAGCGGGGTATCTGATGACTGGGAGTGCATACATGTTGATGGCTCGGGCCTTGTTCTTGCCATTCAGCTGACTTCTCAGGACTTGCCTTACTCTCTGGAAGTATTTGGCTGTGGATGACTTCCTTGCGGCCTCCTCATGATTGCCATTAGCCTGTGGGATTCCAAGGTATTTGTAGCTGTCCTTGATGTCTTCTATCCTGCCCCTTGGTAGGTCAACCCCTTCAGTTCTGATCATCTTGCCCCTTCTAGATACCATCCGGCCACATTTGTCTAATCCGAATGACATCCCTATGTCGTCGCTGTAGATCCTGGTGGTGTGGATCAATGAGTCAATTTCTCGCTCATTCCTGGCATACAGCTTGATGTCATCCATGTAGAGGAGGTGGCTGATTGTTGTCCCGCTTCGGAATCGGTATCCATAGCCACTCTTTGTGATGATGTGACTGAGGGGGTTCAGGCCTATGCAGAACAGCAGTGGTGATAGTGCATCTCCTTGGTATATGCCGCACTTGATGTTAACTTGGGCAATTGGCTTGGAGTTAGCCTCTAGGGTTGTCTTCCACATCCCCATTGAGTTCTGGATGAAGGCTCTTAGTGTCCTGTTGATCTTATACAGTTCCAGACATTCCAGTATCCATGTGTGTGGCATTGAATCATAGGCTTTCTGGTAGTCTATCTGGTAGTCTATCCAGGCGGTGCACAAGTTGGTGTGCCTGTTCTTACAGTCTCTGTGTACTGCTCTGTCCACCAGTAGCTGGTGCTTGGCTCCCCTGGTGTTACTACCAACTCCTTTTTGTGCCCCGCTCATGTATTGATCCATGTGCCCACTCATCTTAGCCGCCATGATGCCTGACAGGAGCTTCCATGTTGTCAACCATGTCTTCAGTCAACCATTCTGGGTGCGTCCCATCCCTTAGCAGCTGGTTCATCTGTGCTGCTAGGCGCTCATGGAGTGCTGTCAGCTTCTTTAGCCAGTATGTATGGATCATATCGGGGCCCGGTGCTGACCAACTCTTCATCTTTGACACTCTTTCTTGGATGTCTGCCATTGAGATGGTTACTGGTTCTTGTTCTGGGAGGCAGCTGTGGTCAGTCCTCAGGTCCACTAGCCACTGGGCATCACACTGGGTTGTGTGATGCTTCCCATATGCCCTTCCAGTATTTCTCCACCTCAGCTCTTGGTGAGTCTGACCTGATGCTATCCCTGCCACTGAGAGTACACCTTTGCTGGTTGAGTGGAGAAGGTCTTGTTTATTCTCCTGGCCTCTATCTCCTTGGTGTATCTCTTCAGTCGGGTAGCCAGAGCCATTAGTCTCTGTTTGGCAGTTTCGAGTGCTTCAGGTATGGAGAGCTTGCTGTATTTCCTGGGTACCCCTTTCCTGGGTACCCCCATGTTCCCCTTCTGGAGCTCGGCTAGCTGGCTGACTTCTCTCCGTGTCGCCTTTATCTTGGCCTCTAACCGTCTCTTCCATGGAGGGTATTGTTTGTTATGCCCTGTGTTGATCTTATATCCCAGCATCTCGAGGATTACTGTTGCTGTACGGTGAATCAGCTTGTTGGTCTCAGTTATGTTCTCAGGATGGTTCTTATTGCAGCATTCACATCTTCTAGCAGATCTTCTGAAGGTACTTGACAATTTAGCTTCGGGATTTTTCGGAGGCTCCAGGTTTCCATTTGGGTCACGATCTTCCTTCTCAGGTCAGCAGCTCTTGTGTTGAGGCTCTCTATGTCTCTTGGGGCTTGGTACCCAATCTCGGATTGTGGGGGGAATGGTGAAATTCCCCCGCTGACCTGGCGTCCTGGCTCCCCCTTGCCGTAGCATTGTTGTCGTATTTCATCGATCTCTAGTTGAGATAGCAGTTTTCGGTTACGGATGTTGGAACACTGGGCTAACAGCTGTTTCTTTGTTAGCCTTGATTGTGGGTTTCGAAGCATCCATTGGTCCCACATCCGCCCCATATACCCCCTCGCTCTGGGGTTACTCGTGTAGTAGCATTCCAACAACTCCGTATTCAGTAGGAGACAGGTAGGAGACTATTTGGTGTGTCATCTGGAAGGAAAGTAGATATCTCCCTGATCACATTAGCTGTAGTTATCCAGTCATCTGGAAGCACCTCCTGACCACCCAGAGCCTGTCTTAACTCCTTCCTAAAGGTCATGCAATACCCTTCCTTTTTTATCTTCCACCATTTCGTCCTCTGCTCTGCCTTTGCCCTCTTCATCTTCCTCACCACCAGAGTCATCCTACACACCACCATCCTATGCTGTTTGGCTACACTCTCACCTACCACTACTTTACAGTCACTGATCCCCTTCAGGTTACATCGTCTACACAAGATGTAGTCTACCTGTGTGCTCCTACCACCACTCTTATAGGTCACCCTATGTTCCTGCCTCTTCTGGAAGAAAGTATTCACTACAGCCATTTCCATCCTTTTTGCAAAGTCAACTACCATCTGTCCTTCTGCGTTCCTCTCCTGGATACCAAACCTGCCCATCACTTCCTCATCACCTCTGTTACCTGCACCAACATGTCCATTGAAGTCTGCACCAATGACAACTCTCTCACTTCTAGGCATGCTCTGCATCACTTCATCAAAGTCCAACCAGAATTTCTCCTTCTCCTCCAGCTCACATCCTACCTGTGGGGCATACCCACTAACAACATTGACCATCACACCTATTTCTAGCTTCACACTCATCACTCTATCCGACACTCTTTTTACCTCCAGGACATTCCTAACAAACTCCTCCTTCAACATAACTCCTACTCCATTTTCCTCTTCCCATCTACACCATGATAGAACAACTTGAACCCTGCTTCTAAACTTCTAGCCTTGCTACCTTTCCACCTGGTCTCCTGGACACACAGTATGTCTACCTTCCTCCTATGCATCATGTCAACCAACTCTCTACCTTTTCCTGTCATAGTTCCAACATTCAACGTCCCTACTCTCAGTCCTACACTCTTGGCGCTCCTCTTCTCTTTCTTCGTGCGAACGCACTTTCCTCCTCTCCTTCTTCAACCAACAGTAATCCAATTTCCACCAGCGCCCTGTAGGTCAACAGCGCCGATGGTGGTCGTTGTTAACCCGGGCCTCGACCGATCTGGTATGGAAGTCATAGCTTTGATTCGCATCTTTTATTTGGCAAAAGTTTTACACCAGATGCCCTTCCTGACGCAACCCTCTGTATTTATCCGGGCTTGGGACCGGCACAATAAGACACTGGCTTCTGCCCTCTTGCGGCTACATTTTCTTTTTCAAGACTCAAATTTGAAAAAAGACTTTTTGAACACCAAATTTAATTTTTATACAGGAAATAATTGCAGTATATCTGAAACATGATTATAACAATATATTCGAGAGAAAAAGCATGTTTGGAACACAGTACTATCCACCGTGGTTAAATAAAGTTAACTACGTAGATAAGACAAAGAAAAACGATAAAAACAAGACATACAACAGAGCAGACGAAAACCTGCGGCTAGCTCGCGCATGCGCAGTTCAAGAAGAACTTTATTTCGCCTCATTCAAATCATGAAAAAGCAGTCCATCACATCTCGAACAATTGGAAGCAGCCGCTCTGAGGACCACGGAAAGCTTTTTTCTGACTATGAGCATCTCCGTACATTACACGCTGTGACACCATATTTCACAGCCGCTTTGCAATTGTTTGAAGACTCATTTATCACCATCATCTTGAAGTTTGCATCATAACTTCTCCTCAGCTGCCGGTTAACCTGGCCGATCTTCCACCCACTTTTCTCCAGATTGTCGCTACGTTTTTCCATTTTCTGTTATCCCTTTTATTTTCTTCTCTTTACCGCTATTTTTTATTTTTCTTCGTGCTACCGCTATTTTTATTTTTCTTCGTGCTACCGCTATTTTTATTTTTCTTCTTCGTGACCGGGTTTCTTCTTCGTGACTCCCCAGGCCAAAGCCTGGGGAGTTAGTTCAGCATTCGCTTTAAAGATATCTGGCGCCATCTAGCGTTGTGAATGGGTATAATGTCTAGACCCCGAATTCAAGACGACCCCCACTTTTTCAATCTTATTTCAATGCAAAAAACACCGTCTTATATTCGGGCCAATACGGTATACACACACACACATATATTTATATATATATATATGTGGCAGCTCGAGGGGCAGATTTGGGGTCGGGTTTACTCAATCTTACACTTTCCTCCAAGTTATAATTGCCGACAACGCCACCATGGGAATTTCGCCCAAGGAGATAGTTTTAATCAACCCCAACAGAGTAAGGCACACAGGTTCGTTCCATTTACGATGGGCAGGAGACATGGTTCCAGGTTCAAAAAATTATCTTTATTTTTCAACAATATTAAAAATAAAGCTTTTTAAAATTTACCACATACACTCGGGAGGGACGACCTTCTTCAGGTGCTGAGGCTCGTCGACGGTGCAGTGGTTGTGGAACACAAACGGGATTCCCAGGGAAGAAAAGCACCCCAATCACTCGTGACACACACTACACACACTCTGAAAAACTCAAATATGGGGGATCACAGCACACTATACCAGGAAACCACCACCGGGGCACCAGGGACCACCACCGTTGGCTCTCAGCAACTGAAAAAGGTGAAAAGAACAAGGGAATTAGTGGGTCACACACACACCAAGGTAACCAAATACAACAAATTCAATGATTAAACCCAAAACCGATATTCATTTAAACGACAAATGTCGCAAACACAAGGGGAAATAATTGAGTGCTTAGAAAAATAAAGGGAAGAAATCAATGGAGAAATGATTTAACCAACTCGTAGAAACAAATTCGACCAGAAATGAAATGAAAAAAAACGAAAAGAGAAACAAACGAGATGTAATTAGAACCCAAAATAACCCCACTGATCTCACTCAGTCATGAAAATCAAGTTTCAAAAGCTAAGAGTCTTGTCGCGGCTGCAGGCTGAGGCGAAAAGGAGCCGCCGACCCCCGAGTCCGGATAGGTGTCGCAGACAAATAAAACCAGGAAACAAAGCAGCAGCGACGCGAGGCCCGCAACCAAGCAAAAGGACACAGTCAGGACAGTGAAACCTGGCCGAGCAGAGCAGTAGCGAAGCAGGGCAAAGCGGCATCCACAAAGTGACAAGGTACGGTGTCCCTACGGTACTTGGCGCTGCTGGAGCTGTACCACTGCTGGAGGTACAACTTAACGCCGCTGAAACTCCCCAGCAACCACCCGGTCCTCACAGCCCCTGTCACAAATAAAGAATTAAGTTTGGTGAGGTCTGGAGGAAGAGCGGAAGAGCAGAGTAAACGCACCGGCTTGTCACAGTCACACATACCTGTCAAGCCCTCGTGAGGGATCGCCACGAGGGAGAGGGAGAGGAGAAAGACAAGCGCATCGTATAAGGTCCCGTACGACATTGATCCCGGGAGCCGCAGACTAACGGTATCTAGGAGCAAGCCCAACCAGGAAAATCAGCGCAACAATATTCACAGAGTATTATTAGCAGCCACTACTACCATACCTGTACCGGAGACTCAAGAAGGGAACGACGGGACCCGGAAGTAACGAGGACGGCCAGAGCAAGAGGGAGGGGAGGCTGCCAACACTCCCTTTAAAAGAGTGCCACCACGAGGTCATTGGCCGCCAGTGACTACGCAGCAGCTCCAAATTAACCACCGATGGGGCACATCATCCTGCCACATATATATATATATAGAGAGAGAGATGAGAAAGAGAGAGTGAGAGAGAGAGAGTGGATATATCTGGGAGGATGTGGGACCAATGGATTCTTAAAAAGCCACTATCAAGGCTAACAAAGAAACAGCTGTTAACCTAGTGTTCCAACATTCGTAACCCAAAACTGCTATCACAACTAAAGATCGATGAAATACTGCAACCATGCTACGGCAAGGGGGAGCCAGGACACCAGATCAGCGGGGGGAATTCACCATCACCCCCACAATCTGAGATTGGGTACCATATCCCAAGAAATATAGACAGCCTCAATACAAGAGCTGCTGACCTGAGAAGCAAGATCATGACCCAACTGGAAACCTAGAACCTCTGACAAATACCGAACCAGAGTTGTCAAGTACCTTCAGAAGATCTGCTAGTACAAAACCCGGGCAATGGACCGGTACCGGTCCGTGGGTCATTTGGTGCCGGGCCGCACAGAAACAAAAAATAATTTACATTACTTCCGTTTCATTTATTTCGGAGTCTGAACAATGTTTTATTTTGAAAAGTCACGTCTGTGCAGAATGACAGAGATGATGTTTCGTAATAATATTTTTTCAGCACAAAGACTCACTATCTTGATACCAGTAATATTGTCTAAATCAGATCAAAGTTCTCCAGCATTAAATTGCTTTTGTTCATTCATTTATGTAGCTCCACGTCTAATGGGAGCTGAAGGCAAAAAAATGCCTGTGTGAAATTTGAAGGTATAACAGTAAATGCAGTGCTAATGACCTGTGATGTCTTATCTTTGTTAATCAGGTGTGGATGGAGGCTTGTGCGCAGGTCCTGCTCTCCTATGGTGTTGCATCAGGAACATTAATCACACTGGGCAGCTACAACAAAGTCAAGAACAACTGTTACAAGTAAGCTAGAAGATCAGTAATTCCACAGGACATTGTGAATGTTTTGGTCCACATCTGTTTTATTTTTTAATTGATTCCAGTGTGTGAATAGGAATTATTGGGGTACCTTATATTGACTTGGGAATCAACCAATCGTGAATCAAATCAAAAATCTGGCAGTTTATTAACTTATTAACAATTCAGTAACTCAAGTGTCTTATCACAGTTATCTGTGTGTGTGTGTGTGTGTGTGTGTGCGTGCGTGCGTGCGTGTGTGTGTGTTTGTGTTTGTTTGTGTGTGTGTGTAGAGACAGTCTGTGGTTGTGTGTGCTCAACAGTTGCACCAGCTTTGTTGCTGGGTTTGCAGTCTTCTCAGCTCTGGGGTTTATGGCAGAGAAGCAGGGACTTCCTGTTGACAAGGTTGTCAAATCAGGTATGTTTCAAAGCTCGAGACTGATGTGTTAAAATGAGAATCAAACCTACTTTTATATATTTTGTAGAAATGGACAAAAAAATCCAATAAATGAAAACAACTCTTGCTCTTGTCCCCCAGGTGCTGGACTTGCATTCATCGCTTTTCCTCAGGCTGTCGCCATGATGCCAGTGCCTCAGCTATGGGCTGCCTGCTTCTTCATTATGCTCTTGATGTTGGGAGTGGACTCTGTGGTAACAGGCTGGGAGCTGGGTTCAGTTCTCTGGATGTTTTGTATTATTTCATCATAATATTGACCTTCGTTTTACTTATAGTATACTACAGTATATACTCATATAGTATACTATATAGTGTACTGTATGGTATTATATACACACACATATATATAATATATATATATATATATATATTGAAGCAAAGTCAATATATGTATATAATATATATCAAATATATCTTCTTCTTCTTCTTTTCCTTTCGGCTTTTCCCTTCAGGGGTCGCAACAGCGAATCAATTGCCTCCATCTAACCCTGTCCTTCGCATCCTCTCTCACACCAACTACCTTCATATCCTCCCTCACTACATCCATAAACCTCCTCTTTGGTCTTCCTCTAGACCTCCTGCCTGGCAGTTCAAAACTAGGCATCCTTCTACCAATATATACACTATCTCTCCTCTGGACATGTCCAAACCATCTCAGTCTGGCCTCTCTGACTTTATCTCCAAAACCTCTAACATGTGCTGTCCCTCTGATGTACTCATTCCTGATCCTATCCTTCCTGGTCACTCCTAAAGAGAACCTCAGCATCTTCATCTCTGCTACCTCCAACTCTGCCTCCTGTCTCTTCCTCAGTGACACTGTCTCTAGACCAAACAACATCGCTGGTCCCACCACAGTTTTGTACACCTTTCCTTTCATTTTAGCTGAAACTCTTCTATCACACATCACACCTGACACTTTCCTCCACCCGTTCCATCCTGCCTGCACACGCTTATATATATATATATATATATATATATATATATATATATATATATATATATATATATATATATATATATATATATATATATATATATATATATATCATATATATGTGTGTGTGTGTGTGTGTGTGTATATATATATATATATATATATATATATATATATCACATCAAACATTTATGTCTAACTATGACACATTTAGTTTAACTAATTTCCTTCTCAGTTTATGCGTTTTTGCAACAATAATCTAAAGTAGCTCAACCCTCTCAAGTTCCGCTACGGCACATAAGAGAGAGATAGCAGTTGGTCCATTGTCCAGTCAGAGTCCTTGTATCACCCAACACTGTCTCTCCTATGCCCAACACCATGATCACAACTGCAGTAGAAATCATTAAGACCATTCTGTTATGATTATTCATAGGTTTGGCATGGAATTTTAAATAACTATGGTTGTGGTTATCATCTCTTATTAACAGATCTACGGTATATCAGTACATGTGCAGAATAGACAAGTGAATATTTCTTTACATTTCGATTTTAAAAAAAATAAAGTAACCAAGGGAATAACAAAATTTCTGCATGTTTAATATAGACATGAAGTTCATATTTTCCCTGTCTGCTTGTCTGTGACAGTTTGCAGGTTTGGAAACTTTAACATCAACGGTGATTGACATGTACCCAATGCAGATGCGCAGACCCTGGCGTAGAGAAATATTCCTGCTCCTCTTCTGCTCAGTCATCTTCCTAATACAGATCATTCTTACTACTCAGGTAAGTGTGAACTTATCAAAGTCAGCACTCAAAATATTCCCAGACCTGAGTAGTATTTTATGTACTGTGTTGACTAGGGGGGAGTGTACCTGGTCCAGCTGATTGACCACTATGGTATTACTGGAGCGGGTTTATTGTTTTTGTGCCTGGTCCACTGTGTGGCTGTTGGCTGGGCTTTTGGTAAGCGCCATCGCATATCTTCCTCATATAATTCTGTCACTAGACAAAAGAAAGAATGGTCTGGTCCTTTAAGAAAGTATATTTATCATGCAGGGGCTGAACGGATGTGTGATGTGATTGAAGACATGACAGGCCAGAAACCATGTGTTTTTTTCAAACTGTGTTGGCGTTACATCACCCCCCTGATCTGCATGGTGAGTTATACACTGCAGAATGACTCGCCAAATAATATAAAATAAAGTGTATATGACCTGCTCTGGATTGCTTTAGTTCCATTTTCATAAATATGGCCCACGAGGATTTATTTATCTGTATGTTTGTCTGTATTATTGTTCCAGTTAACTGTACTTAATCACCAAACTAAATGCAAGGACCAAACATAAAAGTTAAGAACATATGAACTCCCATTCAATTATGATTGGACCATTGTAGTAGAAGACCTTCCCCCAAAATATGCCTATATTCATTCATTCATTCATTCATTCATTCATTCATTCATTCATCCATTCATCCATTCATCTTTTTGAAAATCAGACAATTGTAATTGTCTCGTCTTCAGCCAATTATCCTCCTTGCTGGTCAAGAATGTTGCCAGAGCCTAACCCAGCTGGCTACGGGCAAAAGATGGGGTACACCCTGGATGCGTCGCCAGCACATTGAATAATTTCCCTTTGGGATTATTTAAGTATTTATTCACTCATTCATTCACATCACGAGGCCTCACATAGATAACCACTCACACACACGCTGACACCTACGGATAATTTGGAGTGACCAGTTCACCTAAGCTGCATGTTTTTGGAGGTGGGAGGAAGCCAAAGAACTCGGAAAGAGCCCGAGCAGACACGGGGAGAACATACAATACAAAGACCACACAGAAAGGACTTGACCCCGGAACAGCACTTCTCACTGTGCAACCGTGCTACCCTATTAATCAACTTTTAATGATAAAGCACTTAATCACATCAACAGACATTCTGAAGCGCTTAATCAAGACATCTTTAAACCATCCATGTTTTGGTTTTTATTACATTATGCAGCGGTCTCAAACCAATCTCTTTGACATCACAGAGGTGCAACCGACACCCCATAATTACTTCATAGTGTTCCAATAGATGTTGGGGTGGTGTAAACACACCCAGGTTGGCAGCACTAACTGGATGGATTTTATGAGGATAAAATGCACAGGTCTGCTTCCAAAAAGACTGCAGACATCACAGTGTTAGTGCTTCCTCCTTGTCCACACAAGAATTATTGTTCTTTCGATTTTTCTTCAAGGTTTGCTTCATCTGCACATTTCTGGATCACAAGCCCCTGACAGTCAGTGGGGGCTATGTGTACCCAGACTGGGCCTATGGTCTGGGCTCGGCCATGTCCTTGTTCATGGTTGTCCCTGTACCCATCTGGGCTGCCAGCAAGATCTGGTTCACAAAGGGCACCATCAAAGAGGTAAGAGCACCAACAGATATTGCTTCTTTTCTTTTTTCTTTTTTATATCTCTGTTGCAGTGCATGCGATTTACATGCAACATTTACTTATTTCTCTCTTTGTCATACAGCGTCTCCTGATCCTATGGTATCCTGCTTGTGATCCTATCAAATACAAGTCAAAAGAAGACAGTCTTATGAATGACACAGAGAATAAAAAGATGTCTGAAAGAGAACCTTAAAATGAGTATATTACTTCAGGTAATCTATGGAGGGTTTTTTTCCCTTTGGATTGATATTCAGATTTTCTTTATGTGTGTTTCTTATTTACGTGTTGTTGTTATTTTATTTTTTGGTTGCTTTGAACACCAACAACCCAACCGTCCCATCAATGGGGAGAATGTTCGGCAGCATGACCAATGCCCTGAAACAAAAATCAGGCTACAACTGCTTCACAGAGCCTTAGTGATGTATGCTGCATGTATTTTGCAGTCACAAATGGGTCATATGTCCTTCTACCCAAACATTCTATGACTATCGAAGAATCACCATAAACTCCAGGGGTCTTGTTTCTGACCAGAGAGTTATAAAAACCCTCCATCTCTTTACTTCCTGTTGCTTGAAGGGAATTCACAGATGTCCATGAATTTTTTTATGCACCTGTCTTCCTCACTCTCAGCTGCACCTGGAGCAGTCCTTTCCCATCCCAGCAGTTATAAACGTGGAGTTTTTATAAAACAGCACATAAAACGCATGGAGTGCTCCAGCGCCCTTCACACAGAACCAACCTAATTGTGTATTCTTCAGTCAGATCAAGCTGCTGCTTCCCTCTGCTGCCATGCAGGAGTTTGTACAGTTCTTAAGAAAGGAAAAGATCTGAGTTAGTCTTTCCTTTCCAACCAAATCTACCCAACATTATCTCTGTAGTGGCTCGGTGCACTGGCATCGCACCCGGAGTTTCCCTCGGTTCACGTCCTAAGCCAGCTGGAATACGCTCCAGCTCCCCGCGACCTGCGACAGCAGATAAAGCGTTTCAGGAGATGGATGTAGTGGTGCTAATTTGAAAAATACTGTTAAATGAATTAGTTGTGGAGTTTTTTGTTAATCACTCATCATAATTCTATAACCAATGCTACTCTAAGGAATACAATGAATCTCCTTACGGGGGAACAGGTGGAACCAGGATGAGTAGCTTCAGTTTACCAACAATAACAAGCCAACAGGCTTGTTGTTGTCCTGTTTATAGGGTTAGACTGACTTTTTTGGAAATCCAGGCAATCAAAATCAAAGTATAAATCCAGACTCTCCTGCAAGATTACAGTACGTCTCAAATACAGAAATTGTCCTGGCTACTCCTGTCCGTATCACTTCCCCTTTGTTTAGCAATAAACCAAATCCACACCAATATCCATGTTTAACCAACAGGTAACTGACATCTCCCCAGTTCTCCTCAAAGATAGGTCATATGGAGAGAACAATTTCCACAACACTTTATTTTGTCATATTTTCTGTGATATTAAAGCTTCTTCTTTCCAACCAGGTCCTGCAGCACCACCAAGACTCTCTACTCCACCTGGGAAGAGTAAAACTGCAGGGGGCCAATGATAAGACCTTACACTTTGTGGCACCTAGAACAGAGAGAATTTTCCAAAATCCTGGAACTAAAGGTTTGATAATTTTTGACCACTGTGTTGTTGGTATAATTATTCGATGACATCAGTAAAATTATTATAGACTATTACAATTCATGCACCACACAAGAATAATTGTTATAACTACTTATAGGTGCAGAGATAGCTAATGGGATAATTGAAATAATTATCTCTCTTAAATAGGCATAATTAAAACTGATTCATAATTGAGGCTTCTGACCTTGTGTAACACATGAATACACACTGACGTTGCTACACCTAATGTTAACTTAATAAATACTAATATCAGATTGCATTGCTTTAAACTCATACTGACTTTTTATTGCTTCAAATTCATGCTGATGTCACCAAGATCAAAGTACCTTGGTGACAAAAGTGCTATTTTTTGTGTTTGTTTGTTCATCTCTATATATACTAGTAGGTTAAAAGGCTTAATGTATGAAATTTTGCCTTTTTTTTTTTCATTTACTTTTTCAAAATGAATGTAACAAATGTATGTTATGTTATGGATAATAAAATTTATAGCTTTATAAAATTCTGAAATTGTTCGAAAGATCTGTTGAAACTAAAAAAAAATGCATTACATTTTATAACACTTTCATAAGAAGGACTGCTTGTGTACACAAAGTTCAAGACAGCAAATTAATTTTAAAATGCTCTTGCCAAAATAATTATGCATTAAATTATAATGTTATCAATTATTGGCATGGTAAAGGCAGTGAAAACCTCATCAGAAATATTTCACTTTGCACCTCATTTTGGAAATATTGTATATTTTGTGTTTTTCCCTTTGAAGAATCAGGCGTTTTCATCGCTAAAAGTCTGTGTAAACTTTTTTTTTTTAATTACAATAAAGGTCATATATGTGGATAGGTCTTAAGTAGCTGAAAAGATCTGATGCATTTACAGTAAAAAAATATTTACGTTTTGCATTTTACAGCACTTTAATGAGATGGACTGTTTGTGTACACGAGGACAAAGAGTGCAAGATGTATTATCTTCATCAAAAATATTTCACTTTGCACCTCATTTTTGGAAATATTGCACATTTTGTTTTTTTCCTTTGGAAAAAAATGATGGTTCTCATGACAAAGTCCATATAAACATAAAATATTACAAAAAAAATTACAATACACTTTATATTTATCGATAGACCTAAAGCATTTTTATGTATTACATTTTATTGCAGTTTTATAAAACAGACCATTTGTGTACACAAGGAAAGGTGTATGCAAATTTTAAGGTATGCATGGTATCTTCAAAAATACCGTTAGGAGACAGGAAATTTAGTTTTCATGTTGAATATTTCATGTGTGACATTAAAGCAACTGCATAGTGAAAATAAATTAGTTGTTGAAGTGTCACACGGTGGTTAGGATTAAAATACGATACACCAAGGGAAGACGTTCATAATACAGTAATCAAAATCCTACAACAGGTTGTCAGAAGATCAGTCAAGGAACACACAGACATGCAAAATCCAGGAAACCAGCAAAACTCCCATAGAAGTCCCAGACTTTATTTTACCTCAAGAAAGAAGTGCATCCTTGGGATGCGCTTCAAGAAAAATTTGTGCATCCCAACATGACATTTATGCATCCCCAAAAGTAATAATAGAATATTCAGTAGAAGCATAAGCAAGAATTAAGTTTTGCTAATAGTACAATATAAAAACTAAGCAAACTGTTTATTTTAATGTTTTTATTAATAACATCATTATAACTGTTTAAGTAATAAGGAGAAAAAAAAGAGTAAAATTATATATTACTTTTATCAAAATGTTAAAGCCTAATGTAGCCGCAAGAGGGCACAAGCCAGTGTCTTATTGTGCCAGTCCTAAGCCCGGATAAATACAGAGAGTTGTGTCAGGAAGGGCATCCGATGTAAAACTTTTGCCAAATCAATATGCAAACCGAATATATGACTTGCATACCAGATCGGTCGAGGCCCAGGTTAACAATGACTGCCATTGGTGCTGTTCACCCAAAAACAGTTTTAGAAATAAAAATGTACGAGTTTTTTTTCTCAGTTTTGCTTTTCACTCAATAGTTTTCTTTGCCTTTAATTTATATATCCTCTTGTGGAAGCTGCATCAAGCTGACAGAGCCTTCTCACCACACATTTCAGTAATATCTGTCTCTTTTTCTTCATTAACTTTGATTGTTTTTTATTCATGAAAACACTCATTGTAATTTGTAATCTTTTTCAGAGGCATGGTGATAATCACACTTTATTTGTATAGGGCTTAATCACATCAACAGACATTTGAAAGCGCTTTAACAGACAGAGAAACCCAAAGATGCAAGGACGCACGCAAACGAGAACACTGAAGTCCAAGAAACCTCATGAGTAAATGGCAATCTGGCAGCGAACTGTGGGCTGAGCAGAGCTGAAATAGGGTACAGCCTGATTGGAGGTAGGATGCAGATGGCTGCAGCAACACAATGACAGGAATGAGTGAATTGAGTGGAAATTAATTCAGAATATCGAGGATAGGAGTGAAAACCCGGAAGTCCGTTTCACAAAGCAGGTTTAGTGAAACCTGGGTATGTTAACCCTGAAATCAGGGAAACATGGGGTTTCTGGTTTCACAGAGGGAGGTAGCTTAACTCAGAGTCAGAGGAGTAATCCTAGCCTGTTTCAAGAAGTGAGGTAACTTAACTTCTGTGTTTTGTTACCACAGTAACAGACTCTAGAACTAATCTGATCTGGAGCAGGTTTTACTCCATTAGCCCAGGGTTTCCTCTGACTTCACCCTCCTTCAAATCTGCTCATGTCATTTGATTTCCTCGTTCTGTTGGACGGTGAGTTTCACCAGTTTGGTTAAAAAAACTGTATTTTAGAGGTATTTTAAAGGTATTTTAGAGATATTTTAGAGGCAAACATGGCACGTCCTTTTGACGAGGATTGCATTGGTGAGGGTGTAGCATTAATTCACAGAGAATTAGATATTATTGTACCACCTTTAGATGTCTCTTCATATCCAGATAGTTATCTTTATGATTTGTACCATTTCACATCCCAAACCAGCACACACATCCACAACCTAATTCATCCTCACATCTGCAGCATAATAAATCGCAGTCATGCTGTCACGCCCTGTGTTGGTGACTGCTCCAGCCTCTCCTCCTACTCCTGTGTTCATATGTGTGGGTGGGTGTGGGTGTATGGGCGGAGTCGTCCTGGGAGCAGCCTCACCTGGATCCCATCTGCAATCAGCCGGCTTCTTGGACCCAGCTCTCCACGCAGATGGTGCCGGATTGTTGCTCCAGTTTGATGTTGGTGATTCTGGTCTCCTGGCTGCTGCTCCCTTTTACCACACTCCCGCTGTGATCCTCCATCCTCTGTTGTTTGAATAAACACAAATTTTTGGACTCTGGTGTCACTAATTGGGTTCTACTCTATAGTGTGCCGTAACAGAAGAATCTGGCCATGACAAACCCAAGTGACCTAGACGCTCTTAAACAAGCTTTGTCCTCACAAGGGATTCTTGTGGGCCAACATGAACAGACATTACGGGGAGTAGTGGAGAAGCTTCACGACCTGTCTTCAAATATCTCTGAGTTCACTAACCAGATGAACCAGCTCTCTGCTCTTCTCGCCTCCTCCACTGCTGCTGCTTCTCCTGGACCAAGTAATTCTTCTGACCCTGCTGTACCACCATCGGGCCCACCTCTTCAGCCTTCCTCCTCCCGGGAACCCCTCCTGCCCATTCCTGAGAGATACTCTGGTGATTTGGGCGCTTGTGATTGCTTCCTCCTCCAGTGCTCTCTGGTGTTCCAGCAACAACCCTCCACATACAACTCAGATAAGTCCCACATTGCATTCATTCTGCTTACTGGCAAGGCTGCTCAATGGGCTACTGCCTTGTGGGACAGTAATTCACCTACATGTCAATCATATGTGGTGTTTTCCCGAGAAATGAGGAGAGTGTTTGATCATCCTGTCAAAGGAAAGGAGGCTTCTAAGCGTTTGCTAGCTCTTAACCAAGGTTCCTCCTCAGTAGCCCAATATGCCATAGACTTCTGTATTTTGGCTGCTGAGAGTGGATGGGACAATGAGGCTCTCCAAGGTGTATTTTTACGGGGATTAGCTGACAATATTGAAGATGAATTGGCAGCCCGGGATGAAATCAATAATCTTGAAGAGCTCATAACTCTGACTATCCTTCTTGATAACCGGCTTAGGGAGAGGCGCAGAGAGAAGGCCAATCGTCTGCCTACTCCCCGGGGCCACATGTTTTCTCAAATGCCTGTGTTTAATGTTCCAACCAGTTCTCATGTGCCTTCTAGCCCTTTGGAAGTACTGCCTAAGGAGGAACCTATGCAATTGGGTCAAGCCCACCTTTCTCCTGATGAGCGACTACGATGCCAGAGATTGGGCCTGTGCATTTACTGTGGTGAGGCCAGCCACTAAATTAGCACCTGCCCGAAACAGCAAAAAGAGAGGGCTCACCAGTGAGGGGAGAGGTCATAGTGAGCCAAATCTCCTCTCCCCAGTCCAACTGCCCTGATCGCCTCCAAGTCCCATCATCTCTTTCTGGCTGAGTGAGTCTGTTCCTGTTTTCTCGTTCATTGACTTTGGTGCAGACGATAATTTCATTGATGCAGCCCTAGTTCAGCAAGCCAGTATTCCCACTGTATTAATTGAGGCACCTCGCAATGTTAATGCTTTAAATGGAGACACCCTAGCCAAAATTACTCACCGCACTGTACTCTTTCTTTTCATTCTGAAACTATACAACTTTTGGTTATCAACTCCCCCCATGCCCCTGTTGTCCTTGGTCTTCCCTGGCTTAAGATCCATAACCCTCACATTGATTGGGTAGTTAACAAGATAGCCAGCTGGAGTATTTTTTTGCCATTCCCATTGCCTCAACTCGGCTGTAACTTCCAATGTCTGACCCCCTACTCCACCACTCAGTCCTCCAGATTTGTCTTTAGTTCCTGAGGATTATCACGATTTACGAGAGGTTTTTAGTAAGCAATGGGCTCTGTCTTTACCCCCGCACAGACCATATGACTGTGCTATTGACTTGTTGCCTGGCAACCCCTTGCCTTCAAGCCGTCTGTACAAGTTATCACGCCCTGAAAGGGAAGCCATGGAGATCTATATCAAAGACTCATTAACAGCTGGGTTAATTCGCCCATCATCGTCTCCATTGGCTGCAGGATTCTTTTTTGTTGATAAGAAAGACAAGTCATTATGCCCATGTATTGATTATCGTGGATTAAATGAAATTACAATGAAAAACAAGTATCCTCTGCCTCTCATAGATTTGGCTTTCCAGCCACTCCACCAGGCTACCATTTTCACCAAATTAGACCTCAGGAATGCATACCATCTTGTTCGCATTAGACCTGGAGATGAATGGAAAACTGCCTTTAACACACCTATTGGCCATTTTGAATATCAAGTTATGCCATTTGGGTTAACCAATGCCCCTGCGGTTTTTAACTAGACTTTAGTTAATGACGTTCTCAGGGACATGATCAACAAGTTAGTCTTTGTCTATTTAGACGACATCCTGATTTTTTCCAAAGACCTTCCGCAACATATTCAACATGTCCGCACTGTTCTTCAGCGTCTGCTCAAAAACAAACTCTTTCTTAAGGCAGAGAAATGTCAGTTTCATGTACCTTCAGTTCATTTTCTTGATTTTGTTATTGAGCAAGGTCAAGTCAAAGCAGACCCTGAAAAAGTAAAAGCAGTGGCCGAGTGGCCGAGACCTGAGACCCGCAAACAACTCCAACGTTTTCTTTGTTTCGCGACCTTTTATCGCAGATTCATTAAAGACTACAGCAGGAAAGCAGCCCCTCTTACCCAACTCACCTCCACATCTATCCCATGCAAGTGGTCCTCTGAAGCAGATACTGCATTCAATATGCTTAAGACTCTTTTTGTTTCAGCTCCAGTTCTCTCTCACCCAGATCCCACCAGGCAATTTATTGTGGAGGTTGATGCTTCGGACTCTGGAGTAGGTGCAGTCCTTTCTCAATGCTCTGCTATGGACCAAAAACTTCACCCGTGTGCTTTTCCCGCCGGCTCTCTCCAGCAGAAAAGAATTATGATATTGGTAACAGAGAACTGTTAGCTGTAGTTTTGGCTCTCGTCATTGGTTAGAGGGAGCTGAGCATCCCTTCATTATCTGGACGGACCATAAAAATCTCTCCTACCTGCGGGCAGCCAAAAGGTTAAACTCTCGGCAGGCTAGATGGGCTCTTTTCATGGGGAGATTTAACTTTACCCTTACCTACCGGCCTGGCTCTCGGAATATTTAACCAGACGCTTTATCCCGTCAGTCAGTTGTTGACGAATCCGATTCTCAGCCTGAGACCATTCTCCTTCCAGCACATATTGTGGATTACCCGGTGACCATGCCTGCCTGCATGATTGGTTCCTTGCACTGGAAGATTGAGAAGGCAGTTCAGGAAGCTCAGTGCTCTCAGCCAGACCCAGGTAATGGCCCGCCAAATTGTTTATTTGTCCCAGACTCTGTCCGGTCCAAAGTTCTTCAATGGGGCCATTCATCTAAACTCACCTGTCACCCTGGTTATAACCGCACACTTTCATTTCTGCAACAGAAGTTTTGGTGGGCCAACATGAAGCAGGATACTCGTTCCTTTGTTTCGTCTTGTACTGTTTGTACTCGCAGCAAGTCCTCTCATCAGCAGCCAGCTGTTCTCTTTCACCCACTCCCAATTCCCAGCAGGCCATGGTCTCACATCGCCATAGACTTTGTCACGGGTCTTCCTCCTTCAGAAAGTAATACCTGTATACTTACCATAGTAGATTGATTCTCCAAGTCCGTGCATTTTGTTCCCCTACCTAAATTACCTTCTGCTACAGAAACTGCTAACCTTCTCGTCAATAATGTATATAGGTTGCATAGAATTCCCCCTGACATAGTCTCTGATAGAGGACCTCAATTTACATCTCAAGTGTGGAAAGCTTTTTGCCTTGCTCTGGGAACATCTGTTAGTCTCTCTTCAGGTTACCATCCACAATCGAATGGACAAGATGAGCGGGTCAATCAGGACTTGGGGTCTGCCTTGCGTTGCGTAACCTCACGCCATCCATCCTCCTGGAGTACATACTTGCCATGGATTGAATATGCATACAACTCCCTTGTCTCTTCTGCTACTGTGATGTCCCCCTTCATGTCCTGTCTGGGCTACCAACGTCCTCTGTTCCCTGACCAGGAGAGGGATGTCTCTGTACCCTCTGTCCAAGCTCACCTCAGACGTTGCCGCCTCGTGTGGAAGACCACTCAAGCTGCTCTACGCTGCTAGGCAACTTGGAATCAGGAGCTTGCGGATAAGCGTCGTAAGCCAGCCCCTGCTTATAAACCTGGTCAGAAGGTGTGGCTTTCCTCTTGGGATCTTCCTCTCCAGGTGGTGTCACGTAAGCTGGCACCCAAATTCGTCGGCCCGTATGTCATTGAAAAAGTGATTAACCCTTCTGTGGTCCGCCTTAAGTTGCCGTCCTCTCTAAATGTCCACCCTTCATTCCATGTATCCCTCCTCAAGCCTGTCTCTTGCAGCCCTCTGTGCCCTCCATCCGTTCCCCCTCCTCCCCCCGATTGGTGGATGGGCATCCGGCCTTTACTGTCCGTCGCGTCCTGGACGTCCGGCGTAGGGGTAGGGGGTTCCAGTATCTGGTGGACTGGGAGGGGTATGGTCTGGAGGAGCGTTCCTGGATTCCGCGGGGCCACATCCTTGATGTTTCACTCCTCCGTGACTTCTACAGGGCTTTTCCTGATAAGCCTGGTTGGGCGCCTGGAGTCGCCCTCTAAAGGGGGGGGGTACTGTCACGCCCTGTGTTAGTGACTGCTCCAGGCTCTCTTCCTACTCCTGTGTTCATATGTGTGGGTGTGTGTGGGTGTGTGGGCGGAGTTGTCCTGGGAGCAGCCTCACCTGGATCCCATCTGCAATCAGCCGGCTTCTTAGACCCAGCTCTCCACGCAGACGGTACCAGATTGTTGCTCCAGTTTGATTTTGGTCATTCTGGTCTCCCAGCTGCTGCTCCCTTTTACCACACTCCCGCTGTGATCCTACACCCGTTGTTGTTTGAATAAACACAAATTTTTGGATTTTTTGACTCTGGTGTCACTAATTGGGTTCTACTCTATAGTGTGCCGTAACACATGCTCTCATCCTAGCAAGTATTGCGTGTAGCACTGTGTTTAGTTTTTTTTTTTTATTTGCAAATATAGTTTTCTATAGAATGTAGGAAATGCTCAGTGTGCATCGCCTTGAAATGGCTTATACCACAGTTTGTCAATTTGCCTGGAAACAAACCCATCAGGATCATCGAGGAGAAGTTCCACAGGATTGCAGGTGAATAATGTAGAAATCTGATGAATTAATTTTAAGATTACATTTTCTAAATGACATTGCAACCTCAGACTTGGATTAGTATCTTTATTTCTTTAAGGATTTACCCAATGTAATTGGGTATATAGGTATGAACATAAAAATGGAGCTGTTCCACCCAGCCAGGTAGCTTTAGCTGGTGAAAACCCACCAGCTCAGGTTAGCCATCCTCCAGCAGCTTCCGGGCACTCAGGAAACTAGGAGCAGTGGGTGACTGCTCGGGGGGAGCATAGTGGGAGGAGCATATTGGGAGGTGAAAGCCTCAGGTTCACCACCAACCACTCCATATTTCTAACACTTTTTCCCTGCTCTGCGACATTCCCTCTGAGAGAGACACTCTGGTCATTGACAGCTTTGTGGTGGGGAATGTCAATTTTGAGACACCAGCGACCGTAGTGAATTGTATTCCGGAAGCCAGAGCGGGCAACATTGAATCATACAACTGTTGGCTAGAAATAAGCGTAAATACATTCATGTTGGCAGTAATGGTTACGCCAGTCAGTCACCAAAATCAACTCTGGTCCCCTTCCTAATCTGACCAGTGATGACATGTTCAGCCGCATGTCTTCACTCAACTGCTGGCTGTCTAAGTGGTGTCCTGCTAATGACATATAGTTTGTAGACAATTGGTGGACTATTTGGGGAAAACCCGGTCTCATTAGGAGAGACGGCATACGTCCCATTTGGAATGGGACGTATGCCAAAAATCTGTCCAAAAATCTGACCACGTCTATTTGTAACCCAAAACCCTGAACTAGAGGTGAGATTGGGATGCAGAGTCGTAGATGTACACACGTTGCCACGCTTCTAGTACTGTCACCTACTGTGCACACTGTACACCATAGAGACTATGTCTGTACCCTGACCGTTTAAAGTTTATTCATGTAAAATTTATTAATTTCAAGTCCAGAGAAAAGCAACTGGACATCTAAACCTAATAAAAATCAAAACCAAGACTCCAACAGCTCCACAGCATGAGAAAATAAAATGCGGTCTCCAGAATATTATATCGGTCTTCAAAAGCTTTTTAATTAGTGATGTGATTTTCCATATGGAAGCTTCAAAGGGTGTGCCAAGTAGGGCAGTGGGCGCTTCCGCAAAGTGTGTATTAAGCTTTGCTTCATTTAGGGGAGGAGCTGAAAATGATGACATCCGAGGCCTGAAACCCCTTGACTGACTCAGGTAGTGGTACAGCTTTTGCCAGCGATAGAAAACCCTCAGGCCCCATTCAAAATGTGGCTGTTTGATGGAGATTTGTGGTCAGTGAGAGTTTGGAGACAGTATGGAGACAGTTTGGTTAGAGTTAGTGATAGTTTCAAGAGAAGTTGTTTTTAAATAAAAACGATTGCTGTGTCCCTGAAACCATAATCACTGTCCATACCTCAACATTACAAAAAGCATGATCATTTCCAAAAAATAATTTTCCCATACTGCCTATATATATATATATATATATATATATATATATATATATATAGTGGGCCAACATGAATATATATATATATATATATATATATATATATATATATATATATATATATATATATATATATATATATATATATATAGTTTTTCAGTTTTTTATTTGTAAACACAATATAAAATGTTGAATAAATTTGGTTCCACTTCAGGATTGTGTCTCACATGTTGTTAATTCTTCAAAAATAGTTTCAGTTTCTTATTTTAAAGTTTGAAGCCTTGAATGTGGCAAAACGTCAAAAAGTTCTTGGGGGGGCCAATACTTTCGCAAGGCAATGTATATATCTCCAGTACGGAAAACACATTTTTGACGAGTACGAGCATGCTATGAGTAAAACTTGTCAATACTCATGCTCGTTCATTCATTTATTCATTTTACATACTATTCTTTCACATATACATCTTCTTCTTTTCCTTTCGGCTTTTCCCTTCAGGGGTCGCCACAGCGAATCAATTGCCTCCATCTAACCCTGTCCTTTGCATCCTCTTCTCACACCAACTACCTTCATGTCCTCTTTCACTACAATATATATATATATATATATATATATATATATATATATTTATTTTTTAGTAGGTAGGTAGTTTTTTTAGTAGGTAGTTAGGCTAGGGCTGAGCCGAGTACTCGTTTCAGAGGAGTATCCGGTATGTACAGCGCATTTTTCACGAGTACGAGTACGATACGAGTAAAACTTGTCTTCAGCTTGCCTCTATTTTGGTCCGTTTAAGGTTACTTGGTGAACTTGTTTATTGTTTTGTTTTGTTGCACGTACGCGGTGCATTTGAGCAGACATAGCTGAAAACGGCTCGTGTCGCGTCGGTTATTGCCTCCACTCCACTGCAGTCGTTTTTTTTTTTCCCTGCTTGATCTTAGTTTTACAATTTCTCACTTCAGTTCACATTAATGACATACACTGTATTGATATTTTAACTGTGACATAGTTAAAATATCAATACAGGACCATTGTGCACACAAAGCAAACAAGAAGGAGCTCAGAGCTGATACCTGATGCAGTCCCACCTCCACCTTGAACTCCTCTGTCACACCTACAGCACACCTCACCTCTGTCTTACAGTCCTCAGTTTCTCTCTCGGCACCTTGTCATAAGCTTTCTCCAGTTCCTCCAACAGATTGTTCTGTAACAGTTAGTCATTTAGCTGTTGTTGGGCACTACTAAACCAGAGGAGAGGAAATTAGGGAAAAGGAGAATTCCTTTTGCTGAAAACACTCCTGGATATTGCTAGAAATAGTCAATTCCTCTGCTATCTTATTAGTGTTTGGCAGTACGTACCGGATCTCATCTCTAAGATTTGTAATTTTGCTTTGAAAAAACCTAAGAAAGTCATCACATTCCAGATTTAAAGGAATGGTAGGCTCAATACTGTTGTGTTTCTTAGTCAGCCTGGCTACAGTGCTGAAAAGAAACCGAGGGTTGTTTTTATTTTCAAGTTTCAAGTTTTCAAGTTTATTTATTCTTATATAGCCCAGATTCAGAAACAGTGTCTCAAAGGGCTTTACAATCTGCACATGGACAATATCCCTCTGACCTTTGTGTACTGCAAGCAGTATGACCCTCACATCGGATAAGAAAGAACTCCCCCCAAAACCCTTTTAACAGGGCAAAAAATGGATGGGAGAAACTTTAGGAAGACTGCAGAGGAGGGACCCCTTTTCCAGGAGTGGACAGACGAAGCAATAGATATCGCATGTACAGATTAACAACACAATGATACTTACAATGACAATAACAATAACAATAATAAATGTATGACAAAGGCACGCTCCATCCAGTAGAGCGAGTCACCACCAGCCGATGAAGCACACAGAGTTCACCAATTGCCGAGGATCCACCACTCTGAGGACAGACCAAACAGTGCCTAAGTCATTGATGTCAAAAAAGTGATTACACTGCCAAAACCCAAAAGCCACAGTAGAACCAAATGAGACAAAACCAGACTCCCCTAGTGGATGGTGAAACAGGACCATTGTGCAGCTTGTGAAATCGCCAGCCACGGAAGCGGACAGAGGTAGCCGTTGCTGATGATCCACCACACAAAGGCCTGAGAGAGAGAACAGGAGAAGGAGGGAGAGAGATAGAGAATGCAGGGACGAGAGTGGTGCTAAGAGGGACCAGAATCGCAGAGGATTAATGGGAGGCAGGGGCCTAACTAAGAAATCCTACGTCTCGTCGGCAGGACTAGGCTAAACCGAAACATTGAGACTGCCACCCCCGATATTACCTATATGTTAGGTAGAACAGATACCTTTTGAGTCTAGATTTAAAGATATCTACGGATTCAGACTGTCTAATACCTATAGAGAGATTATTCCACAAGAAAGGGGCATGATAGGAGAAGGCCCTCTGGCCAGCTGACTTCTTTTTAACTCTAGGAACACAGAAGAGATCTGTATTCTGAGAGCGGAGGGCCCTAATCGGAGTGTAAGGTTTAATAAGATCAGACAAATAGGTTGGAGCAAGTCCATTAATGCTTTTATATAACAATAAAAGTACCTTAAAATCGGATCTAACATGAATCGGGAGCCAATGTAATACAGCTAATACTGGGGTGATATGGTCAAATTTCCTAGTTTTAGTTAATATTCTTGCTGCTGTGTTCTGAACCATCTGAAGGCCCCTCCTACTAGACCGAGGCAACCCCGATAACAGAACATTACAATAGTCAAGTCTAGAGGACACAAAGGCATGAATTAAAATTTTTGCATCAGCCATGGCTAGAGAGGACCTAATTTTGGAGATATTACTTAGATGAAAGAAGGCAATCTTTGTCACCTCTTTAATATGCTGGTCAAAGGAGAGAGTTAAATCTAACGTTACTCCAAGATTCTTGACTGTTGAACTTTGGGTTATTAAACAGTTATCTACAGATATTTTTAGTTGTTGGTTTCTATGTCGGACAGGGCCAATGATTAACATCTCTGTTTTGTCTGGGTTTAGGAGCAAGAAATTACTGGACATCTAACTATACATGGCAGAAAGATAGGCTTCTAGTTTAATTAATTCAGATCGATCATGTGCACACACACACACACACACACACACACACCATAATCAATATTGTTTAACTTTATGTGAAAAAAATGGCAATAGCAGGTACTAAAAATAAATAATTGGAAAAAAAAGTAAAAATTTAAATGAAAAAGAAAAACAATTGTTGAGTATGACAATTCTTGTTCATGCATACTTTGTAGTTAATTACTTTTTTTATTGCATGCACTTTATTAATGCACTTTGTGTTTACTCATTCTATATATAGTTCCTTTACTATTGTGATCAAAAGCGTTGGATCTCAATTCTGAGACCCTTCAGTAAATATTCATTCATAGACTTAAGAATATTCGTGTTCTGACTCAGTTCAATAAAAAACCTGTTCTGTAAATAGTTCTCTTACTTTTGTGATCAAAAACATTTATTTGAATTTCAATTTTGAGGCTGTTCTGTAAATAGTTTTAATATAAGCAAAAATACAGCAAGTTGTGATCAATCCATATCAATTTTAGACTTAAAACAATGTGGTGATTTAAGCCCCACCCATTTCCGGTCAAACCACATCCACTTCCGGTTTAAGCCCCGCCCATTCCGAATACAGATACGGATGCAGATAATCTAGTTGGTTGAACAGATACAGATACAGATACAGATACAGATACAGATACAGATAGTGGTGTACTCGCTCATCCCTAATCTATAGTGTCAAACGCTGTACTAAGATCCAAAAGTAAGAGAACAGAAGTGGCATCAGAGTCCATATTTAATAGGAGATCATCTACAACTTTGGTAAGTGCTTTGTCAGTGGAATGGCAGGCCCAAAAAGCTGATTGGAATGGTTCAAAAAGACCGCTTAATTATAAATAATCTAAGACCTGTTGAGATACTACCCTTTCTAGTACTTTAGATAAGAATGGAAGGTTAGAAACTGGTCTATAATTATTTAAACACTCTCGGTCAACATGTGGCTTTTTAAGCAGAGGTTTAACTACGGCCGCCTTAAAGCTAATGGGAACAACACCAGTTGCAAGAGAAAGATTAACTACATTTAACATAGTAGGGCCCAGCAATGGCCATAATTTTTTAACAAGTTTAGCTGGGAGGGGGTCTAACACGCATGTAGTAGGTTTAGAGATTGAGACTAACTTCAATAATTCTTCTAGAGAGACGGTCTCAAAGTGTATTAAAGAGAGTAGTTGGGTTTTAACAGCAAGAGAAGGAACCACATCAAATTTTGATCCAGGTGAAGCTGAAGAAGTAATCTTGTTTAATGTTATCGATTTTACAGCAGAAGAAATCTTGAAAATCATTAGCCGCAAATAACGAGCTGCTTGCCGTTGGCTGTTTCTGGGTCAATCCGGCTACGGCATTAAACAGAAATTGAGGATTGTGTTTATTTTTGCTGATTAATCTGGAGAAATAGGCAGCTTTAGCGGTCGACAGAGCACGCTTGTAGTTTAAGACACACTCATGCCAAGAGATGTAGCATAATTTAGATTTTGATTTACGCCATCTGCGCTCTTAACTCATACAGGCCCGTGTCTACTCATTAAACCATGGCGTAGACCTGCGCACCCCTATGGTTTTAGTTTTTAGAGGTGCAACTGAGTCCAACAGACTAGAAAGAGATGAGTTTAGGTCACTAGTGTAGTTTATGATTGATCCTGTTGCTACAGTAAAAGGAGTCAATACCTCAGGTAGAAGCTCACTAAGTTTAGATTCCGTTGACAAGCCGATATGGCGAGTAGTGACTACATCAGGAGTAATGCTATCTTAACAAATTAAGGATGCTTTAAAAGTAATAAGAAAATGGTCAGATATCACTGACGTAAGAGTATAGACAGTCACAGTGGTAACATTTATACCACGCGATAGAATCAGATCTAGAAGAAGAAGAAGGCGAAGTATACTTTATTTATCCCCACAGGGAAATTACATAGTCACTCAGGTGTACATGTTGTTGTGTATCTAGGGTATTACCACTGGAATGAGTTGCTTCATGTACCCACTGAGTGAAACCTAACATGTCAAGGAGGGTTAAGAAAGCTTTACACAAAGGATCACTAGCCTTATTTAAATGAATGTTAAAATCACCAGTCACTACAACCTCATCAGATTGAGTAATTAGATCCGAAATGAATTCACCAAATTCTTCTAAGAATAAAGAATAGGGACCAGGTGGTCTATATACTACTACAAGATGAAGCCTGCTGTTTACAGCTGTAGGCGATGGTTTTAGAACAAGAGCCTCAAAAGAGGTAAAATGAATATCTATATTAGAAGTCAGGTTCATAATAGATTTGTAAACTAAAGCAACACCTCCACCCTGTTTATCAGCCCTTGCGGCATGAGCATATGTTAAATCAGGTGGTGAAACTTCATTTAACGGTAAGAAGACATTCGGTTTTAGCCATGTTTCTCATAAAGCAATCATATCCAGGCCATGCTGAAGAATTAAATCATTCACAAGCAAGGCCTTATATGACAATGATCTAATATTTAAAATGCCAAACTGAAATGTGGTAGTATCACTAACATTATTGTTAAACGGTTTAACAGCTGAGGATGTATTAATCTTAATCAAATGCCGCGTCTCAATGAATCTGGAAGGTACTGACCTATAAACACGATGTGATAAAATAACTGGGATACTTTTAGGTATAGAGTCTTGTATAACCTGATCAAGTGCTTCACTGAATAATACATTGTCACTGGTGATAGGAGCAGAAGTAAGATTCTCGTGCTTAATGTACATGTTTAAGTCCTGGGCATTTTATTAAAAATCTGAGAGAAGGAGACAGTCTCAATTTTACTAACTATTCCATCAGTCTGATGGTTTCCTGGTTTAGACTCCACAACCGCATCAACAACTACCCTAGCAGGTTCTCTAATCACCTGCAGCCCAAGCGCTGAATGGCTAGTGTTAGACACGCTGTAAGGCCCTGTCTATTATCCTTGACAAAGGAGCTGCGCCTGCCCCAGTAGGATGCAGTCAGTTCTCAGCAGCTCGGGGTGGCCCCAGAAGGAAGGCCAGTTATCTACGAAGCCTAAACCCTGTTCCCTACAGTAGCGCGCCAGCCAGCGGTTCATAGCTGTTAATCTACTATAAGTCTCATCATTCCCCTGCACAGGCAAGAGGCCAGAGACTATTACTCGATGCCGACACATCTTCTTAGCGCAGTCCAGAGCCCTAACCAAGCTATTCTTTGCTACCTCTGACTGCCGGAGCCTAATATCATTGGTGCCAACATGAATAACAATGTTCCTAGGTGTATTGGTGAAGTGTTTCTGACTGCCCTTATTCTCCCTAGCTGATTCCAGCACCCTTAGGTTAGCTTCTATGTCGGGAGCTCTGGCCCCTGGAAGACAGCTTATTGTTGCCGGCGTCGCTAACCTAATATTGCGGGTAATGGAGTCACCTATGACTAATGTGCTACGCTGTCTAGGCTGACCGGGTTTAGTGCGGAGCCACTGCCAACAAGGATAAACTATCACTGGGCCTAACGGGCGTGCTAACGTCCCGGCAGCTAACTCTAGCTACAGTGTCCGTGCTATCTATGCTAACATTACCTCCAAAGAGCTGCTCTAGTTCACGGACACGTCTCTCTAGCAGAGACATCCTGTCTAGAACTGCAGAGCAACTAGAACAAGCCATAATTGCGATTAAATAGCAATAAAAAGAACAATATTTAAACAGAAGGACAGAGCGAGAGCAGAACAGTGTGTGAAAACAGATACAGAGATACAGGAAATACGTCACCACTTCAGGTCCGTCCTACTCTACATTAATTTTCCTCTATTAATGTAGAGTAGTAAGCACAGTAGTTCTACTTCTACCAAGAGCCTTCTTATATGATGTAAAGCTGTCTTTCCAGGTTGAATAGGCTACATCAGTTTTTGTCGATCGCCAAATTCTCTCCAGTCTGCGGGAGCATTGTTTAAGCTTGCGGACTGACAGGTTAAACCATGGGGCTGACCTTCCTTGTTTTTTAATATTTCTTTTTAACGGGACTATGTCATCAAGAGTTGTTTTTAGGATGTCAGTCACACTGTCTGTGAGAAATTAGATATTTTGGTGGCACGGTGGCACAGTGGGTAGCGCTGTCGCCTCACAACACGGCGGACCCGGGTTCGAGTCCCGCTCTGTGCGGAGTTCGCATGCTCTCCCCGTGTCTGCGTGGGTTCTCTCCGGGTTCTCCGGCTTCCTCCCACCTCCAAAAGCATGCGCTTTAGGTTGATTGGCCGGTCCCAAATTGACCGTAGGAGTGAATGTGTGTGTGAGTGGTTGTTTGTCTGTGTGGCTCCGCGGTACACTAGTGTCGTGCCCGGAGTGTCCCCCGCCTCACGCCCTGAGACCGCCGGGATAGGCACCGGCTCCCCCGCGACCCGCATCAGCGGATTAAGCGGGTTAAGATAATGACTGACTGACTGACTGGCTAGTACTAGAATTGGGGTCAGGGGAGCATATTGACTCCAAGGCTGAGGGGACTTTTTCTTTAAATTTAGTTATTACTGCATTAGTGATTGATCTAGTCAACATGGTTTTGTTCTGCGGGTTAACATTAATTAGGGTAAAGTCAAAAGTAACTAGGGAGTGATCTGGCAAGAAATCTTTTTGTGGGAAATTAGTCAAGTGCTCTATATCTGCACCGTGGGTAAGAATAAGATCAAGGGTGTGATGGTGCTTATGGGTAGGACCATCCACCACCTGTGAGAATTCTAAAAAATCTAGCATAGACTTGAACCCAGTTCAGAAACTAGCATTGACACTGTCGAAATGAACATTGAAATCTCCTATTACTATAACCTTATCTTTGGTAGCAGCCAAATTAGACAGAAATTCAGAAAATTCTATCAAAGAAGAGGAATATGGTCCAGGAGTACGATATACAATTACAAATTCAATAGAATCAGTTAATTTATTTGAGGACTGTAGCACATTCATGCTAAGGCTCTCAAAGGTAATGTAGCTAGACTCAGGTTCTTGGGTTAATTGCTAAGTTAGAGTTGTAAATGGCTGCCACGCCACATCCTCGTCCACTATCATGCACTATGTGACTGTTGATGTGGCTGGGATGAGAAGTTTCATTAAGACTAACATACTCATCCTTATGTAGCCAGGTTTGTTAGTCCAAAAATGTCAATGCTCTGATCGGTTATTAGATCATTAACTAAAAGAGCCTTAGATTGGATTGGATTGGATTGGATAGATGATAATGATCTAAGATTTAAAAGACCACATTTAATTCTCCTGTCCGAAATTTGTCTGGGTACACATTTAATGTGGATTAAGTTATTTTGGTTACTTGAAGCAGTATTTCTAGATTTTGGCAGTCTAACATTTCTGTAGGTCCGAGGGACAGACACAGTCTTAATGGGGTGTGTATTAGTTAAATTAGAGTTAGCACTGCAGTAGGGGAAACTCAGAGAAGTGTGTAAGACTGCAACTCTGTTGTCTGATCTCCACTCTGGCATGGATGGATGGATGGATGGATGGATGGATATAGATAGATACAGCAGACACATGTAGCATTAACAGGACATATACTAAATGATGACGATCTCAGTCATGATGGGTGCAGGAGGTTGTTGCGAGGTTGGAAGTCCAGTGGTTGAGGTTGGACCATTGAGCTTCGCACCTCTTGGAGTGGGCTCGGCAGGGGTGGAAGGAGAAGACTCACAGGAAGAGGGAGCATCAGTGGAGCGGTCCGCAGGGCCAGGAGAGGCCTGGGACGAGGAGCCAGGAGTGGTGGGGGAGCTGAACCGATTGAAAAAGCTGTTTAGTTCATTCACTCGTTCAATAATTATTTTGGTAAAAATCCATAGCAGCCACCGGGAAATTTTATACCAAATTGGGCAAAAAAGCCTCCACCAACTCACGGACACAAAGACTTGTTAGTTTTATTGCAAAAAATGGAACAAACGGCCCCAGTTAATAATGGTTTTCATAAATTCATTGAGATTGTGGTCACTTCAGTCCATTTCTATCTGATTCACTCATTGGCTGCTACATTTTGTAACAATTGATCTTCTTTGGTGGACATCTCCGATGCCCCAGACATTTATCAGTGTTTTCTTTTTGTTCTTGACCGATCACAAGATACTTTGCTCAGATAAATACCGTGTTCACTTGTGGGTGAGTGCAGACACACCCAGACTTTGTTGCATCAGAAGCTGCTGCAAGTTCTCTGTCTTCCTGTGACTCACACCCTCTGTTCCATAAGTGGATCAGTTGTCATGACGCTAAATTCCATTATTAGCAGCCTGATTTTCACTCACAACCTCCACCAGACTGTTCCCCAGCCCTCCCTGTGGAAAAAGAGAATTGGCGTCTATAGACGTCACTGGCAACCAGTGAGTTAAACATCGAATTCTGTGCTTGATGACCTTATGTCTGCTACCCTTGGTAAAAATCTTGGAGGAAGTTCATTGAGTTATTTGATTTTGGAGAAAAAAAAGTAGATCACAGACATCCCACAAAACAAACATTTTAAATGTCAGCTTTTTGGTTTTAAAAAACCCCAAAAGAGATCAAGGAGAAACTCATGGTCGTTGATAACAATCCATCCATCCATATTCTTAAGCGCTTCATCCACTTTCACGGGTCGCGGGGAGTTGGAGCCTATTCCAGCTGGCTGGGGCGCGAGGTGGGGCACATTCCGGGCGTGATGCCAGTGCGCCCAGGAGCCACAGAGAAAACAAACACGCAGTGTCATCAGAGTACTTCTGAGTACAAACACGCACGCACACATTCATCTGAAGTGCATGTTTTTGGAGGTGGGAGGAAGCCGGAGAACCCGGAGAGAACTCACGCAGACACGGGGAGAACATGCAAACTCCGCACAGAGTGGTATGCGAACCCTAACCACCTTGCTGTGCGGTGACAGCGCTACCCACCACGCCACCATGATAATCAATCAATCATGATTGATTAAGCGTCAGAATGTCTGCTGACGCATAATCACGTCAGGAGACATTCCAAAGTGCTTTAACATGCAGAAAAATCCAAAACAACCCTCCAGAGCAAGCATAAGTGATAGCAGCGTGGAAAAACTCCCTCATTGAGGAAGAAAGGCCACAGGACTGCCGTTGTCATAGGACTCAGACTCTGGGGGGGCGATCATCCGCCTTGACTGGTTGGGTGAGTGGATAACAATTGCTTTTTTATTTAGTATTTTTTAGATCTGGTAGAAGAAAAAACAATTATGGAATCACTTAATTCTGAGGAATAAATTGATGGAATCGCCCTATAAATTTCCATTTTCTTAAGTAACATGCAAACTCCGCACAGAACAGGAGTCAAACTGGGAACCGCCTTGCTGTGCGGCGACGACACTACCCACTGTGCCACCGTACCGTGTGTAGTGCCACCGTAAAATACAGATTTTATATTACCGAGATACACCTAAGGCTGCGCTCAGACTAGCTGGCAAAATCTGATTTTTCCCCATCCATCTTGCAAATTGCAAGATGGGAGTTTCAAATTGCATTTTGCAGTTGCGTCTCAGTCTGAACAGCTCCAAACACACCAATTGGTTATAACTATCTGTGATGTCATTCTACACGCCACAAGACCCAAGGCACATTACAGAGCGTTGAGGACGCCTCCACCCCAACGTCATTGCTGCGGCAACCTGTCAGATCGGCCAATAATGTGGTCCAGTTTGCACAGAGCAAGATCCCATTTGGACACTTGCTAAAAACAGTGTGGATAGTCAGCCCTAAAAATTGGCTATGAAAGGGAATCTGATTGGAATCCGATTTGCCTGCAGTCCGAACACAGCCTAAATTACACGGGCACATCAAAGCCAGATTGACTTTATCTTCTCATTCTAATGCATACAAGCTCTCTTCTGTGAGAGAAGAATCGAACCCATGGAACACAAAAGTGTTCCATGGGTTCCATGGGAAACCTATGGATTAGGTTTCACCCATAGCTGGTTGAAAAAGGCTTCAGCAGACCAGTGACCTGCAAAGTGGATTATGCTTTTATCGTCTTCAGGACATAGATAGAGCATTAACTTCACAAATGTAGTGGAGTGTAGCTAAACAAACAATATCGTCCCAATTATTTAGCCAATCATTCTGTGTAGAATTTCTCCAGGGAACAATGGCGACGCAGTCTCGAATGAGGTTTTCTTGGTCAGCACTAGCACCGTATGGTTGACGCTTCCTAAAGTACGTTACATTTGGATTGACTTGTCCCCCATTAACCCAGATGAAGACTCCCTCCCTCACCATATCGGTCAGGCCAATCCATGTTGAATGAAAGTCACTATCAGGGTTCTGTTCAATGAACTTTGAATTCTGGTTTGTGAGGAATTCCTGGTCCAGATGATTTAAAACAACAGCTAAGTCTCCACCAAATTCCTGGCAAGATCTACGAGCATCTTGCCATGTCTTGTTTTTTGTGGACACATGGAAACAGCGGGAACTGTGCTCAGTCCAGCCATGTGGACAGCGTGAACACTTGAGTGTTGTTTTGTTACAGAATTTCTCAAAGACTTGAAAATTCTTATATTCTAGGATTGGCAGCACATGTTTTAACCATTTCATTTCCTCTACGTTTTGTTTTAGGATGTTGTTCAGTTTCTTGGATAATTCCTCCTTGCCAATAATTTCCATGGTGGTGTCCAGCAACGCTACCCGAGTATGGGTTAACTGTGCACTCAAATGTACATTGATAAGAGACATGTGAATGAGTGGGACAATGGCCAACAGAAACAAGACTGAGCTCAAATGAAATAAAATGCTTTTCACTTGGGTGCATTGCTGTTTCCTTGTTATGTCTGGAGTCTCTCCTCTTCCATCATCAATCTGCTCAATTTGGATTTCATCCATTTGTGTCCATCCATCCTTTGCTCCACTCTAATATATAACTACTATACATCAAAGGAGACTTTGATGGCTTTTATCTGGAGGACAGGGTTTACCCATGGCAACCGAGGCTGCTGACCCGTTACACTGAACCAAGCCTAACTGCAGGATGAGAGGCTGGATGAAGATGACCATAGGCCTGCTGAAAGCCCATTTCCAATGTCGAGATCACCTCAAGATGATTCCTGAGAGGACCTGTCAAAGAATTGTGCTGTTCTTCATACTCATGCCTCTATTAGAGGAGAACAACTCATGTGTATCATATGACTAAAACAGAGAATAAAACTTGGAATGCCTAAAAGCTGTTCTAAGCAGTAAAATGCCACAGCTATTAATGTAAATAAATGCCAGTTTTGGTTATTATCAAGGAAACCATACAAAATGACTAGATGTCAGCTCTTGATTTCAGTTCTTATATAAAACAGGTATATGCATGGGATTGAATATTCTTCTTGTGTTTTTGTAACATGCATATGCCGTATCTAAATAAAATTAAGATGTTTAAATAAAGTTTTAAAGTTCTAAATAATCAAACAAGGAGGTATCCAATGAGACGATGCAGAAGTCTTACCTGTGTGAACAATGTTTTTCATTCTCAGCTGCTGCCATGTGCACTTCACCCCTGCTGGATTGTACTTCAATGAAATAAATATTTGACCCATTTCCCTCCGTAATTTTTTCGGAAATGTACTCCTAGTCTTTGTATGCATAGATTAAAACCTGTACTTTGACTGCTGGAAATTATGCAGAGGGCTTCTTGTCCGTTGTCATGGTGACTCGTCAAATCGGGCTTATTAGAGTTGTGTTGTACCTGCTAAACTAAGGGTCAACTTACTCTGGGTACCTAAAACTAACCCTGACAGCCATTGTGAAACCGTAAACCCTGGGTATACAGGTTCAAGGTAAGTTAACCCAGAGTTGCAGGTTTTACTCTGGATTTGTTAACCCTGCTTCGTACAACAGACTTCTGCAAAGCTGTCTGGAGTGACAATCCCTCCCAAAATAGCGTGACCATGGGCTGTGATTGGGTCTACTAATCCGTGTTCTTCTTTGAAGGCTTAAGGCAGTTGGTAGACACGTGAAACAATGCTGCCTCCATGAGTTGAGTAAAGGAACTGAATAAAACACACACTGAATAAGATCACACTTTTAGAGAAAAGAAGCAGCACAGTAATGCACTTTATTGATACCGTAGGAAATAGTCTCAAACCAGTGACTTCTGGTCCTGAGTCCAGGATCTAATGGACTGAGCTACTGCCATCCCAAGGCATGGGCCATATAAAATCTGACCATGGGCTGTGATTGGCTTGTGGACCGGACGTTTGGTTATTTCCGGACATGAAAAGTGTTAAGAAGAAGAAGAGGATTTTTACAAAAACACTTTAATTACACTCAAATCGTTTTACAATTTTACATTATATGAAAAGTGCTACAGTGTTTAAAAGTACCAAAACCATAAATAAAAATAGATCTTCTTTTCTTTCGGCTTTTCCTATCATGGATCGCCACAGCGAATCGATTGCCTCCCTCTAACCCTATCTTCTGCATCCTCTTCTCTCACACCAACTACCTTCATGTCCTCTTTCACTACAGCCATAAACCTCCTTTTTGGTCTTCCTCTAGGCCTCCTGCCTGGCAGTTCAAAACTCAGGATCCTTCTACCAATATATTCACTCTCTCTCCTCTGGGTATGTCCAAACCATCTCAGTCTGGTCTCTCTGACTTTATCTCCAAAACCTCTAACGTGCTGTCCCTCTGATGTACTCATTCCTGATCCTATCCATCCTGGTCACTCCCAATGAGAACCTCAGCATCTTCATCTCTGCTACCTCCAGCTCTGTCTCCTGTCTTTTCCTCAGTGACACTGTCTCTTGACCAAACAACATCACTGGTCTCACCAGTTTTGTACACCTTTCCTTTCATTTTAGCTGAAACTCTTCACACCTGACACTTTTCTCCACCCGTTCCATCCTATACACGCTTCTTCACCTCTTTTACACACTCTCCATTGCTCTGGACTGTTGACCCTAGGTACTTCAAATCCTCCACCTTCTTGATCTCTTCTACCGGTAACCTCACTCTTCCACTTGGGTCCCTCTCATTCACACACATGTACTCTGTCTTACTGCGGCTAACTTTCATTCCTCTCCTTTCCAGGACAAATCTCCACCTCTCTAGCTCCTCCTCCACTTGGTCCCTGCTCTCACTGCAGATCACAGTGTCATCTGCAAACATCATAGTCCATGGAGATTCTTGTATAACCTCGTCTGTCAGCCTGTCCATCACCATAGCGAACAAGAAGGGGCTCAGAGCTGATCCTTGATTCAGTCCCACCTCCACCTTGAACTCCTCTGTCACACATACAGCACACCTCACCACTGTCTTACAGTCGTCATACATGTCCTGCACTGTCTGCCACCCCAGACTTCCTCATACAATACCACAGTTCCTCTCTGGGCACCCTGTCATAAGCTTTCTCCAGATCTACAAAAACACAACGCAGCTGCCTCTGGCCTTCTCTGTACTTCTCTATCAATATCCTCAAAGCAAATACTGTATCTGTAGTACTCTTTTTTGGCATGAAACCATACTGCTGCTCACAGATGCTCACTTCTGCCCTTAGTCTAGCTTAAACTACTCTTTCCCATAACTTCATTGTATGGCTCATCAGCTTTATTCCTCTGTAGTTGCCACAACTCTGCACATCTCCCTTGTTCTTAAAAATGGGCACCAGCACACTTCTCTTCCATTCCTCAGGCATCTCCTCACTATTTATGATCCTGTTGAACAACGCAGTCAGAAACTCTACTGCCACCTCTCCTAGACACTTCCAAACCTCCACAGGTATATCATCTGGGCCGACTGCCTTTCCACTTTTCATCCTCTTCAATGCCCTCCTCACTTCATACCAACTAATCTTTGCCACTTCCTGGTCCACAACAGCCACCTCTTCTAGTCTTTGTTCTCTCTCATTTTCCTTGTTCATCAACTCTTCAAAGTACTTTTTCCATCTTCCCATCACACTATTGGCACCTGTCAATAGACTTCCATCCCTATCCGTAATCACCCTAACCTGCTGCACGTCCTTCCCATCTCTGTCTCTGTGTCTTGCCAATCTGTATAGATCAGTCTCTCTCTCCTGACTGTCCAACCTAGCATACAAGTCATCATAAGCCCCTTGTTTGGTCTTTGCCACCTCTACCTTCACCTTACGCTGCATCTCCCTGTACTCCTGTCTACTCTCCTCAGTCCTCTCAGTGTCCCACTTCTTCTTAGCTAACCTCATTCTCTGTATACACTCCTGTACCTCTTCATTCCACCACCAAGTCTCCTTATCTACTTTCCTTCCAGATGACACACCAAGTACTTTCCTACCTGTCTCCCTGATCACATTAGCTATAGTTGTCCAGTCATGTGGAGGCACCTCCTGACCACCCAGAGCCTGTCTTAACTCCTTCCTAAAAGTCATGCAACACTCTTCCTTTTTTCAGCTACCACCATTTCGTCCTCTGCTCTGCCTTTGCCCTCTGCATCTTCCTCACCACCAGTCATCCTACACACCACCTGTAACGCGGGTGAGGTTGAACCCAAGTACAGCACAGACTGACACCAGATCAGGAATAGTCCGACAGTTTATTCTGAGCTTCGCACGGAATAATAATAATAATAATAATAAACCTTTATTGTCCCACAGTGGGGAAATTTGTGTGATTGTGGCAGCGGGGTGGGGGGGACATACATAAATACTTAAATAATATACATACATATTAACATTTGCAACATATGAAATTTACATATTCACATATTGTAGACATATTAACATATATCATATTATCAGAAATTTACAGTTATATTTACACATCAAAAAATACACTACAGACTGAAAATTACATTGTTCATCCTGAATTACAATGTTTTGTTCTTTGAATTCTCTGAATTCTTTGAGTTCTTAGAGTTCTCTGAGTGGTCTGCTGGGAGGTTTGCTGGTTGTGGACTCTGACGGCCGTGGGCAGGAAGGACCTGCGATACCGTTCCTTCACGCATCTTGGGTGAAGCAACCTATCGCTGAAAGAGCTCTCTAGTGATCTTAGTGTGCCCTGTAGAGGGTGGGAGTTGTTCTTCATCAACGATGACAGTTTGACTGTCATCCTCCTCTCCACCACCACCTCCACTGAGTCCAGAGAGCATCCTAGGACAGAACCTGCCCTCCTAATCAGCCTATCCAGTCTCTTCCTGTCGGCCGCAGTAATGCTGCTGCCCCAGCAGACCACCCCATGAATAATAGCTGAGGCTACTACGGTGTCGTAGAAAGTCTTTAGGAGTGGCCCCCGCACTCAAGAAGACCTCAGCCTCCTGAGCAGATAGAGTCTGCTCTGACCTTTTTTGTAGAGAGAGTGAGTGTTTGTATTCCAATCCAGTTTATTGTTCAGGTGAACACCCAGGTATTTGTACGAGGACACCACCTCGATGTCCGTACCCTGAATATTCACCGGTGTAACCGGGCAGAGTGATCGCCTGCAGAAATCCACCACCAGCTCCTTTGTTTTACCGGCGTTGATCAGGAGGCGGTTCCGCTGGCACCAGTTCACAAAGTCCTGGGTCAATTCTCTGTACTCTCTGTCGTCCCCATCGGTGATGAGGCCGACGATTGCAGAGTCATCAGAGAACTTCTGCAGGTGACATGTGGGGGAGTTGTAGGAGAAGTCTGCAGTGTAGAGAGTGAACAGGAACGGAGCCAGAACCGTTCCCTGTGGTGCTCCCGTGCTGCAGACAACCGTGTTCGACACACAGTCCTGGGTCCTCACGAACTGCAGGCGATTGGTCAAATAGTCCAATATCCAGTCCATGAGGTGGTGGTCCAACCCGGTGATCTCCAGTTTGTCCCTCAAAATAGCTGGTTGTATAGTATTGAAAGCAAAAAATCAAAAAACATGATCCTCACAGTGCTCCCCGGCTTCTCCAGGTGAGACAGAGCTCGATCTTGGAGGAAAATGACGGCGTCATCCACCCCGATGGCAGGCTGGTAAGCGAACTGGAGTGGATCCAGTGATGAGCTCACCAGGGGGCGTAGATGACAGAGGACCACACGCTCCAGGGTCTTCATAAGGTGGGATGTTAGCGCCACCGGCCTGTAGCTGTTTAGGTCCTTGGGGTGCGGAGTCTTGGGCACAGGAACCAAGCAGGACGTTTTCCACAGCTGTGGAACCCTTCCCAGCTTCAGGCTCATGTTGAACATGTGTCCAACAATCCCACACAGTTGGTCGAATCTATTGAAAAATTCGTTCAGGTTATCTGCCCACTTCTGGTCCCCAGTGACCTGGCGGTCGGATCCCTTATGGCCTGAGATGGTCTTCAGGCCCCTCCACACCTCGCTGACATTGTTCTGCTGCAGCTGGTCCTCCATCTTCCTCCTGTACATGTTTTTCCCCTCTCTGATCTTCCTCCTCAGCTCCCTCTGTACAGCCTTCAGCTCGTCCTTGTTTCCAGACTTAAAGGCCCTTTTCTTCTCCTTAAGAAGGGCCTTAATGTCCGGGGTGATCCAGGGCTTGTTGTTGGGATAACACCGTACAGTCCTGGTGGGTATGGTGTTATCCACACAGAAGTTAATGTAATCTGTGATGGTGCTTGTGAGACCGTCAATGTCCTCCCCGTGAGAATCACAGAAAACATCTCACTCTGTTCTGTGGAAGCAGTCCTTCAAAGCATCTTCAGCCTCGTCGGACCATCTCCTCACAACACAGCTGGTTGCCTTTCCACAAGAGGCTTGTAGGTGGGCAGGAGATGAACCAGGTTGTGGTCTGATCTTCCCAAGGGGGGAGGGGTGATGATATGTATGCCTCCTTGGTGTTGGCATAGCACAGGTCCAGTGTTTTACTGTCTCTGGTGAGACAGTAAAATACTGTCTCACCAGAGACAGTATTACATGAACTTCTGTGTGGACACCGTGGCCCCTGTCAGGACAGTCAGGTGTTACCCCAACAACAAACCATGGGTAACCAAGGAAGTCAAGGCTGTCCTGAACAGGAAGAAGTGGGCGTTCAGAAGCAGGAATGAGAAGGACATGAGGAAGGCCCAGCAGGAAGTGAGACTCTGCCTGAGGGAGGCCAAAGAGGCATACGGGAGAAAGCTGGAGAAGCAGTTGGGGCGCAACCAGGTGCAGGAGGTCTGGAATGGGATGAGAACCATCACCGGACACGGGAAAGGGTGCAGCACTGTGGAGGAGAATAGTGAACGAGCGAATGAGCTAAACAGCTTTTTCAATCAGTTCAGCACCCCCACCACTCCGAGCTCCTAGTCCCAGGCCTCTCCCGGCCCTGCAGACCGCTCCACTGATGCTCCCTCCCTCCCGCATACATAGTGGCATGTATCCGGGAGGGTAATGAGGGGGAGTACAGGGCATTGGTGGCTGATTTCATGGAGTGGTGCCAACAGAACAAGCTCCAGAAGGAGATGGTGCTGGATTTCCGGCAGGCACCTCCCTCTCCACAGCCAGTGATCATATAGGGCAGTGAGGTGGAGGTGGTAGGAAACTATAAGTACCTGGGACTGCAAATACAAAGCAAACTGGACTGGTCACTCAACCCGGACTGTGTGTACAAGGGGCAGCGCAGGATGTACTTCCTAAGGAGGCTAGCCTCCTTCAACATCCGTCCTGAGCTCCTTCTCATGTTCAATCAGTCCGTAGTTTCCAGTGTGCTGTCATACGCCATTGTGTGTTGGGGTGGCAGGGCCAGGAAAAGAGACATGGACCTTCTTAACAGACTCATCCGCAGAGCTCAGTGGTCGGGCTGAGTCTGGACTCTGTGGAGCTGCTTCTGGAGAGCAGGACCATGTCCAAAGTCAGGACTATCATGAAAAACACCAGCCACCCCCTGCACATCACCTTCTTCCAGCAGAGAAGCACCTTCAGCAGCAGACTGCTGTCACACAGCACCTCAACAGAGAGGCTGAGGTCCTCCTTCTTGCCCCGTGCCATCAGGGGGTACAATGAATCTCTCAGGAGGAGCGGGGGGGAGGCGGTGAGGTCAGCACACGGTTGAATGGAGGGAAAGAGATGGGATGTCAGCCTGTGCTGCAGTGTAGTGGGGCCAAGGAGTTGTGATGTTGTGATATTAGTGACATGCCTTACAGTGTGAGAAGGGTGTACCTTGCCCACCATGTGGGCCTCATGCTATTTTCACTTTCACTTTTTATTTTATGTTATTTTATTTTATAGTGTTTATATTTTAGTTTTTGTTTAGTATATGTCCTGTTAGTGCTGCATGTGTCTGTTAGTGTAGTGTATGTCTTGTGGTATGTCCTGTGGTGTCAGTGTTTTTCTCCTGGTGTTTATCCAGTATTTATTCATTATGTAATGCCTGAGCAGTGGATATGTGCAATTTCCTCCGGGATTAATAAAGTATCTATCTATTGAAGGAAATTTTAATTTCATTGTTCAGGTCTTTACATGGGAAAAGCATTTAAACTCTTTGATCATCTTCTCACCCTTAGGTTTGTTCTCCAGGTTTGTTGTTCTGGTTTACTGCTTTGGTTTATTGCATAGGAAATACTGATAACATTCCAAGAACTTTTGGCCTTTAGGGGTAGATGAACATTTGGTGAACCCCTTCCACAGGATTTATCCCCCCCACACACACACTTAGTTTTGTTTAACTGTCAATGAGGTCTGCTCGCAGGATACCATCAGCACTGGCTAAATGACCTGTTTCTTAGCCTTTGAAGATGTAGTTTATGGACCTTGAGGTTATTATGCCTTCACCATTTGTCTCTAACACTGCCCCTTCACCATTTCCTTCTCAAACTGTCCCTTTTTAATTTAATTGCATTCCTTTAAGAGTCATGTGACATCATGCCTGTCTCCAACAGTATAAATACCACAGTCTTGAGATAAGAATTTGTCCTCCTCGTACCGCATTCACCATTGTTCTGTGGTATTGGAGAACGATCCGGAGCTCTGTAAGTAAAGTACCATGAACTTCCAACCATCGTCTCAAAAGTCATCTGTATGCCCTGATCATCTAACGAACGCGCTACGGCGCTAGTAGGTCGGACTCCGCTTTACTATCTATTTATCTATCTATCTTATGGGGTGATCAGGATGTAGGCAGGTTTGTTTACAGGATGAGACAGGAAATGGAAACTACACCGAGAAGAAGCGGCCGAAAACCTGTCACGATCTGATTGGACCAGAAGACACCACATCCCCTCATGCATATTCCTAATCTGAATTTGACCGGGCCAAGATATAATTTGCTCTTCTTCAGCTGCGTCTGATGTAAGACCCGTTTAGTACCGGCAGTCAGGGACACTGGGAGAGCCCAGATATCTGTATTAGACTTGTTGTCAGGAATAAACTTTTTGGCTAAGTCTCCTACTTTACCTCAACAACAAGAACCCACGGAATAAAGAAGCTTTGACAGGACTTTGCTTCAATTGTTGAGAGTTTCTTGTGATAAGTTCTAAGCTAGAGACGGCATTGCGGCGCAGCCATATTAGACTGTTTGCCTTTCCAGGCTATTTTTTGCTATGTACTGATACATTAACACTTCTACAGTGAGGTAAAAATACTAATTTTGCAATTCATGTGGCACTAGAAGAAAGTTGGTAAGCTGAAAACATATTTCATAAGCCACTGGCCATGGAATAATTTACTTTAAAAAAAAAAGAATGTTTCTAATGATATCTGTTACTCAGACTGGGTTATTGAATGCATTATTGTTATTGTTAAATATAAGTAAATTTTGTATGTATAAGTGCAAAATGGTTCAATGTAACAAGTGAACAGCAGAGCGTGTGGTTTTCCTCACTTCTCTCTCACTACCATTTCCCTGTTTAAGAGCACAACATATACTGTACACCACACAGGGTTATATACCACAGTGTTATATAGCACACAGGGTTACATATCACAATGTTATATACCACATAGTGTTATATACCACACAGTGTTATATACCACACAGGGTTATACACTCACCGGCCACTTTATTAGGTACACCATGCTAGTAATGGGTTGGACCCCCTTTTGCCTTCAGAACTGCCTCAGTTCATTGTGGCATAGATTCAACAAGGTGCTGGAAGCATTCCTCAGAGAGTTTGGTCCATATTGACATGATGGCATCACACAGTTGGCGCAGATTTGTCGGCTGCACATCCATGATGCGAATCTCCCGTTCCACCACATCCCAAAGATGCTCTATTGGATTGAGATCTGGTGACTGTGGAGGCCATTTGAGTACAGTGAACTCATTGTCATGTTCAAGAAACCACTCTGAGATGATTCCAGCTTTATGACATGGCGCATTATCCTGCTGAAAGTAGCCATCAGAAGTTGGGTACATTGTGGTCATAAAGGGATGGACATGGTCAGCAACAATACTCAGGTAGGCTGTGGCGTTGCAACAATGCTCAATTGGTACCAAGGGGCCTAAAGAGTGCCAAGAAAATATTCCCCACACCATTACACCACCACCAGCCTGAACCGTTGATACAAGGCAGGATGGATCCATGCTTTCATGTTGTTGACGCCAAATTCTGACCCTACCATCCGAATGTCGCAGCAGAAATCGAGACTCATCAGACCAGAGACGTTTTTCCAATCTTCCATTGTCGAATTTGCTCTTCTGCCTACCTTGGCTGTAACAGGTGGTTATTTGAGTCACTTTTGCCTTTCTATCAGCTCGAACCAGTCTGGCCATTCTCCTCTGACCTCTGTCATCAACAAGGCATTTCCGCCCACAGAACTGCCGGCCACTGGATATTTTTTCTTTTTCGGACCATTCTCTGTAACCCCTAGAGATGGTTGTGCGTGAAAATCCCAGTAGATCAGCAGTTTCTAAAATACTCAGACCAGCCCTTCTGGCACCAACAACCATGCCACGTTCAAAGTCACTCAAATCACCTTTCTTCCCCATACTGATGCTCAGTTTGAAGTGCAGGCGATTGTCTTGACCATGTCTACATGCCTAAATGCACTGAGTTGCCGCCATGTGATTGGCTGATTAGAAATTAAGTGTTAACGAGCAGTTGGACAGGTGTACCTAATAAAGTGGCCGGTGTATACTAGCAACTGTTTACTCCCTGCAGGATGGCCTAGTATTATCCTGTACTATAAGGAATCCAGAGCCTACTATGTGTGCATTTACTCTAGCTTTTTTTGCTTTTTTGTATACGTACATCTTCATTTTCAGTTAGCGACGGTTTATATCGCAGTTGTGTTCGGTAGTTTAGGAGGCACTATGGTAGCCCCGAAATGGCCAACCACGGAGGAAAAAGCCGTACTGTCGAATCTCACTCAGGAGCATGGGATCAAGTTAACCCCCTCCCCTAACTGCTTGGTTGGGAGGTGTGTCTAGTGCAAGCTAACGGCAATCTGCAGTGGGAACCTCGGAGTAACATCTAGCCCAGTTTGTCACTAAATATTCCTTGGTTATTTTGTTATGTTCTGGATTAAGTGTAAATTAAGTGGTCAACATAAGGCGGAGCAATTGCCTGACGTTTTTGCTTAAAACCCTTACAGCCCTATGATCACGCCGTCGTGATCAGATCACATGTTTTTAAACCATTTTTAACAAAGTCTCACGTGGATTGCTGTGCGCATGTTTATGTGACAGTATAGATGTGAAACTCTTTCGGTTTGTATTTGGAGCAGATTTACCCCAGAAAACCAGAGATATGATCGTTTATATTTGATCCAAGCAGTTCAAACGGCTCTTTATCGTCAGACGGCAGGCCCCGTCTTTCTGTCCATGTAGTCGACATCGTAAAAGCGGGGAAGCATGTTTTCACGCGATGTACACGTTTCACGATTCTTGCATCTTGTCACGAGATGCAAAAATGTAACGTGATTGGTGGATTTTGTCATGTGACGCAAACCACTATGCACAGGATTTACGCATTTTTATGCGCGAATCGCGGAAATAGTCTTTTGAAAAACTCCTTTGAAGAGTGGCAAAAGTGACACAAACTATATGTTAGAAGTCTATGGCAAACTTTTTGGAGCTCAAAATCAATTTCATGAGCATGTTTTTGGTCTTTAAGTGCAATACAATTTTCCCATTTCCAAATTTGACTGTATTTTGCCCCAATATGTCAATATAATAAATTATAGGGAAATAAAAACTCTCTTCATATAGCTGAAGTTGTGCTGAAGATAAACATACCATGCATGGGTACGTTAAATTATTTTTATTGTGTAATATAAAGACAAATATCAAAGGTACCAAAAAATGGCCAAAATAGGTTAGGGTTAGGGGCTGTAAGGGTTAATTATCAGCAAAAAACAAACCTGCATCTAGGTAATATTAGGTCATGTTGGACCGTAGTGGTGGTCAGATTTTGTACAGTCCCTGTTGGAACTATGATGGAAGATCATACCGGAAATGAGTATTGTTCGGGGGTGGGAGGCTTTCTTCCACGCAAGATACCGCAGCTGTCTTTGTGCTTCTGCTCGACAAGTGGGGAACAATTATGGAAGACAGGAAATCCAAAGGCCTGGAAATCCCACCCCCACTTCAGCAACTACAGCACAATTTGGACTGAAAATTCTATCTGGCCTATCTGCCACTGTCTCTCTTTTCCTTGTCCTGTCTATCCCTAGAATATTTCCTTTCCCACCCAACCGGTCAAGGCGGATGACCACCCTCCAGAGTCTGGGTTCTGCTTGGAGTTTCTTCCTCAATGAGGGAGTTTTTCCCCGCCACTCACTTACGCTTGCTTTGGAGGGTTCTGTTGGGTTTCACAAACCGATTTGGGATAGAATGGCAGCACATGCACACACAGTGGCATCTCTGTCTACCGCTAGAGCGGTTCTTTTGCGTCTTTTTTTATTGCCTGTGGGTCTGAGCGGACTGTAATTTCATCTGTGCTGTATGTCGTGCATATACAGGTATAGTATGTTCGACATAGATTATGACTATGAAAAGATCTTTAATCAAAGTGAATGGTAGGTAGGAAAGTGGTAGGTCGGAAAGGTGGAAACATGTCACTGCAGTGGTCCATCCAAGAAGAGGTTAGGAACACTGCTGATGCTATGTCTTTTCAAGCACATCAGCAAGACTTGGAACTACTTTCTGATTAGGCATTTGTAGCTAAACCATACCAAGCAATCCGACAGTGGTAAGTGGCCTGTCTGGAACCTGGAAACTTGGATAGGTTGGTGGCAGTAGGCTATGTGCAGTCATTTCAACATGTTTTAATAAACTGAATTTCTCTCGGGATCAATAAAGTAACGATCTCCACTGCCTGGCCAAAAAAAAAAAAGTCACACCCTCTCATGTCATATTGCCCGTTCAGGTCAGGTCTAGGTTCAGCAACAGTGTGTTCAAAGAATGAGATCAGTTGATTACCTGAATATACTGAATGACCAGGTTATTCCATCAATGGATTATTTCTTCTCCAAAGGCACGGGCATATTCCAAGATTCAATGTCAGGATTAATTGGGCTAAAATTGTGAAGGAGGGGTTCAGGGAGCATGAGACATCATTTTCATACATGGATTGGCCACCACAGAGTCCAGACCTTAAACTCGTTGAAATTCTTTGAAAGAAGAATCTCAATGAGTGCTGGAGATGGCTTTACATAGTGGTCAGACCCCACCATCATAAATGCAAGATCTTGATGAAAAATATGAAAAAAATATCGCATCACTGGATAGAAATAACTTGATATTGCATTAACTCGTCAAAACAAAATCCCAGTTAATGCATGCTGTAATCAAGGCAAAAGGCAGTCCAACAAAATATGAGGGTGTAACTTTGACGGCTACATTTTTTTTTGGCCAGGCAGTGTATCCAACTAGTTTTAACCTGGTATCTGACTTGCATTCCAACCAAGAGCGGTCTTAAACAGGTATAACAGATCACAATGAGTTGGACAACTGTGGTAACTACTTGTAGTTTCTAATATGTACAGTATATGTAGATCACTTTGTTTTGTTGGTAGAGGGAGCTCGGGGGGGGGGGGGTGATAGTGGGGGTGCCTCTGAGCCCTAACAGAGCGTTTTGGGGCAGAAGTGATTTGATCAATATTCAATCAATACTGAGGATCACTGATCACATTGGGGCAAGACATTTCAAATACAGTGTGGTAGGACATCTGGCAGCTAAATGCATGAATTAAAAAAAAAGCATATGGGACCTTAAAAATGCATCTATAGAGAAAAGGTTTGAGAATCTTTCAAGACATTAGAAACTCATTTTGCAGATAACGCAAGTATACTTTTATTAGAAATAAAGCTGCTAATGGGAAACAAAAAATACAAAATGTAATGTGTGGTAAGTCAGTGCAGCAAATTCTAATGAATGTACTACTCCTCAGACTCAAGCAAACTCAGTGTATCAAAGCCAATACAGACATTTTATTTCTCATCCAACACTTTTAAATGGAGCCAACTTAAACCAATTAAGGGATGAAAGTTGGCACATTGATGTAACCCACATATTAAAACAGACCAATAACAAATGTTTCCTGTACCACATTTCTTCCCACAGTAAAGACATCTAAATTAATGATGCCTGCATTTGTAAAGCATGGCAGTCCCAAATCAATACCGATTTTATTTCAACGTTAAAGTGAGCAAGCAGAAAAAGTAAATAAAAAAAGGTCACTAATTTGTATGGGACTGCAACACATGAAAAGATTGTTTTCTCATCTCATTGTGCTGTATGACACCAACTTTGTGTGGATAATCTCATTTGGTTCTACGAGCATTACATTTAATGAAGACCCTTGACCTGTCACCTTGAAAAAAGCGAAGACTTATGATCAAGTCTGTACTTCTGCGTTTTAAGTTAACAAAAATTGTTTACATAAACAACTTTTTGGTTGCATTCTTACACCATTCTTGTTGGTTAAATAGTGTTTCTGGTAAACAAACAGAAGTTATAAGACCAACAGGCTTTCAATAGAATTTAAAGTATGAGACAAGTAGCTGGCCAGTTCATGAGATGGAAACAACTGACTTAACAGTAGTATTACACACACATAGGGCTGTCTTACACATGCAAAAGACAAAAACCCAAAACTAAAAGACACAAACAGCATGTTTTATGTTAAACATGTTTTGTTGGGTGATTACGGCACAATTACTGCACCAATGCACTGACTCCAAGGATGTTTCAAATACTGTTTGAACAAGGAGAAAAAAAATCTTACAATGTGGTAGCAGGGGAAAATTAGACTATTGTACAAATTCCACCAGACAATAAAACCGGTCCTCTACTACAGATAATGGCAGGACATTTCTTAGCGCATCCTGTACTCTGACGTCTTTGACATCTCACACAACTGACCCTTAAAGTCAATGTCTATGGTGAAGTCCAGGTCTCTCTGCAATCCAAAAGAAAAAAAAAATCAATGTAACAGCAAAGAAATGATCTCCAAAATCAAAGCGCAGTTGAACCCGTTGAACAACAGAAGACTGCTTACATTGTTCTTGACATTTGGCTTCATGCTAATGGTGCCAAATATCTCCTCACCAGTCTTGACAGTAAGATAATCATCAAGGTAGAAGACGGTCTGCTTCCAGTGGGTGTAAGGGGACTCTGGGCCTGTTAACAAGACAATTGTGTGCATGGATACTGTTTTCTGCCAAAACCAATACATTTGGAGATTGATGATTATATTATTTCACAATCAGCATTCCAATTGTTATGTCAAATCACCTCCTCACACTTTTTTGAATTAATGAGGCATATTAAGAAAGTTAAGACTGCTGTATTTAAATTTGAAATTATTGGTACCTTTGTCATATTCAATTTAAAAGATGTAAAGCTCATAATGACCTCAGAGCTCTGACTGATTTTTTTCAACAAGTATGAATTTGGAGACAGACTATGATCACATTGCAGGCCAAGCTGATAATCTTTTTCCTGGATGTGACATTAAATGAACAGCACAACTCACATCAACTCATACCTTATCAAATCTGGTTTAGGCACATTAGCTACATTAGGTACATATCTAATATCTGATTACTGAAATTGTTTTTGTTTAAAAAAATCCTCTGGTTTTCCGTAATTTTTTTCATATTGTATTGTCTGAAAACATCTTGTCACAACAATTTTAGTGCCAATGACTGCTGTACGATTGTGACAAAGCTTTGGCGTCATTCCTGTCGATTTGACAGCAGTGTGAACCATCACATCAAAATACACAGCTCTCTCCCACAGGGCAGTTCCACTTCAGTGTTACATTGATTGGAGAATCATTCCAACAACTGACTGACCCAAATTTATTTACACAAAGCCCATTTTGATTTCTTATGCAGAGCATGAAGGACCATGGCAACAAGCAATGCAAGGTTCTAACTTAAAGACAGAAGCCTGAATTAATGTAGGCTGAAAGAGATTAAAATATACCTCCTAACAGACTGAGGGCCATACACATTGTCATTATCTGTCTGATGTGTGGATGAGTTTCAAAGCTGAACATGGTAGCCTTCGCAAAACAATTTTAAATATATTAAACACCAACTACTCTTTGCATAAAACAGGCAACATGCTCAAAATGATGCAGTAAGTTTGGTTTGCAGCAGACCCCCCACCCCCACCCCATAACACACACACACACGCACGCACTTGTCACATCTACAAGAAAATGGATGGATGCAAGTTAAAGGTTCAATAACAATGTTATTGAAGAAAACTGACTGGTTGAGAAGCCGGTCCTCTTGTGACAGCGAGTGAACTCAATATTGAAGTAAGTGACTAGAGCGTGGATATAGTCATTCCTCTTCACTTGCAGGCAAAATGGTGAGGTGAAGGTCAGGTCCTCCAACTTCACAGTGTAGATATCCACCTCCTAAACAAGCATCAACAAGATTATATCAGACCAATGATGTTCCATTCTCTACTTTATATGACAAGTGTCAACACCACTGTAGCCAAATGCAAGTCCCCCCACACCCATACATCAGATCATGTAATAACATCAAAAGTCAGGAGCACAGACTCACACTTAAAACATAAGTTAAAGGCATTTCAGTGGGATTTACTTCATTGCAACACCAGAACTTTTTGAACTAGTCACTCCACATCCTGCGTATCGAGTTTCAGCCAAATTCATGAGTCTTTAAGGAAAAACTTTAAAAGTCATTACAAGCATCCCGAATAATTAAACCACTTCATGGCTTAATACAGGTAGACCTCAAAATACGAACATTTGGAAATACAGATACACTGAAAGCCTATAATTTTCTTGTATATATGGGTTAATATTGGTTAAAAACAGGATTGCAGTCTGGCCAGCAGGCATGCCAGACTACGCCACCAGGGGGGCGCCCCAGAAGGCACTTTGGTTGGACTATGCCCCAATTACGGTAGTCAGGGGGTGTCGCCGAAGTGCCGTGATAGTGGTAGGTAAAGCAAGCAGAGAGAGAGCCTGCGCTGTGCTCCGATCAGAGTGGGGCCATACAGGGAACAGTTCTGTTTTCTGGTATTTAATCAATCATTTGCAGCATTATAGAACTTAATTTCTTCATGAACAACTCGGTTTTTGGTAAGGGAAAACAGCCTCCATGCAACATATTGCTAACTCGCAGCACCCGGCTCAAGAAAAAAAAAAATAAACGGTGCCTGACTAAAAATAAGCATCACGATAATGTAGCAAAACATAGGGAATTTGCAACAATTCTATAAATACAGTTCGACTTATCTCAGTATTTTGCCAACCATTGTGCCACAGGAAAACCCCACTTTAAACTTAGCATGGGCTCGTTGACATAACAATAGCGACAGTTCAGTTGACTCAAGGGATATAAAACGAGTTATGAATGCAGTCCCCCTAGTGTGGCTCCATCTAGTGGATGGATGACACAACTACAGCCACTACAGGAACTTCACATTTATTTTTTCACTACATGCACATTATAATCTGATGAGACTTATATAATTGTAACAGTGTATTAAAGGTGTGCCTTTTAATCCAGTGTGCCTTATAGTGAGGAAAATACTGTACTAAAACAAATTTATGATAATTTCAGCAAATAAACCAGGATAAAAGGAAAGCATATGTCTATTTCGGGCGTGAACCCAAACAACTTATCAATCTACCAACCTTGATAAGACAGGCACTGCTGACCAGTTGCTTGGGATCCACAACATCAACCAGGGGTTCCTTTATAGCCACTTCCTTGATGCATGACATGTCAAACCCATAGACATTCTCCCACCCTGACATAAGAGCACATAAAGGTAACTGATTTTGACTTCATTGAAAAGTACAATTCATTTATAGAAAAGCTACTCACAGTGGATTTTGTAGTCCTTGTATTGCCTATCTTCAATGGCAGTTACGTAAAGGGTTGCCCTGTCTGGGAAAATTAGTCCATCTGGCTTCTGTCAGAGGGCAAAAGTAACAATCAGTTGTATTTACTTTGAGACAAAATAATAGGCATTACAAGGAGTAGTCACAAACTGGTGTAATCAATTGGCTGCTCTGTGCCCCTGGTTACATGCAACTCCCAAAGGCATCTCATCATGCCCTCCTTGGAAGACACGCCCACAATCTGAGAATCACTAAAGTCAGTGTGGTTTGTCTTCTACTGCAAAAACAATGTTGACCCTGTTTTGGTGCTACAAAAAGGTTCATTTTAAGAAGTAAACCGACATTTTCATAATTTGTGAAAGTCATTAAAATAATTTGTACCAGCTCTATACCGGCTATCCAAACATGATTAAATTGATTGTGCAACTTTGAAAGAAAAATGAGCTGGGCTATTGAAATCTTTCACTGCTGGACAAATTGTCTTCAAAATGCGAGTAAATGCTGTATTTAAAAAAAGTCACAGTATCAACAAACGACAGCACCATGAAAGTTTTAAAACGCCACAATTTGAGATTATTCTTAAGATATGACCTTTAATAGCACTTGACTCATTTGTGTGAACTGGTCCAAAAACCCAAATTGGCAACCAGAGAACCAAAGGCCTATTAGTTTTGGCAAATATTTTCAGTGAGAAAATTATTGTATTTTGAAAATTACTGGGGTGGCAGTAGCTCAGTCCAGTAAGTCTAAGGCTGGGGACCAAAGGGTCACCGGATCAAGACCCCTATCAGGCAAAATATTTGAGTGCCAACGGGCAGGGGGAAGGTGCCAGTACACTTCCCAAGCACTACTGAGGCGCCGTCCTCCCCTCATAAGCAGCTCATTGGGCACACCAAGAAGTCGCTGCCTGCCGCTCTACCCCCCCCATCACTTGCTTGCCTACAGGCCCCTTGTGTGAGTGTGTGTGTGTTACAGGCCAGTACTCAAACATATATACACTGTGACTAACCATTATCAGTGTGCTAGAGTGGAAAGATAATTTCCCCTACGATAAATAAAGTTAATTTCATTTCATCAGTGACTCCACTTGAACTTTCATTTCTATTAAAGGGACAGTAAATTTTAAGTGACATATACGTATGTTATTCATCATTATGAAAAAAAGAAAAAATTAATTTTATATGTGTAGCATCTAGTTATTAATTCCACAGTGAATTTATTTGAAAGTTGCGTCTTTTTGCTGTTCTGTTGACACAACCGTTCACTGCGCAGATAACCATGATATTTTTGGTGTAAATTGCGTCTAGAATTGCATTGTTTCTTATGGCTGCTAAGCTATGTTTGGCCCCAGTGTGTATGATGCCCACGTGACCACTGAATGCTGAAGCGGCGCACATTTTAAGCTTTTTTGACCAAACGGATGATGCTACACATAAAATATTTATTCTTTTATTTTTCATAATGAATAACATATGTCACTTAAAATTAACTTTACTGTTCCTTTAAGATCAATCAACTTTTATTTAGCGCTTAATCACATCTGAAGACATTTCAAAGCGCTTTACAGATAGAATACTAGTTTAATACTTTAATATTTAGTTTAATTTAGTTTAATAATTTAGTTTGATACTTAGTTTTACTAGCTCACTACCATATAAAGTTATTGAATTAAAAGAAATCCTATACTGTTGAGAAGACCCTCTGCTTTTATTTTAAATGTGATTGTTCTAACACAAAATGTTTGCTTTTTACCAGTTTAATACAAAAACAGGGATGTCATTAGGTAAATGGGGATGGCAAGAAAAACAGACAAAAATGCCAACACATTCAATGAAAACTATTTTGTCAATGTATTGACTTTTTTTTAATGCCTTGTACTTGTTTTCATGAGAAGGGTTCTGATAATATTACATGTTTGTTTATAAACTGTTTTCTAGCTGTATGTTATATTAATATTTACACTACAGCTCACAATAGGTGCTTCTAGTTTTTCAACTACTTTGCAGAAAGTTCTGCCAATGTCTGCACTGCCTTCCTCTTTAATTCCTTCTGGTGTGCTTACTGCGATGCCATCCCTGTCTCCTTAAAGAAGCCTCTTGCCTTAGGACGGGAGCTTCAGTTGAATGAATTTTTGAATAGAAATGAAAACAGCATTTTCATTTGTGTAAATCATCTCATATTCATCCAATTGCCAATCTGTTTACAAACATGGTAACCTTACTCAACTTTCCAGATGTTGAAAGATCCATTGTGAAATTGAGTTGTCAAGATAAATTTGGATGATAAGTACAATCCATTATTCATTTTATACGAACATTAGGTAAATTATCAAAAGACAATATGAAGGGATAATGTAAGAAAAAATTTTATAGCACACATACCAGCCATTTGTCCCTTGCATAAATGACTGTGTTGAGCATGGATTCATAGAAGAGGCAGTAGCCCATCCACTCAGATATGATGATGTCCACACCCTCCACAGGCAGCTCCACCTCTTCCACCTTTCCTTTGATGATGGTCACAACTGGAGACACAAGGCCTCACTCAGTTATTCATGCTTTGGAAACCTGTATTACTGTGATTCAACTCCATTGACCCACCATCATCCAATTTGTTGGCCTTGACAATTTTTACAGCATAGTCTGAGATGCTGCTGCACTCTATCTATTCAGAAAAAGAAACCATGTTTGCTGTCATTATTAAGAAGTCACTGTCACTGGTAAAATGCAAATAGTTAGAACAACACATACCCCTATAACCTTCTTTGCTCCTGCTTTGGCAGCAAACATGCAGAGGATGCCAGTCCCACTGCCCACGTCCAGCACCACCTTATCTTTGAAAAGATGTTTGTTGTGGAACATGGAGTTGCGATAGGTCAGAGTACGAACCTCATCTTTCAGCATCTCCTACAAGGCAAGTAAACAGAAGTCGATAATACCAGAAGGGTTAGATTTGAGTTCTAATATTAAACTGCTGCAGTTTGTCAAAAATTACATTACCTCATGGATGCCAAAGTGGGCATACGAATCAAAGTAGTAGTCCTTCGAGGTCATATCTTCAGCTGCAGGTTTTGCTGAGCTCTCTGCCTGAGAAACCTAAACAAAATAGTACAATCTATAACAGGCATACCGTATTTTCCACACCATCAGCCGCGCTTAAAAGCCTTTACTTTTCTCAAAAATCAATACTGCACTTCTTAACATGAAGTGTCTAATGTGTTCACTGAGTTCCAAAGTCTGTAAAAATGTTTTTGTGCGATTTTTGTCAGCGCTCCACTAGATTGACCGTCAGCCATTTTCCACCGGCATAGAACGTAATATGTCAACTATGTCTGCCGGCAGCGACAGACCAATTAGAAAACATGAAGCGAGGCTACCACTGGCAAACCTCCGGTAGTTACATTTGTTTGGCCAAAGACCACCGACAATGGAATCAGTGAAGAAAAATGCTTACGAAACGCAATTCAAACTCCAAGCTATTAGGTTGTGAATGGTAACAGAGCAGTCATGCGATAATTTAAATTCAACTTATCTATCGTTTGAAAGTGGAGGAACCAAGAGAATTGACTGCGCCAAGGAAAAAAAATTTGTTTCCCTGGCAACAAGGCAGAGTTGGAAAACGAGCTCGAGTGATAGACTCTGGAACAAAGAACAGACGGGAGAAGCGTCTCTACTGTCATATGAAGTAACTGATTTCGGAGCTTGCCATCATCCTGGGAGGATCAACTAAAGAAATCCAACTGGTGGGCTGCATGTGTCGTTGGAGTGATGGATGAGAGATGGTAAACACCCATTTACCAAGACTTGGAGGCAGCACCATGCGAGTCACGCCACACTATGTGAGTGGATTGTGGATACCTGGGCTAATCTACCCGTTTCGACTATTATCCAAGCTTTCGCAAAAGCCAGCATTATTACTGGGCAGCCACCCGGAAACAAGATGGACTCCAATAGCGATAGTGAAATTGCCAAGCTGTTCAATTCAGTGACCAAAGATGAGGACTTCGAAGGATTTGCCACGGACTGATCAAAAAATAAAAATATTTAAAATTACATTATTTAAATATTTAAAAATTTTCTGGGCTTGCGCTAGCCATTCGCCACTTCGCCATAGGCGAAGTAAATTCCAGATTGGCTACAAGGTTTTTAGACTGTGTAGCCACAGTGGCGTTCTTATTTTTACAGAAAAAAGGCTAAAACTTCGCTTGCTACTTCCGCTACTGAGCGGCACTCGCTATTTCCGCATGCCGACGGAAATAGCCGAAGTGACCCGAACGCTCCCGATCATTAAATATGCACTCGAGTCATAACCTCCTCTCGTCCAATGAAAAACAAAAATATTGTTTTTTTACAAGCTGAACCCGCGAATTGGTGTACGACAAGGCGAGGACGATCCATCAAAAGAATCCAGTGTTTTATAGTACAGTTTGTGTTAAAATCCTCATTAATAAACAAATGGTGAATGCTGAGAGAGGGGAGTAGTGGTGACAGACCGATCCGAAGGTATTATACAGTATATATACAGTGTATATATATATATATCAGACATATATATATCAGAAAGATATTATCAATACTTGTTTGTAGTCTTAGATTTTTTATCCCTATAACCAGCAGGAATAACCGGGGATGCATGTAAATGTGTATTCACCTCGCTTGCTATTTTTCATGCCTTTCTAAATTTAAATGAAAAATCATGTTATTGAATTACAAATAAATAAATAAACTATGGCATACCAATGGTGTTGGTGGTGGTCAAAGTTAAAATGTCTTCTAGTCTAAATAAAACTTACAAGTAAACATTGAGTAATATTTTACATGACTATCTTCACATAATGAATGCAAGTTTTCAATTGTTGAATCTTCACATTCATACCTGCATAAAGTAGGATAGAAATACAGATAGTTAAGCTTAAATTGTTGACTTTAGCGTATTTTTGTAGGTAAACTGAACAGAAGACTTTGCCCTCAGAATGCAGGAAAACAAACCCATTTTCTAAAATGGGGTTGTTTTAGAAAATGGGGGATGTGAGGAGGGGGGGGGGTGTCCCCCACACCCCCTGCAATGAGCGTTGGTCGTCCTCGCGCTGCGCCACTGTCTTGGACACAGAGAGTGGCTTTTTGTGGCTTGCTAAATTCTTTCACACTGAGCCACAGTGGCTTAGTCAAACTAGCTCCTAGTGCAAGCCCAGATTTTGAATTTTAAATACATAGTACAACATGGTTTAACCAGTCAGTTTTGCTTCTGTTACCTTGTTCTAGCATGCGCCAAACAGTTCGGTGCGCTGTATGTATAGTTTAAGTACAGAAATAAACTCCGGAATTTAGACTGTGCCTTATACGATGCGCCGTGTGGCGCGTAAAAATATGGTAGATTAAATTGGTAAATTAGCTTTGTGAAATGTCCCATTTAGATGACCCCTTGACCCCACCCCAAACAAAACCATTTTTAACTTTCCAACGATATCAATATTGCGTTTCTACTCCAAACAGAACCGTAGATGTACTCCAATACATATAAGATGTATTAAAAACGCAAAGCTCCAACCTGACAAGCAAAACTAAGTCACCTAAAATAGCCTTTTCAGGCTTACCTTGAAACCACTGGTGTTGTTAGAGCATCAATCAGAATCTTTATTTTGTCATGCTGACACATGTAAAGGGGCCGTCAATGTGACTGGTGAGGAGTATGAGCTAAGAGTGCAAAGTTTCACGGACTGTTAATAATAAAGTTAAAAAGTAATTGGGGTGATAGTAGCTCAGTCCGAGTGGACCCCGCCCTGGTTGCCTAGATCCAAGACTACCTCACCGACAGACCACAGTTCGTCAAGCTAAAGGACGGCCACGTCTGTTACTGTGGTCAGCTGCATCGGGTGCTCCACAGGGGACGTCTTGTCTCCAATCCTCTTCACCCTGTACACGGCGGACTTCTGCTACACACCAGAACTGTGTCACATCCAGAAGTTTCACAGATGACACAGCCATTGTGGGATATATCAGGGACAATGAGGAGGAGGAGTATAGATGCGGGGTTAAGGACTTTGTTGACTGGTGTCACAGCAACAGTCTACAGCTCAACACCCTCCAAAACTACAGAGCAGGTCATTGACTTCAGAAGGGACAGACCCCAACCTAGACCAGTTCTGATAGGAACGGAGGAGGTAGAGATTGTGCAGACCTATAAATATCTTGGGCTGTGGCTAGACAACAAGCTAGACTAGACCAGCAACACAAGGCAGCTGTATAAGCAAAGCACAGAGCAGATGTACTTTCTTAGGAGGCTGAGGGATTCAACATCTGCAGGAAGCTCCTGTGGATGTTCTATCAGTCTGTGGTCGCCAGCGTCCTGTCTTACGCTGTGGTGTGTTGGGGAGGGAAGTGTGACCAAGGCGGATCTCTCCAGGCTGGAAAAGCTGATCAGGCGGGCGGCTCTGTGGTCGGAATAGAAGCTGGACCCCTCTGGCAATGGTGGCAGAGAAGAGAACATTGGACAAACTGCTGGACATCATGGAACAATGTCAGCCACCCTCTGCACACCGTTACCAATAACCAGTGGAGCCTGAGCAGCCAGCGGCTGCGCCTCCCAACATGCAGGACCAACAGACCGAAAGAAATCCTTCATCCCACGAGCGATTAAATTGCTCAACTCCTCTCTGGGGGAGGTGAACAAAAAGAGTCTACACCAGGGCGGAGGGATAACAAAAAATGCATAAAAATAAATAAAATTACCAACAATGTAAACACAATTACACACACTACCTATGCCTACCATGTCTATTTATTCCTGCCCCTTTATGTCTCTTATTTGTATATTCTCTTTATTTAGTGGGTTATTATTATTTATATTCTATCTGGTGGGTCATTTATTTATTTCTCTTTCTATTTGGTGTAGGAATTACTTTGTGTCTTTTCTTTCTGTGTACTCACTGTGCTATGTGTAATGTGACGGAGGAATTAATTTCCCTGATGGAACCTCCTGAAGAGATGAATAAAGTCCTACTCTACTCTCTCTATTTTGGGGACTTATTTTGTCCCGACTCTCAAGAACCAGTGAAATAAATACATGCATCGAAACCACACGGCGAGATGAAAGACTATTCTGAACTTACATCGGGTGGTGCTGCATCTTCATAATAATATGCGTAAAGAATGTTCCTTGCTACCTGCTTACAGTGGGAACACGTGCTCAAAAGAAACTATCGTCACCAAACAGCCAGAAACGCTCATTTACACTCAAAAGAGCAAAATAACGCCCAACTGTAATGGGTTCGGTATATCGGACGAGCCACTTTATTAAACAGTCGACCAGAAAAAAGTTCAAAATAACTGGGGACACCTACTGATGCATACGCAGGAAAAGTGGAACACAAAGTAGCAGACATGTGGCTTCAAGGTCTACTGCCATCACAATGAAAGAAATTGACCGTAACGTGCTGTCTTGAAGTTTCTCATGTCAAAAAGTGTATTATTGTCACTGCATGGATGTTCAGCTTCCAAGAAGACTGCGAAAAAACTAACAAAGCAGGCATCGTGCCTGAGGCAGCTAGCTCAGCAACACTAGCTTCGACGCTAGTCCGCACACGGTTGTTCAGGCTTTGTCCTCACTGCCGACCAGATTTGCATAAACTTAAAACAACAGAGGCCCTAATTGCTTAATCCATTTGAATGGTGCTTATCAAACTTTAATTACAACTAAATAATGGTTTTTCCAATAATATGATCACATTTAACCCCGTCTGACACAACTGAATGAATGAGCGGCAACCGGAGATGATGCGTACGCCATGCTAAAATCGAGCATTTGACACTTTCGTGATAAATCCAAACTGTTTATCAACGCAGTCAACAAATTTTGCTTTCAGTTAATCCTGTAATGGTTGTATAGACCGAGATAAATTAAAAAAAACAGCATATTCTGTTGCATCACCTTACCTCCATTCTTTCTGATAGTGCCGCCATTTCGATTTCTGCTGCTGCTTCTTCTCGTCTCCTCCTCCTGCTTTTCTTCTGCAACTTCCTTCTTTCTCTTCTTCTGTTGATATTTGGCAGACAACCTTAAAGATGTCGTACCACACCTGCTGGAGTGGACTTTGAATTATTGTCTGTCAAACAGAAAGATGAAACTGTGTGAAAAAAAAAAAAATCAATCCAATCCCCGATTGTCAACTTCAACAGCAACCAGAAAATCAGAAATATTAACAGCTTGATGCAGCTATTCAGAGAGCACCATGCATATCTGACAGAATCATACCCATGATGATTCTGTCTGTTCTAGTCTATTAGACCCTGAGTGCAGCATTCGATACTGTTGATCACAATATCTTTTAAGGAGATGGAAGAGGAAGTTTTAGAGGTTTGGAAGTGTCTAGGAGAGGTGGCAGTAGAGTTTCTGACTGGGTTGTTCAACAGGATCTTAGATAGTGAGAAGATGCCTGAGGAGTGGAGGAGAAGTGTGCTGGTGCCCATTTTTAAGAACAAGGGAGATGTACAGAGTTGTGGCAACTACAGAGGAATAAAGCTGATGAGCCATACAATGAAGTTATGGGAAAGAGTAGTGGAAGCTAGACTAAGGGCAGAAGTGAGCATTTGTGAGCAGCAGTATGGTTTCATGCCAAAAAAGAGTACTACAGATGCAGTATTTGCTTTGAGGATGTTGATAGAGAAGTACAGAGAAGGCCAGACGGAGCTGCATTGTGTTTTTGTAGATCTGGAGAAAGCTTATGACAGGGTGCCCAGAGAGGAAATGTGGTATTGTATGAGGAAGTCTGGAGTGTCAGAGAAGTATGTTAGAGCGGTGCAGGACATGTATGAGGACTGTAAGACAGTGGTGAGGTGTGCTGTAGGTGTGACAGAGGAGTTCAAGGTGGAGGTGGGACTGCATCAGGGATCAGCTCTGAGCCCCTTCTTGTTCGCTATGGTGATGGACAGGCTGACAGACGAGGTTAGACTGGAATCTCCATGGACTATGATGTTTGCAGATGACATTGTGATCTGCAGTGAGAGCAGGGAAGAGGTGGAGGAGAAGCTAGAGAGGTGGAGGTTTGTCCTGGAAAGGAGAGGGATGAAGGTTAGCCGCAGTAAGACAGAGTACATGTGTGTGAATGAGAGGGACCAAAGTGGAAGAGTGAGGTTACAGGGAGAAGAGATCAGGAAGGTGGAGGATTTTAAGTACTTAGGGTCAACAGTCCAGAGCAGTGGAGAGTGGGGAAAAGAGGTGAAGAAACGTGTACAGGCAGGATGGAATGGGTGGAGAAAAGTGTCAGGTGTGATGTGTGATAGAAGAGTTTCAGCTAAAATGAAAGGAAAGGTGTACAAAACTGTGGTGAGACCAGCGATGTTGTTCGGTCTAGAGACAGTGTCACTGAGGAAAAGACAGGAGGCAGAGCTGGAGGTAGCAGAGATGAAGATGCTGAGGTTCTCTTTGGGAGTGACTAGGAAGGATAGGATCAGGAATGAGTACATCAGAGGGACAGCACATGTTAGAGGTTTTGGAGATAAAGTCAGAGAGGCCAGACTGAGATGGTTTGGACATGTCCAGAGGAGAGATAGTGAATATATTGGTAAAAGGATGCTGAGTTTTGAACTGCCAGGCAGGAGGCCTAGAGGAAGACCAAAGAGGAGGTTTATGGATGTAGTGAAAGAGGACATGAAGGTAGTTGGTGTGAGAGAAGAGGATGCAAAGGACAGGGTTAGATGGAGGCAATTGATTCACTGTGGCGACCCCTGAAGGGAAAAGCTGAAAGGAAAAGAAGGAAGAGGAAGTTGGGATTAAAAACTCAGCACGAGACTGGTTTAGGTCATATCTATCCGACCGATTTCAGTTTGTCTATGTCAATAATAAATCTTCAGATCGAGGGACTCTCACCTGTGGAGTACCTCAAGGATCTGTTCTGGGGCCAATTCTGTTTAATCTGTATATGTTACCATTGGTGTCTGTGTAGGTTCTCAGTCATCCAGGTCATGGTTATCCAAAAGCTGTTTAAGTCAATCCACTGGACGTTAAGAAAGTTCTTGAAGATGTTTCGTCTCTCATCCAAGAGACTTCTTCAGTTACCATTGGGAAATATTATAAGGAAACACAACATTAATTGTTATGCTAACAATACTCAATTATATTTATCAGTTAAAACAAATGAATCTGATCAGCTAATTAAATTGGAAACCTGTCTCAGGGATATTAAATCATGGATGCTTCACAATTTCTTCATGTTGAACAGTAACAAAACTGAAGTCATTATTATTGGGCCGAAGCATCTTAGAGATGATTTCTCTAACATTGCAATTCACTTAGATAGCATTACTCTATCCTCCACCAATGAAGTCAGGAACTTGGGAGTGATTTTTGATCAAGATCTGTCTTTTGATTCTCATATTAAGTCTGTATCCCGGACAGCCTTCTTTCACTTGCGAAATATTGCTTGAGTGAGAAATTTCTTATCCTTTTAAGACGCAGAAAAAAATCATTCATGCTTTTGTTACTTCTAGATTAGATTACTGCAATTACTTATTATCTGGCTGTTCTAGCTCCTCTATTAGGACTCTACAGTTAGTTCAGAATGCAGCTGCCCGCTTACTGACTCAAACTGGGATGAGAGAGCACATCTCTCCTGTCTTAGCATCACTACATTGGCTCCCAATTAATTATAGAATACAATTCAAACTCCTTATGATTACATATAAAGCTCTCCACTGTAAGGCTCCATCTTATATTGAAGATCTTATTGAAGTGTATCACCCACCCAGGGCCCTTCGATCCGAGGATGCAGGATTTCTGGTGACCCGTCGGGTTTTTAAGAGTAGAACAGGACGCAGAAGCTTCAGCTTTCTGGCCCCTTTACTCTGGAACGATCTCCCAGCCTCGGTCCAGGGGGCAGACACCCTTAGCTTATTTAAGAGTTGACTAAAAACCCTCCTCTTTGATAGAGCTTACAATTAGAAACACACACCCCACTAGATATGCTGCTATAGGCTTAGGCTGCTAAGGGTATTTTTCTCCGTCTCTCCTGTTAAAGGGAGATACTCTGGAGCTCCTGTCACTTCTCCTTCTTTGTCTTTCTCTGCTCCTAGAAGTTATTACTATTGTCAAATCACACTCTTTGTCTGCACGATACTGCCGCTGTCTTTGTGCCTCTGTTCCACAGGTGGACAACGCAAATGGAGGACAGGATATCCAAAGGCCTGGAAATTCCGCCCCCAATTCAGCAACAGCGCACTATGGACATTAAACTCAAACTGGCCTCAGCGACAGCGCACTATGGACATTAAACTCAAGCTGGCCTATCTGCCACTCTCTCACTCTCTCTCTCCCTGTGTCTCTTTTACTTGACCTATCTCTATCCCCAGTGTATTTCTCTTTCCCAACCAACAGGTCAAGGCGGATGACCGCCCTCTAGAGCCTGGGTCCTGCACGGGGTTTCTTCCTCAATGAGGGAGTTTTTCCCCGCCACAATCGCTTATGCTTGCTCTGGAGGGCACTGTTGGCTTTCTATCTGTAAAGCGCTTTGAAATGTCTTCAAATGTGATTAAGCTCTATATCAACAAAAGTTGATTGAGTTGATTGATTGATATCTGTGGCCACTGATGAGTCTTCAGATGTTACTGATAATGTCCAGCTTCTAGTGTATGTCAGGTTCCTTCACAAAGACAAGGAGCTCTTTGCTGAGTGTAACACCACTAACACACACAGGAGGGAGGGGACATGCATGCAGCAATAAAAGAGATGCTGTCAAAGAGGGACATAGATCTAAAGCGGGAGATCTCTGTCACCAGAAATGGGGACATGGTGGGAAAAGAGAGGGGGGCTGTACCCCGGAGGAAAGAGGACAACCCAGGTACCATTCCTTACCACTGTATCATCCATCATACTGTACTCTGTGCCACTCTATGTGAAAAGTTTGTTTGAAGTAATGAGCACAGCGATGAAACTCATCAACTTCCATAGGACATCCTCATCCCTTCAGCATTGCCTCCTGAGAGGATTTCTGGAAGCTGTTGAGGCAAAAGCCACCTGCTGCTGTACAACAACGTGAGGTGGCTGAGTAAAGGCAATGCACTGGAGCGGTTCTTCTCTATTTGAAAAGAAATTGCAGCTTTTTAGCATGGCAAGAGTCAGAGAGCAACACAGTTTTCACTCTTTTTGCAAGATGAGCACAGGATGGCTGCCTTTTTGGTTGACATTATATCACATCTTAGTGAGATTAATTTAAAGCTGCAGTGCCAGAACAATTCAGTTGCTAAACTTCTCTAAAAGGTTCAACAGCTTCAGCCTTAGGCAGCAGCTCCTCCTGCTAATCCAGAATCCAAGTGCTGTTCGAAGCTCACCAATGAACACCTACATGTCACCTACAATAGTGTGAAGCGTTTGCTATTTAGGAAGGCTGTCACTGCATGATTAGTATGAATATGAACATCGCCCCCTGTTGTTATGTGAGTGGTACCTAGTCATTTATCAATAGCTGCAACTCCTCGCGTACTTGTATTTTGTTGTTTTTCAGCTGGGTGATAGTGATCCAGGGTAATAACAGAGGATCTTCCTCCCTTGAGGGCTGTGTTGGAACAACACAGCACTCACCATCCCTTTATTTTCAGACACATCATGATGGAAAGTCATGGAAAAATCAGAATTATCAAAAGATTTAGCCTCTGCTAAAGCATGTTTAACTAAAATGAAAGCCTCATCAGCCGATGTGGTCCACTGCAAGGTAGACATAGCAGCAGATGCCATAGACATGATGAGTCCTCTCAGGGGCTTAACCATAAAAGTCGGGAACAAAATTGTAACTGTAATTGTCCAGGTCCAAAAATGACAAGTCATGCACTCTGTGTCTTGCCACGTTGCTGATCTTGTCTCCTGCCACGTGTTCCAGCCGCAAGTTTTGTTGCTGTGATTCACTGTTTTTGGTCTACACAAGTATTTTCCTGAGTAAGGTGATTTTTTCGTTCCAACTCTGTAGCCTTGTTTTTATTCCTCTGAAGGTGATTCTCTGTTGTTATTTTGTTAGTCTAGCTTTTCCCTTGGTGGTGATTTTCCGTGTTACTTTGTGCTTAATAAACTTTTGGGTCTTGTACTTCTGCATCCAGGGTCCTTGCCTTGCTTTTGCTTCGTGGCACATAACAGCTCTTCCTGCAACTTTTCTTTAATACAAAGCTATTTTAAAACAGTCTGTTGATAACCTGTGTTGTTCTGTTGTGTGTTGTTTCCCTGAGTTGGCCTGTGTGTTCTGCATGTGTTGGCAATACTAAGAAGGGGGCGTGAGAGTGAGAGCAGTTCTTGTTTGTTTCTTGTTAAGGCTGGATGCAAAATAAAGACCGTAAAAGGAATATTGTGTGCGTCATCCTTGCCCACCAGAAGAAACACCGGGGGGTTCCAAGTCTCTAAGGGTGTGGGTATAAAATGTGTTTTTCTAAATCAGATATATGTACCCAATGTACACGAACACAATCGACACTTACTTTCATGCCCTTTGGCTATGTTCACCCGTCCACCAGTTCGGGTATCAGTTACTCAGAAAACTGTCCTCTACATTGGACTGCAGGATTCCACAGACTCCAAACATCTGCTTAATTGGCGATATAACAGAAATGACCTTACCTCATGCTCAATTACAGCCCACACTTGTAGCTCTTACCATTGCCAAAAAAATATTTTGGTCAACTGAAAAGATAAAAGAGCCCTAAACATCACCCATTGGTTGAATCTCCTCATTGATCACACTTCACTTCAGAAAATGTTAGGTGCTACCCGAAAAAAACAATTGGCGTTGTTTATAGATGAAGGGTCTCCATTTATTAGATCTTTAAAAATAAATCTATAGCTTTCTCTTGTCTGTCAGCGTATGCCTCCACTCTTACACCTCTGAGATGTTCCTGAATTTATTTTTTACTGTCTGTGCTCATGATCTAATCACTAACTTATGTCTCTTTTTCCACCTTATAGCTGAATGATGGATCTGGGATACCATGGCTTGTGTGCATGTTCTAAGGACCCCTTTCCATTTTACGCTTGGGTTTGCTCTCTGGATCTCTGGGGCCTGATCTCGGGGTCTGTACGGATGCGGCAGGGGTTCCAGTCGGGCCCTAGGTTCGTTCTCTGTGTTGCTGTTTGCGGTGGGTGGTTGACTGGATGCTCCTGGGGTTGACGCACTGCCGGCTGGTGAGGATAGCTTGAGGTCGGGCTCTGTTGGTAGTCCGCCATCTTCACTCAGCTTGTGGGGCTGTTTCGCTGGGCCTACGCTTGGCCTCTGGTTTGGCTGATGGAATGATGGTGGCATGCCTCAGTGCGGCAGGGATGGACTGAGTGCTGGATGCTGTGGTTGGTGGGCATGTACTGCAGTGCCGGGGCGCCTGGCCGGGTGTGGTGGGCTGGCTGTGTAGGCGGGGTGGTGGCGGGGGTTGGATGGTTGGTCGTGGTCAGTTGTGGGGGGGAGACTTGGCTCTTCAGCGGCTGCCACCCCTGATGGTGTGATGGTTTTGGGCTGCTGGCTGGCCTTGGTGCTGTTGGGCTCGTCCTCTGTTGTCCGACGGCCGGCCTGGTAGGACTGGGATATATGTCGCCTTCTTCCCTGCTGTGGTGCTGTGCAGTGACTCTATGGATTGCTGTCGTTGGGGGGCTGGTTGATGGCTACACTGGTGCCGGTTGGTCGGGGACTGATGATCGTAGATGGCCTTGATGATCACTGGGCGCCTATGGCTGTGGCTGGGGCTCTGGTGGTTGTGGCCAGGCCGAGTTGTGGGCTCAGGCCGATTGGCCGGCTGTGATGCCGATCCCCTGTACGGCCCTGTCTGTGTGGGCCGGACCCACACCAGATTGCCTCCTAAGGTTCACCTTACATATCTCACATTGTACTGTATATAGAAACTTACAGGCATGCATAGGGACACCATAGGTAGGATTTTAGGAACGGGTGGGGCGAGGCAGTGGGCTCTATTGTGGGGCGCTGTGTCTTCCCCATATGGGACCCACTTGTCCTGCCCCACCTATCTCATCACACCTATCTCAGGCCCTCTATCTTCCTTCTGCACCGTTTTCCTCTGGTGGCCTACTCTATACTGTCAGGACCTTCACTAGTCAGTTGTTCTAAAACAATGGTATTAAGGTATCAGTTGTGAAAAATGATGAAACAGCTCAAATCTCTTCCACTCTAACAGCACTGCATGTCTATCCGCTACCCTGTTTGTTTTTTCTCTCTGTCTGTTTTCCTTACGAACACACTTCCCTCTCTGGTTCACAATTAGAAATTCTAAGCTTCTTTTTTCCTTTTGGCTCTTCTCTTCACGGATCGCCACAGCGAATCGATTGCCTCCCTCTAACCCTATCTTCTGCATCCTCTTCTCTCACACCAACTACCTTCATGTCCTCTTTCACTACAGCCATAAACCTCCTTTTTGGTCTTCTGCCTGGCAGTTCAAAAGTCAGGATCCTTCTACCATTATATTCACTCTCTCTCCTCTGGGCATGTCCAAACCATATTAGTCTGGCCTCTCTGAGTTTATCTCCAAAACCTCTAACATGTGCTGTCCCTCTGATGTACCCGTTCCTGATCCTATCCATCCTGGTCACTCCCAATGAGAACCTCAGCATCTTCATCTCTGCTATCTCCAGCTCTGTCTCCTGTCTCTTCCTCAGTGACACTGTCTCTAGACCAAACAACATCACTGGTCTCACCACAGTTTTGTACACCTTTCCTTTCATTTTAGCTGAAACTCTTCTATCACACATCACACCTGACACTTTTCTCCACCCGTTCCATCCTGCCTGTACACGCTTCCTCACCTCTTTACCACACTCTCCATTGCTCTGGACTGTTGACCCTAAGTACTTAAAATCCTCCACCTTCTTGATCTCTTCTCCCTGATCTCTTCTTCCTGATCCTATCCATCCTGGTCACTCCCAATGAGAACCTCAGCATCTTCATCTCTGCTACCTCCAGCTCTGTCTCCTGTCTTTTCCTCAGTGACACTGTCTCTAGACCAAACAACATCACTGGTCTCCACCACAGTTTTGTACACCTTTCCTTTCATTTTAGCTGAAACTCTTCTATCACACATCACACCTGACACCCTAAGTACTTAAAATCCTCCACCTTCTTGATCTCTTCTCCCTGATCTCTTCTTCCTGATCCTATCCATCCTGGTCACTCCCAATGAGAACCTCAGCATCTTCATCTCTGCTACCTCCAGCTCTGTCTCCTGTCTTTTCCTCAGTGACACTGTCTCTAGACCAAACAACATCACTGGTCTCACCACAGTTTTGTACACCTTTCCTTTCATTTTAGCTGAAACTCTTCTATCACACATCACACCTGACACCATAAGTACTTAAAATCCCTCCACCTTCTTGATCTCTTCTCCCTGATCTCTTCTTCCTGATCCTTTCCATCCTGGTCACTCCCAATGAGAATCTCAGCATCTTCATCTCTGCTACCTCCAGCTCTGTCTCCTGTCTTTTCCTCAGTGACACTGTCTCTAGACCAAACAACATCACTGGTCTCACCACAGTTTTGTACACCTTTCTTTCATTTAGCTGAAAACTCTTCTATCACACATCACACCTGACACTTTTCTCCACCCGTTCCATCCTGCCTGTACACGCTTCCTCACCTCTTTTCCACACTCTCCATTGCTCTGGACTGTTGACCCTAAGTACTTTAAAATCCTCCACCTTCTTGATCTCTTCTCCCTGTAACCTCACTCTTCCACTTGGGTCCCTCTCATTCACACACATGTCTTACTGCGGCTAACCTTCATTCCTCACCTTTCCAGGACAAACCTCCACCTCTCTAGCTTCTCCTCCACCTCTTCCCTGCTCTCACTGCAGATCACAATGTCATCTGCAAACATCATAGTCCATGGAGATTCCTGTCTAACCTCGTCTGTCAGCCTGTCCATCACCTTAGCAAACAAGAAGGGGCTCAGAGCTGATCCCTGATGCAGTCCTACCTCCACTATCTTTGTATTGTCTTGTATGTTTTTAAACATTGATGCTGATTAAGTGCATCTTGCCCAAGACAAATTTCCCCGTGTGGTATAATGAAGTATATCTTATCTTATCTAATTGCACAGGTGAAAGCTGTGTAAATGTTAACTCTCACACCTTCAGACATCTCGCAGGTGCGAACAAAGCCCATCATTGATGCTCAACCATCTGTGCAGAGGACTGGAAAAGAAGTAGCTTCAGGAACTGTCCTCTCTTCATGTGATTGTAGTGTGTGTTTGGCTACCGCATAGGTGGCCACTATACCCCCTATTGATGTAACCTTAAAGTTGTCGGGACTTGCTGGAGACATATGAGCTGATGTTCTGTTCTTCTGTTTTGTGTTCACAATTATGAGACATGCCTTCTGTCATCCCTGTAGCCATGGGAATGTCTGTAGCTGTAAAACATAGCTTTGCGATTGGACAGAAAGGCTGATTTCTGTGCGTTATCTTCCTAAAAAACAAAAATTATAGATCACCCTGCCCAAAAATGTCTCATTTAGGTGGCAAAGTTACATTTAAAGATCCTATTCAGTTGACCACAACAGAAAAAGTACTGAAACATCTCTCACTTGGACCGGTTCAGAAAGGTGTTATTCAGGAAATTCACTGCACCTGCCTCTTTCTCAGTGTCTCTCATCTGGCTTTATGCATTTCCTCAGATCAATTTAAGTGGGTAACTTAGAGATCCATGCTTCAGCTCCCTCATGGTAATCAGGTAACTTACTGACCAAAACTTTGGCATCCTGTAGTGAAAGTGCATTACATTGAGTTCCTGTTGTCTCACCTGCAGGCATTCTCTGCACTTTTAGAGGCATTTGACACTTGTCCTTCTTTTTGTTCAACAATATTTTATTTTTGTTTGGGTGTGTTGTTGTTAATTACTGTACAAATACTGTGTAAAAGTAATCAACAAGAGAAACCTGTGTAACAGAGCGCCCACTGCCTGGGCCAGCAGGATGACGGGAAATGGACCTGACCCTCAGTGGAGACTTCTATATAAACCTCCCCTCAAGAAAAAAACAGCCGACCTCCAGTGGAGAATTTTACATGGAGCCATCAGTTCCAATGCTTTTATCTCCGTTTTTAACCCTGCTGTGTCCAGCCAGTGTCCCTTCTGTCCCCTTCCTGAGACAGTCTTTCATGCTTTTAGTGAGTGTGGGAGACTTGCAGTGCTCTTCACTCTTCTAACGAATGTTTTTAATCTGTTCGGTGAAAATTTTAGTATCAGGAAATTCGTCTACGGTGCTGGGTACAATAAATCGAATCAAAGAAAGTGGCAGCTTTTAAACTTTATCTCTGGAGAAGCAAAACTCACAATTTACGTGACCAGGAAGAGGAGAATTAAAAACAATACTGTTCAAGAACAGCTACTGTTTTTTGCTGTAACATCAGATGTCGCTTAAAACTAGAATTTGGTTTCTATAAAATGACAAAAGACCTAAATAACTTTAGGAACATCTGGTGTCACAAAAATGTCCTATGCACTTTAATTGATGATCAACTCAATTTTGCAAACTTCCTGATATAATGCACTGATTTTAAATTGTATTTCCTCTTACTTATTGGTTTTAGTGTTTTTGAAGCTCTTTAGTGTTTCCGTCTAATGTAAAATTGAATGTGATTAAAGTGTTTTTTCAAAAATCTAAAAAATCTTCTTCTTCTTCTTGTGGAAGGAGTGAAAGAAGTGAGTGAAAACTTCTGAGTGTGTTTAATTGCTTTTTTTCTATCTTTACTTTTGTCTTTATGTTTATATTCTTTATATATTATTAAATGAAGAACTAACTTCAACTAACTTTATATTCTTCAACTTTATATCGAAGAAGGAGGCTTTTAGGGTCATGCTGTCCCTGGGGATTCCTGAGGCAGTTGCAGGGTACCAACAGGTCAGAAGGACTGCAGCCTCGGCTGCGATGGAGGTAAATCAGGGGGTCTGGGAGGAGTTCGGAGAGACCATGGAGAAGAACTTTCAGACGGCAACAAAGTTGTTATGGAGGACTGTCTGACACCTCAGGAGGTGTTTGGGGGACCATCCAAGCTGTATACGACAAAGATGGGACACTGTTGACCTCAACTGAGGAGGTTGTCGGTCGTTTGAAGGAACACTTTTAGGAACTCCTGAATCCAACTACCCCCACTGACCCGTCCTCTGTTGCAGAGGCAGAGCTAGAGGATGATGGGGGATTTGAATCAATCTCTCTGGGCTTAAGTCACCAAGTTGGTTAAGTACTAAAGTACTGAAAGAGTGGCAGGCTGGGGTGGTGGTTCCTTATTTAAAAATAATCTTTCTAGATCTATCTAGATATCTAGATTTGTCTGTGTAGGTTCTCAGTCATCCAGGTCATTGTTATCCAAAAGCTGTTTAAGTCAATCCACTTGACGTTAAGAAAGTTCTTGAAGACGTTTCGTCTCTCATCCAAGAGACTACTTCACTGAAGAAGTCTCTTGATTCATTTCAGTAATTCCATTCAAAAAATGAAACTTGTATAATGTATACATTCATTCCACACAGACTGATTATTTCAAGTGTTTATTTCTTTTAATTTTGATTATAACTGACAACTAATGAAAACCCCCAAATTCAGCATCTCAGAAAATTAGAATATTACTCAAGACCAATACAAAAAAAGGATTTCTAACAATGTTGGCCAACTGAAAAGTACGAACATGAAAAGTATGAGCATATACAGCACTCAATACTTGGTGGGGGCTCCTTTTGCCTGAATTACTGCAGCAATGCGGCGTGGCATGGAGTCAATCAGTGTGGCATTGCTAAGGTGGTATGAGAGCCCAGGTTGCTCTGATAGTGGCCTTCAGCTCTTCTACATTGTTGGGTCTGGCATGTCGCGTCTTCCTCTTCACAATACCCCATAGATTTTCTATGGGGTTAAGGTCAGGCGAGTTTGCTGGCCAATTAAGAACAGGGATACCACGGTCCTTAAACCAGGTACTGGTAGCTTTGGCACTGTGTGCAGGAGCCAAGTCCTGTTGGAAAATGAAATCTGCATCTCCATAAAGTTGCTCAGCAGCGGAAGCATGAAGTGCTCTAAAACTTCCTGCTAGACGGCTGCGTTGACCTTGGACCTCAGAAAACACAGTGGACCAACACCAGCAGATGACATGGCACCCCAAACCATCTGACTGTGGAAACTTTACACTGGACCTCAAGCAACGTGGATTCTGTGCCTCTCTTCCTCCAGACTCCAGGAACTTGATTTCCAAAGGAAATAAAAAATTTACTTTCATCAGAGAACATAACTTTGGACCACTCAGCAGCAGTCCAATCCTTTTTGTCTTTAGCCCAGGCAAGACGCTTCTGACGCTGTCTATTGTTCAAGAGTGGCTTGACACAAGGAATGAAACAGCTGAAACCCATGTCTTGCATACATCTGTGCGTGGTGGTTCATGAAGCACTAACTCCAGCTGCAGTCCACTTTTTGTGAATCTCCCCCATATTTTTGAATGGGTTTTGTTTCACAATCCTCTCCAGGGTACGGCTATCCCTATTGCTTTTACACTTTTTTCTACCACATCTTTTCCTTCCCTTCGCCTCTTCATTAATGTGCTTGGACACAGAGCTCTGTGAACAGCCAGCCTCTTTAGCAATGACCTTTTGTGTCTTGCCTTCCTTGTGCAAGGTGTCAATGGTTGTCTTTTGAACAACTGTCAAGTCAGCAGTCCTCCCCATGATTGTGTAACCTACGGAACTAGACTGAGAGACCATTTAAAGGCCTTTACAGGTGTTTTGAGTTAATTAGCTGATTAGAGTGTGGCACCAGGTGTCTTTAATATTGAACCTTTTCACAATATTCAAATTTTCTGAGATACTGAATCTGGGGTTTTCATTAGTTGTCAGTTATAATCATCAAAATTAAAAGAAATAAACACTTGAAATAATCAGTGTGTGTGGAATGAACATATACATTATACAAGTTTCACTTTTTGAATGGAATTACTGAAATAAATCAACTTTTTGATGATATTCTAATGATATGACCAGCACCTCTATATGTTCACATACAAATGTATGCGTATATATATATATATATATATATGCATACATTTCTATATGCATATTATATATATATATATTATATATATATGTGGCAGCTCGAGGGGCAGATTTGGGGTTGAGTTTACTCAATCTTACACTTTCCTCCAAGTTAGAATTGCCGACAACGCCACCATGGGAATTTCGCCCAAGGAGATAGTTTTAATCAACCCCAACAGAGTAAGGCACACAGGTTCGTTCTATTTACGACGGGCAGGAGACGTGGTTCCAGGTTCAAACAATTATCTTTATTTTTCAACAATATTAAAAATAATAAAGCTTTTTTTTTTAAATTTACCACACACACACTCGGGAGGGACGACCTTCTTCAGGTGCTGAGGCTCGTCGACGGTGCAGTGGTTGTGGAACACAAACGGGATTCCCAGGGAAGAAAAGCACCCCAATCACTCGTGACACACACTACACACACTCTGGAAAACTCAAATATGGGGGATCACAGCACACTATACGAGGAAACCACCACCGTCGGCTCTCAGCAACTGAAAAAGGTGAAAAGAACAAGGGAATTAGTGGGTCACACACACACCAAGGTAACCAAATACAACAAATTAATTCAATGATTAAACCCAAAACCGATATTCATTTAAACAAATGACAAATGTCGCAAACACAAGGGGAAAATAATTGAGTACTTAGAAAAATAAAAGAAATCAATGGAGAAATGATTTAACCAACTCGTAGAAACAAATTCGACCAGAAATGAAATGAAAAAAAAAACAGAAACAAACGAAGTAATTAGAACCCAAAATAACCCCACTGATCTCAATCATTAAAATCAAGTTTTAAAAGCTACCAAATATTTGGTCCAGTCCGCTGTGCCGCGGAGGTCTTATCCTTGGTTTTAAAGGTCTATCCTTACGGCTCCGCCCGCGACCGTACCGGATTAGCGGGACTAGCAGCCGCAGCAGCCGTAGCCTCAACCGCACGGAGCACCAAGAGTCTTGTCGCAGCTGCAGGCTGAGGCGAAAAGGAGCTGCCGACCCCCGAGTCCGGATAGGTGTCGCAGACAAATAAAACCAGGAAACAAAGCAGCAGCGACGCGAAGCCCGCCACCAAGCAAAGGGACACAGTCAGGACAGCGAAACCTGGCCGAGCAGAGCAGTAGCGAAGCAGGGCAAAGCGGCATCCACAAAGTGACAAGCTACGGTGTCCCTACGGTACTTGGCGCTGCTGGAGCTGTACCACTGCTGGAGGTGCAACTTAACGCCGCTGAAACTCCCCAGCAACCACCCGGTCCTCACAGCCCCTGTCACAAATAAAGAATTAAGTTTGGCGAGGTCTGGAGGAAGAGCGGGAGAGCAGAGTAAACGCACCGACTTGTCACAGTCACACATACCTGTCAAGCCCTCGTGAGGGATCGCCACGAGGGAGAGGGAGAGGAGAAAGACAAGCACATCGTATAAGGTCCCGTACGACAGTGATCCCGGGAGCCGCAGACTAACGGTATCTAGGAGCAAGCCCAACCAGGAAAATCAGCGCAACAATATTCACAGAGTATTATTAGCAGCCACTACTACCATACCTGTACCGGAGACGCAAGAAGGGAACGACGGGACCCGGAAATAACGAGGACGGCCAGAGCCAGAGGGAGGGGAGGTTGCCAACACTCCCTTTAAAAGAGTGCTACCACGTAGTCATTGGCCGCCAGTGACAACGCAGCAGCTCCCAATTAACTACCGATGGGGCACATCATCCTGCCACACATATATATATATATATATATATAAATTTTTTTTTTCTTGTAGGACAACCGTAATCCTCTACAGCCGCTTCTTCCACTTTGCAGGTCACAGGTATTCCACATCCTAACTGAGCTGACTAAGGGGGAGAGGGTACGCTCTGGACATGTTGCCGGGTGCATCACAGAGCCAAGTCAAAATCAAACAACTCCTCACCCACACACTCACACCTATGGGAAATTTAGAAATTATCAAGTCACCTCAATTCTATGTTTTGTGTTTTTGGTGGTGGGAGGAAGCCGGACAACCCAGAAAGAACCCATGCACACATGATGACAACATACAAACTTCACAAAAAGGACTCAAAGACGTAAACTTGTAGGAGGCGACAACACTCAGTTTCAGAAGTTATAATATCTAGAAGTTACATTAAAGTTAGAAGGTCAGAATTATTAGAGTAATTGTGGCTGGATAGCGCTACACTCCCCACCGTGGGGGCAGGTGGCAGACAATCAGCGGTTGGTTCCGTATAAGTAGACCTGGTCGGACCCTTCTCCGTCCTTTACGCTTCCTCTTCCTCCTTTACGGAGCCGACAGCCGGGCGTGACAGCGTCTCGCGGTTAGCAGATTGGGTTGCAAAACAAAGTAGGCATGGTCGCTCTGCTCGATTTATTCAGTGTATGGGCCCCGTGTTTTGCTCCGTTCGGCAGTGTGGTGTTACCGGGAGCTGGGCTGTCTCCCTTGGGCCGGTGTGCGCGCGGTGCGCTTTCTGAGGGCAAGACGCTTAGTTGTCTGCCTTTTTATATCAAGGTGCTGATGGTCTGTGTTGCATTATGGATTATGATTCTCTCCCAGCAATCGCTGGTGTAGTCTGGGCTGCGGGCTTCCTTCTCCTGCCACGTGCAACGCCTCGATCCTGCTCTCCGGTAGGAGATGTTTATTTGTAATTTTTGTTATTTTGTAATGTCCTAATATTCATATTTTAATTGGGTTAATTTGTTTATTTCGCAGTGCGCGGCCGTCGTTGCCGCTGTGAGCCTCACTGCTGTTTTGGTTCTTCGTTCTTCGTACTTATTCTCTCTCCTACGTCTGTGTGTCTGCTCTGGGGTTTGGCTCGTCTAGAGACTTCAATCACCGTAATTCGGCGCTGATCCGGCCATATCGGGCTAGGCTCCATTAACAGTGGTCAAAGCCGTATAATACGTCATTCACCGAAGTCCTCAACGTAAGCCAAGAGGGCGTCCCGACCCTCTCATAGACGCTGAGCCACTACCTCTGGAGAGTGGTTTTAATGAGAGGGGCAGACTCTTTCCCAATTTCTTGAGTTTATTCATTTATTTCTTTCGTTGAATTATTATTGATAAGTTTGGTGGGTTATATTTGATTTATTGTTTAGTAATCTTTTTTTTCCCCCTCTTATTGGATAATTTGTACGTTAGAACAGTTTATTTAGGGTTTTCTGACATTGGTTATAGTGTGTGAGGGTTGCTTGATTTTGTTTCTAATTGTGTTCTTTTTCTTTGACAGGTGCTGAGGGCCCAGAGCGGCAGCGGTTCCCCTGGTGGTGGTTCCTTATCCACGTTTTTTTTGGTTTGCTGTGTCACGGGTGCAGTGTAGTTTTTGTTACCGCTGTTGTGGTAAGCCCCAGCCCTGTCCCTTTTTTTGGTAGTTCTTCTTTATAATCATTAACATTAATTTAGTCTGTCGCTCATTTTAAAATAATTGTTTAATAAAAGTCTTTTTATAATTGGAAATCACTCTCTTCCTGGGGAATTTTCGAACTGTGTGTCCTGGTCCAACTTGAAAGTTATTTGTAAATCTTGTTTATATCCTGGGGTGGAAGTCCCCAGGTGGCGTTGTCAGCAACTGCTTCACCCCACTCGCCTTGCCACATCATCATAATATTTTGTTATTTTTTTCTAGTCTTTATTACCCTTCTTAGTGTGATTAGAACAAACATATAAACGAAACATTGTCTGTGATACAACTTGGCATACCATATTGATTGGGTAAAATTGTATGTGAGATATGAAACTTGGTGTCTTTTACAAGAGGTAGTGCTGTCTGTCCCATATCCCTATATGGTGGAACTTCCGATTCCTATAAATATATAGCATACTATAATCCAGGGCTCCCTTCTCAAGCTGCAGAGGAGACCGGATCTGTTTCTAATGGAACACGTGACAATTGTTCAATACAATACAATACAATTGTTTAGACAAACTCCAGTTTCCTGGTCATTCTCTCGGAAACGGCAAGTACTGAACAAGAGTGAGGAGAAAAACGCCATCCTCTAACACAGGTGGTGGGTCTGCAGGAGCCCATTTCAGCTGGCTACGGATGAAGAGTAGGCTGCAACCCGGTTGAGATGCCAGCTCATTGTGGTGCATGTATCATGATATAATTATAAATTCCCAGTATTAAAAATCTTAATCCAATTACCACTAAAAAAGTAATTTAATATAATTTTCTATTACTTTTTGATTACATTATTTTTATACTTGGTTATGAGATAAAAATTTGATGTAAAACTATGCATAACATATTTTACATGAAAGTATTCTGTAATACAAGAGAAATTTTCTTTTCCTTTTGGCTTTTCCCTTCAGGGGTCGCCGCAGTGAATCAGTTGCCTCCATCCAACCCTGTCTTCTGCATCCTCTTCTCTTACGCCAACTACCTTCATGTCCTCTTTCACTACATCCATAAACCTCCTCTTTGGTCTTCCAGGCCTCCTGCCTGGCAGTTTAAAACTCTGCATACTACTACCAATATATTCACTATCTCTAGTCTGGACATGTCCAAGCTATCTCAATCTGGCCTCTCTGACTTTATCTTCAAAACCTCTAACGTGCTATTAGGCAGAGGTCTAGATAATACAAATGACATGACTACATAGAGTAGAGTATAATTTTGTTGATCCCTTAAGGAGGTTCTGTCAGGGAAATTAACATATCCGTCACACACAGCACAGCACAGCGAGTACACAAAACACAGAAAAAACACACAGAAAGCACCAGCACATAGAAAGTAGTGCCAACATCAAATGGAAAGAGTAATAAATAACCCATCAAGAATATACAAATAGAAAATCATAAATAGGCATAGACATAAAAAAATAAACAGGCCTAGTTGGGCATGGGTAGAATGAAATGTCTATAGGGTTTGCATTGTTTTTGGTGCATTGTTTGTGTCATCCCTCAGCTCTCGTGTGGACTCTCTTCTTCTTCATCTTCCCCAGAGAGGAGTTGAGCAGTTTAATGGCTTGGGGGATGAAGGAGTTCTTAATTCTGTTGGTCCTGCATGTTGGAAGGCGTAGCCTCTGGCTGCTCAGGCTGTTCTGGTTGTTTGCTACGGTGTGCAGAGGGTGGCTCGGTCCTCGGTCTAGAGACAGTGTCACTGAGGAAAAGACAGGTCGGTCTAGAGACAGTGTCACTGAGGAAAAGACAGGAGGCAGAGCTGGAGGTAGCAGAGATGAAGATGCTGAGGTTCTCTTTGGGAGTGACCAGGAAGGATAGGATCAGGATGTAGTGAAAGAGGACATGAAGGTAGTTGGTGTGAGAGAAGAGGATGCAAAGGACAGGGTTAGATGGAGGCAATTGATTCGCTGTGGCGACCCCTGAAGGGAAAAGCCGAAAGGAAAAGAAGAAGTGCAGAGGGTGGCTGACATTGTCCATGATGTCCAGCAGTTTGTCCAAGGTTCTCTGCCACCGTTGCCAGAGGGTCCAGCTTCATCCCAAACACTGAGCTGGCGTGCCTGAACAGCTTCTCCAGCCTGGAGAGATCCGCCTTAGTCACGCTCCCTCCCCAATACACCACAGCGTACGACAGGACGCTGGCGACCACAGACTGATAGAACATCCACAGGAGCTTCCTGCAGACGTTGAATGCCCTCAGCCTCCTCAGAAAGTACATCCTGCTCTGTGCTTTCTTGTACAGCTGCCTCGTGTTGGTTGTCCAGTCCAACTTGTAGTCCAGCCACAGCCCAAGATATTTATGGGCCTGCACAACCTCCACCTCCTCCGTTCCCATCAGAACTGGTATTGGCTAAATAATGCACTTTTTAAAGCAAATCATGATCAGGGGGAGCACAGTGGTGCGGTTGTGTAACTTTCTGTTCCCTCCTGCATGGGATGTTTTTGTGTGGAGTTCTCTCTGGGTTCTCAGTCTCCTCTCACCACAAGAAGCACGCAATATATACCTTGCCCAGAGGCATAAATGTGAGTGGCACTGGTTGACTTTCATGTGGCCCTGTCACAAGAGAAACTGCCAGCTTGTCCTTGGTGTACTCAACTAACACACAATGCCACAGTGGGATAGACTTCAGAAACCCCTCCTACAGCATATAAGAAAAAGGCACAAAATAAACTATGGAAACATGAAACTGGTACAATAGCTGCCTGAATTACTTCATGTTCCAAAAACCGTTTTTTTTGCATGAAAATGTTCTGAAAATGTAAATCATATGATGCAACAGTATGAAATAAATGAAATGAATAACAAAAAACCTTTAACTTGTTAATTTGGCCTAACTCCAGGCTGAAGATCGATCACTGGTATCAAAGAAATGTGTTAACAGGAATGTCCGGTAAACTGAACTCTGTCTCCAGAGAGACGTATCACATGTTTGGCCGCACGATGGACCAATGAGCTTCAGACTTTCATCAGATTAAGGAACGAATGTATGCGTGCACGATCCCGTCGCGCGGTCCCGATTAGGGTTCTGTCACGAGCTTTTCCAAGCCGAGGAAGCGGATAGCGGCCATCAGTCATAGAGGACATTTTATTTAGTAGCAGTGTGGAGGAACAGTCCGATCGTCTCATATCCGTGACTGGGAAATAAACCTCTCTGCTGACCTATTTAAGCCAACCGCTGGTGTATTCAATTGTATTTGAATGGTAATGCTATTCGGCTAGCTGTCTAGCTGTTGAGCTAGCTTCACGGTGCATGACACGAAGTCGTTTAGCATTATATTCCCGAACGCTGCATTTTACGCTGCGTCTGTCGTAGAGTCATCTTGAAATTAGGTGGTTTTAACTACATGCAATAGGTATTAGCGCTGAGGTTGGCATCGTAACCAAGTATACGGATTGAATGAACTAACATTAGCTTGTAATAGCCAGCGGAAGCGTGCCAGTTATCTGGGGTAATTCATCCTGCTGCTCGTTGACCCGCCGACATCTAGCGAATAGAGCTATCGGAGCTGCACACAAAAAGGCATTCGACGAAATTGGCATCTAGCACCCAGTCACCAAGTTTCGCTGACGACCGGACGTGCAAGTAGCTAGCTGCTAACAAACGTCAAGTTGGCCATCTTCCTCCTCCAGTCCAGTGTGGAAAGCTGACCGACGTCACTTCATTTTTACGGATAAGGCCGGAGTAAGGACCCGCCAATATGCCGGCTGTGTCTAAAGGAGATGGAATGCGTGGATTAGCTGTTTTCATTTCGGACATCAGGAACTGTAAGTTACATTTTCTGCAGTTGTGCATAATTTTAATTTGACTCTGGTAGCCTCAGTTGACAGGAGTTGAATTGTTGCTCGCGATCAAAGGTTCACTTGCCATAGTGAGATGGCGTTGTGGCTCAAAAGTTGTAACCACTGTGACCTATCCATTCAGTGTGTCTGATTTAGGTAGTTTCTTCATCGTAGGAACGCTATATGTATTTTTACAATGCATCGTCATATATTCAAATTGTAGGGAGCAATTTTAGGATTGTAATTTTCTTGAAATGCCCACCCCATTTTTTAAATAACCTGAATATATTGATTTACCAGCATGTGGGCCGAAAACCGAAGCTCTGTTCCCATCAACCCCCTCAGTTATAATCCAATAACGAGCAAAGTCTTCTTTTCCTTTTATAGAATACTAAATTGTGTTATAAATTTTTGTGTACAAAGTAAAGATTTAATGTGTGCATGCAAAATAAACCTTAAATTTTAAATTTAGTTGGTTTTTTTGTTTTAAAAAAAATTTAGATGACAAATTGATGATGTAATATGCATGGTGCTTATTATCGAATTTTTATAAGCTGTAATAAAAACCAAAGTAATTAAGAATCTTTGTGCTTAAATCGAAGCTCCCAAGTTTTGATAAGAACATGAGTCAGGTGGTTAATGTCTTTGCTAGAGATGACTCTCCACTATGTGTTCTTTACATAAAATCTTAAATCGAGCCATGTGGCATTTTGTTTTTGAAAAGCAGCCCATAGTTATTTATAGCTGATGAATATGATGTTAACTGTAATCCGTTATTCAAGTGGTAACAGTAGTGTGACTAGTGCTGGATAAATGCTCTGTAAAATAGCCAGTTAAATCACTTGACATGCATTATTGCCCACAACGGCGGTGGCTCTATGGTGGACAGCGGTGGCTCAGTGGTAGAGCGTTGTCCAATGTTTCAAGATTGGCGGTTCGATTCCCGCTACTGTCCAAAAAAACCACCCAGAGTTTAGCTGACAGTGGGAGGTGTCAGCTCACCTCTGGAGCACTGCCGAGGCACCCTTGAGCAAGGCGCCGTCCCATTTACAAGTTGCTCGTTTGGGCGCACCACGAAGGAGTTGACCACCACTCTACCTCCCCTGCGTGCGTACAGGCTACTTGTGTGTGTGTTTGTGTGTTCAGGGCCTGCACACACTTATATATATAAAAATATATTTAATAAAATATATATACTGTATATACTGTATATATACTGTATATGTATATATATGCATTATTACTAACTAACTAGAGTTTGCCACTAATTTCAATGCGGGGATTAAAATCACTACATAAAATAAAAAAAACAAACGTGTGAGAATGCCTGTGGAATGTTGACAATAGCTTTTTGCCTTCATATTATTCATCCTCATATCATGCAGCTCTATACAAAACTACAGGAGAGCTTGGTCACTAAGTGATCATTAGATTGAGCAAATCCATCGTGTTTGTGTGCTTGTGTGTATACACTTATATGTATATACATGCATATGTACAGTGTGCCCTCTGTCTTCGTGGTTAATGCGTTACAGAACCACACGCGATTGAGGAATGCGTGATTGAGATCGCAGTCCATTTATCTTATTATTTACGGTAATTTAAACGTTCATGTCTTTCCCCATACTGATATTAAACCACCTTCTATCTGTATTACCTTTTCCGATACTCTTATCCAATGTTTAAAGCACTCACGAAAGTCAGAGACTGATGGAATAGAGCGCACTTCCGGATGCTGTCAGCCAATAGAATGCGCATAACGTATCACGTGACTGTCTACCAAAAATCCGCGGTGAGGTGAAGTCGCAAGCGTTGATGCGCGAAAGCACACTGTATATACAGATATACTCAAAATAATAGCAGTGTCTTTAAAAGGTGAGTAAATGTCAAAATTCGTCAACTAAATTGTATTTTAATGAACACAAATCATTGGGGACACTGCACATTCTATTTCACAGCACGAAAATTGGAAAAAGTAATTAAATTTTATAGTATTTCACAGAAAATCAAGAAATGTAAGGTTAAAAAAATGGCAGTGGTGAGTTCAATTAAGGAAGGTGTTGACTGTGTGGGGAAAAAAAAGGGTGTTAACAGGTAGTCCTGATGTAAGGATCAAGGCAACTGATATTGCATATGCTGGCTGTGCATTTGTCTGAAAATCTAGTAAAATGGGTCGTTCAAGACACTGTTCTGAAGAAGAGCTTTTTATAATCAAGAAATGGATAAAAGAAGGGAAACCCTACGAAGAAGTGCAGTAACTTATAGGCTGTCATCTAAAATGATATCAAACGCTTTAAAATGGCAGCCAAAACCAGAAAGACGAGGAAGAAAAAGTAACAACTTCTCAACTGGATCGGAGAAAAACCAAACTGGCAAAGGCTCAACCAATGATCAGCTCCAGGAGGATCAGAGAAGATCTAAGGTGGTCTCTGAGTACTGCAACAATCAGAGGACATCTATGTGAAGCCAAGCTGTTAAAAAACAGACATCTGCTGAAGCGGTTACAGTATGCCAAAGAACACATTGGCCTGAAAAGAAATGGCACAGTATTTTGTGGACTGATGAGAGTCAGAATGTTCTTTTTGGGTCTAAGGGGCACAGTCAGTCTGTCAGACGACCTGCAAACTCTGAATTCAATCCGCAGTACTTTGTGAAGATGGTTATTTTATTTATTGATTTTTAATTTAGTATATTTTAATAATCCCCAAAGGGAAATTAGAAGTTCACTCTAGCACATGGTTAATAATCACAAGGCCGGAGTAAGGACCCACCAAATGTAAATGCAAATATAGTGTGTACAGGCCCTGAAACACACATTGCCTGCCACTCTGCCCACTCTGGGGGTGGGTAGAGTAGCGGGCAGCGCTTTTGTGGTGTGCCCTTCTGGACTTGCACTAGGAGGTAGTATGACTAAGCCACTATGGCTCAGTGTAAAAGAATTGAGTAAGCCACAAAAAGCCACATTCTGTGTCCAAGACAGCGACTTGCTATAATAGCAAGTAAAACTTACAAGTAAACATTGACTAATATTTTGTATGACTGTATCTTCACATAGTGAATGCAAGTTTTCAATTGTTGGGGGGTGTAAAACCACACTCGGCATAGGGGTGTATTTGGGGGATATCCCCCCCACACGGGGGTCTTCTGTTCAGTTTACCTACAAAAATACACTAAAGTCAATAGTTCAAGCTTAACTATCTTTATTTCTATCCTATTTTATGCAGGTATAAATGTGAGATTCAACAATTGAAAACTTGCATTCACTATGTGAAGATAGTCATACAAAATATTTCTCAATGTTTACTTGTAAGTTTTACTTGGACTAGAATACATTTTAACTTTGACTTAGACAACACCATTGGTATGCCATAGTTTAGTTTTTTTTATATTCGATAATATGATTTTTCATTTCAATTTAAAAAGGCCTGAAAAATAGCAAGTGAGGTGAATACACATATACATGCATCACTGGTTATTCCTGCCAGTCATAGAGATCAAAAGTCTAAGACTACAAAAAAGTATTGATAATATCTTTCATTTACCTTCTGATTGGTCTGTCACCACTCCTACCCCCTCTCAGCATTCACCATTTGTTGTTCAATTAGAATTTTAACGCAAAATCTACTAAAAAACACTCTATTCTCATTTTCTTTTGTCCTCGCCTTGTCGTACACCAATTCGCAGGTTTAGCTTGTAAAAAAAGAATCCTGTCTTAGTGCTGTCAGGCGATTAAAAAAAATGTATCTAATTAATTACAGGATTTGTAATTAATTAATCGCATTTTAATCTCATACCTGCTAAAGGCCCCAAATAAAGAATTTGAATTCTAGGACAATACAAAATTGTAGTGCATGACTAATCAATAGAATGCGCCAACAAAAGAAGATTTGAAATCCACATTTTTATTGGCTAAGTGTGCTTTATAAATGAAATTCAAAAGAAAAAAGGCCAAGCATATCAGCAAACCAATTAGGCCAGGTGCATTTCTCAAAAATGCAATACGAATACAATTAAATAAAATAAATTTCAGAAATAAAATAAGGCTGAGTCTCAAATAGGCACATAAGCAGACTCTCAATCAAAGTGAATAATAAAGCTGACTCAATACAGCAATTCAAAATGAATAGTATAACATGTTATTATAATAATAAGGCAACTAAATAGCAAGATGCCAACTGGCTTTTCCTAAGGGTAAGATAACGTTCAACTGTGTCCTTGACATGTTTTGCATTTAAATGATACATTAGGCTGGAGCTGCTTCGGTGATATGAAAATTCTCTTTTACAAACGGTACAAATAATAATAATAACAATAATAATAATTATAATGGATTAGATTTTTAAAGCGCTTTTCTGGATACTCAGACGCTTTATATGGGATTCATTATTCATTCACTCCTCATTCATACTTGGTGATGGTAAGCAACGTGTGTAGCCACAGCTGCCCTGGGGCAGACTGACGGAGGCGTCTACAGCGCAAATTGGCAGCGCAGAATCACTGTGTTTTTGTTGATAGTCCCATCTTTGTTCTTTTTATAAATAAACTTTCCGCCCAAAGGTCCGAATGGGCTTGCCTCGCTCTCCTGAATCGCGTCCATCTCTGTTGTCAGTCACTCTGCTTTTGACTAGTGGCAAGGTAGGAAGTGACGTGCCGCTGCAGCCTACAGGTCACGCAATGGGCCAAATTTAAAATGCTTGCGCATTGACTTGCCACTCGCGATTAATTGCATTAATTTTTACAGCGTGTTAATTTGCCGCCTAATTAATCTGATTAACGCGTTAAAGTGACAGCCCTAGTTTTTTTTATTGCACGAGAGGCGTTCATGACCCGAGTGCATATTTAATGATCGGGAGCGTTCGGGTCACATCGGCTATTTTCGTCGGCATGCAGAAATAGCAGCATGCTATTGTTTTCTTATGGTATCGCTTGGGGATTTTCGCAAGTCCAAAAAAGTTGTAAGTTTTAGACTTTTTTTCCTAAAAATAAGAACGCCACTGTGGCTACACAAGCTAAAAACCTTGTAGCCATATGGAATTTACTTCGCCTATGGCGAAGAGTCGAATGGCTAGCACAAGCCCAGCCCTTAATGAGCAACTTATAAATAGGACGGCGCCAAGCTCAAGGGCACCTCGCTCAAGGGCGCCTCGGCAGTGTTCGCTTCGGAGAGTTAGCTGACACCTTCCACTGTCAGCTCACACTCCGAAATGACTGGGCAGGAGCGGAAATCAAACCACTGACCTTAAACATTGTGGTCCAAGCATCATGATATAGGGATGTTTCTTATACTATGGTGTTGGTCCTATTCATCGCATACCAGGGATCATGGATCTGTTCAAGTACATCAGAATACTGGAAGCATTCATGTTGCCCTATGCTGAAGAGGAGATGCCCTTGAAATGAATGTTTCAACAAGACAATGACTCCAAACCCACCTGCAAACGAGCAAAGTCATGGTTCTAGAAAAACAGCATCCAACTAATGGAGTGACTGGCAAAATTCCAGGACTTAAATCCCATAGAGAACTTGCGGACTGACATAAAAAGGTGGTGTTCATGAGGCAAAACCAAGAAATGCAGAGGAATCGGGGATCGTAGTACAATTGACCTGGGGTGCAACACCTGTTGATTGATGCCAGAAGTCGATTGACTCCATGCACCATAGATGTGAAGGAGTTATCAGAAACCGTGGTTTTACCTTAGGATATTCAGCAAAATAGATTTTTCAAGAGTTTCTTAGTTTACACAGTACTTTTGAGTTTCCAAAGACAGATTTCCAAAGACTGATGTCAACACTGCAGTACTTTTTTGAGCATTACATTTCTTGACTTTCTGTGAGATATTATAAAATTCAATCACTTTTTCCAATTTTTTTGCTTTGAAATAGCATGTGCAGCATTTGTGTTCATTAAAGTACAATTTATTTGACAAATTTTGACATTTACTAACATTTTTAGACTCTTTTGAGCATAACTGTTTATGTGTGTGTAATGTATACATACACATACTGTATGCCGTATTCTGGACTATTGTACACATCTGAATATAAGCTACACCAACTAAATAAAAAAAAAAAAATTGTACACTTAGGCCGCACCTGTCTGTATGCCATAGGTATGGAGATGTTGTAACATGAGATATTTACACAGAACGATGATAAACAGAAAGATGTTTGAAGTGTGTAAATATTGCCGTTTCCCTTAACAGTGCCTGTAACATGGCAGTAAAACAACTCTGCTGTGTCCATCTCTCCATCAATTCATGGACATAATGCTTACATGCAGGTAGCTCTGTTTCCCCTTTTGACAACCAGATTGATTGTCTTTAACTTAAACTTGTCTTTAGCTTTTAACAGAAGAAGCTGATATAGGTCAAACCCGGGGTTTCCCCCGCCTCATGCCCTCAGTCAGCTGGGATAGGCTGCAGCTCCCTGCGACTTTTTGGGTCATTCTCACGAAATCTTGGTTTCAAAGATTTCAAGAGTGGAATTTTTAAAAATATTTGCATCAACAAATTTCTTTTTAAGGCATCAATAACAAAGTCTGAAGTATTTATGATTGTTAATTGAAAAATATTTTCTAACAATTTAAGACCTTTTTGAACATACCTTCCAAAACATGTCCTTAAAAATCTCATTACCGCAACGGATTGAAAACATGAATACCATAAACAAAGCCAATTATTTTTCAAAATTTTAAAAGTTAATTTTTAACAGTCATGCACAACTACTTGAAATTATGCTATAATAACATTTTTCACATTTGTACTTTTATTTGATTTTGACCTTTTTGACCTTTTACAATCTACAACCTAATAGTTTATATATTTTATTGAAAAGTGACATATTTTCAAAATGATTTGGATAACTTTAAAGAAGTTAACATATATATTGCGCACATACATTTAAAAACAAGCTATTTGTTTTCTATTCATTAAACTAATGCTAAACGCACACCTGTTGCGGTAATGATAGATGCATTTCGGAAATGAGGCTGCTTGTTTCGGTAATGATAATAAGTATATTAAGATGATTGGTCAGAAATTGAAATTTTCTACATTTCAATGTAGAAAATAATTTAATCAATCATTTAATACAGTTTATTACAGATACAAAAAAAATATTTTGGGGAAAAACATGACATAGTTTTTTCAAAAATGAAAATTCTGCCCTCATCTACTCCTGCTGGAGCTAGGTGAAAAACAGGTGTGATTTGTTCATAGAATACACATCTAGTATGAGCTGCCAACAACACTCAGTTACCACTGACTTCAGTACAGTATAGGGTTCTATACATGTTCTTTGAGTGCTTTCCCCAGATCTCAGGTAACACACAGAAGAGCTGAGCTGATGATGTGGCAGTACCTGTACTCAGCACTGGGACAAGGTGAACCAACGTGGCTGTAGCATCATGCTGCAGACACGCTGAGCGTAATGCAAGATACAGAGCTCCAGTATGGGGAGTAACCAGTTGCTCCAAAATGAGCTTCTTTTATTTCCCTGATGTATCTGCAAGCGTAGTTCTTGCTGTAGTCCACGTGAACAATTAACCTGGCCGATCTTCGGCTAGGTTAACCGGCAGCTGAGGTTATTGACGTTAACCGGCAGCTTGAGGTTATTGACGTTTCAATAACCTCAAGCAGATGTCTCTTCTTTGTTTTCATGCCAAGGTTTGCGTGGGATTTGCCAGCATCTGTTTCTCCATCCGAGATTCATCTCTGACCAATCCCAAAAGGCTTGAGTTTGAGGAACTGGAAGGGCTGTACCTTGGATTTTCGGACAAAAATCTTTTATGAGGATTGGCTTTTGTCCGTCAGGGTTCTCCTCCAGAATGTTGGTCCCTTTTTCCAAATTCCTCCTGATTTCCAGTTTAACACAGTGGACACATCATCTCTGTGAAGGAAACTGCTTACAAGAGTGCTCATAAGTCTCCTCTGGCTGCTACTGACAATGTTGTATGTTTGCTGATGACGCCACTTTTCTCTGCCTTTTATGTTGATGGTCACTTGTTTCTGCAGTCTTTTGAGTCTTTTTTTGAATATGTCCATTTCTTTTGTCCTTTCCGGAAGTCTCTCTTCTGGGGAGTGTAATTTCGGCCTCAGTTTTAGTATTGTTTTCCTGTCTCTTCTTGTCGTCTTTCTATTTTCTTGATTTCTTGAAGTAGATGTTTTAGAAGATAAGGTTTGGAAATAGTCACCTGGGTCCTGCCTGGAGTTTCATCCTCAATGAGGGAGTTTTCCCCTGACTCTGTCGCTTATGTTTGTTCTGGAGGGTTCTGTTGGGGTTCTCTGTCGTAAAAGCCCTTTGAAATATCTGTTGATGTAATTAAGCGCTTTATAAATAAAAGTTGATTGATTGATTGATCTACAGTATTTTCTGCACTATAGGGTCCACTGGACTATAAGGTACACGTTCAATGAATGGACTATTTCAAAACTTTTTTCAAATATAAGGCGCACTGGAGATAAAGTCAGAGAGGCCAGACTGAGATGGTTTGGACATGTCCAGAGGAGAGATAGTGAATATATTGGTAGAATAATGCTGAATGTTGAACTGCCAGGCAGGAGGCCTAGAGGAAGACCAAAGAGGATGCAGAAGACGGGGTTAGATGGAGGCAGCTGATTTGCTGTGGAGACCCCTGAAGGGAAATGCCCAAAGGAGAAGAGGAGGACTATAAGGCGCACATTCAATAAATGGCCTATTTCAAAACGTTTTTCCATATATATATGATGCACTGGATTATAAGGCGCATCTGATTATAAGGTGCACCTTCAATAAATGGCTTATTTTGGAACTGTTTTCACCAGAATAGGGTGCACCGCATAATAAGACGCATAGAATAGAAACTACTGTAGTGGCAGTAGATTGAGCTGCACTACAGGGATTGCATTCACGACTCTGCAGCCTTTTCTCATATTTCAAGAGCCAAGTCACTGCTAGCCAAAGGTGCCTGGTAAACTACAATTGATTCGCAAATGTGGCTGACACCTGAAACAGCATGGAACTGTGTGTGTGGAGGTGTGGCAGCTTAGACTTCTGTATTCTGTGTGGGATGCTCATCAGATAGGCAACAGTGTGGGGGTTGAGGTTACAGCTGAGAGCTGAGAACTCATGTGAGAAATCATCTTCAATGAATGGCCTATTCTCAAACTTTTTTTCACATATAAGGCGCACTAGATTATAAGGCACACTGTCGGTTTTTTGAGTAAATTGAAGGCATTTAGGTACGCCATATAGTGCGGAAAATACTGTACATGTTGAGGCTGGTCTCTTGCGGAAGCTTCTGAATTATTGCGTAGGCTTCCTCAACGTCCTTGCTCACTGGAGTAATATCCAGTACAGCTTTTAGCTGTTTCTTTGCTGTATTACTCAATTGAGTTTTCCCGCCAGTTTTTCTTGCGTTGTTTTTTGTCAGAGTTGTTTTAAGTGGGCCATTTTGCTTTCGTTTTTGACATCTGGAAATGGAAAGGAAGCATGACATGAAACGAGTGTCTCACAACATGGAGCAAATCTTGGATTACATTGGACCTACAAAATATAAGAGATTAAGATTGACAAGGTGTGTGTGTGTGTGTGTGTGTGTGTGTGTGTGTGTGTGTGTGTGTGTGTGTGTGTGTGTGTTTGTGCCTCCTCACACTGTAAAATACTGATTTCCTATAGACATGATATGAGAGTATTAATTCATAATATACTGTATATTATATGTAATAGCCTAAAAGTCTCATTACCGCAACAGAAGTTCTCTCCACCGCAACTGGCCTTCAAGTGTGGTGGTAGGAGAGAAATGTGTTGCGGAGGATGAGGAACATGAGCATTTTTAGCTCTTAACAGAGAAGCCATGATGACCAAGTAAATTCTTACTTCATGCACATAAATAGGCATTAATATCATCTATTTTCATTAAAAAATTTAATTAAAAATGTTTTTTTAACTAAAGAAAAAATGCTGTTTCGGTAATGATAAGCACAACTGTCGTGTAAGCAGTCTGGCAGGAGAAAATGTAACTTTCAACTTGAAAGGAAAAAAAGATCTCACCTGGTAGCCATCTTGAAAGCACTGCCCTATGTGTTGCTTTATACAAAATATTACTTTATTTAAAGTTCCCTTGACATGTGTAAACAGTCCTTCAAATATGTTGCGGAGGATGAGAATGTAGCTCACGGACACGTAATTTCTCCTCTATGTCTTCAACATTATTAAATATGAATATTTAATTATTTGTTTTACAGTCACTTAAAATCATCTACTACAGCACCCATGAATTTTGTTCAGCTTTTTTGTATTTTAAACTGTGAAAATAACAACATAAAGTACATTCAAAAAGACCTGGACGCATTGCGGTAATGAGAATTTTGGCAGAAAACACAATAAAATATAAATATGATTAATTTCTATCATGAATCAGTTGTTGTTTCAGGTAGAGGTCATTATTAGCTTTATTATTATATTTTGTTCAGTGACTAACTTGCATGTTTTATAACTGAAATTGTGGCCGCCATGGTAATTCACTAATTTCATGAGAATGACTCTTTTACAGCGGTTGTGGTGGTAGACAATGAATGAATGGACGATGAATGGATTCTTGGAAGACAGTCACCTCTACTTTTGACGAGTTCATCTGACGAGTTCACCAGCCTCAGAAATCACAAGTAAACAGCAGCTCAGATCAGAGACCAGATGAATGCCACACAGAGTTCTAACTGCAGATCTCTCTGTAGAACAATTGTGAAAATGAGACTGCGTGCTGCTTAGAAAACATCTTGAAAGCCATCGGGACCATCAAGAATAAATGTTTTCTCATCAGAGAATAAAACTTTCTTCCTCCTTTCAATGACCCATGTTTGGTGCTCTCGTGCAAACTCTAAACGGGCAATTTTGTGCCGTTGATGGAGAGAAGGCTCTTGAAACCCTTATCTCTCAGAAGCTGTCCAATAGTTATGACTGCAGTTGGCACCAGTGACAAGCTGAATTTGGGTTGAGGTTGACAGCCAATAGGATCCCCCAGTTCAAGGCCGTTGAAATTTTTTTTGGGTCTACCACTTGACCTTATTTTCCCATTGCCCTCAGGAACTTTTAGGAAGTTTAAAGTGACTGTCTTCGTCCAACCTCAGCAGCAATGGCACACTGAGAGAGGCCTTGCTGATGTAGCCCACGCTCAAAGAGAGAACTTTTCTTTGCACTAGATGCCCAAACCACTTCAGCTGACTTCACATGAAGGAGCCGTGGCTCTTCTTTGAGCCTCCCTCGAAAAGCATTGTTTCTCACCCTATCTCTAAGGGAGACACCAGCTACCCGTCTGAGAACACCCATTTTCGGCCGCTTGTAACCACAATCTTGTTCTTTCGGTCATGACCACATAATTGCGTATGAACAATTCGGGGTGCAAATAACAATAACAGTTGTGTTTGGAGGTTGAGGACTACCTGTACATTATATCATTTATTTGATCAAATTGATGGTCAGGTGAATCCAACATCAAATTTGACTGAAAATCATAGTAAAACTTCTTAATATCAGGTGGATTACTTGCATGAATTTCATCACCGCTACTCTTAATGTGATTCAGCAGGGCTCGAAATTGCAACCATTTTGGTCGCATATGCACCCAAATTTTTATCAGAGCGACTATTAAATATATTTGGGAGCACCGGTGCGACAAGGGAAAAAAATCTGGTGCGCCTCTTTTTCCTCTCTCGCTCTTTCTCTCTCTCCATAGAGCAGGGGTCACCAAAAGGCGGACCCCGGTGACCACTCCATGATAAATTCACGAGAGTAGATTTTCTTGGCGCATTTTTACTTGCAGTTCACGGCTACAGATGGTGGGCGCTGCTCCTCCAGTTAATCCAGTAATAGCGCCACTCAGTTCATTGTTTGTCTACCCTGCGCTGTCAGCGAACCAGCTCGCTGCCCCTGTGAGTTTACTGCTACAGGAGCACAGAAGAAGGGAGACAACATAGCTCCAAATGAAGGGAGGTTAACGAGGAAAACCGCTGGTTAACAATGAGTAGACGAAATTTATGTGTATTCCTCCGTCAGGCAATTCAAAACCATTTTACCTCATATGGTCTGAACACGTAGCATGAATTAAAAGTGGTAACATGAAGCACCACTACGAAACAAAGCACAGATCTTTTGCGCAGAATTATCCCCTGAAGTCCGAGCTGAGGGCAAAATGACCAAGAAAAATTCAAACGTGTGTTCACTAAAGGCATGGTGGAGTTTGGGGCAACATAAAACATCTTTTAGTGATGTTTTAAAATACAAAACAATCCAATAATAACCAAAATGGTTCAGTCCAGGACAGGTACCGGGCTGGCCTGACAGCGCGCCACAATGAGCTATTTAAACCACAGCCAGGTAGTGCCTCGGTTTGGCCCCTGACCCGGAGGCGGACCAACGCAGCATCCTCAGGTGAGCGTCTCTCATACTGGGCTTGCACTAGGAGTTAGTTTGACTAAGCCACTGTGGCTCAGTGTAAAAGAATTGAGCAAGTCACAAAAAGCCACATTCAGTGTCCAAGACAGTGGCACAGAGAGCGGACGACCAACGCTCGTTGTGGGTGGCATGGGGGGGGGGCATACCCACCCCCACTGGAGGGTCCGGGGGTCCTTTCCTGGGAAATTTTTTAGAAAATGGGGTTGTTTTCCTGCATTATGAGGGCAAAATCTTCTGTTCAGTTTACCTACAAAAATACACTAAAGTCAACAGTTCAAGCTAAACTGTCTTTATTTCTATCCTACTTTATGCAGGTATAAATGTGATATTCAACAATTGAAAACTTGCATTCACTATGTGAAGATACAAGTAAACTTTGAGTAATATTTTGTATGACTGTAAGTTTTACTTGGACTACAATACATAACTTTGACCACCACCAACACCATTGCTATGCCATAGTTTATTTTATTTTTTAAATTCAATAACATTTTTCATTTCAATTTAAAAAGGCATGAAAAATAGCTCCGTCACAGCCTTGCTTTTGGGTAGGTGCTCCTAAAGTCTTTGCTGGTGCTACTAACTTCTAAATTTGGGAGCACCAGTGCTACCAAGAAAAAAAGTTAATTTCGAGCCCTGCCCTTTCTCTCATGAAGGAAGTTCTGTTTACATTTTTCCCTGAAAGAGCCACTTTTTATTTATGCTTCCTGAAGATGTTAATGTTTTTTTACTTGAAGTGTAGATCTCCTGGTCTTTTGGCTGGGACCTCTTTATGAGAAAAAAAGGGTTTGCACTTTATTTTTAATTGTGAGGTTTGTGTGTGCTCCTCAGTCTTACATAAAGGCTTTAAATTTATTTGCCTGCATGTTTCATTTATGGTAAAAGAGCTAGTTGTGCACTCAGGTAAATAATAATCTGCATTGAAAATTGATAATAACTGAAAACATGGACTGAAACATGGCAGGCTACTAGACACAAACTGGACTTGGGTTCTGACCTTGTACTAAGGAAATTTTAATAAGTGGACCACCATGACTTTTAATTGAATACCCCTGGTCTAGATCAACCTTTATTATCAAGAGAGCCATTTTGCCCTCTCTTTCACTAAAGAAAAATAGTCTTGTACCGCTAAACATAACACAGCTTATAAACCTTTAACCATTTTAATCTTTTTTTATTTTTTATTTTACCTTTTACGACAACAGAATACAACAGACAAATGTAGTGTGCATGTGTAGGCCTACTTTGAAGTTAATTAAACATTGAACTATGCAGGCCTCTTTGAAGGTCACGTGTCATTGTGTAAAATTAAAATAAACCAGCCCACTTTAATATTAATAAAAAATATAGCTACGTGTTATGGTGGGGCAACATGAAGAATGCGCAAGTTCACCCATTTAAAAAGATGAGAGGTTTGTAATTTTCATCACAGGTACACCAAGTGTGAGAGAATGTAAAAAAAACCCCCAAAAAACGCATTGTACAATCGCATTGTATAATTTTTAAACAATGTATTTGTGAAAATGGGTGGCCAATAAGTATTGGGGAGCTAGAAAACCAACAACTCTTCTGTCCCTCACAGACCAGTCACTTGCTCCTTAAGAAGTTATTCCGGTATGAATGGCACCTGTTTCAACTGATAAGATTCTTAAGAGTCACCTGCACACACCTTCAAACTGTTAGACTCCAGTATTCACCATGACCAAGACCAGAGAGCTTCCCAAAGACACTAGAGATAAAATTGCACAACTCCACAAAGCTGGGATGAGTCAAACTGCAATTGGTAAACAACTTTGTGAGAAAAGATCAACAGTTGGAAACATTATTAGATAATGGAAGAAGTATAACATCACTGACAACCTCCCTAGGAGTAGAGCTCCATGCAAGAGCTCACCTCATGGGGTTCGAATGATCCGGAGAACAGTGAGAATCAGTCCAGAACTACATGGCGGGAACTGGTCAGTGCTTTGGAGACAGCTAGGACCACCATCACAAAGATGACAATAAGTAACACATTATGTCATCATGAGGTGAAATCCTGCATTATCTTTAAGGTTCCCCTACTAAACAAAAAACATGTAAAGGCCCGTCTGAAATTTGCTAAAGACCATCTGGATGATCCAGAGGAGGATTGGGAGAATATGATGTGGTCAGATGAGACCAAAATTGAACTTTTTGGTTTAAACACCACTCGCCATGTTTGGAGGAAGAAGAATGCTGAGTTGCATCCCAATAACACCATTCCTACTGTGAAGCATGGGGGTGGAAACATCATGCTTTGGGGATGGTTTTCTGCAAAAGGGACAGGAAGACTGGTCAGTATCAATGGAAAGATGAATGGGGCCGTGTATTGTGACATTTCGTGTAAAAACTTCCCTCGGTCAGATAAATGAAAATGAAACGTGGCTGGGTCTTCCAGCACGATAACGATCCAAAGCACACAGCTAGGAAAACCAAGGAGTGGCCCTGTAAAAAGCATATCAAGGTTCTGGAGTGGTCTAGCCAGTCTTCAGACCTCAACCCAATTGAAAACATGTGGAGGGAGTTAAAATTCTGTGTTGCCAAGCAACAGCCCTCAAATATCACAGCTCTAGAGATCTGTGCAGAGGAGTGGGCCAAAATGCCAACTAAAGTGTGTGTAGACCTGGTCAGGAACTACAGGAACCATTTGACCTCTGTCATTTCCAACCAAGGGTATATTACAAAGTATTAAAAGTAACTTTTGCTGGCTGCCCAATACTTATTGGCCACCCATTTTTACAAATAAATTGTTTAAAAATCATTCAATGTGTTTTCTTGGATTTTTTTTTTACATTTTGTCTCTCACACTTGATATGTACCTACGATGAAAATTACAAACCTCTGCTATCTTTTTAAATGGGTGAACTTGCAAATTTTTTAGGTTACCCTATACTTATTGGCCCCACTGTATAGCAGCTTTAAAAAAGTAATCATAAAATTAGGGCGCAGTGCTTCTTGGTTCAAAATGCAATGATGTCATCAATCCAGCGACTTTTGAAGTAAATTTACAAAGCCCTTTTGTGTAGCTCTTATACTGGGTACCCTAGACACTGACACCAGGTGAGTGGTGTTTATTTCTTTGGCTTTCAGACTACTCACAACAGCCTCACAAATGTCCTGTCCTTGCATTTGACCCTTTAGTGGTATGAGTTCAATCAGTTCTTCCTGCGGTCCATTAGAGTTCACATATCTTCACAACAGTGCTCACTGCTCAATATTGTTTACATCACTTGACTCGTCACACGGAATTGAATGTACTTGAGCTCAATTAATGTTGGCCATTTGCTTAATGGTGATGTTTGTTGCCTTTTTAATGGTCCTGTCCTTAATGGTCTTTGCAGAGAGAGGTATTTCTCAAATTTTCGGAACAATTTCCAGTTTGTTTTTGAATTCGAAGAATAGATGCTTTGAAATTTTTTAAGGATTCTTTCATGTATTCTGAGTCTGTGAACGGCTTTCCCCTCCTCGTGATCTCCTGAGCTGCCACAAAACTAGTAGCTGGAGTCGAGTTTGGAGTCCACTTCTTGAAAGTTTGTTTGCTCAACTTTCCGTAGCAGTTTCCAAGTCACTCTCCTTCGCTCATCTTAAGTTCGGTACTTTTCAGCAAAAGCTGTGTAGTTGTTTTGTAAATGTCTTTCAACTTTACATTTTTTGTTGTTTGCTAATTTCTCTCAGTATGTGGCTTTCCCTGCTCGCGTCGTTGGCGGGGAAAGTAAAGAAATTTGTCCACGCAGAATTGAACTCTATTTTCTTTTTTTTTATGGTTAGCTTACTGAGGGGATCACACACTTAAGAAGCAGAGGCTGCCTGCAGGTAAAAGCGAGGGCTGTAGACGTGAAAGTGACATTTTAGGTGACAAAGAAAAAAACGGTACAGCCGGGCTTTCCATTTTTACTTCCGTACGCAAAGCAGTGAGTTCCCTCGAGACATTATCCAACCTGAGGTTAAGTTCACCACAGTCTGTGCACCCACTGCCCGGCCCATCTCACATAACAAGGCAGTCAGTCTTTGGATTCCTTAAGTTGCTGGCATCTTCCCAGTTTTCCAATATACCAGAGCAACGTTCATTGTGAGGAGTAGAGGCCCTGTTATCATAAATCCAAGGAGAAGTGCAGCACACTTTAAACAATCTCCATATTTTTTTCTTCAGCACAAAGTTTTGGATGTTGAGCATGAATACAGGCCATGGCTGTTGAGTGTGTTACTAGTTGTTTTCTTTGAAAAAAATTGTGCCTACAAATTCCAGGTCTTTCTGAAGCTCTCCGCCTGTAGTCCTTGACTCTTGGACAAAATTTATGACAATTCTTTTAAATCTTCTGTCAGAAATCTTTAGGAGCACCTGATCATGGCCAGTTTAAGGTCAAATTCTGTTGTTTCTGCTTCCGGATTATGTCCCCAACAGTATTGACTAGAGCTTTCAGAAGTTCAGAAATGCTTTTGTATACAATACCCTAGGTGTGTTTTGCAAGGTTGCAAAGGTCTTGAGAGAGCTCTTCTGCTTTTAATCCCCCATGAGGTGTTCCTTGTGTGACTCCTTTGCGATGAGACACCCTTTTTGGGCCTTCAGTTGGTGCTCAACCAGCTGATATTAATTTTTCTTGACTCAGGGTAGGATTGCTTTCTATTTACTGATGGATATCAGCTGATTTCTTGGCTTTCTTTATATGTGTAAAACTTTTCCTGTGTCATTTCATTTAATCTCACACCAACTTAATTTATGGAAATTTGGAGTTTAGTTTGTTTGCGTGTGTGGGTTGCATGGGTTGTTGCGGACATCTGGTGAAATGTAATATGTAATAAAGTATTTCTGGTAAAAATGGGGATGTATTCGGTGCTTATTTTTCTTTTTTGTAGGTACCCAAACACATCAGCATCAGATGTTAGGAAAGAATGTGGAGATGCTGAACACTGTAAAAAAAAGAAAAGAAAGAAAAAGGGCTCTCATTTACCTTTTGGCCTGTATAATTATAAGGCAACACCAAAGTGTATTTAAGAAAGCCTTCATACAAGAGTATGAAATGTCACGGAGCTATGAAAGAGAGATATTTTAGATATTTTTCCAAAGATTGTCTCAACATTAGCACTTTTCCTTTGATTTTAAACTCAAATATTAATTAATTTAATGTTCTAAGTCTTTGTTAATAATGTCCATATTCTAAATTTTATCATTGTCCTACTTTCCTTTTAGGTAAGAGCAAGGAAGCAGAGATTAAACGTATCAATAAAGAGCTGGCCAACATTCGTTCTAAGTTTAAAGGGGACAAGGCTCTGGATGGCTACAGCAAGAAGAAATATGTGTGCAAGCTGCTCTTCATTTTTCTGCTTGGCCATGACATTGACTTTGGACACATGGAAGCTGTCAACCTGCTGAGCTCCAACAAGTACACAGAGAAACAGATCGTAAGTGTTTTAAAATTATAAAATCTATTTAATGTGTTTTAGTTTGTCTGGGGCTGTAGTTCAAACAGAATTTTCCTCAAAGTCACCACTAGGTCTTTCCCATTTCACATCCTGAATTGAATTTCCCATTCCTTAGTCGCTGTAATACGTTTACTTGCACAGTTACTTATTTTGCATATCTCTCTCATACATTCAGTCTCACTCAGTCCGTTTAACCCTAAGAGGCTGTTAGAGTGACAACATAAAATGCCACTCAACCGTTACTGTGCAACTGGGAATCCACTGAACAAGTACACAGCTCCTCTTGTTGCCTGTTTTTTAGTTATTTTTGTACATAGACATCATGTGGCCTACTATAGACGGAAGAACTAAAAACACAAGACTGTCCAGTTTCATTTGCGCTTCAGAATTTGCTGAGTCTAAAGTCTGTTACTCACACTCCAATATAGATTTGTTACAGTGTCAACTATAGTATTGGCTTACATTTTTTAATGTTCTTTATTATTCAAATTATTTCAATTTTCCATTTTATAAATTTCAGACAAAATTAATGCCATGAGATAGGATCTCAAAGGTGATTTTTTTGAGAACACACACACACACACACACACACACACACACACACACAGTCTCTGCCTCTATTTGACTCTGATACTAACACATTCGGCTCACATTATCCATCAGAGGTAGAGAATTATCTTCATTTAACACTTTACTGCTGCTGGTACAACAACAACAAAAAAGGGATAAACAAGTCAGATGACAGAAATGCACCGATGGGAAGAACATTGCAAATAAATCAAACTTTTTCCTCCACAAAGAAGCTCATGCTAATCTGGCTAACCCGCACTACATGGAGAGCAAGGAAGATAACGTGAGTGCAACAATATTATGAGTGAAAATCGTTCAGGCAGGAGAACAATGACAATTTTGATGGAATTTATTCCAGCCCTTACCTCCCTTGAACAACTAGTGAGGAGAATGGGATAAGGTTTAGCTCATACAAAAGACCAGATTAACAAGATGGAGGACAGACCTGCACTTTCTATGCACCTGCTTGGTTAGTATTACGATCAGAGAGGCACCTTGAGGAATGATGTTGAGGAATGATTTAAAAATTTATAATTCACGAAATTTTTGAACATTTGGAAAAGAAAGACATGGCTCAATGGACTACGTCTTTTTTGATGGACTATGTCTTTCTTGATGGCTGGATGTATCCCTAGAACCTACCCTTGAGTAGAAATAGCCCATAGATCTCTTCAACGGAAAATTACGGAAGATGAAGTCGAACCAATGACATATTTAGTGAGATTTGCCAATCACCAAGACAAGCAGCAAGTTTTAACCAAGGCAAGGAGCACAACAAATCTAAAGTTGAATGGGAAAAAGATCTACATGGACCATAATTACTGCAGAAGCTTTGCAGAAGAAGAGATGTGAGTATACAGACATTGACAAAAACAACTGAAGAAAAGAAAATACTCGATTTCAGACTAAGCTAAAGTTCTACCTTAAAGAGAAAGGTGCAACATACACATCTGCTCAATCCACTAATTTCTATGCACTGTATTCACTGTATGTAATGGGTATGCACCCCCAAACAGTGAGTAGAAACAGTGACCCCTTTAAAGGGGTCCTACTATGAAAAAACAATTTTTATCAGGTCTTTACATATATACTGTATATTGGTCCACCCTAACCCTACCAACTCATAGAATCTGGAAAACAAAAGCTTCCAGAGAACAGAGAAACAGAAAAATGTGTTAGACACCATAAAAACAGGTTGTTTCAGATCAACACCCATTGTGACGTAACGCCTGATGATTACGATCCCGGATAACTACTTTTCCATTGAGACCTTTCAGACTTCGTGCCAACAGGGATGGTACCTGAGCATTAATACGAAACGTGGAGTTCAGGGAGATGAGCGTATGGAGAGGTTCTGCTCAGCAGGGTTACAGCAAAAATAGAAATACATAGACAACGACTTATAAACAATTCAGCTTAAGAACAGCCGGTTGGAACCTGTTCATAAGTTGGCCACAGCTGTGAATTTCTAGTTTGATGTGAATTTCCCGGGTCAACCCCGGCCGGCCAGCCAGCCCTGCAGCATACATTCAACCACCCCGCCAGCCGGTCACCAATGGTCGACAGCCGGGAGTCAGTCCATCCGCACTAAGGCACGTTACAGCGCCACCATCAGCCTACCAGCCAAACCCCAGGCCAAGCACAGAGCCCCACAAAACAGCCTCATAAGCCAAATTAAGATGATGGACGACCAATATGGCCCAATCCAAAGCCAGCAGCGCAAGCCAGCACTGCGCTAATGCCAGGAGCATCCAGCTGATCACCCACTGCAAACATCAACACAGAGACAGAACCCACAGCCCGCCCGGACCCCCTGCCGCATCCATATAGTCAGTACAGCACCCATCTCTGGCCCCCCCAGACCCACAGGAAACCAGCCCGATGCATGGAGAGCCACCAGGCACACATCTGGGCTACCAGCGGCGGCGAAATCTTGGCCGCATGCCTCCGCCTATCGCAGCCCCCACCCCAAGCCAGGGCAGAGCCGCATATCCGCCCCTGGCCCACACAAATTGGTGAGCCAGAGTGCCCCCTCCAGTAACATCTCAGATGTGTAAGAATGGAGGCATAAGCTGACAAGAGAAAGCTATAGATTTATATTTAAAGATCTAATACATGGAGATCAAATTTATTTAAACAATGCCAATTGTTTATTCGGAGTAGCAGATATTTTCTCAAGTGAAATGTGATCAATGATGAGATTCAGCCAATGTTAATGTTTAGCGCTCTTTTATCTTTCCAATTAACCCAAATGGTTTTCTTGGCAATGCAAAAGCTATGAGCGTGGGCTGGCACTGAGCGTCAGGTAAGGCCGTTACTGTTAGTTCGCCAGTTAAGCAGATGTTTGGAGATTGTGGAATCCTTCAGTCCAACATAGAGGACAGTTTCTGAGTATACTGATACCCAAAACTGATGGACGCGTAAACATAGCCAAATTTCATGAAACTGTCGATTGTGTTCTGTGTACAGAGTGCATTTATATATGATTTAGAGAAGCCCATTTTATACAATTTATGTTGCGTTACATTTGTCCTATGAAGTACCTGAAGTTAAATTAGTTGTTAGTATTTTTCATGTTAAATGTATTACCACAAATCTGGGTCCAAGAATTGTGGTCTAACAATACGGCTAAATCTTTTTCCCAGATGTATAAAGCCAGTTTTTGAAGAAACTATCTTTGAGAGATTTTTCTTAAGTTTTGGGGACAGCTTTGTGATGTATTTGATAAATTTGGGTAGCTGTAAATCAGGTGGATGTGAGGTTGGTTGAAGCTTCGGATTGCTCCTTACAATTGTCTTCTTTAACTGCAGATATTGGAGAAAATTTACATTGCCTATTTCAAATGTTTCAAGAAGTTTTGTTTATGTCATTGCTCCATTTTCTTGGAGAAGGTGATGGGTACCTCCAGTCCACCTTCAGATTTATTTTTCTGAAGTTGTCAGGCTAATTTGAGCTGTTTTGTTCTTTAAATATAATTTATCAGTAGCAGAATCTAATTATTGGAACCATTTGGATGTAGGTTTAAATGGTGATATGGAAAAAAAGTAGTTGATTTGAGGTGATATTTTCATTTTGACAGTAGTTATTTAACCCAAAAGGGAGATGGGAAGGTTATTCCAACACCTTAGATCACCAGAGACTTTGTCCAAAAGTGGGGCGAAGTTCAAGTGGACTAGTTCTGAGAGTTTAGAAGAAAAGTTTACTCCCAAATATCTAAAGTGAAAGAAATAAAGTGAGTTTTGGACTGCAGGATTCCATGAGTTCTGTTAAAGGAAGTATGATTGATTTTGACCAGGTGATAGAAAAATCTGAAAGACGCAAGAAGGTTGTAATGAGTCTTCTTACTTCCTTCACCAATGTTTTTGGGTTTTCTGGATAAAGTAAAATGTCGTCCGCATGTAAGTTAATTTTGTGTATCGACAACTGAGAGCAGATACCTTTGATATTTGAGTTTTGACGTATTGTAATTGCCAGTAGTTCATTAAATATTGCAAACAGTAAGGGGGATAGAGGGCATCCCCGCCTGGTTCCCCTTTCCATAGAGAAATTTTGAGAAGTGATCCCATTAGTGGGGACAGTGGCCTTGGGTGACTTATACAGAGTTGATACCCACTGGATGAATGACTCACCAAAGCCAAATTTATGAAGTGCTGAGAAGAGAAATGTCAAATTAACAGAGAAGAAAGTGCATCCCTTTTTAGTTTTTTAGTCTCCAAATGTTGTCTAATCCAAAATCTTTCATATAATCCTGTAGAACTTTGGTTATAGTTCAATAGTACAAGCAAAACAACTACGAGAGCGATACACTGAGGGATTCAGAACAATGTTGAAGTCTCCTCCAATAATAGTTAGCTGATAAGTCAGCTAAATGAGAAGTCTGTGTAAAAAAAGGCTGGATCACGATTATCGGGTGCATATAGATTACATCCGAAGCTGTTCAAATCAATCCACTGGACTTTAAGAAAGTTTTTGAAGACGTTTCGTCTCTCATCCAAGAGACTTCTTCAGTTCTAAAGGTGGCTGGTCTTTTCCCAGCTTATTAGTTGTGGTCAGTGCTATTCACTGACCAACATGGTCAGTGCTATTCACACTCCAACGACCGTCGGTGAAACCCATCTGGCTCCTCAACGATTGTTGATGGGGGTGTGTAAGGGGGGGTCGTTGAAATGCGAGTTTCACCTTTGTATACTAATTAGGGTCATTAGTATGAGACACATCACCTGGGTTAATCTGCTGGGACAATCTTTTTTGGAGTTTCGGAAGGACATGATTGTAAATTGGCAAAAGGTGATGTCGCAGACCACCCCCCTTGTTCAGAGATGGCTTCTCCGCTTTGACATGGATGGCTTCTTTCACTCCTCTCTCAAACTTTCTTAAAAGTCCAGTGGATTGATTTAAAGACCCTGAAGCGTGACCCAACAAGTAGCTACAAAAAGGTTGTGGACTGCCTACAGAAGCTACAGAAGGAGGAAACCACAAACCGCCTACTCTACTATCACCTGTACCCTGGGGAAGCCATCCCATGCGTGTATGGCCTCCCCAAAATTCATAAAGAAGGAGCCCCCCTCAGACCCATTGTCAGCAGCATCAACTCGGTCACATACAACACTGCCAAGTATGATGTTGCTACCATCTTGGCCCCGTTAGTGGGTAACAACCCCTACCATATACAGAACTCCATGGACTTTGTGGAAAAGGTGAGAGGACTGAGATTGGATACAGATGAGACCATGGTATCCTACGACGTCACTTCCCTATTCACATGTGTTCCCACAATAGAGGCGATGGAAGCAGTAAGGCAATGGCTTTCACAGGACAACACCCTCAGCGACAGGACAAACCTCAAACCCCGTGCCAACTGTTGGACCTTTGCCTAAATCCCACCTATTCCAACTACAGAGGGAACTTCTATAGGCAGAAACACGGATGTGCCATGGACTCGCTGGTGTCTCCTATCATGGCCAATTTGTACTTGGAAGAGGTGGAACACAAGGCCCTTACCTGGTTCAACAGAAAAACACCAAGCCACTGGTTCTGGTATGTGGACGACACATGGGTCAAGATCAAAATCCACAAGGTGCAACCTTTCACCGAACACAACTCAGTTGACGGCAACATCAAGTTCACCAGAGAGGATGTAAAGGACAACAGTTGTCTCTTTTTGGATCGCGAGGACTGCATAAAAGATTCCAGAGGTCTGTTTGTTGGGGTATATAGGAAACCAACAAACACAGACCAGTACCTGCTTTTTGACTCTCACCACCCACTGGAGCACAAGGTTGGCATCATCAGGACCCTGCAAAACAGGGCTGATGAGCTACCAACCAGTACCCAAGACCATGTAAAAGAACACCAACACCTGAAAGCCTGTGGAACCTGACTGGACCTTTGTGAAAGCTCACACAAGATCCAGAAAGGAGAAAAACCCACTGAGGATGAAAGAGAAGGAGAGCAAGCGTAATGGTATAGTGATCCCATATGTTTCTGGAATGTCTGAAAAGCTGAGGAGGATCTTCAACAAAAACAAGGTTCCTGTGTATTGTGAGCCGGGTAATACCCTCCGACAAAGACTGGTCCACCCTAAAGACCCCACACCACACAGTCAGAAGTGGATTGATTTAAACAGCTTTGGATAACAGTGACCTGGATAATGGAGAACCTACACAGACATCATATAGTTTATCAAAAAATATTGCCTGAATAGTAATGTATCTGCCTTCAAGGTCTAACTGTTTGAAAGTGAAAAGAACTCTCTTATGGATTAGAATGGAGCCTCCTCTTTGTGTGTTATGACAAGATGAAAAGATATTATAATTTGGATTGGTGAGACATTTTTCTTCTGATTATAATAAATGTGTTTCCTGCAGGAGGAAAATGTCTGCTTTTAGTTTTGAGACATAGTCCAGGATTTTCATTCTTTTTGTCTGTGAGCGTATGCAGTGTAAATTCCAGGATACTAAATTTAACTTTGACATCTGAAAAGATGTTCTGCCATTGGATAAATGGTGGTGTAATATAACTTCAGTGTGTGTCTGTCTGAGCTGTGGACATCAGGATGGTGAGGTGTCAGGTGTTGGATACAAGATATGTGGATGTTGAAGAGAGACATATACAGCAGTTTGAAATGCATATAAACATCCTAAAAAAGCACAACACTGCCTGACCGTTCCTTATAAAGTATATCATCGTAAACAAGAGGTATATAGAGTGGGGGTGGGAAGCGTGAGTGTGTGAGAGGGGAAGCCATGGAGATACATGGAGACAGAGACAAATAAAAGGAGGGGGGGGGGTACCAAGTGGAGGGTGAAGTTTCGGAAAGTGAGGGCGTGAGGCGGGGGAAAGTCCGGGCGCAATGCCAGTGCACCGCGGAATATATTACTATTGTTGTTATTAATAATAATAATAAAAAGATTATTATTATTATTAATAATATTATTATTATATAAATTATTGATCCCAGGGGAAATTCAGTATATCATCTGGTCACAACAAACACATAAATACACAGCCTTCAGCGTGGAGCAGAGCTCGTTGTTATCCCACTGCAGGTTGGTAATCTTCTGGAGGGTGAACTCCAGGCTGGCCTTGAGGTCTTTAATTTCCCCATGAAGTATTGCAAGGACGTCAAGCTTTTTATTAACTGATTCCGGAACGCTGAGCTGAACGTCTGTGATGTCAGTGGAGGAATCCTTATTCTTCCTATAGTTGGGATTGTCCCAGGAGGTAGTGACACTTGGACACTCTCCATGGCGCACTGGTAGAAATAGTTGTCGATGGAGTGCACTAGGTCCTCCACTGTGAGTAGTGCTGAATACAGGCTTTCTCTCCGAGTTTACTCTGCCTAATTAAAGACTGAAATTCACGATAGAAAATTTGAAAAGTGCAAGCTTGAGACACAAGATATGAAATATAATACACCGAATTTCACAAATATACATTTTGTAGCCATTTCTCAGTAATAAAAATAATTATTCCTGAATGTGTCTTGGAGGTGGTAAGGTAGCACATTGGTAGAGATGTTGCCTCACAAGAGGGTTCTGTTTTCAATGACTTTCTGTGAGGTGTTTGTATGTTCTCTCCATGTGTGTCCCCCACACACTTGGTTCTCCTGGTTCTTCCTACCTTCAGAAACAGGCAGCTTAGGTGAATTGGTTGTCGGTAGGTGTGGGTTTGTGCATATGTGCGTGTTTGTCTTTCGTGTGGCCTCAAGATGAACAGGGGTTTTATCAGTGGTGTGCCCCACCTTTCACCCATAGCCAGCTGAGACCGGTTTCAACAGATATTTGACTTGCGACTGGTGGATAATTAGCTGTAGACAAGATGATTGCAGTTGTCTTGTCAACAAGACATTGGATGGATGGATGCATGAATATGTAATGGGGCAAGGGTAAAAGGTGTAATCTTAACCTGTATGAAAGAATCCCTCAATCTCCCCACCTATAAATTTGATTAAGCCCACTTGAAAACTTCACGGTGTCACGCTTTAACTCCACCCACTGCCTGCCAACCAATCACAGCGCATCTGCCAGAAGGAATCACATGAACAAGAGCTCCTGAGAGCATCAAAGGAATCATGTGAACCAGAGCTCCTGAGAGCATCGTGGAATTAAATAAACAGCTGTCACCGCAAAAAACTCTTATTTTCTGTTTAATGTCCATTGACATATAATGCAAACACAGTGTGCACAAGAAAACAAACATTTTCTTGTGTACAGTTTCGGCTGGCATCTACCCGGAAGTTCGGGCCACTAGCCAAATTAGCGGTTTATATTCTTTGATTGTGACGGACCTCACATTGTCATGTGGGGAACCCCCGATGTCCACACCAGGACATTGTCTTTCTATCTTATCCGGTTCATGAGTTTATAAAAGTTGAAATTTGACCTTGACCTAGTTTTCTCAAGATCATCATCTAATTTTCATCCCCTTTGCCACCCCAGTAATGTGCTTTTTGTTTCATCTTTCTGGGCTTGCGCTAGCCATTCACCACTTCGCCATAGGCGAAGTAAATTCCATATGGCTACAAGGTTTTTAGCTTGTGTAGCCACAGTGGCGTTCTTATTTTTAGGAAAAAAAGTCTAAAACTTACAACTTTTTTGGACTTGCGAAAATCCCCGAGCCCGTCGGCATGCGGAAATAGCTGAAGTGACATGAACGATCCCAATCATTAAGCATGCACTCGGGTCATGACCGCCTCTCGCCCAATAAACAGGATTCTTTTTTTCCAAGCTAAACCCGCAAATTAGTGTACGACAAGGCGAGGACAATTGATTGAAAGAAAATGAGAATAGAGTGTTTTATAGTAGATTTTGCATTACAATTCTAATTGAACAACAAATGGTGAATGCTGAGAGGGGGTAGGAGTGGTGACAGGCTGATCAGAAGGTAAATGAAAGATATTATCAATACTTTTTTGTAGTCTTAGACTTTTGATCTCTATGACCGGCAGGAATAACCAGTGATGCATGTACAGTTGTGTTCAAAATAATAGCAGTCCAACATGAATAACCTGTTTTTAGTAGAAATGATATTACTGCATGGCAAATAATTTACCAGTTGCTGTAGTAGGGTCATAGAAAACCAATAGAGCCAATACAGTCACAGTCCTGAGTCTGTGTAATTGAATAATGAATTGAAGTGGCGTATTCAAGAAAATAGCAGTGTGGAGTTCAATTAGTGAAGTCATTCAATCTGTGAAAAAACAGGTGTCAATCAGGTGGCCCTTATTTAAGGATGAAGCCAGCACATGTTGCTCATGCATTTCTCTCTGAAAGCCTGAGAAAAATGGGTCGTTCTAGACATTGTTCAGAAGAAAAACGTACTTTGATTAAAATGTTGATTGATGAAGGGAAAACATATAAAGAAGTGCAGAAAATGATGGGCTGCTCTGCTAAAATGATCTCCAATGCTTTAAAATGGAAAGCAAAACCAGAGAGACATGGAAGAAAACAAAAGACTACCATTGGAATGGATCAAAGAATAGCCAGAATGGTGAAAACTCAGTCAATGATCAGCTCCAGGATGATCAAAGACAGTCTGAAGTTACCTGTGAGTACTGTGACAATTAGAAGATGCCTGTGTGAAGCTAATCTATCTGCAAGAAGCTCCCACAAAGTCCCACTGTTAAAAAAAAGACGTGCTGAAGAGGATACAATTTGCCAAAGAACACATTGGCTGGCCAAAAGAGAAATGGATAAGCATTTTGTGGACGGATGAGAGTAAGATTGTTCTCTTTCTCTTTGGGTCTAAGGGCTGCAGACAGTTTGTCAGACGACCCCCACACACTGAATTCAAGCCACAGTACACTCTGAAGACAGTGAAGCATGGTGGTGCAAGCATCATGATGTGTGGATGTTTCTCTTACTATGGTGTCGGGCCTATTTATTGCATACCAGGGATCATGGATAAGTTTGGATACATCAAAATACTTGAAGAGGTCATGTTGCCTTATGCTGAAGAGGAAATGCCCTTGAAATGGGTGTTTCAACAAGACAACAACCCCAAACACACTAGTAAGCGAGCAGCTTCTTGGTTCCAGACCAACAAAATTAAAGTCATGGAGTGGCCAGCCCAATCCCTGGACCTTAATCCAATAGAAAACTTGTGGGGTGACATTAAAAATGCTGTTTCTGAGGCAAAACCAAGAAATGCAGAGGATTTATGGAACGTTGTCAAATCATCCTGGGCTGGAATAGCTGTTCACAGATGCCAGAAGTTGGTTGACTCGATGCAACACAGATGTGAAGCAGTTCTCAGAAACGGTGGCTTTACAACTAAATATTAGTTTAGTGATTCATAGGAATGCTGAATCCTGGATATTTTTCAGTATATACAGTAAATATTTGAGTTTGTAAAGTAAAATGCAGACACTATTTTTTTGAAAAGCCCAATGTTCATTTTTCTTTTTCTGTAAAGTAATTAAAGAATTTCTGCTTTTTTCTTCATGTTTTGATTTAGAATATAATGTGCAGTGTTCCCAATGCATGGAAATAAAAACCATTATAAGGATTTTGGGCTTTACCTTACTCGATTTTTTAAACAGACTGCTATGATTTTGAACACAACTGTAAATGTGTTATTCACCTCGCTTGCTATTTTTCAGGCCTTTTTAAATTGAATGAAAATCATATCGAATAAAAAAAAAACTAAACTATGGCATACCAATGGTGTTGTCTAAGTCAAAGTTAAAATGTATTCTAGTCCAAGTAAAACTTACAAGTAAACATTGAGTAATATTTTGTATGACTGTATCTTCACATAGTGAAAGCGAGTTTTCAATTGTTGAATCTCACATTTATGTCTGCATAAAGTAGGATAGAAATTAAGATAGTTTAGTGTATTTTTGTAGGTAAACTGAACAGCAGATTTGCCCTCAGAATGCACCAGAATGCGGGAAAACAGCCCCATTTTAAAAAATTTCCCGTGGGGGGATATCCCCCCCACACCCCCATACGACGAGTGTGGTTTTACACCCCCCCAACAATTGAAAACTTGCATTCACTATGTGAAGATACAGTCATATAAAATATTACTCAATGTTTACTTGTAAGTTTTACTTGGACTACAAAACATTTTAACTTAGACTCTGATTTTAATAAATTTGATTCTTGGTATTATTCGATGTTTACTTGTAAGTTTTACTTGCTATTATAGCAAGTCGCTGTCTTGGACACAGAAAGTGGCTTTTTGTGGCTTACTCAATTCTTTTACACTGAGACACACTGGCTTAGTCATACTACCTCCTAGTGCTAGCCCAGTCTTTCTGTCTGCAACGGTTGTGAAGATATTTGGTGGACAAACGAACACTGACAATTACAATACATCACCGCTTGGAAGGGGGATGTAACAAGTCTAAGCAAACAGAACACAGGTAGAAGAAACAAGGTATTAGTAGAAGTATATATACAATGAGCCGTTTAGAGCGTAGTAATGTGATGCTTATCAGAGGGCTTGATAGCAGCAGTCGCCACAGATACATTGTAGAGCACATGATTGAGAAAAACATTCCGACAGCGTATCGTCATTTACTCTCGGAGTACTGTGTTCAGCATTCTGATCGCACTTGAGTAAAATGTTGGTCAGACTTGAAGGGCTTTGATCACTTATACCTCTGCTCTTAGGTATAGAGAACAGGCTTAGGCCAGTGGTGTGAACAGTCTTAAGTGAGGCTTGTGGCCCTTCCCAGACATCTGGTGTTGTAGATATTTGACAGGGAGCACAGGTGTACACCTACAACCTTCTGTGCTGACCTCTTGACCCTTTCCAGAGCCTTTTTGTCTGCCTGAGAAATGTCTGAGAAAAAGATCTCTCTTTTTGTGAGAAGATTTTACCTCTCTGGACTGCTAATTTTGAGTGGAACGAACTACACCCAAAATTTGCAAAATTATATGTGATCACAGAATTGATTTATTTTAGCTTGTATGATGTAAGAGTACTGTTGCTGTTTTTTAAAATATTTTTTCTAATCTCTATTTGTCCAGGGCTACCTGTTCATCTCTGTGCTGGTAAACAGTAACAGTGAATTGATCCGTCTGATCAACAACGCCATTAAGAATGACCTATCCAGCCGTAACCCCACCTTCATGTGCCTGGCACTCCACTGTATTGCAAATGTGGGAAGCCGGGAGATGGCTGAGGCCTTTGCCAGTGAGATCCCTCGGATTCTGGTTGCTGGGTGAGCTGACTTCTGTATCTATTCTCTATTCTCTATTTTCATGTTGCCATCCCTGGCAATCACAAACCATTACTGACACATGACAATACTTCTTAGATCTGGGATATACAAGCCTACTGTTCAGCCAGAGCTAACCTGAGAAAGCTAATTAAATGGGCAAAGCACAGCCACAAGCAGAGGTTTGATGAACATTTCAACAACTCCCAAGCCCCACTGCCGGTAGCAGGACCTCTCCCCAGGCTTTAAAGTTGCATCATTAGCTTGCAAGCCTAATCTTATAATCATTTGAAGTTAGATGCAAAAACCTTTGGTTTTTCAACTTATCTGTTTATCAGTTGTGATTGATGACTGTAGGAAATGGCAAACATATGATTTGAATCAGTCCTTTTAACTCAAGCCAGTAACATGTGTAAATTAAATTAACCCATGGTAACATTCACTTAGTAAAGTGAGTAACTTCAATCCAGCAGAGGGATGCAAAAATTCATTGTGTTCATTGTGATTGTAGGATTAGTAGAAAGGACTACATGCTCCACCAAATAGGGTGTATCCTCTCCATATCCTCGCCACATCACACACATTCCTATGCTATCTTCCAATTGTCTTACTCAGCTGAGAAATTTCTGTCTCTTGTTACTGGCAAACGAACACATAGGTTTCATTTCCCTGCCAGGTTAGCCAATGCCCCTCATACTTCCCTTAGTTGTTTATAAAAATATCTTTGTCTCTGCCATTTGTATGTTTTAGTGGCGGCAGTGGCTCAGTGCTAGAGCGGGTCGTCCAATGATCCCAAGATCGCCAGTTTGGTACCCGCTCCCGCCCACCTCGGAGTGTGAGCTGACAGTGCGAGATGTCAGCTCACCTCCGGAGCACTGCCGAGGTGCCCTTGAGCAAGGCGCCATCCTCCCTTATAAGTTGCTCATTTTGGGGTGCACCAAGAAAGAGCTGCCCGTCACTCTACCTCACATTGCATGCCTACAGGCTCCCTTGTGTGTGTGCGTATGTTACAGGGGCCTGTACACATTAACATGTATGCATATCGTTTGATCGATGAATTTACGAACTAGAGTGTGCTCTTAATTTCCTTTCGGTGATCAGACTAGTATACAAAATAAAAAAAATAGTTGAGCCAGCGAAACTTTGAAACAAGGTTGTTTCAAATCATGTCATTGTAACTTCTTGCTGATTTTCATGCCCTTTTATTTACAGTATCTGTTTTGTTGGAAGAAGAGTTTCAGTCATTGGATCACTGAATCTTACATAATCAGAGCAACATTCAAAGTCACTGTCAATGAAACTGGGATGTAGCCAGTCCCTATTTGGAGCCATACCTGTCATGGCTCCAAATAGGGAGCCAGTTAGCTGAGTCGGTTGGTCAGTCAGGCTGACTGACTGACCGACTGACTCTAGGTCTGTCAATCTGTTGGTTGCGGGTGCTCTTTATGCCTCCTGGGCACTGGTGTAAAACAGATCAATGGTTCTCTGTGGGGCAGTCCACCCACTGGGACTACCAGAGTGAACTCGTTTAGAACTCAATCTCAAAATCTCAAGGACATGATAGATGGCTCACTGATAAATGACTGTCAGTCATCGGCAAAAATGGTGAAATCAAGCATTACCCCAGATGTACCGTATTGGCCCGAATATAAGACGACCCTGAGTATAAGACGACCCCTTCTTTTTCAAGACTCAAGTTTGAAAAAAGACTTTTTGAACACCGAATTTAATTTTTATACAGAAAATAATTACAGTACACCTGAAACAAATGATTATAACAATATATTCGAGAGAAAAAGCATATTATTTTGCCTCATTCAAAAAGCTTACAATATAAGCTTTTTTAAATAAGCCTTGTATTATAATGTCTTGAATAGGAATCAAATACACACAAAGTAAAAAGTATTTTATAATCTTTCATATTTATACTCGGTGTGAAACCTGGGCCTGTTTGGATGAACACACAGCTGATATCCTGATTTTAGTTTTTACAGCAGTCAGGCTTGAAAAGCTCACCTCACTCAGGTATGTTGTGGAAAGTGGGAGCAATGTCAGAATAGCTGAGTTGAGCATGTCCACTTCTATCAGTAGACTCATCAAGTTGCAACACAAATTTATTACCGATACGGATCTTGTCCAAAACCACACTTTCGATGTCTGCAGACATCTCATCAATACGTCTGGAAACTGTGTTATCTGAGAGAGGGACTTTTTTGATTTAACCACAAGTTCAGCGACGTGCTAGCTACTAGCTAGCTTTAAGGGCTCTCTCGTTTACCTTTGCGGTTTTTCTCATGAAAGTTGCTTGTTCCCCCGTGTCGAACAAAATACTCCACATTGTTGTTTTGAAGTGACGGGTGTTTTGTTTGGAGATGGCGTTAAAACTAACTTGGGACCATAGCACTGTTGGAGAGCTTTTCACCACAGACCGAACAAAACGGAGTCGGTGCCGTTGCATCTCCGGTAAAAATAAATCCAAATGAAAGATAGGTTTTGTGGTATTGCCTCCCGCCAGAAACTTTGCTGGACGTCTTTGCTTTCTTTTGACCTCCACTCATACTAGAGCCTTCATCTGGGTCCGGATGTTGTCCAGTGTCCAGTTCAGAGTCAGCATTCTTCCTCTTCAAAAACTTATCCATCACTTTCACCGTCGTCCTGCTAACCACCTGTCGCTGCATCCATGCGTCACTAATTCGCTTGTCTCCAAGCACAAGGCAATTAGCTACCCGCTGCTGCTGCTGCCTACTGGTATGGAAGAGTACTACATGATTACTCTGCCAGGCGCTAGACTGCACAGGCACACAAATTGGATAATTTCCCACGGCACACCTGACAATATCTTGCGGTACACAACAGTGGTTGAAAAACACTGGTGTAATGTGTTAGTATACATCAGTTTGATCTCACTGAGATATTCTCACTTTTTGTCCCTGTGATGCACCACAGAGATACAATGGACAGTGTGAAACAGTCAGCTGCTCTGTGTCTCCTGAGGCTCTATAAGACCTCTCCTGACTTGGTTCTGATGGGCGAATGGACATCACGGGTGGTGCACCTGCTTAACGACCAGCACATGGTGAGAGTACAATTTACACTTCCAGATATCTACAATGTAATGACAAAATGCAGCCTTAGTGCATTTGTCAGTGAACATTAATTTCTTTTATCGTTGTTTTATGTTTTGCTTTTAAGAAATGGTCTTGTAAAAATATTCTATTTGTACTGTACATTGCTACCTTGTGCTGTATTTACCAGTGTTCACTCTCAAAGTGTCTGGCTCACTGGCAGTTATTTCAAGTGAGTTTTCAGTCTCACTTTGGCCATTTAAAGAATCGGAGTACAAAAACTGATCTAAATAATGTATTCTCTATGTGTTAGCCTGCAATGGATTAATATTTTTATGAATGTGTTGGGTCTGTTCAGGGTGTTGTGACAGCAGCCATTTCTCTCATCACCTGTCTGAGCCAGAAGAATCCAGATGAGTTCAAGACTTGTGTTTCCCTGGCCGTTTCTCGACTCAGCAGGGTATGTATTTGTAATTAATAATCAACTGTATTCTCCTACAATGGGGTCAAACTCCAGCAGTGTCTGGCCAATTTATCCCAGGGTCACCTCTTCTGAGAAATAGAGGAGAAATCTGTTTTGGGATTGTGACTGATAACAATAGCTTTAATATGTTGTGGTAGTTTAGGACTAACACATTTAGTTTAGGACTAAACTAAATGTGTTAGTTTAAGACTAACACATTTGGTCCTAAACTTCCTGATTTCCATGACTTACTGGTGAAAGCATTACTAACGCTCCCATCAGTGGCCGATGCCCTTACCACCCCTAAGTCACAACACATTAAGTCTACAAAGTGTAACTAGGCATTGTGCTACAAAACAATACAATAGAACTTAATTATTCCCAGTATAGGAATAATATAAACCAGCTTGATTGTATAATACAATACAGCTGTACGATAAAAAATATTCTCTATTCCCTGTAAAAAAAATTTTCAAAAATGTCCTTAATTACTGTTGAACATATCAGTGTTTTGTTTTTTTGTTTTTTTCAAATACAGGTTTTCCAAAAATCAGTCTTATTTTGGATGCCTATACTAATTTACTTTGCTCACAGAAACAGTTTTTCTGAAAATTGTTTCAGAAAAAAAAAAAGTACCAGGGTCATAATTATTAGCCCATTTAAGAACCAACCCCGTTATTGTCACAAAGCACAAACCACTGTTGTGCAATCATAGGTAAAAGGTAAAAGTTATTGACTTGCCTGTTCAAAGCCTTGATTTGACTGAAAGTCTGTGGGGTACAGTGAAGGGTCCATCAAATCTACAGGAGCTTGAAAGATGTGCCAAAGAAGAACAGGGTGGGATTCCTCTAGAGATGTATAAGAGACTGGTTACAACCTACAACAAATGACTGCATGCTGTTATCCAACAAAAAGGATGCACAATTGACTATTAGCATCAAGGGACTAATAATTTTGACACTATTTTTTGGTTTTTGTGAAATTTGTTTTTTTTTGTGTGCAAAGTTATTTAAGGACCTACAAATAAAACTAGGATGTTAAAAATTGTGTTGCTGTTTTAAAAATCAGTTGATCTGAATGAATGAAAGAATGCTTTAATAATCCTAAAGAAAAATTATTCACCTCTACTTACACACGAGTAATTTGCAGTCATACATTCATACATCATACGTTACACTAAATAATACAGAAGAATACATGAGAATAAAGTTATAAGTTAAAAACAAAACAGTATTTGCCTCCATCCATCCATTGTCTGAACCGCTTTTTCTGCGGGTCACAGGGAGCTGGAGACTATCCCATCTGGCTTGGGGTGTAGTGCACCGCAGAGCAACACAGAGACAGACAAACATGCACACACTCATACATGTGGACAAAATTGTTGGTACCCCTTTGTTATTTATAGAAAAATCCGCAATGGTTATTGAAAACACTTGAAACTTACAAAGGTAACAAAGTAAAATTTATTGAAAATTAAGCAATCAAAATCAGTCATCACTTTTAATTGTCATTCAACATAATTTTAAAAAAAAAATTATGTTGACCTGAAACGTGTGGAAACGTGTGGACAAAAATGAATTTATCTATAAAAGATTGGAAAAAAAATTGACCAAAGGGACATTAATAACTCAAGTGTGTCCTGTTATTGGCATCACAGGTGTGTTGAATCTCATAAGTAGTCAGTCTGCCTATTTAAAGGATGACAAATAGTCACTGTGCTGTTTGGTGACATTGTGTGTACGGCACTGAGCATGGACAGCAGAAAGGAAAGGAGAGAGTTGTCTCAGGAGCTAAGAAAGAAAATTATAGACCAGTATGTTAAAGGTAAAGGCTAAAAGACCATCTTTAAGCTGCTTGATGACCCTGTGACAACAGTGGTACATATTATTCAAAAGTTTAAGATCCATGGGACTGTAGCCAGCCTTCCTGGACATGGCCGCAAGAGGAAAATTGACAATAAATTGAAGAGATGGATAGTTAGAAAGGTATCCAAAGAGCCCAGAACAACCTCCAAAGAAGTTAAAGATGAACTCCAAGACCAAGGTACATCAGTGTCAGATCGCACTATTCGTCGTTGTTTGAGCCAAAGTGGACTTCATGGTAAACGACCAAGGAGGACACCACTGTTGAAAGCAAATCATAAAAAAGCAAGACTGGAATTTGCGAAAATGCATGTTGACAAGCCACAAAGCTTCTGGCAGAGTGTTCTTTGGACGGACGAGACACAACTGGAGCTTTTTGGAAAGGCCCATCAACTCTATGTTCACAAATGGAAAAATCAAGCACTTGAAGAGAACACTGTCCCTACTGTGAAACATGGAGGAGGTTTGGTTATGTTCTGGGGCTGCTTTGCTGAATCTGGCACAAGGTGTCTTGAATCTGTGCAAGGTACAATGAAATCTCAAGACTATCGAGGCATTCTGGAGAGAAATGTGCTGCCTAGTATCAGAAAGCTTGGTCTCAGTTGCAGATCATGGGTCTTCCAACAGGATAACGACCCCAAACACACAGCCCAAAACACCCAAGAATGCCTTAGAGAAAAGCTTTGGACTATTCTGAAGTGGCCCTCCATGAGCCCAGATCTAAATACTATTGAGAAAGCACTCTTCGAACCTGAGACAACTGGAGGAGTATGCTCACAAGGAGTGGGACAAAATACCTGTTGAGAGGTGCAGAGGTCTCATTGACAGCTACAGAAATCATTGAATTGCAGTGATTGCCTCAAAAGGTTGTGCAACAAAATATTAAGTTATGTGTACCATTATTTTTGTCCAGGCCTGTTTCATTAGTTTGTTTTTTTAAATAATTCTGTTGAATGACAATTCCAAAGTAATGTCTGATTTTGATTGTTTAATTTTCAATGAATCTTATTGTTACTTTTTTAAGTTTCAAGTCATTTTGGTGACCGTTGTGGGTTTTTCTTTCATTGACAGAGGGGTACCAACAATTTTGTCCATGTGTGTACTTAAGTTCAATTTAGGCTTGCCAATTAACCTGGGGCGCATGTTTTTGGAGGTGTGAGAAAGCCGAAGAACCCGGAGAGAACCCACACAGACACGGGGAGAACATGCAAACTCCGCACAGAGCGGGGCACAAACCCAGAACCGCCTTGCTGTGCGGCCACAGCGCTATCCACTGCGCCACCATGACAGTATAAATTAGTGATGGGCCATGCATTTTACACCTAGTCCTTCAGTGATGTCCTACTTAACCAATATTGATTAAAACACATCCCATAATACTGTAAGTGGCTCCCACTACTGCCACCAATGTAGTGTTCAGAACTGAGGCATTTATAACGTCTCAAATAGGACAAAAACCATTATACAGTAGATGTCACACAATTAAGTCATAGAACAAAACCAGTTGAAATAACAATCATTTATGACGCCACAGCTAGAGAAACTGTTAATGCGTTCCAGGAACCAGCCGCAAAAATAAAATTCCACTATATAGCGCCAAACTATTTTATTATTTACGGTAATTTAAACATTTGTGAACCCTCCCCATACTGATATTAAACCACCTTCTATCTGTATTACCTTTTCTCACACTCTCATAGACTGTTTAAAGCACTTTTGCGTGTTGTTGCGCGAATACGCGAGGGATTACTGTACAGAAATACACTAATAAACCACTTGATGTTGCATCACCTCTATCATGTATGAAACAGGCCATTTTCCAGCAGTCACGGCATTATCATGACACAAATATCTTAAATATGAAAGATTCTTCTTCTTTTCCTTTCGGCTTTTCTTTTCAGGAGTCGCCACAGCGAATCAATTGCCTCCATCTAGCCCTGTCCTTTGCATCCTCTTCTCACACACCAACTACCTTCATGTCCTCTTTCACTACATCCATAAACCTTCTCTTTGGTCTTCCTCTAGGCCTCCTGCCTGGCAGTTCAAAACTCAGCATCCTTCTGCCAATATATTCACTATCTCTCCTCTAGACATGTCCAAACCATCTCAGTCTGGCCTCTCTGACTTTATCTCCAAAACCTCTAACATGTGCTGTCCCTCTGATGTACTCATTTCTGATCCTATCCTTCCTGGTCACTCCCAGAGAGAACCTCAGCATCTTCATCTCTGCTACCTCCAGCTCTGTCTCCTGTCTTTTCCTCAGTGACACTGTCTCTAGACCAAACAACATCGCTGGTCTCACCACAGTTTTGTACACCTTTCATTTTAGCTGGAACTCTTCTATCACACATCACACCTGACATTTTTCTCGACCCATTCCATCCTGCCTGTACACGCTTCTTCACCTCTTTTCCACACTCTCCATTGCTCTGGACTGTTGACCCTAAGTACTTAAAATCCTCCACCTTCTTGATGGTCTTCTCCCTGTAACCTCACTCTTCCACTTGAGTCCCTCTCATTCACACACATGTACTCTGTCTTACTGTGGCTAACCTTCATTCCTCTCCTTTCCTCTCCAAACCTCCACCTCTCTAGCTTCTCCTCCACCTCTTCCCTGCTCTCACTGCAGATCACAATGTCATTTGCAAACATCATAGTCCATGGAGATTCCTGTCTAACCTCATCTGTCAGCCTGTCCATCACCATAGCAAACAAGAAGGGGCTCAGAGCTGATCCCTGATGCAGTCCCACCTCCACCTTGAACTCTTCTGTCACACCTACAGCACACCTCACCACTGTCTTTACAGTCCTCATACATGTCCTGCACCGCTCTAACATACTTCTCTGACACTCCAGACTTCTTCATACAATACCACAGTTCCTCTCTGGGCACCCTGTCATAAGCTTTCTCCAGATCTACAAAAACACAATGCAGCTCCCTCTGGCCCTCTCTGTACTTCTCTATCAACATCCTCAAAGCAAATACTGCATCTGTAGTGCTCTGTTTTTGGCATGAAACCATACTGCTGCTCACAAATGTTCACTTCTGCCCTTAGTCTAGCTTCCACTACTCTTTCCCATAACTTCATTGTATGGCTCATCAGCTTTATTCCTCTGTAGTTGCGACAACTCTGCACATTTCCCCGTTCTTAAAAATGGGCACCAGCACACTTCTCCTCCACTCCTCAGGCATCTTCTCACTATCTAAGATCCTGTTGAACAACCCAGTCAGAAACTCTACTGCCACCTCTCCTAGAGACTTCCATACCTCTACAGGTATATCATCAGGACCAACTGCTTTTCCACTCTTCATCCTTTCAGTGCCCTCCTCACTTCATCCTGACTAATCTTTGCTACATCCTGGTCCACAACAGTCACCTCTTCTTGTCTTTGTTCTCTCTCATTTTCCACGTTCATCAACTCTTCAAAGTAGTCTTTCCATCTTCCCATCACACTACTGGCACCTGACAATAGACTTCCATCCCTATCCTTAATCACCCTAACCTGCTGCACGTCCCTCCCATCTCTATCTCTCTGTCTTGCCAACCGGTATAGATCAGGCTCTCCCTCCTTACTGTCCAACCTAGCATACAAGTCATCATAAGCTTCTTGTTTGGCCTTTGCTACCTATATCTTCACCTGCATCTCCCTGTACTCCTGTCTACTCTCCTCAGTCCTCTCAGTGTCCCACTTCTTCTTAGCTAACCTCTTTCTCTGTATACACTCCTGTACCTCCTCATTCCACCACCAAGTCTCCTTATCTACTTTCCTTCCAGATGACACACCAAATAGTCTCCTACCTGTCTCCCTGATCACATTAGCTGTAGTTGTCCAGTCATCTGGAAGCACCTCCTGACCACCCAGAGCCTGTCTTAACTCCTTTCTAAAAGTCATGCAACACTCTTCCTTTTTTAGCTTCCACCATTTCGTCTTCTGCTCTGCCTTTGCCCTCTTCATCTTCCTCACCACCAGAGTCATCCTACACACCACCATCCTATGCTGTTTGGCTCCACTCTTGCCTACCACTACTTTGCAGTCACTGATCTCCTTCAGGTTACACCGTCTACACAAGATGTAGTCTACCTGTGTGCTCCTACCACCACTCTTATAGGTCACCCTATGTTCCTGCCTCTTCTGGAAGAAAGGATTCACTACAGGCATTTACATCCTTTTTGCAAAGTCAACTACCATCTGTCCTTCTGCGTTCCTCTCCTGGATACCAAGGCCTGCCCATCACTTCCTCATCACCTCTGTTACTTGCACCAACATGTCAATTGAAGTCTGCACCAATGACAACTCTCACTTCTAGGCATGCTCTGCATCACTTCATCAAAGTCCAACCAGAATTTCTCCTTCTCCTCCAGCTCACCACCTACCTGTGGAGTATACCCACCAATAACATTGAACATCACACCTTCGATTTCTAGCTTCAGACTCATCACTCTATCCGACACTCTTTTTACCTCCAGGACATTCCTAACAAACTCCTCCTTCAAGATAACTCCTACTCCATTTCTCTTCCCATCTACACCATGATAGAACAACTTGAACCCTGCTCCTAAACTTCTAGCCTTGTTACCTTTCCACCTGGTCTCCTGGACACACAGTATGTCTACCTTCCTCGTCTGCATCATGTCAACCAACTCTCTACCTTTTCCTGTCATAGTTCCAACATTCAACATCCCTACTCTTAGTCCTATACTCTTGGCGCTCCTCTTCTCTTTCTTTGTGCGAACGCACTTTCCTCCTCTCTTTCTTCGGCCAACAGTAATCCAATTTCCACCGGCGCCCTGTAGGTCAACAGCGCCTATGGTGGTCGTTGTTAACCCGGGCCTCGACCGATACGGTATGGAAGTCATATGTTTAATTCGCATCTTTAATTTGGCAAAAGTTTTACGCTGGATGCCCTTCCTGACGCAACCCTCTGTATTTATCCAGGCTTGGGACCGGCACAATAAGACACTGGCTTGTGCCCTCTTGTGGCTACATTTAAATATGAAAGATTAAATGAACAAACTGCTGGTTCTCACCAAAGCAGCTGTTCAAATGGCTTTAAACACAAAATCAATTGTCCTTTGTTGTACAGTTTCTCTGCGCTTTAATTCCAACAAAACATCCAACAGCAAATTAGCTAGTTCAGAGATCGTTTCCTCGTCTCACAAGAGCTTCTCTTCAAATGTGGGTCCGCATAGCATTTGCATAGCACTGCCTTCTCAGAGTGAGTATCCAAACACAGAACACGTACAAGTCAGGTGAACATGAGACCTGCTAACAGGCTTTAGAAGGCCAACTCATTATTTGATTGGCTATTGCATCTGTCTATTAACTATATGTGCCCATTTTCTCACTGTGCAGGGACACCTGCAGTCTAGATTCTGAAGGGCCTGGACACATTTCATTCAACCTGGCAACACAAGCTAACTGAATTCTGATTGGATAACAACTCTCTAACCTAAAAATAGAACACTTACCCAGTTTTGGCCCATGTCATATTATATCCTAGTGTGTAAAATATATATATATTAAAATATATTTAAGTAAAATACATTAAAATATAATTAAGTTTTATCATAAATTTGATAATTTCTGGTTTTGACAGGCCAGCAGAGAAGGCTTTGCTGGCCCTGGCACCACAGGTATAAATACAGTGCAGAAATCGCACAATCAGTCCCAGATCCCATAGCATCCGAAGCTAGATGCCCACACGATGGGCAGGCACGTTCATCATAACATATTACCGGACACGTCATTAACAACCACATGATACCCAGGTACCACCCCAGCAGATCTCCAGGCCATCGCCTCTCCCACACTCAACTGCCAGTCGATGACCTAACTGACCACAACGCCCCACCTTCCTTCTTTGTAATTCTCTCATTGTACCCTCTGATTGCACGAGGCACAAAGGAGATCCTCAGTCTCTGTGGAGGAGCTTAATGACATCATCTTGTCACTGAAGGAGTGCCTCTGCTGGGAGAAGGTGGTGTGCAGGGGATGGCTGGTGTTCCCCAGGATTGATCTTAACTTTGACATAGTCCACCTCTCCAGAATTGTCTCCAGAGTCCAGGCTCTGCCCGACCACAGAATCAGCCCTGCGGACGAGTCTGTTCAGGAGTTCCATGTCCCTTTTCTTGGCACTGCCTAGCCAACACACAGTCACGTAAGACAGCGCACTGGATACGATGGACTGGCAGAACATTTGATGGAGCAAATGTTGAAGGAGGTCAGCCTCCTCATCAATTACATCCTACTCTGCCCCTTCTTGTACACACAGTCCACTTTGGCAGACCAGTCCAGTCTGTTATCCAGCTGTAGTCCCAGGTATTTGTAGGTCTCTACCACTTCCACCTCTTTGCCATCAATGACCACTAGCTGTGCCGAAATAGTTGCCCACAGGAAATCCAGGGCCATCTACTCGGTCTAGGAGATGTTCAGCTGGACCTCGGTTCGTTGACACCACTCCACAAAGTCCACCACCACTCTCGTGTACTCCCCCTCATCACCCTCCCTGATGCATGCCACAATCGCGGTGTCATCCGAGAATTTCTGCATGTGGCATGTACCCGAGTTGTACTGGAAGTCCGAGGTGTAGAGGGTGAAGAGAAGGAGAAAGAGTGCAGTTCTCTGAAGAGTCCTTGTGCTGCTGGTCACCATAGAAGACAGACAGTCCCCTATACAGACATACTGGGTCTTTCGGTCAGGTAGTTGTTGATCCAGCTCACAAGGCTGGCGTCAACAGCCAAGGAGGCCAGTTTGTCTTGCTAGATGGTGCTGAAGGTGCTCAAGAAGTCAAAGAAGAGCACCCTGACAGCACACCTCCTGACATCCAGGTACGTCAGCACACGAGGCGGTACAGGACGGCATCATCAACCCCAGCCTGAGGCCAGTAGGCAAACTGGAGAGGGTCCATTGCACCCTGCACCTGGGGATGCATGTGCTGCAAGACCAGTTGCTCCAGGGTCTTCACATGCGAGGTGAGACAGACTGGTTGATAGTCTTTGAGCTAGGTGGGGCGTCTTTTCTTAGCCACAGGGATGATGCAGGAGGCCTTCTACAGTGAAGGAACGCTCTGCTGCTGCAGACTAAGGTTGAAAACCTATTGAAGAGGGTCTCCCAGTTCAGTAGCACAGGTTTGAAGGAGTCTTGGGGAGACCTTGTCTGACCGTCTGCCTTTTTAGGACGAAGCCTCCTCAGCCTCAGCAGTAATCACAGTGTGTGTTGAGGAAGAAATGGCTGGTGTGTCCAATGATGTTGGGTGTCCAGTGGTTGCATAAGGTGGGGGTATTTCAGTGTGTGCAAGGCGTTCAAGGATACACTCAGGAGTGGGAGAGGAGGTAGAAGGAGAGGGAGTGGTGTCCACAAGCCGATCCGTAGGGCTGGAGGCATTCAGGGACGAGGATAGTGGGTAGAAGGGGCGCTGAACTGGTTGAAAAAGCTGTTAAGTTTGTCAGCTTGCCCCCCCCCCCCTCATGTGACGTTCAGCTTCTTCCCGTAAGCCTCCTTGGCCTCCCTCAGGCAGAGCCTTACTTCCTGCTGGGCCTTCCTCATTCCCACTTCTGAACACCTGCTTCTTCCTGTTCAGGATAGCCTTACCTTCTTGGTTACCCAGGTTTTTTTGTTGGAGTAACATTTCACTGTTCTGACAGGTATTGCCAGGGAACATTCCTGACCTGCCGGGTTGTCGCGGGCAGTCATTTCACCAGCGGGATGTAGTTGGGCTGGACGTATACTAGGTTGTGATCAGATTTACCTAGTGGGGGTTGGGGGCTCGCTGTGTATGCCTTCTTGGCATTCGTGTAAAACGGATCAATAGCTCTATTCTTCTGTGTGGGGCAGTCCACACACTGGGCATTGTGGGCAGTGACGAGTCCAAGGTGATGTGATTGAAGTCTCCTGTGATGATGAACAGAGCCTCCAGGTGCCGGGTCTGCAGACAAGAACCAGTCGCACAGATGGTCTCACAAGCAGTGTCTGGGTTAGAGGTAAGATCGGGCCTAAAAAATCCAGCTTGAGGGTATTAAAGTCCGACCTGATCGGATCTGAACGTAATTATTGACATTTTCAGCCCGAACCGAACCAAGCCTGAGGGTATTACAGCCCGACCCAACCCGAATGTAATTAAGGATATTTTGAGCCTGGCCCGAATTTCGAGCCGGGTCAGTCTGAATCCGAGGATTCGGGCTTAAGATCTTACCTTTACTTTCAGTGCGTACGATCGGATAGGTAAAGTGACAGAAGATACAGCTGACGCACGGAGGGAACTGAGCAGGTATTGTAGATGGATAAGTTTCAGTAGTGTGTGTGGCCTCCGAATTGACTGTATGACCTCCTTACAACGCCTGGGCATGCTCTTGATGAGGCAGTGGACGTTCTCCTAAGGGGTCTCTTCCCTGACCTGGACTAAAATATCCGCCAACTCCTGGACAGCCTGTGTTGCAACTTGGCATTGGTGGATGGAGCGAGACATGAGGTCCCAGATGTGCTCTATTGGATTCAGGTCTGGGGAACGGGTGGACCAGTCCATAACATCAATGCCTTTGTGTTGCCGGAACTGCTGACACACTTTAGCCACATGATGTCTAGCATTGTCTTGCATTAGGAGGAACCCAGGACCATCTGCACCAGCAAATGGTCTCACAACGGGTCTGAGAATCTCATCTCGGAATCTAATGGCAGTCAGGCTACCTCTGGTGAGCACATGGAGGGCTGTGCAGCCCTCCAAAGAAATGCCACCTCATGTCATTACTGACCAACTGCCAATCTGTTTATGCTGGAGGATGTTGCAGGCAGCAGAACATTCTCCACGGCGTCTCCAGACTCCGTCATGTCTGTCACATGTGCTCAGTGTGAACCTGCTTTCATCTTTGAAGAGCATAAAGTGCCAGTGGTGAGTTTGCCAATCTTGGTGTTCTCTGGCAAATGCTAAACGTCCTGCGTGGTGTTGGGCTGTAAGCACAACCTCTACCTGTGGACGTCGGGCCCTCATACCACCCTCATGGAGTCTGTTTCTGACTGAGCAGACACATGCACGTTTGTGGCCTGCTGGAGCTCATTTTGCAGGGCTCTGGCAGTGCTCCTCTTGTTCCTCTTTGCACAAAGGAGGAGGTAGCGGTCCTACCCAACCTCCTCCACATCTGCTGATGTACTGGCCTGTCTCCTGGTCACGCCTCCATGCTCTGGACACCACACTGACACGGCAAACCTTCTTGCCACAGCTAACATTGATGTGCCTTCCTGGATGACCTGCACTACTTGAGCCACTTGTGTGGGTTGTCTCATGCTACCACTAGAATGAAAGCACCGTCAGCATTCAAAAGTGACCAAAACATCAGCCAGAAAGCATCGGAACTGAGAAGTGGTCTGTTGTCACCACCTGCAGAACCACCCCTATTTTGGGTGTGTCTTGCCAATTGCCTATAATTTCCACCTGTTGTTTATTCCATTTGCACAACAGCATGTGAAATTCATTGTCAGTGTTGCTTCCTAAGTGGACAATTCGACTTCACAGAAGTGTAGTTGACTTGGAGTTACATTGTGTTGTATAAGTGTTCCCTTTTTTTGAGCAGTGTATATACTGTACAGTGGGGAAAAAAAAGTATTTATTGAGCCACCAATTTTGCAAGTTCTCCGACTTAAAAAGAGGATAGACCTGTAATTGTCATCATAGGTGACCGATCACCAGATGTGTCGTTCAGAGCTTCTTGTTTTCGCTCCCTGGTGAGCTCTGACATGCACAACTTTGTTGCATCATAAGCTGCTCCTTCCGATTCTCCTTCCTCTGTTCCTTCTGTTTACTGTAGAGGCGTATCTACAGTATGTCAACTAATTGCTTTAATTGCCAATATAAAAGTCCTAAAGCTACCTTTCATATTTGCAAGGAACGTTATTAACTGGTTCGGGAAATATTTTTTTTTGTTCTAACCGGTTCAGGAATGTAAAACCAGAAACATAATTCCGTTTCTGTTCGGAATGAAACGATTGGAAAAAAATTTTGGTTGAAAGCCCTGTCTTTAATGCACGGAAATGTGCTGCGTTCCATGGGTCTCGGAACACAGCACACACATGGATGCTGTCAGCCAATGTCATGCGCGTACGATATCACGTGGTCTCCTACTAAAAATCTGTAATGTGGTGAAGCGATGCATCTTCAAGCGTGATTAAGCGAGGGATTACTATATATGTGATATATATATAAAAAAGTCCCTCTCACCCTTGTAGGGTGGTATCTGTGTGTCATCCTCAAGCTCGGGTCCTCTACCAGAGGCCTGGGAGTCTGAGGGTTCTGCGCAGTATCTTAGCTGTTCCTAGGACTGCGCTCTTCTGGACTGAGGCATCAGATGTTGTTCCAGGAATCTGCTGGAGCCACTCTTCCAGTTTGGGGGTCACTGCCCCAAGTGCTCCTACTACCACGGGGACCACATTAACCTTGAACTTCCACATGTGTTCCAGCTGCTCTTTTAACCCTTGATACTTCTCAATCTTTTCATGTTCCTTCTTCCAGCGATTCCAGCTGTTGGCATCAGCTGGAATCGCCACATCTATCACCACTGCTCTCTTCTGCTCTTTGTCCACCACCACTATGTCCGGTTTGTTAGCCAGCAGCTGTTTGTCAGTCTGGAAGCTGAAGTCCCACAGGATCTTAGCCTTGTTGTTCTCAACCACCTTTGGTGGTATGTCCCATTGGGATTTGGGTACTTCTAGTCCATACTGGGTACAGATGTTCCTGTACACTATCACAGCTACTTGGTTGTGCCTCTCCATGTATGCTGACCCAGCTAGCATCTTGCACCCTGCTACCACATGCTGGACTGTCTCTGGGGCTTCTTTACATAGCCTGCACCTTGGGTCAGATCTACTGTGGTAGATATTGGCCTCTATTGCTCTTGTACTTAGGGCCTGTTCTTGTGCTGCTATGATCAGTGCCTCAGTGCTGTCTGTCAGTCCAGCTTTATTCAGCCATTGGTAGGTCTTCTTGATATCAGCCACTTCCTCTATCTGACGGTGGTACATGCCGTGTAGGGGCTTGTCCCTCCATGTTGTCTCCCCCTCCTCCTCCTCTTCCTCCTCAGGTTTCTGCTGTCTAAGGCATTCACCAAGCAGTTCGTCTGTTGGGGCCATCTTCCTGATGTACTCTTGGATCCTGGACAGTGGCCCTGATGCTCACTAGTCCTCGGCCCCCCTCTTTCCGCTTAGTGTACAGCCTCAGGGTGCTGGACTTGGGGTGAAACCCTCCATGCATGGTGAGGAGCTTTCTAGTCTTAATATCTGTGGCTTCTCTGGCTCCTTTGGCCAGCTTATGATCCCAGCGGGGTATCTGATGACTGGGAGTGCATACATGTTGATGGCTCGGGCCTTGTTCTTGCCATTCAGCTGACTTCTCAGGACTTGCCTTACTCTCTGGAAGTATTTGGCTGTGGATGACTTCCTTGCGGCCTCCTCATGATTGCCATTAGCCTGTGGGATTCCAAGGTATTTGTAGCTGTCCTTGATGTCTTCTATCCTGCCCCTTGGTAGGTCAACCCCTTCAGTTCTGATCATCTTGCCCCTTCTAGATACCATCCGGCCACATTTGTCTAATCCGAATGACATCCCTATGTCGTCGCTGTAGATCCTGGTGGTGTGGATCAATGAGTCAATTTCTCGCTCATTCCTGGCATACAGCTTGATGTCATCCATGTAGAGGAGGTGGCTGATTGTTGTTCCGCTTCGGAATCGGTATCCATAGCCACTCTTTGTGATGATGTGACTGAGGGGGTTCAGGCCTATGCAGAACAGCAGTGGTGATAGTGCATCCCCTTGGTATATGCCGCACTTGATGTTAACCTGGGCAATTGGCTTGGAGTTAGCCTCTAGGGTTGTCTTCCACATCCCCATTGAGTTCTGGATGAAGGCTCTTAGTGTCCTGTTGATCTTATACAGTTCCAGACATTCCAGTATCCATGTGTGTGGCATTGAATCATCACAGAGCTGTAACTTCATCTATACGAGGCTCCTCTGTCCTCCACTTATTACCTGTTTTAATGGCACCTGTTTGAACTCATTAGCAGGATAAAATACACCTGTCCACAACCTCAGGCACACTCCAAACTCCACTAGAGCTTTCAAAGGACACCAGAAACAAAATTGTAAACCTGCACCAGGCTGGGAAGAGTGAATCTGCAATAGGCAAGCAGCTCAGTGTGAAGAAATCAACTGGGAGAAATTATTAGAAAATGGAAGACATACAAGACCACTGATAGATGGATAGACATATACTTTATTAATCCCGGAGGAAATTGTACATGTCCACTGCTCAGGCATTACATAACGAATAAATACTGGATAAACACCAGGAGAAAAAGAAACACTGACATCACGGGACATGCCACATACATATACATTTCATATACATACATACACGGACATAGATAATCTCCCTCGTTCTGGGGCTCCACGCAAGATTTCACCCTGTGGGGTCAAAATGATCACAAGAACGGTGAGCAAAAATCCCAGAACCAAACGGGGGGACTATTGAATGACCTTCAGAGAGCTGGGACCAAAGTGACAAAGGCTACTACTATCAGCAACTCACTACGCTGCCAGGGACTCAAATCCTGCTGTGCCAGACGTGTCCTCCTGCTTAAGGCAGTGCACATCCAGGCCCGTCTGAAGTTTGCTAAAGAGCACTTGGATGATCCAGAATAGGATTGGGAGAATGTCCTATGGTCAGATGAAACCAAAATAGAACTTTTTGATAGAAACACAACTTCTCATGTTTGGAGGAGAAAGAATACTGAATTGCATCCAAAGAACACCATACCTTCTGTGAAGCATGAGGGTGGAAACATCATGCTTTGGGGCTGTTTTTCTGCAAAGGGACCAGGACGACTGATCCGTGTGAAGGAAAGATTGATTGGGGCCATGTATTGGAGACTTTGAGTGAAAACCTCCTGCCGTCAGCAAGGGCATTGAAGATGAAATGTGGCTGGGTCTTTCAGCCTGACAATGATCCCAAACACACTGGCAACAAAAGATTGGCTTAGTAAGAAGCATTTCAAGGTCCTGGAGTGGCATATCCAGTCTCCAGATCTCAACCCCATACAAAATCTTTGGAGGGAGTTGAAAGTCTGTGTTGCCCAACAACAGCCCCAAAACATCACTGCTCTAGGGGAGATCTGTGGAGGAATGGGCCAAAATTCCAGCAACAGTGTGTGAAAACCTTGTGAAGACTTACAGAAAACGTTTGACCTCTGTCATTGCCAACAAAGGGTATATAACAAAGTATTGAGATGAACTTTTGTTATTGACCAAATACTCATTTTCCACCATAATTTGCAAATTCTTTAAAAATAAGACAATGATTTTCTGGATTTTTTTTCTCATTGTGTCTCTCATAGTTGAGGTATACCTTTCATGACAATTACAGGCCTCTCTCATCTTTTTAAGTGGAAGAACTTGCACAATTGGTGCAATTGGTGGGCGACTAAATAATTTTTTCCCCCACTGTGTGTGTGTGTGTGTGTGTGTGTGTGTGTGTGTGTGTGTGTGTGTGTGTGTGTGTGTATAATAGTCCTCGCTTATTCGTGCTTGAAGATGAATGGCTTCACTACATTGCAGATTTTTAGTAGGTGATTACTTGATATCGTACGTGCATGCTTTTGGCAAAGGAATTAGTTGACATACTGTAGATACGCCTCTACAGTAAACAGAACAACAGCGCTGATCCAGTTAAGGAAGAGGACGGAGAATCAGAAGGAGACGGAGAAGTTGCGGCAGCTTATGATGTAACCAAGTTGTACATATAGTAGCTCACCAGGGAGTGAACACATGAATCTCTGAGCGAAGTGATCGGCCAAGAACAGAAAGAAAACACAGATAAATGTCCTATAGCGTCGGAGCAAGTCCACCGAAGGAGATTAATGTCTACAAAACACTGGCACAACGGGGACACACTGCACAGAGAATGAATGGCAGCCAATAAGTTAAATTAAAGATTAAAATTCAAAAATTAATGTCTAAATCTAACATTTTTTTAGAATGACAGACTGCAGTGTTTACGTATTATGGATATAATCCAGGCCTTTTCTTTGACTGCTGGTGATATGTGTAAACTTCTCTCTCATCAATCATTGAGTGAATAAAAGGAAGGGAAACATGAGGTCAGATATTTTTTTCAAGAATGTAAAAAAAAAAAAAACGGTATCGACCGGTTAAAATTATTTTTTGTTTCGATTCTGTTTCGGAACATTAAAAAATATAAATTTCTCAGTTTTGCTTTCGTTCCTGGCAAAATACCAAAAGTTTGTGGTTTTCGTTCCATGAACCAGTTCAAAGCCCTGATTAAAGAAACACTTTTCATTAATTCCAAAATGTTTTAAACAGGCTATTGGAGTGTTGCAAAAGGTAATACAGATATAAGGTGGTTTAATATCAGTATTACAGTGATGTACAGAGCAGCAGGGAGCAGTCAAGCCTCACCTCAGATAGGACTACCAAATGATAAAAACAAGATTTAATTAATAAAAGAAGAACGTCAGCGCTTAAATATCTGCTTTGAACTTCAGATCAGGAAATAGCCTGCCCTGTTCAAACTGAGTTCCGTGAGTCTCGGAACGCAGTGCACTTGCAGATGCTGTCAGCCAATAGAATGCGCGTACAGTATCACGTGACTACTAAAAATCCGCAATAAGGTGAAGCTGGGCATCTTGTAGCGTGAATACGCAAGAGATTGCTGTGTGTGTGTATATATATACATATACAGTGTATGTATATATATATATATATATATATATATATATATATATATATATATATATATATATACGCGTGTGTATATATGTCTTCACGATTTAGTGGGTTTGGGGTTTTTTTACAAAGCTGGAATGGATTTAAATGATTTTAGTCATTTTAAATGAGGAAATGTTCTTTGACTTATGACTTGTTTGACTGATGAGCTCAGTCTCGGAATGAATTAAACTTGTATCTCGAGGTACTACAGTAGTTAAGATATGCTTGATTTTTTTATTGTTTGGGAACATTGTGATCTTTCCACAGGGAGTGTTACTATGCACACAGAAGAATATGTACCAGTTTGTTTAACAGGAATTATAAACATCCGTTTGTGCAAATGAAGCAAGCTTGTAATTTGACAATGGAATTTTCTGAGCAGCATTTCACTGTTATGACAATTTGATCCTGACACCGGTTTGTAGGTTTGTAGATTGACATAAGAAATATAATGTTGTGATTGGAACTTCCAAAGGGAGACATGGAGAGGGATCTGACCAACAGCAGTGGAGGGTTTCTTCCTTTGATAGCCTTGCTTCTGCCAGCATGCCACACAAACCAGCTTAAGAGTCCAAAGTACAGTAAAAACATTCAAACTTCAAACTTGTAGAGAAACACTTTCACATGGGCTCCAGGGAGTTAAAAAGTAAGTGACAAGCACAAACTGTATAAAAAAGATCTAAAATACATGCAAAATAAATATGCTGCCAAGCTGGCAATTAACATTTTATTTCGTTTTTTTATTTCTTTTTCCCTCTGGGATATGGTTTGTGTATGTATATAAATGTCTGTGCAGTGTCTGAGTGATGAGAAATAAAGTTTATTATTATAAAAACATACCAAGTGATTTTTCTGGGAGATGTAACCAAAGTCAAAAAAGTATTTAAAACACTGAATGGATTTGAAGACTTCTGAACTGTATAGGCTTTAAATGTAGTTCACTTTTGTACTGCCTGTATTTAATCACCTGAAAACACTCAGTGGTGTCTTACAAAGTTTCAGTTCAAATATAACAAGACCTGAGAAAATTTGTATTGGTCCTCTAGATTGTGTCATCAGCCTCCACCGATCTCCAAGATTACACCTACTACTTTGTCCCAGCACCCTGGCTCTCGTGCAAGCTGCTGCGCCTGCTGCAGTGCTATCCACCACCAGAAGATGGTGCTGTCAAGGGCCGTCTGGTTGAATGCCTGGAGACAATCCTCAACAAGGCCCAGGAACCACCCAAGTCCAAGAAGGTTCAGCACTCCAATGCAAAGAATGCCATCTTGTTTGAAGCTATCTCACTTATCATCCACTATGACAGGTGAGCATTGTCTGCACCATCATGACTCACTCCAGTAACTCAGGAGTGTATCCACCATTACTTCACAATTGAGGATGTGAAGATGGGGTAGGGGTTTTGTCTGTCCATTTTTTTGTTTCAGGATAATTAAAAACATCTGAACATTTATTCACTAAACTTGCCACACAAAACAAGTAAATGTGGAGCTGGGGCTTTTTGCTGCTCTTTGTATTTTATCTCTTTGTTGTTAAAGTTGAGCTTCTGTGAGTGGAATTTTTCTCACATGATTTCTGGGGCATAATTAAAAAAACTTCAGTATTTTTCCAATTAGGTTTATGCACACATTTCAATGTAATGGAGAGATCTCAACTGTTAACTCTGTCTTTGTGTGTGGCTCCGTGGTGCACTGGCGTTGTGCCCGGAGTGTCCCCCACCTCACGCCCTGTGCCAGCTGGGATAGGCTACGGCGGATACAGCGGCAGAAAATGAATGAATGAAGAAATTTTTATGACCATTTTAATAACCATTGAATTCATAATTGATGACAAATTTGAACTAGAACCAAGGCAGTCAGAGACCTAGTTTTTTCAAGGTTATCATTTTCATCTCGTGGGCTGCCCGAGAAATGTACTTTTTGTTTCATCTTTCTATCTGCAACGGTTGTGAAGATACAGTGGATATAAAAAGTCAACACACCCCTGTTCAAATGCTAGGTTTTTTGTGATGTAAAAAACTAAATCAAGACAAATTATTTCACAACTTTTTCAGGGAGAAGGCCAGCGCGAGTAAGACCATAGATCAAAGCTAGTTGAAAGCTAGTGGATCTATGGAATTTGGGTGTTCCAATAACTTTGCCATCCATGATCACAGTTGTATAAATTCAAGCACCTAGGCATGCAGGCTACTTGTAGAAAATTTGAGAAAAGAATGATTTGCTCTCAGCATGCTTCATCCATCCATGAAATTGGATACTTTGCTACTAAATATTCCAATATCAACTTTTTATAGTACTATAACAAAGTTGAAACTATTGGGAATATCAGCAACTCAGCCACAAAGTAGTAGGCAGACCCATTAATCAGCAACTTTCTGTAGTGTCAGTTGCTGCAGACCTCCAGACTTCATGTCATTTCAGATTAAAGAACAGTGCATAGAGCATTTCATGGACTGGGTTTCCATGGCCGAGCAGCTGCATCCAAGCCTTACACCACCAAGGGCAATGCAAACCTTTTAGACACAGTGGTGTAAAGCACAACACCACTGAACCCTAGAACAGTGAAGTTGTGTTCTCTAGAGTGAAGAATAAGGCTTCTCCATCTGGCAATCTGATGGACGTGCATTGCGCATTGTGCCAAGTGTAAAGTTGTGTGGAGTTGTTTTTCAGGACTTGAATTTGGCCCCTTTGTTCCTGTGAAAGGAGCTCTTAATGCTTCAGCATACCATGGTGTTAAGCATTACATAATGATTAACAATCATGACTACAGTAAATAAAGTCTTAAATGTACTGCGCATCACTCTACATCTTGTGATAACAAAGAAGGAACAATAGTAAGGCTGCCCTTTCTTCAGAAAGGCTATTAGTTTTGATAATAACAGGATTGATGTCCGTATGTCAAACATACATCATGTCCCTCATTTATTTTAAGATCTAAAATGTCTGAAAACATTTTTTTGTTGGTAAATAATTTGATATGGAATTTACAAGTATCCTTTGGCCTTAACTTTGAACTATGTCTTCTACATTATGTTGACACATACTGAGTTTTCAAAGCCCTCCGTATAGTTTAGTTTTTCCTTCTGTTCTACAGTGAGCCAAATCTTCTTGTGCGAGCCTGTAACCAACTAGGACAGTTCCTACAGCACAGAGAGACGAACCTGCGCTACCTGGCCCTGGAGAGTATGTGCACCCTGGCCAGCTCTGAGTTTTCTCATGAAGCTGTCAAGACGCACATTGAGACAGTCATCAATGCCCTCAAGGTGGTATCCACAAATTGAACTACAAACGTCATATTACGTTAGAAGTTTCCACAGGTTAAATTTAAATTTCTACTAGACACATACCTCAAAGGCTATATTTGGTATCCTCGTCAGGAGCACTTAGTTTTACACTGGTCTGTACAGTATTTCCCGCACTAGAAGGCGCACCTAAAAGCCTTTAATTTTCTCAAAAATTGACAGTGCGCCTTATATATGAAAGTTTTTGAAATAGGCCATTCATTGAAGATGAGTTCTCAGATGAGTTCTCAGCTCTCAGTTGTGATCTCAACCCCCACACTGTTGCCTATCTGGTCAGCAGCCAAGACAGGATACACAAGACTAAGCTGCGCTTCCCCCCCATCCTCACCCATGTTATCTGCTGTTTCAGGTGTCAACCACATTTGCGAATCAATTGTGGTATGCCAGGCACCTTTAGCTAGTAGTGACTTTGCTCTTGAAATTTGAGAGAAGGCTGCAGTCGTGACTGCAATCCCTTTAGCGCATCGCAATCTAGTGGATGCATAATGTAACCGCATCCACTACAGTAGTTTCTATTCTATGCGCCGTATCATGCATTGTGCCCTATTCTGCTGAAAAGTTTTGAAATAGTCCATTCATTGAAGGTGCACCTCATAATCAGGTGTGCATTATAACCCAGTGCGCCTTATATATGGAACAACATTTTGAAATTGGCCATTCATTGAATGTGCGCCTTACAACAGTGTGCCTTATAGTGCGGAAAATACTGTATCTTTGTGTCCATGTCTGTGACTTACTGATTTTATGCTCTTGTCTCCGCAGACTGAGAGGGATGTGAGTGTTCGCCAGAGGGCAGCCGATCTTCTCTATGCCATGTGTGATCGTAGCAATGCTAAGCAGATTGTAGCTGAGATGCTGAGCTACCTTGAGACTGCAGACTACTCCATCAGAGAGGAGATGGTGGGTGGTGTTGTGCAAAATATTTCATGAAACGCTGAGTTTTATTAAACTGTTACGTTTCTTTCTGAATGCAAAGTGAAAGTTGATGATTTCCTCGACTTTTTTGTTCATCAGTGTTAAAAAAATACAATAATAATCCAGAGTACAAAAAGCATTGATCCTACTTAGTTATGTTCTTAATAATGGCAGTGTGTCTAAAAATGTGAGAAAACCTACAGGGTGCCGGTAGAAATTGGACTACTGTTGGTCGAAGAAGGTGAGGAGGAAAGTGTGCTCGTAGAAAGAGAAGAGGAATGCCAAGACTATAGGACTGAGAGTAGGAACATTGAATGTTGGAACTATGACAGGAAAAGGAAGAGAGTTGGTTGACATGATGCAGAGGAGGAAGGTAGACATTAGGGATGAGCAAGTACGACACTATCTGTATCTATATCTGTTCAACCATCTAAATTATCTGTATCCGTATCTGTGCTCGGAATGGGCGGGGCTTAAACCAGAAGGAGGTGTGGTTTGACCGGAAATGGGTGGGGCTTTAATCGGTACATTATTTTAAGTCTGAAATTGATATCGATTGATCAGAAGTTTCTATATTGTTCAAAAATATATACAGAACAGCCTCAAAATTGAGATTCAATGCTTTTGATCAAACTAGTAGAGGAACTATATACAGAAAAAGTTTTTTATGAACTCAGAACATGAAGTGCATTAATGAATACAACGCATCCAATAGGAAATTCTGAACTACAAAGTATACATGAGCAAGAATTGTCATACTCAACACAACTTTCTAATTTTTTTCCCCATATTTTTCTATTTTTATGATCAAACATTTTTTTCAATTATTTTTTTCCACCTAATGTTCTTGCCATTTTTTTCACATAAAGTTAAAGTTTATTAAGTAGTGTGTGCGTGTGTTTGTGTACGTGTCTGTTTGTGCATGTGTGTGTGACTGTGTGGGAGGGTGACACACACAGAGAGAGAGAGAGCATGTGTGTGTGTGCGTGTGTGTTTGCACGCTATGTAACGGTTTAAATATCTACACAGTATATAAATTAATTTGAACTGAAGTGAGAAAGTGTCAAACTTAGAGCAACCAGGTAAAAAAAAAAAGACTCGAATGGAGACGATGCGACACCAGCAGTTTTCAGCTCTGTCTGGTCAAATGCACTGCATACATGCAATAACACAAGAAACAAGTTCACAAGTAACCTTAACTAGACCGAAATAAAGGCAAGCTGAAGAAAACCTAAGGAAAGCACAGAGAGATCAGTCAATATCCGCGTGTGCGAGAGTGGGGCAGCGCCTGCAGTCTCTGTAGGCAGGGGCGGGCGCTGTGTGTGACTGGACAATCGCAGAGGGTGACGGCAGTCAGTTCTGAGGATTTTCCTTCAGCTATGCCAGCTGGGATAGATTCCAGCTCCCCGTGACCTGCACAAGCGGATGAAGCGGTCAGGAAACTGAATGAATGAATGAACGAGCGCAGGTATTGACAAGTTTTACTCGTATCGTGCTCGTACTCGTCAAAAATGCTTTATCCGGATACTTGTCTGAAATGAGTACTCGGCTCAACCCTAGTAGACATACTGTGTGTCCAGAAGACCAGGAGGAAAGGTAGCAGGGTTAGAAGTTTAGGCACAGGGTTCAAGTTGTTCTATCATGGTGTAGCTAGGAAGAGAAATGGAGTAGGAGACATCTTGAAGGAGGAGTTTGTTAAGAATGTCCTGGAGGTTCAAAGAGTGTCAGGTAGAGTGATGAGTCTGAAGCTAGAAATTGAAGGTATGATGTTGAATATTGTTAGTGGGTATGCTTGGTTGGTAAGACCGAGAGGCAAAGATTGGAAAGGACATGCAGCAGGTTAGGGTGATTAATGCTCGGGATGGAAGTGTATTGACAGATGCCAGTAGTGTGATGGGAAGATGGAAAGAGTACTTTGAAGAGTTGATGAACATGGAAAATGAGAGACAACAAAGACTAGAAGAGGTGACTACTGTGGATCAGGAAGTAGCAAAGATTAGTCAGAATGAAGTGAGGAGGGCATTGACGAGGATGAAGAGTGGAAAGGCAGTCGGCCCTGATGATATACCTGTGGAGGTATGGAAGTGTCTAGGAGAGGTGGCAGTAGAGTTTCTGACTGGGTTGTTCAACAGGATAGATAGATAGGATCAGGAATGAGTACATAAGAGGGACAGCACATGTTAGAGGTTATGGAGATAAAGTCAGAAAGGCCAGACTGAGATGGTTTGGACATGTCCAGAGGATATATTGTTAGAAAGGAGGCCTAGAGGAAGACCAAAGAGGAGGTTTATGGATGTAGCGAAAGAGGACATGAAGGTAGTTGGTGTGAGAGTAGAGGATGGAGAAGACGGGGTTAGTTGGAGGCAACTGATTCGCTGTGGCGACCCCTGAAGGGAAAAGCCGAAAGGAAAAGAAGACACAAATGCATTGGGGAAAAGACATATATACACACGCGCATATATATATATATATATATATATATATATATATATATATATATATATATATATATATATATATATATATATGTATGTATATATTATACACACACACACACACTGACCATGAACAATATTGTTTAACTTTATGTGAAAAAAAATGGCAATAGCATTAGGTACTAAAAATAAATAATTGAAAAAAAAGTACTACAAAAAAATTAAAATGAAAAAGAAGAAAAAAAAATTAAAATTTTTGTTGAGTATGGCAATTCTTGTTCATGCATTCTTTGTAGTTCATGACTTTTTTTATTGCATGCACTTCATTAATGCACTTTGTGTTTACTCGTTCGATATATAGTTCTTTTACTATTGTGATCAAAAGCGTTGGAATTTCAATTCTGAGGCTCTTTGGTAAATATTCATTGATAGACTTAAGAATAATCATGTTCTGATTCATATTCTGTCCATAAAAAACTTGTTCTGCAAATAGTTCTCTTACTTTTGTGATCAAAAACATTTATTTGAATTTCAATTTTGAGGCTGTTCTGTAAGTAGTTTTAAAATAAGCAAAAATACAGCAACTTGTGATCAATCCATATCAATTTTAGACTTAAAATAAAGTAGCGATTTAAGCTCCACCCATTTCCGGTCAAACCACACCCACTTCCAGTTTAAGCACCGCCCATTCCGAATACAGATACGGATACAGATAATCTAGTTGGTTGAACAGATACAGATAGTGGTGTACTCGCTCATCCCTACTTTCTATAAAGTTTCATACTCAATGACTTTTTCCACTTTTCTTGCTTTGAAATAGAATAGAAAAATTATTTGAAGAATTCTGAGGTTTACCACATTTTTAGACACACTATTATAATGAACATAACTGTACATGCAAAATCTGTGACTAAATATTTTAACAAATGCAGACTCAATGACCCAGGACCATATTGTCATAGTAATTATATGAGATGCATTGTAGTGAATAGAATCGTTGTCATATTTTGTGTCTCCTACTAGTCATGTTCTGACAGTCTTATCTATGAGCACAGCCTCTTCTTTTTCTCTCGATCTTTTTTTTAATTTAATTTTTTTCAATGTTTTTATTCAATTTTCAATTTTAACACCACCACCAATAACAGCAACTACAAGAACAACAGCAAAAGAGGGAGAGAAAAAAAAAAAACAACAACAACAGACAAACAACTACCTCCAAGTTTCCCTTGGAGGTAGTTGATCAGGCCACAGTATACAGAAACATTCAGGTGACATCAGATCTTACAGGTTTCACGTATTCTGTCCAGGATGAAGTGAGTTTTAAATTTTATTCTGGCTTGTTTCCCTTGCCATATAAACAGAGATAGTAACCTGTCCCATTCTGTGAATTGTTTAGAGGGTATTCTGACTGGCAAGCACTGAAATAAATAAAGCATTCGAGGGAGAGTATTCATCCGTATTGACTCCACCCGAACATTCAGACTCAGAAAGGGGATAGTTGTCCATCTTTGAATGTCTGCGTTTATTGTTGAATTTTAAAAGACTGCAATTGAGTTCAAACATTTCTGAGAAATCTTTAGGTATTAATGCCCCCCAGGTATTTGATTAACTTTGCTTCCCATTTCCAAGTATATAAATTTCTGATTTCAGTTGGAGGGTCATAGTGAAGTGTTAATATCTGAGATTTAGTAACATTCATTTTGTACCCAGGGAGAAGGCCATATTCTTTTAATATATTCATTAATTTTGGAAGCGTCTCTGTGGGTTGTGTTAAGCATATTAGCAAGTCGTAAGCAAATAGGGCCAACTAAACTTTCTCAGATGTCGTTGTTACCCCCCTAATGTCTGAACTCTCCCTAATCCACTGACCGAGAGGTTCTACAAACAATGCAAAAAGGAGCGAGGACGCAGGGCACGCCGGTCTTGTTATTCTTTCCACAATGAATGAGTTGGTTAGATCCCCGTTAAATTTAATTTTGGCAGTAGGTTCATCATACAGTGTAGCAACAGTATTAATTAGTGATATGTGGAATCCAAATAACCAAGAACGACCATTGTACCGAATCAAAAGCTTTTTCAGTATCTAAGCTCAATATGATTGATCTTAGCTGTTGTAGAGTACAGTTCAATTCAGTTCAATACAGTTCAATTAGAGTACAGTGTAATTAGTTGTTTAGTTGACTGCATACATAGTCAATATCTTTGCAAGAAATAAAAAACATATACAGTATTTTTAACCTCAACCTTAAACATAAATCTACAAGCATCTACATCTCATCTTCGGCTGCATTATCTGGAGTTACTCGCTGGGGCAGCAACTTCAACAGAGAACCCCAAACTTCCCTTTAGCCAGCCACATCAACCAGCTTCGACTGGGGGATCCCAAGGCGCTCCTAAGCCAGTGTCAAGATGTAGTCCTTCCGCCTGGTCCTAGATCTGCCCAGGGATCTCCTCCCAGCTGGACGTAATAGGAACACCTCTCCACGGAGGCGACCTGGTGGCATCCTTACCAGATGCCCAAACCACCCCAGCTGACTCCTGTCTACGCAAAGAAGCAGCGGCTCCACTCTGAGCCTTTCACGAATAGCAGTGTTTCTCACCTTATCTCAAAGGGAGCCACCAGTTACCCGCCTAAGAATACCCATTTCACCGATCTTGTTCTTTCGGTCTGATAGTTGAGAGTTGGAACAAAGATTCAACGGTAGATGGAGAGCTTTGCCTTTCGGCTTAGCTCCCTTTTTGTTGCAACAGTGATAAAGCGACTGCAATACTGCTCCTGCTGCCCCACTTCTCCTGCAAGCTCATGCTTGTTTGTTCCTTCAGTCGTGAACAAGACCCCGAGATACTTAAACTCCTTCAATTTGAGGCAGAGCCTCATTCCCGACTCGGAAAAGGCAATCCACCAGCTTCCTGCTAAGAACCATGGCCTCAGATTTGGAGGGCCTCATCCCAGCTGCTTCACACTCTGCTGCAAACCGGGCCAGTGAGTGCTGCAGGTCACAGGCCAATGATGCAAACAGGACCACATCATCTAAAAAAATCATCGATGCGGTCCTCAGCCCACCAAACTGCAAATCTTCCTCACCACAACTACGCCTTGATATCCTGTCCATGAAAATCACGAACAGAATTGGTGACAAAGCGCAAAGACTTACTGCTGAGAACTCGGAACACCGCTCTCATTTTGGGCATACATACTCCTGCAGCATCTCCCACAGTATACTGTATTCCTGGGGACCCGATCCTATGCCTTTTCCAAGTGAAACAAGAACCAATGCAGTCAGAGACTACAACATCCTGCGACCTATGAATTAAAAAATTTACCCTGACCTACTTGCATAGGTCAAAGATCAAAGCTAGTGCTCTGACCTACTTTCATAGATCAAAGCAGTAGTTTTGATCTATGAAGCAGTAGCTTTGAGCTACGGTCTTACACTGGCCTTCTCCCTCGTCTTTCTATCTTATCCAGTTCCTGAGTATACAAAAGTAAAAATTTGACCTTGACCTAGTTTTCTCAAGATCAAGGTCAATGTGAAAGAGGAGTGCCATCCATGATGGACCTCAGCACCCTGAACCTTCAGCTTTTCAGGGAGAGTCAACACCCGGGGCTGTTTAAGTTGTTTATTGATTGATTGAAGTCCCCCATCATCCTCCGGCTCGGCGTCTGAAATAGAGGGTGACTCATTTGGGGTAGTTGAATTTAGGAGTTCCTCATTGTGTTCCTTCCACCAACTGACAGCCTCCACAGTCGAGGTCAACAATGTTCCATCCTTGCTGTATACAGCTTGGATGATCTCGTTTAACCCTTCAGAGGTGTCGGAAAGTCTTCCAAACAACTTTGGTGCTGTCGAAAATCCTTCTCCATGGCCTTTCCAAACTCCGCCCACACCCCCTGTTTTGCCTTCTTCACAGCCAAGGCTGCAGTCCTTTGGGCCTGTTAGTACCTTGCAACTGCCTTAGGTACTGTCCTTTACAATTTACTCATTGGGGGCACACCATGAAGGAGCTGCCCACCACTCTACTTCTCATCTGCATGCTTACAGGCCCCTTGAGTGTATGTGTTTGTGTCACGAGCCTTTACAGACACACATATATATGTGTGGGTGCCTGTGTACAGGCCCATTTGGAGGTCACCACCGCAATTGCTCCTACTTCCACATTAACCTTTACCCTAGATATCTGTTCCAGATGTTCTTTCTGTTCTTTTCTTTTCAATCTTTTTGTGGTCTTTCTTCCTGATCAAGTGGTATAGCCACATCTATCACCGCCACCGTCTTTAGCTATGTCCACTGCCACTATCTCCGATTGGTTAGCCAGTTGCTGTCTGTCAGTCTGGAACCTGAAGTCCCACAGGATCTTAGCCTTGTTGTTCTCAACCACCTTCTGTGGTAGATCCCATCAGGATTTGGGTACTTCTAGTCCAGACTGGGTACAGATATTCTTCTACACTATCACAGCTATTAGGGTTTGCCTCTCCATGTATCCTAACCCAGCTAGCATCTTACATCCCACTACTATAAGCTGAACTTGGGTAGTACATGCTGTGTAGGGTCTTGTCCCTTCACGTTCGCTCCTCCTCCTCACTCTCATTAGCTTTCTGCTGTCTGAGGCCTTCACTGAGCAGTTCATCTGTTGGGGTCATCTTCCTGACGTACTCTTTGATTTTCGATCTTTCATCCTATGCAGTGGCCCTGATACTCACTGGTCTCTCCCTCCCTCTTTCCGCTTAGGGTCCTGGACTTGGGGTGAAATTCTGTATGCACGGTGAGGAGCTTTATAGTCTTGACATCTGTGGCTTCTATCTTCTCCTTTGGCCAGCTTATGATCCCAGCGGGAAATCTGATGACTGGCAGTGCGTACATGTTGGTGGCTTGGACCTTGGTCTTATTTTTAAGCTGACTTCTCAGGTCGACTTGTCTTGCTCTCTGGAGGTATTTGGCTCTGGTTGCCTTCCTTGCGACCTTTTTGATACCATCCGGCCACAAATGACATCCCAATGTCGTCGCTGTAGATCCTGGTGGTGTGAAACAGTGAGTCGATTTTTCACTCATTCCAGCCGTACAGCTTGATGTCATCCATAGAGAGCAGGTGACTGTTGCCCCACTTTAGAATCGGTATCTGTAGCCACTCTTTGTGATGATCTCACGGAGGGGATTCAGGCCTATGCTGAACAGCAGTGGTGATAGTGCATCCCCTTGGTACGTTTATGCCACACTTGATGTTAACTTGGGGAATTTGCTTGGAGTTGGCCTCTAGGTTTGTCGTCCACATTGCCATTGAGTTCTTGATGAACTTCTTAGTGTCCTGTTGATCTTATACAGTTCCAGACATTCCTGTATCCATGTGTGTGGCATTGAGTCGTAGGCTTTCTGGTAGTCAGTCCAGGCGGTGGACAGGTTAGTCTATGTTCTTGCAGTCTCTGTGGACTGCTCTGTCTACCAGCAGCTTGGTGCTTGGTTACCCTGTTGTTACTGCCAATTCCCTTCTGTGCCCTCGTATGGAGCCATATGCCTACTCGTCTTAGCCACCATGATGCCTGACATGCCTGATAAGCTTCCATGTTGTACAGAGACAGGTTATTCGCCGGTAGTTGGATGGGATGAGTCCATTCTGTGGGTCTTTCATGATCAGGACTGTCCTGCCTTCAGTCAACCATTCTGGGTGAGTCCCATCCCTGTAAGCCTTGATTGTGGATTTCGAATGTGGAGCCATTGGTCCCACATTCGCCCCATATATCCCATTTCTCTGGGATTGCTTGCATCTTAACAATGCCGCTTTCTCTGCCCATGTCTATGTGTGCCTTGTTACAGTAACCCATGTCCCTTCAGAGATGACCTTGTCGCTGACCTTGTCGACCTGGCCTAAGTAGTAATTCAAAATGCAACAAGAAGAAATGGGAGTGAGACAAAAAAAAATTGAGTACAGAATTTATTGCAAACAACCATTAAAATGGAATAAACTGATCATCAGCTGATCAAAAGTTTAAGACCACATCTCAAGAGAAACCCAATACACTACCATAAAATAGAAATTAAATTTCCAAAAATGAACTGGCTGTCATTGTTGTTAAGATGACAAAAATGTGTTTGGCATGCCTGACGCTGGTGTTTTCAGGAGGCTGGTGGAAATGTTGCTCCAAGTCGTGAAGATGGCTTCATGGAGGACATCTACGGTCTGGAAATGGTGTCCATTTTTGTAAACTTTCCTTGCCATCCAACCCCAAATGTTCTCAATTGGATTCATATCCGGGGAACCTGCAATATGGTTCGAAAGAGTGATGATGTTTCTCTGGAAGAGGTCCTTTGTCACGCAGGCATTGTGAACTGCAGCGTTATCCAGTTGAAAAACCCAGTCAATACCACACAGACAATGGCCTTCAGTCATGAGTGATGTCCCCTGCAACATCTCCACTTAGCCGGCTGCCGTTTGACGCCTCTGCAACACCTGAAGCTCCATTGTTCCATTGAAGGAAAAAGCCCCCCAATCATGATGGCACCCCTCAACTATGCTGTGTAGAAAACATCTCAGGTGATCTCCTGGTCATGTCAGTCACATTGGAAGCCATTAGGACCGTCATGGTTAAATTTTTTCTCATCAGAGAATAAAACTTTCTTCCACCTTCCAATGTCCCATGTTTGGTGGACACATGCAAACTCCAAATGGGCCGTTTGGTGTCGTTTAAGGAGGCGAGGTTTTTGAAGACGTTTTTTATTCCTAAACCCTTCTCTCGCAGAGGTTGTCTAATGGTTACGGGACTTCAGTTGGCACCAGTGACAAGCTTAATTTGGTGCCAAGGATTGTGACCGATAGCCAGTTGGATCCTCCAACTCAGGGCTGGTGAATTTTTTTTTGGGTCTACCTCTTGACTTTTCCTTATAACCCTCAGGATCTTTTAAGAAGTTTTAAAAAAAATTTTGCTCCCATTTATTTTGCATTTTGAAGCAATACTTAGAACCTTGTTAAGATCCAACAGTGCAAAATGTTAATTCTTGCAATTTTCAGCTGGTCTTAAAGGGGTCCTATTATAAAAATGATACTTTTTCAGGTCTCTACATATACATAGTGGTCCTCCCCAACCTGACCAACTCCTAGAATCGGGTAAACAAACGCTTCCTGCATCAATAGATATTTAGAGTTTTAGGAATTTGTGGCCCAGACTGAATCAAAACGATCGGATTTTGCTAAAATGGCCATTTGTGACGTAAATTACGTCTCAAATGGCGCTCTGTGATTGGACAGAGTGACGATATTGATTGGTTGACGTGCCAAAGGGCGTGGCAATCCCAGAGGGCGGAGTTCGTTCAGGCTATGGTAGCATTGTGCGGTAATGTCCTACCTCAGAGCTACCAACTGAAAGTTTCTCATAAGCTGTTGAATTCAGCTAGCATTTGGCTAACTAGTTAGCAGTCAGATAGATTTAATATATTTTATTAATCCCGGAGGAAATTGTAAATATCCATATCCAGTCAGGTGTGTATATGTGTGTGTGTGTGTGTGTGTGTCCGCCCAAGGCCAGTATCACAGCGAACACTTAACCAGTTGCACATTAATTACTAATTCAGAATAATTGTCTGTTTTTTGGTAAATGAAAGCAGATGTACCTCTTCTAAGTGTTTAGAGAGCTGCGTGTATCCACACACAGACGCGTGCACACACACACACACACTGGAGAATACAAGAGAAAAACTTGGTCTTATCGGTAAAATCCCATGTTTCATTAGTTTGTATTAGCTTAGCTCCCGTGTTATCCACAATCTCTTTGTCCATGACGATTTTCAGAAAAAACAGCTTTAATTATCTTAGCGGCCGGTCTGATCATGATTACACAATGAGCCAAAGACTCGGGAACATGAGGAAGCAGGTCCACGCCAGAAAAATCAACCGTTATAGCATGAGAAACAAGAGTGTAAAATTAGAGCCAAATACATAGCAGCGAAGTTGCTGAAAGTTAAAAAAGTTCCAGACTATGCTAATCAATCGATCTGTAATTCGGGCGTGTTCGAATGGCACAAGTAAACAAACGCACGTGAATGCGCGGCGGAGGGATGGTTTGATCAAGGCAGCACAGAGGGGGGAGTGGGGAGGAGATGGGGAGCTGAGAGCTTCGCCCCATTAAAGCAGCTTTTGAGAGCAGGAGGAGAATTTACCAATATTCAGTCAAAGATATTGAGGACCACAGATCACTTTGGGGCAAGATATTTCAAATAGTGTACTTGGGTATCTGGCAGCTGTATGACATGAATTAAAAAAAGCATGATATGGGATCTTTAAAATTTTGATCAGGTTCATATGCCGTTAGCTTTAATATATTAATACACAACACAAGCATTTTGATAATTATTTCTTGTGGGGAGCTGAACAAAAATTGAATTCAAGTCTTAAAAATGGCATACTCACAGTCCACAACCCAAACAGCTACCCTAACTTCAACTGTAATAATTTAACAGTATCCAAAATGAATCAGATCCCATAAACATGCTCCTGGACTTGAGCTACCATGGACTTTGGTCATTGTTGACTCCCACAATTTTTGTTCTTTGTAGTTGAACCTATCTATTGCACTTTTACTCTTCCTGGGGAACTGTATCCTCCATCTGTGGTTCTGTCTGAGTTTTCAATGAATTTTCTGTTCCTTGTTAGGGTTTTTATGAATTTTTCATGTTTTAGGTTTGCTAATCCTTCATAGACAATTTGTCATTCATTAATTTGGACTATACAGATAAAATTTGATTTGTTAATGGAAGATCCTTTTTCAGAATGACTGCTAACAGATGTCTTCCTCATTCAGGTGCTAAAAGTGGCCATACTTGCAGAGAAGTATGCTGTGGATTACTCCTGGTATGTGGACACCATACTCAACCTTATTCGCATTGCTGGTGACTACGTCAGTGAAGAGGTGTGGTATCGCGTAATTCAGATCGTCATCAATCGAGACGACGTGCAAGGTTACGCTGCCAAGACGGTTTTTGAGGTGCCACTAAATTATTATTTTTTTATATGTGTACACCTGGATCAAAGTTCAAAGGATGATCATTTAAAACCTTACTGAGATGCTTGTAGTGTAAATCTATGATCAAAACCTACTGGTTGCTGAAAGTCAGTAGAACTATTTTTGTATTTGTGCTTGAATAGGTTTGCAGCAGTTACTGATATTGCAGTGTAAAATTTGTATTCTCTAGCATGCAGCAGAGGAAATTGCAGTGAGTTGTGTAACAGATCTGAATATTCTTTGTTCTTTCATAAAATAGTGATGTGGATGACCCATCAGGTATTGGTCATGGAGGACTGATACGCAGTTCGCAAGAAATGTGGATACATATTGTTAGTGGAAACATGTCAAACTAGTTCATGATCTTTACTATCATCATCTCTCTCTGATCACATTCATAATTTTAAGTCAGAAAGAAAAATGTTGAACACTCATATGAGTAGAAGGCAATGGAAACCGGTCTGTTCATTTTATCCTGCAGTAATTGAAGTGAACAGACACAGGAGTATCTCTAGGAATTGTCACACACTTAATATTACGAGGCTGTAGGTGAACAACACAAGTGGTTTATGCCCATTCCTTCACTATGGGATTACACTGTAGAGTTTGCATTAAAATGTCATTCACTCATTGGCTGCCAGTGCTTTGTGTCATTTGATCTCTTTCGACAGACTTCCAGACATCGGTGTTTTCTTTCTGTTCTTGACTGATGGCAAAAGACTTTGCTCAGAGCGACACCTTGTTCACTCGTGGGTGCACGCTGACATACCAAACTATGTTGCGTTGTAAGCTACCGCAACTTGACTGTTTTCCTGTGATTTGCCATCCTCTGTTCCGTAATTAGTCAGTGGTCATTACAATAAATTTGATGATTAGGAGTCTGTTTCACTGACACGCTCTGCCAGACCATCCCCCAGGCCTCCCCATTGAAAAACATAATCGATATGTAGTCATCATTGGCAGCCAGTAAGTTAATGAAATGTTGCTTTAATAAAACTTCCAGTTGAAGAATAATTCAGAATTGAACTAAAAACAACTACCGTTTTCATTCCTTTTATGCGTCATTGCAAATATGATAATTATAGCTCCAAGGCTTAAGTCATAAAATGGTTTTTTAACTTACAATATCATGACAGTCTCGTAGGATTGCAACCCTGTATTTGAATAGGAAATTTACTTTACACCCATTACTAGTATCAGGGCTGCTGTTGTGAATTTGCTGTGATCTGGAGTTACAACAATAAAACCAATTAAGAACTTAATATAATTCTGTTGAAAACATATCTTCTTTAGGGATGAATAGTTTGTCTGCTCAATGGCCCATCCTTGCCTCATTATGCGAACCTTTTTTCATCCATTCATACAAAATTGAAGACACAACTTGCACACAAGTAAAAATAATGTGTGTGAATCATTGCCACTGATCATGGCGTGGGTTAAGCAATTTTATTTTTTAGGGGAGATCAAATATGTCCTTTACATTGCTGTAATAACAAACCCTTTTTACCTCAAGGCATTGCAGGCCCCTGCCTGCCATGAGAACATGGTGAAGGTTGGAGGGTACATTCTAGGAGAATTTGGAAACCTCATTGCTGGTGATCCACGCTCCAGGTATGTTTGGTTGAAACCTCCGTGGCTTTAAGTTTATCTATGTAATGATCAATAATAATTGTGCTGTCCTTTCATCTAGCCCCTTGGTCCAGTTTAACCTTCTCCATTCCAAGTTCCATCTGTGTTCCGTGCCAACGCGTGCTCTGCTGCTGTCAGCCTACATCAAGTTTATCAACCTGTTTCCAGAGACCAAGGTCACCATCCAAGAGGTCCTACGCTGTGACAGCCAGATTCGTAACTCAGATGTGGAGCTGCAGCAGCGTGCCGTCGAGTATCTTAAGCTTTCTTCCATTGCTAGCACCGACGTCCTGGTTAGTTTTGTATACACTGTAATAATCCCCGAAGGGAAATTAAAACGCAAGCTCTAGTTTTTTTTGTTAGTAAATCACACACATGCGTATATGCATGTACAGGCCCCTATAATACACACAACCACACACAAGGTGGCCTGTAGGCATGCAATGGGAGGTAGAGTGGCGGGCAGCTCCTTCGTGGTGCGCCCAAATGAGCAGCTTGTGAGGGGCGCCTCGGCAGTGCTTCGAAGGTGAGCTGACACCTCCCACTGTCAGCTCACTTTCGGTTGGGTTTTTTTTGGGTGTGAGCGGGAATCGAACCGCCGCTCTCAGAACATTGAACGACCCGCTCTACCGCCCGCTCTACCACTGAGCCACTGCTCAATTGAAATTGCTATTTCCAGCACCTGAGAGAATAATAAATTGACTAAATATTTCATATTATATGTATTATGTACTTTAGAACTCTGCTGCCGTGTGTGTGCTCTTGATTTCCATCGTCTTTGGTGTGTGCTTTTTGCGTCAGATTTTGTCAGCTCTTTTTTACCAAATCTACAGCAAAATCTTGTTCTGTTTTACCTCAGGCCACTGTCCTGGAGGAGATGCCTCCTTTTCCAGAGAGGGAGTCATCAATCCTGGCTAAGCTGAAGAAGAAAAAGGGGCCTGGTGCTGTATCTGTGACAGACCTGGAAGACAGCAAAAGAGAGGGCGGAGAGGTGAATGGAGGAAGCGATCGGACACCAGACACGGCAGCCATGGCCGCCTCTAATGCAGTAAGCTCAATCTGTAGTCACAAATAAAGTGCAAACTTGGTTTCAGCTGAATTTATACACACATAACACTGACAACAAAAAACTACGTTTTTGTGTTTTTTTTATACAGTCGACCCCATCACCCTCAGCTGACCTCCTGGGTATTCGTTCTGCTGCACCCATTGGTGCAGCTCCAGCCAGCTCTGGCAGCTTACTAGTAGATGTGTTCTCTGAGGCAGGGCCTGCTGCGCCTGCTTCTGCTGTGAATGACGATGGCTTCTTAAGGTAAAAGTTCATCTCTTAATCAGTGTATCTATAGATATGAATGTGAGATGGCAACACCATATAAAATGAAATCACAGTTGTACAAGTATTCCTTTGCAGAGATACATGTATGAAATGATCATACAAAAGAGAATATCATATAAACAACAGCAAAGTTTTGTATTTTTTACTTTAACTGCAGCAGTGAAAACATCACTCCGCTGACTCAATTTAATTTATGTATCCAAGGAATGAATTTCGGTAAGAGTTATGTCAGATAACTTTCTTTGGCCCACAGACCTTTTCAATATCTGCCAGGGTATGTGCTGGCACTCTACATTTCCGCATCAATGGAGTCAAAAAGCAGTGACAGTATATCTTCGTCTCATGCACAGCTCTTCTTTCTTGCTGGAGCTGAGAAGGAAACCTAAATCCATTGTTTGTTAGTTTCAGCAGATGTTGTTTCAAGCTGGGGAAAAACAATCCAGACATAAATCACACTTTGGTAATGCTGTACATCTGTCCATCTATATTGTGGTGGGTGCCGTAGCATACACTGGACTGCACAATATTACAAATTCTGCACAATATTACAAATTCTGATTCAGTATTAATTTGCATGTTAATTAAACAATTTTCCCTCCGTGAAGCTAATGTGCAAAATGGCAAGGATCTTTTGACAGTGCATATAAAACAGCACAGCAGGCTTTTTCTATTTTGATGAAACCATGGTGATCCACCTAGGTTTAACTAAATTCTAAAACATTTGAAATACACGGCTTGAGATGAGCTTGGTGATATCTCAAGAAATCTGATCTACAATTTGATGTTGTCATGATAAATATTTGCTTCATAATTAATTGTTGTATGATAAATAGGGGTCACTGTTTTCAGTCTTTTTGTTCAGTGTACTGAGTGCCACAGTGTTTCCAGGTGTCCATGAAAATACACAGATCAGCCATAACATGATCAGAACCATATGATATGTAGATACCACTTTTACTGCCAAAACAGCCCTGATCTGTCAAGGCATGGGCTCCACTAAACCTCCAAAAAATATTAAAAACATTGGAATCAGAACTTTTCAGTCTTCCAAGATGTGATTTGGGTGTCACAATGGTGCAGTGGTTTGTGCTGTTGCCTCACAGCAATATGGTTCCGGGTTTGATCCTCTTCTGTGCAGAGTTTGTGTGTTCTCCCCATGTCTGTGTGGGTTCTCTGGGTTTTCTGGCTTCCTCCCACCTCCAAAGACGTGCAACTTAGGTGAAGTGGTAAATTTCACAGTGAATTTTACTTAGGTGTGAGTGTGTGTTTGTCTTTCATGTGGCCTCGTGATGAGCTAATGTCTTATCCAGGGTGTACCCCGCATTTCACACTTAGCCAACAGGAATAGGCTCCAGCAGACAAGCGGCAGTAGATTAGCCAATTAGGATCGTCTTGTTTTCAAGAAAATCGATGGATGAAGTTGTGATGTGGAGCAGCCATGGTCCAGCACAGATGTTCAATTGAAATAAGATCTGGGGAATTTTTTGCTTTGTGCCACAGCACATTATCTTGCTGAAAAAGGCAAATGTCATCAATGAAAACATCTCCATGAAGGATGTACATACTCTGGAACAATGCTCAGTGCATCATGGTGCTATGTGTTCCCTAGTAAAGAGAACACAACAGACTGATTCTGTGTAACTGTCTGACACCTGTCTATCAGAACCAGCATTACCTTCTTGTGCTACAGCACCTTGTTGGTTGGATTGGACGACACAAGCCAGCCTTCACTCCCCAAGTGCTTCATTGAGACTTGGCCTCCCATGACTCTGTTGCCGTTTCACCGTCCCTGGACCAATTTTGATAGAAACTGACCACTGCATACTTGGAGGTCCTTTGCCCCAGTTCTGTATCCATCATAATTTGGTCTTGGTCAAATGTACTCAAATCTGTGTACTTGCCCATTTTTCTTTCTTGTAACATAAACTTAGAGGGCAAAATGTTCACTTTGCCAAGTATGTCCCACCTATAAACAGGGGCCATCATAAAGAGATAATCAGTGTTTCTCACTTCACCTGTCAGTGATGATAATGTTATGGCTGATTGGTGTATATTGTAAGCCAAGCAGATAAGGCAAGGCATTTGTATTTGGGTGTTATTCAGTAGATTTTGAAATAAAATAAAGGTGAAAAAAATCATTACACATTCAACCACAGGCAAAAGATTTAATAAGAGACATGAGATTTGAAATTGTGCTTGGACAGTTTAAAACTAGACAATGAATTTAGATGGACTACACTCCATACTAAATCTATATTTAATGTAATTGAAAATATTTTTAAAGAAAGAATATTATTTTAAGTAATTTTTAAAGCAAAAAAGGGCCAAAATAGGGAAGGCATCCTGAATTTGTCTCATCTTGTACCATTGTAAATAACTTTGTGTCTGCATGGTAAAAGTAGAGTATTGCAGTTAATATAGTTCTAACGTGCTTGTGTTGGTTGTCCAGTTTGGCTCTTTTTGTCTTTGCTTTGTCTGTTTCATCTGGACCTGTCAACCAAGTCAATTTCATTTGCCACCAATTTATAAGATATCAAGGCACTTTCCAAGAAGAGCTGGTGTTTACTGATACTTTATTCTACAGAAAACAAACAATACCCCATGAGAAGAACATGGAGGTAGTAATGAGAAATAAGACCTTTTATGTGGTCTAAACCTCGAGCTTGACTTGAGGTGGCCAGCCCTCTTTGATCGGTTGAATGGAGAGAGAGAAACGTAGACATGCAATTTAACAATACCAATTAATAGCTTCTCTAAAGCAGAGCAGTTTATAATATTTATAATCACTAACATAGCATGCGAGCAAAAATAATAGTAATAGTAATGATCATAATGATGACTGCAACAATAATGCCTATGTGTCAATAATGTGTCAGTGTCAACCATTGTCGCACCAGGTGATCATCTCCATGGTGACTTGAGGGATGAGGAATCCCAAGACTCCCTGGAAGAAGTCAAGTTAGTTTATAAGGAACTGAGACAGGAAGGTCTCTCATAATGAGCTCGGTGCATTATGTGAGGTCCTCAAACAGTCTAAGCCTAACCAGGAGACGTTCATGGTTTGATGCTAAATTTACTTTAAAAAGGCGATAAATGTTAACAACCCTAATCCGGGTTCCCATTGGAACCTGGCAGTCTAATTTGTCTGTAGATAGGATGGTCACGCTTAATCAAATCATTATTTTGGGTGAAAGTATAATCTGTAGTCTGGACAACAGTACAAAGTCAGCAATTATCTTAACAGATAACACTTCACCTGGAGGACAGACAATCAGAGCAGAGGATACAGTTGGCTTGATCCAGGTGTTAGGGTTCAGTCTATAGACAACACACTGAGAGCAGGAGACTGTTGATTGAAGGTCTTCCATGGATATTAGAGCTACAAAACTCTCCCCGCTAAGGTGTGAAATGTTAGGTATCTACAAATAGGACTCATGCTTTTCGATGGATGGATGAAGATAGCATAATTTTTAAAAAAAACTGCAGTAACTAATTTTAGTTTACATTTTTGAACACATCTGCTGTCTTTCAAGATGTGACATTCACGTGAACAACAAAAACAAGGGAATCAATGCAGTACCCATGGAAACAATGTAAAATAAATCCATGTCTACATTCAAATTATAAGCCAGTTTCTTATCTTTTAGGCAGAAGTAAAATCCGCAGTCACGTGGGTGCAAGATTGAAGCACAATTATCATTGCAAATCAGTAAGTTCTATCTGTAGTGATTCAGTATGAGTTAGTGATCTGATACTGACCACCACATTTCCATAGGAGACTCCACACTCTCCTGTGGAAATGTAGTGACATTCCTAACGAGAGAGACTCGGGGCAAAAGGGAGCTGTTGTCTCAGGCATATGTATGAGGTTTGCTTCCGAGTGGAGTTTAAAATCTGAGTCTTTTAGAATTGTTGCAGGAAATTTAAATTCATACTCCAGTGTTCTCAAAAGACACAACTTTGATTTTATTTTCTTATTTTAGATAATCCCTTAAGTTTTGCATGTTGTAGCATACAGACATGTAGGTGTCTGGTAGCAAGCTTAACAGACAAAGGACTGAGCCCCACAGATCCAGATATGTCATGCCGTTACAACATCCCTTTGATGATGGAAGTTAAATATTGGCTATTCATATTTTTCGTCAAAGGCTTTGCAATCTGGATGGAAAGAAAGCCTTTTGTAGTTTCGATTTGGCCCAAGGGCCACTAATTTATGGCCCCTGGTGTAGACTTTTCTTCATGGTTGGCAGGTCTGCAACACTTGTCTGTTCTTTTTATCTTGCTTTGTATGTGACTGTCTTTCGTCTTTTTCTCTCCCTCCCTTCTTTTCCCATCTGTGTGTGTGTGCGTGTGTGTGTGTGTGTGTGTGTGTGTGTGTGTGTTGACACGAATGTGTATCTGTTCCCTGTCCTCTAATTTGATTTGATATTGACAGGGATCTGGAACAGCCCATCGAGACCTCTGATTCCCTATTGGTGGAGGGTTCTGGTGACTTGGAGTAAGGGTCGAGTAGTACCCAGTAGAATTAGAAACAATTTTTCATTGGCAGGAATTCAATCTTGAATTTATGTTATTGATAATTTACACTACATGCACAAGCCCTGAATATTTGCAAAAAAGCATGTGACATACAGACTGACGCCTTTCAAAATGTTTCAATGTAAAGTTTAAACGTGATCAGTGTAGTGTTTCTGCACTACCAGTTGAATTACATACAATAGAGTACAACATATGATTTGAGTATTTTAATGTATTTGTCTATTACATCCCACTTCAAAGTGGTGATGTATTGTGATTGTCAATGTTCGTGTGTTCGTTCGTTTGTCCGTTAGTGAATCCACCAAATATCTTCGCAAGCGTTGCAGATCGAAAGATGAAACAAAAAGCACATTATTCAGGCGGCAAAGGGGATGTCAATGAGATGATGACCTTGACAAAAGTAGACCAAGGTCAAATTTCCACTTTTGTACTCTCAGGAACCAGATAAGACGAGGGAGAAGGCCAGTGTGAGTGAGACCGTAGATCAAAGCTAGTGCTTTGATCAATGACAGTAGGCCAGAGCACTAGCTGTGATCTTTGACCTATGCAAGTAGGTCAGGGTAAAATTTTGAATTCAAGGGAAAGCAGACTTCAAGATTGTGTTTGCCATGTCGCAGGATGTTGCAGTCTGACTGTCCTGGTTCTAGTTTAAATATTGCAAGCTTTCTCTGTGGGGTTTGTTACTCTAAAAATTTTTACCAAACATATTTTTACATGTGAATAAGCTGTTGTCAGTAACAATAAGCATAGAAAGTAGAAGAATTAAAGGATTAAAAGCAAGCCTACAAATATAGAATTAACAAAATCCTAGTCTAAAATAATATATAAAAATATTCAGTTCCATGAAAATAGTACAGTTTTGTGCAGTTCCAAAATATTCACAATCAAATGCACCAAGGTTCAGTGTCTCAAGTATCTCATGAGCACCATACCCACCATTAGAGGTAAGATCTTACGCCCGAACCCGATTTCTGGCCTGACCCAACACGAAATTTGGGTGGGGTCGGGCTCAAGAAGTCAAAAATTACTTTCGGGTCGGGCTGGATTTTTTTTTGGAGTCGGGTCGGGCTTAAGATCTTAAGATCCAAGCCCAACTTGGCCCGAACTTTTTAAATAAATATTTATTATATATTAAGTATCTCAAACGATCTATGGGTATTAAACTAAGGAATACCCTCATAAAATAAATAATTTAGGTAAAACATAGAAGGCGCTGTATGAGAAACATCCATCTACAATACCTGCTCAGTTCCCTCCGTGCGTCAGCTGTATTTCTTCCGGTCACTTTACCTTTCCGATCGTATACGCACTGAAAGTAGATGTAAGATCTTAAGCCCGAATCCAAGCCCGAAATTCAGGCCGGGTTGGGCTCAAAATGTCAATAATTTCATTTGGGTCGGGTCGGGCTTTAATACCGTCGGGCTTGGTTCGGGTCGGGCTGGGTTGGGCTTTAATACCGTCGGGCTCGGTTCGGGCTGGATTTGTTAGGCCCAATCTTACCTCTACCCACCATGAGACAGCTATTTTCAATGAGAATAAGAGAGAATTTAGAATTTTAAAAAAAATAGCAAAGGAAATTATAAACGAGAATCAAGGTAGTCAGAGAGTGCAACATCCCGCGACTTACCCTGACCTACTTCCAGGGTAGGTCAGGGTACCCTGAAAGTAGCACCTGACAAGTGCATAGCTTTGACCTTTCAGGGTAGGTCAAAGCTATGCACTAGCTTTGACCATAGATCAAAGCTATTGCATAAGTAGATCAAAGCACTAGCTTTGATTTATGGTCTCACACTGGCCTTCCCCATTGTCTTTCTTATCCGGTTCCTGAGTGTGCAAAAGTTTAAATTTGACCTTGACCTAGTTTTCTCAAGGTCATCAGAGTAATCTGCTTTTTGTTTCATCTTTATACCTGCAACAGTTGCGAAGATATTTGGTGGACATACTAACGGACGTACGGATGGACAAACACACGAACACTGACAATACATCACCGCTTTGAAATGGGATGTAATAACAGAATAGTCAGAGTCAACTTTGTCAAATGTGCCATATATGCACGGCATACAGCACAGATGAAATTACAGAAGAATATACAAACATATATACAGTTATACAGATTTACTGTCCGCTTCATTCCTCATCATCAATACATGTCTGTTAAATTGAGGCATTGTACAGTTTGATGGCCACAGGCAGGAAAGATTTCCTCTGGCGTTCAGTAGTATATTTATTATAAGGGCCTTTCTTGTCCATTGCCTTCACCCAGTCTAGTTTATTGTCAATATGGACCCCCAAGTACTTGTAGTGCTCAGCAATATCTGTATTGACCTCCTGAATGTAGACCCAGGTGATCTGTCATTTCATCCTCAAGTCCAATCCGATCCACTTTATTTCTATTGCACAATTTAAGTTAACACAATGTTTCCAAAGTGCTGCACTGTCAATAAATAAACAGCACAGCAGACGCATCATAAAGCAATGAACATAATGCGATTAAATAAAATATCAAATAGAAAATCCAATAAAATAAGTTCAAAATCAAACTGTGAGGAGCAGCTGACCTGAGAGAGCGGCTGGGCGTGTACAGGCGAAGTAGCTCAAAAATGTAGGGTGGAGAGAGGCCATTGAAGGCTTTAAGAGCAAATAAAAGGATTTTAAAATTAATCCTAAAATGTATGGGAAGCCAGTCCAGGGGTACTAAAATCGGTGAAATGTGCTCATACTTTCTTGTTCCTGTTAAGAACAGCATTTTGAACCAGTTGAAGGCAGGCAATGGAGTATTGTGTCAGCCAATCAAGATCAATTACAGGGGTTTCATAAGTACTTCCAAAGACCATGACTTCAGTCTTTTTTTCATTAAAATTGAGAAAATTCAGCCACATCCAGGTTTACATGTCAAGTAAACACTCTAGGAGCGGCTTATGACTGTAGCAGTCTTGACTTTTTAAGAGGGATATAAATCTGAGTATCATCAGCATAACAATTAAATGAAATAGCACCAAGTGGGAGTAAGTACAAGGAAAACAAGAACCAATGCAGTCAGAGACTGCAACATCCCGTGACACCCCTGAATTCAAAATTGGCCTTCTCCCTTCTCCCTTGTCTTTCTATCTTATCCACTTCCTGAATGTACAAAAGATAAAATTTGACCTTGACCTAGTTTTCTCAAGGTCAAGGTCATCATCTCATTTTCATCCCGTTTCCCGCCCAAGTAATGTTTCATCTTTCTATCTGCAATGGTTGCAAAGATATTTGGTGGACGGACAGACGGATGAACGAGTCTAAATGTACTCTTCTTAACATTCAGAGTGGTTTTTATGTCAATTGTTACACAGGGCTTGTTGTTTGGTTAACAATGAACAGTCTGAGCTGGAACAGTTGAGTCGACACAGAAGTTTATCTGGTGCATTCTGTGAGCCTGTCGATGTCCTCCCCCAATGTGGCTCGAGAGAGTGTCTGCCAGTCTTATCACCTCAAAGCAATCTTTGAGTGCCGCATGTATCTCATCCGTTCATCTCCTGAAGGTGATAGTATTAGCCAGCTGTCTCTTAACCAATGGCTCATATGAGGACTTTAATAGTACAAGGATGTGGTCTGACCTCCCCAGTGGTGGGGAGGGGGTCAACAGCTGTATGCCTCCTTAACATTTTCATACGGCAGGTCCAGGGTTGTCTCTTCTCTGGTAGAACTGTTGACATACTGTGTAAAGTCAGCAAGTGATTTTTCCACCGATATATGATTAAAGTTCCCTAAGATTATGACAACTGCATTTGGGTGCTGATTACGTAAACTCGCAGCAATGGAGCAAATGAGGTCACACGTCGACATAGGGTTAGCAGACGAAGGGAAGTACACAGCCACCATCAGAACATGAGAGAACAGATACTTATATCCGATAATACGGATGCATTTTTCTTGAAGTGTCACCCCACCAACTCCACCTACTTTTCTGAGCCATAAAAATATTTTTCAAAATATTGAAAATGCATATTGGGTTCCATTCACTTTAAAATGATGTCACTATAGATTCTGGAATTTAATACTGATAAGTAATGGTGTTTTCTGGTAACAAATAAAATTTTACTGAAGTTGTAAGAAAAATCTAAAATTTACACAAATCTAAAAATATGTTATGACAGAACTGCTACAAAAGAGGAATCAGTTTAAAGTTTTTGGAGGATTCCAGTCAAATGTTTAACAGGTCCAAAAGAAACTCAATCCTTTTTTTTTTTTTGAAAGAGGGTGAGCCTGCATATGACACTGTGCATGAGAGACCACACTTTATTTTTACTAAGTTCAAGTGACAAAAAATACACTCTTGGTAAATTAGGCCAACTACAGCTTGCAAGGTAAAAAGAAACCGAGGCCGTGGCTCATGGTGCAGCTGTGAGTTTTCAACTTGGGTCCAAACTATTGTTTTATTTATTATACATTAAATTTTGCAACTGATGTTGTACATTATGACACATTCAATTTGATTATAAAACGTTCTTATTTTCTATGTCAATATCTTATTTACATACAGTAGTTCGTATTTCAGTTCGATGTCAGATCGAGAGAAAGAGACTGTTAAGCTTTATTGACAAGAAAAAACATTAAATCTCTAATCTAATGCAGTGTAGGACAGAGAAGCTCAATTATCTTCAACAACTTATCCAGTCAGCTGTCAGTGAACAGATGTCAAGATATTGCCAACTAAAGACTTGACATTGTAAGTTTCAGTGCAGTTTCAGGTGAGATGTGCTGTCCTGGGTAGGTTTTACATTCCACATCAGTTGTTGCAGTGAGTGTCAAGAAAAGTGTGGCCAAATGGGATGTACTCTTTCTGTCTCTTTATAAACAAGGTTACTTTTTCTCAAGATACATTATCAGGTTTATTAATTGAAATTGGCACAGAGTAATTTAATGTAAAACTGTTCTGTAGTACAAAGTGGTACCCAAAAAAATACAGAGCAGAGTACATAACCGGCACACATAAAGCCTAATTAATATTGTGGTTTGTGTTGCTGTTTTAAAATGTCACCGAATGCTGTGACACAAAACCATATTTTTTGCAACTATAGCATCAAGCTTTATACAGTATATGTACTGGGCAAACGTCAGGAGTGATTGGTAGTGACTGAAGGAGTTTGTAGTCAGGTCACATTTTGCAGTGAGCTATTGGTCTGGCTCTACATGATCCCTGTTGCATACAGTCTGTACAAAGTGTGATATATTTTTTGTTGGATTTTTCATACTTTAACAGTCTGAAATATGCAATAATAATGGATTAGATTCATATAGCGCTTTTCTAGACACTCAAAGTGATTCACAGTGGTTCCCCTATTCATTCACTCCTCATTCATACTTGGTGATGGTTAACAACATATGTAGCTACAGCTGCCCTGGGGCAGACTGACGGAAACGTGGCATTCAATCCATGCCAACAGCCTCTCCCACCACCACAGGAACATTCACACACCAGCAAGTCACTTGCTGGAGGGTAAATGGAGGAGGGTAAAGTGTCTTGCCCAAGGACACAACGACAAATGACTAGGCACCAATCCTGCAATCGTTGCGCAACCCCCTCTACCAACTGAGCCACTGCCGCCGTGTAGTTCCTTGTCACATTGAATGTGTTCAAGTATTGGACGACAATATACAATGTAATTTACATTCAGGCAACAAACATAAAATGCATTTTTTTATAGTGTAACTGCTCAGCAGCACCCAATCATTTTGTTATGATGTACAGTGATGTTTGAACAAACCGCTTTCACTAACCTCTACATTTTATCTTTTGACTTTTATTTTTCTCTAAGTCTGTCATAACCATTCTTGATCATAATGTTTATTTGTTGAACTCAATGCTTTTTGATCTACATTTTCTAATCCATTAATTCCTCATGTGTCCGATTGCTTATCTTTGTCCATCTTTATCTCTTCATCCCTGCACTGTCCTGTGGTCTCTTAGCTCTGCTTCTCAATCTGAGGATCCTGCTCCTCCTCTGTCTGAAGCAGATGAACTTCTCAACAAGTAAGGTTTTTCTCTGTATGTAAGTTTTGTTATGTGTCACGCAAGATAAGGACAGAAAAGAGTTACATCATTGTACAATTTACTACAGTTTAGTTTACTAATATGACGCATTATCTGGTCTCTACATCTAGTCGTGGTTTTTGTTATGGACATGATAAGCAGCTTTAATGGAAAAGTTACATGTATTATCATCAATCACAATGTAAAAAAAAACCAACTCATGGTTAATTTGTGTGGAGGATGGTGAAGATGAGATAAAGGTAGTGAGATACATTAGAGATGTGTGACTGACAATGCTTCCCCAACCATGTCTTTTGATTGTGGAGCACTTGTTTATCGGCTTCATGTGTTATTTGGTTTTATTAGCATTTTGCCCAGAAACTGAAACATTTTTTTGCTCTTTTGTTTGGCCATTGTTTTATGAATGCAGCAGTCCATGTGTTTGGGGATCACTTCTTCAACAATGATATGTGACGATTTTAAAAAGGTTATCCATTTTCAGAAAAAACCTGTTGTGTAAAAAGGTTCTTACACCATACTATGTGGGTGAGGGTTATTGTTATGTAGTACTATACTCCAACCAGTAGACTGTGTTTTGGTTTAATGCAGTCCTCAAATGAGTTATTTGAGATGTTGCTTGGTATTTGATTTTTGCACCGCGTGCATATCCCACGAATTCATCAACACTGTAGGTAATGCTCTTCTCAACAATTATCATCTTAAATTGTTCCATTATTTTTTACGCCTTTTCAAAGTATAATTTGTAATTTTGCAATGTGGCCATTACTGTATATGTTCCACAGTGCAGGACCAAAAGATCAGTTGACAGAGTTTTAAGGATCAGTTCTGAATAGTCACAACAGAATCCCCACATGAATAATAACAGAATAATCACAAAAGAATCCCCAAATGCCACCATCAAGAATTTTGGTAACAACCCATCAATTAGCAGTAACACTGCACACTCTGTGGACCTAAACCAATTTCATCTTACACTCATCCCAGAAACCACAGCCATAAAAGAGTGGCAAAAAACCCTGCCCTTTGTTTCACAACTTATCTCTGTATTGTTAGACACAGACACAGTGTACACAGGTGGTGGTAAGCAAAAACGTTCCTTGTTCTAATATGTGCTGCATATTTTATATCTACTTCTACCACAGTTGCACTTCCGTACATCAGTTATATGAATCCCTGTGTGGGAAAACAATAACACAGTAATATATACGTAAAACATACGTATACATGTTTTTACATATACATAAAAAGTTCAGCTAATTCGTTGTTTGGTAAACTTTTTTGAGACGTTTACTTTTTCTTCTGCTGTGCTCACATTTGGTGTGACTTTTTACATGTCTGCCTTTTGCTTTCATATCATCACTAGTAGTATCCTCTAGCTGCAGCAACTGTCACTGGGCTAAGTCACATATAAAGGCACTATAGATTGCTATCAGCTACATGAAAAATGTTTCATAGAACAGCAATGCACAGGATTGTTTAATGACCCTCAGTGATGTTTATAATTTGGCAGTATTCGCTATTTTAGTCAGACAAGTGTTTTGTCATTTATTTGGATGAATGCTGAAATAAGTCTTAAAAACAAACTGTAAAGGAGGTTTTTTCATGTTAGTGACAAATAAGTCACTAAGATGACAAATAAGTCATGTTAGTGATTTAGGCCTTGTTCAGACTGGTCGCCTATATCCAATTTTTAGCCCATCCAGATTGATATCGGATATCTCGTTTGTAGTCTGAACAGTCACAAACTACATAATATCCGTTTTTTTGCGGGACGGATTGAAACCACATTTGGTAGGTAGTTTCATATCGGATAATGGACAGATGCATCTCAGTCTTGAACGGCTCCAAACACTCCGTTCGGATATGGCAGACCATGACGTCATATCAGAGAGCAAAACGCCAGAAGGAAGAGCGTCGTGCATTACAGAGCAGTAAAAAAGTTGAGATTTTCTCCACCTCTACCAGACAGTGATATCGCCAATACGCTAAGGTAACAAAACTTAATGTTCGTCGCCGCAATCACACATTACACGCACTGAATGACGCGTATGCCCTGATATTGTTGTTACAGCAACCTGTAAAATCGGCCAATAATGTGGCCCAGTCTGAACAGAGCCAGATTTTGACACTTGCTAAAAACAGTCTGAACAGTCAGCCCTAAAAATCGGATATGGAAGGAAATTCGATATTCCTGCAGTCTGAATGCAACCTTATTTGTCATGTTAGTGACAAATAAGTCACTAACATGATATAACTATATCCAATACCAACACGTAATTAGTTCCTGACTGATAACTGGCTATTGTAACCTGAAACTCTACTATGGGGAATTTCAGGTACCTGCTCAGAATGTGATCTAATTTAGCCTAAACCGAAATCATATGTTTTAGACCAGTGATTCTTACGACACTCTGATGACCTGTCCTTTAACTGTTTTCATGCTACAGGTTTGTTTGTAAGAACAATGGAGTTCTGTTTGAGAATCAGCTGCTACAAATTGGAATCAAGTCAGAGTATCGTCAGAATCTGGGTAAGTTGTGGACACATAAATGGCTTGTAGTTTTCATAGCCACTTCACATAGAGATCACACTACAGCACTGCAACTCATGCCTCATCCACATGTACATTAGTATTTTTAAAAACTGGGTTTTCTCTGCTCTTTTAAAATAAAATCATGAGCACATGTGTGAAAACCTTCCCTACATAATTGAAAATGCAAAAACATAATTGAAAATTTGTCCTTTGGGAGCTCATCAGAAGTCTGGGGATCACATTATTCATAGTTGGCAATTTTCTGCTGATTAGCAGGTGTCCACCGATTTTAATGCATTCATTCATTCATCTTCTTGAAGACAAGATGACTGTAATCATCACATCTTCAGCTGCTTTTTTCCAAAGTTTTTCGGGTCATGGTTTCTACTGAATCTGATCCTAGATGTCTATGGGTAGTAGGCAGGGTACACCCGGGATGGGAGGACACTTTATCTCAGGGCCATTCATGGTCACACTCACACCTATGGACAATTTGGAGTGGCCAGTTCACCTAGATTGCATGTTTTTTGAGGAGGGAGGAGAGAATGCACGCGGACACAGGGAGAATAAGCAAAGTCTGTACAGAAGAGCTCTCTTGTTGAATTGAACTTGGGATTTTCTTGGTGTGAGACAACGACTGCTACCCACTGCCCTAATTTTAATTCCAATTGATCAATTCTGTGAATCGTCGAATCTGTTGACAAAATTATAGGGATTAGGCACCCTATTTTTATTGTCATTGAAAATTCTCAATTTAGGAATGCATTTAATAAGAACAGGAAAATTACAAGACTCTAGATCTTTTGTTAGTAGATAGGCAATAGGATGAATATGAAACAATTTAGACCACTGAAAATGCTTGTAGCATTTCTCTTCACAAATTCACAGAATGTATAGTAGAAGTAATCAAAAAGGAAGGCAGTTCAGAAGTTAGCAGAACTTGCTGCAAAGAAGAGGACATTGTCAAACTGGAAATAATGGGGCGGCAGTGGCTCAGTGGTAGAGCACGCGGTAGAGCGGGTTGTCCAATGTTTCAAGATCGCCGGTTCGATTTCCGCTCCCGCCCAAAAAACAGTGGGAGGTGTCAGTTCACCTCCGAAGCACTGCCGAGGCACCCTTGAGCAAGGCGCCATCCCCCTTACAAGTTGCTCATTTGGGAGCACCACGAAGGAGCTGCCCGCCACTTCACCCCCCCTGCATGAGTACAGGCCCCCTGTATGTGTGTTTGTGTGTTCAGGGCCTGTACACACATATGCTGTATATGCATGATTCAACTACTTAGAGTGTGCCACTAATTTCCCTGCAGGGATTAAAATCAGTATACAGTGCGCGATCGCGCATCAACGCTTTCGACTTCACCTCATTGCGGATTTTTGGTCAGCAGTCACGTGATACCGTACGCGCATTCTATTGGCTGATGGCATCTGGAAGTGCACTCGTTCCGTCAGTCTTAGACTTACGTGAGACACAAATGTGCTTTAAACAGTCAATCAGTGTGGGAAAAAGTAATACAGATAGAAGGTGGTTTAATATCAGTATGGGGAGGGTTCATGAACGTTTAAATGACCATAAACAATAAGATAAATAGATCGCAAACTCAACCGCGGATTCCTCAATCGCGTGTGGTTCCTGGAATGTATTGACTGCAAAGACCGAGGGCGCACTGTATATATATAAAAATAATTTTGAACTGTAAGTATCCTAAATATTAATATAACCTAGAAAACAATTCTTGAAGACGTGTAGTCTTCTCTGAAGCCTTATGAGAAAGAGTACAAAGCATTGCATTGAAGAAAAATAGTGACTTAATATATTTTCAAAATAGAGAGTTACATTTTTATTTAAATTACTAAAAAATTCAACCCTCATTGGTTTAACATTAGTAGTCCAGTTACAAAAGTATATTCCTTTTGCCATCCGTGACGATTGCCTGTTTTCTTTTTTATCAAATGAGGCTTACTGTGGCACTCTGAGGAATGGGGGGAATCCTGAACATCAACCACGTGTAGTTGCTTCTCAGCGTTATGCTGGACATAAAAGTGAAACTGTGGATTAGGAGTAAAAATTAGAAGGATTCGGAGTCAAACATTAATTTCAAATACAAGCAAACGTTGGTTTCCGAGCGCTTTAGATATCGAACAAATCGGAATTCGACCAAAAAAATCAGAATTTTTTGTCTTAGAAGTGGAACAAAATTTGGAAGTCGAAAGCGAAAAGAATGCCTTTTTGGGGCGACCGTGGCTCACTGGTATCGCGGGTCGTCCAATGATTTAAGTTTGGTGGTTCGATTCCTGCTCCTGCCGAGTTATTTGTCGTTGTGTCCTTCGGCAAGACATTTTACCCTCTTTGCCTCCAGTGAGACACTCACTGGTGTGTGAATGTGTGTGATTGTTCAGCTGATGGTCGGAGGGACCGTAGGTGCAGATTAGCAGCCACGCCTCCATCAGTCTGCCCCAGGGCAGCTGTGGCTACACACGTAGTCTACCATCACCAAGTATGAATGAGCAGTGAATGAATAATGCATCCAATGTAGTGTCTTTGAGTGTCCAGAAAAGAGCTATATAAATCTAATCCATTATTATTATTATTGTTTCTCGCCGCCAAGCGCAAGAAAAGGCGAGAAAAGTCAAGAGAAAAACATGATGGCAATGTGCATTTTATTTTAGTTTACTCTATTAAATAATTTTTCACTTAATTTGTGTTCCATTGCCTATGGTACGAGTTACGGTACCATAAACTTCTGTCCAAAATACGACGGTAACTTGTACCTCAGGCTAACCTGATTACGTCAATTTTTTTTTTCTTTCTTTTCCGTGTTTGCTTCTTTCTTTTACATTTCTTTGATATGTTTCATAACTATACAATTTGATATATAAATGGCATTATGAAATAACATTATGTTGAAAAAAGGTAGTTTTCTAGCATCTTGGAACGTATTAAGACCATTTACATTATTTGTAATGGGAAAAATGTTTTGGAATTCGAACAAATCGGTTTTCGAACAGCCTTCCGGAACGAATTGTGGTCGGAAACCGAGGTTTGTCTTTATGTGGACATAAGTGCTTTTGTTATGAAGCAGTGCCCCTCCAAAGCATGATTTTCGGCGTCACAACGAAGAAATCACCAACTCTATCGCGTGTGCGTGCGCGTGCGCACGTGATAGTTGTCCTTTTCGGTTTTTTTGTTCAGTAATTATACCAGGTTGAAAATGGTTAGATGTGTTGCTTTAGCATACAATGTTGCAAGTTGTTTAAGCGCTTGTAGCTGCATGAATTAAGTACCATATGCCTCAGTTTTTGATACTCTGTTTTATTTATTGCCTGGCTTCTTTTAGTTTTGGTTTTAGGTTTTTTATTTTACACTTTCACACATAGTAAATGCATGTTATATTTTCGCTGCTAAACAGTAACTGCAACTGGTGTAAAAGAAAAAGTAAAAGTGTCATCTATCAATGCTGTGGATGATAAAATATTCAAATTAAACCTGCTGGCCAATCATCTATTATTGCCAACCAGCCTTTACTGTGATATATAGAAAGAAAAACTTACAATATTTTCAAATTACCTCTGGTGTGTTCATGTGGCCTGCTGGATTTGTTACATTCATTATTGACATAATTTAAAAGTATGAGGAAACTAAAGCATCTGTGTCTGTCTCTCTCAGGGAGAATGTACTTATTCTACGGCAACAAGACATCAGTGCAGTTCGCCAGCTTCACCACCACAGTCACCTGTCCTGGGGAGCTGCAGTCTCATATCTTTTATGTTGGAACAGCTTATTCAGCCATTTTATTGTGTTCGATGGTGCAGACGGTTTTATTTACATTGTCGGTTTGTTGGAGAGAAGACTTACAAACATACAGTACTGTATATTACAGCACTTGAGTCACACTACTAGAAATCAAAGATTTAAGTAAATTTGTCAAGCTTAACGGATTCTGTACTGTACAGGAGACACAGCACTGAGGTGATTGATTGACGATGGTCTACAGCCAATCAGGACGCAAAACACAATATGCTGTTTAAAAAAAAAGTATGCAAAATTGCTCCAAAAAAATCTGCGAAACAGAGAGGCCACAAAAAGTTGACAAGCAATATAGCGAGAGACCACTGTATCGTCACCAGTGTGTCTATTATCATTTCTTTGTCCACCCCATATCTGGGAAACTGTACAGACTAGGTCATTTAATCTTGAGACATTTATCTATATCTACATTTATCATTATCTACATTTATCTATTAAATATAAAATTCGTCTATGAAAAGATGATTTTGAGGTGTCTGAAGGTTAATCATGATCTCATCAAGGGAATGATATTTACCATTAGTCTGACTCACAACACATCAAAACTTCTCACCCCTGCTGATCACTGCTGGTTTTGTACATTTATAGAGATTTAGTCAGTATTGAAAGAAAGTATTCTGCTGGCTCTAGGCAGAGTAACAATGACTGAATTTCTTTTTCATAAAAAAGGATGAAATATGATAATGCATTAGTTCTTCCCTGAACAGGTGTGCATAAGCTTGTCTATTGATGAAGCCTTATGTTTTACCACAAAATGACTGCAATGACCTAAACTGTTAGAACTGGATAACGACACTGAGAGTATAGATAATCTGTCTCTCATCAATTGACCAGCAACACTTGTGGCTCTTGGATACTCACTATCCAAGAAGAGTGTCTTCTGAACAGTTAAATTCTATTGCACACCTCCTATACTTCAATCAATGAGAACCAGAACTTTTTATGTTCTGCTGAGCAGCAGAGTAGTTCAAACTTAATTTTTGTTAATTTGCTAATTTAATTTAAAACTACACTGTTAAAACTATTTGCTCCATATGGATTTCTTCTCTTCTTCTTACTAAAATGTTTCAGGTCATCCAAATAACTTCTGCGATAAAGATGGTTCAGAAAATGCAGCTTTTGAATAATCATTCAGGGAAAGTGAAAAGTTCAAAAACTATTTCCCCCATGTGAAAAGTAATTGTCCCATAGATCTATTATTTTGCTATTCAATTCCAATCAAACATTTGCCACAAATGGCAATGAGGCTGTTACATCACTGTGGGGGAATTTTGGCCGACCCCTTATAGAATTGTTTTATTGGATTGGAGGGTTTTCAAACATGAACTGCCAATCTTTGACAATTGCATACTTTTCATTTGGTCAGTACCTCAAGTCTTTGGATGTCCCTACACATCCAAAGACTTAAGGTACTCGGAGCAAATCTCATCCAGCCCCAGTGCCCTGACACTAGTGTGTTTGGCAACAACCTTAGTGACTTGAGCTCGGGTGATTGACAAGTCCACCTCTGACACTTCAGCCTCTGCTTCTTCTATGAAAGACATGGTAGCGGGATTGAGGACATTCTCGAAGTATTCTTTCCACTGCCCGACAATATCCCCAGTGGAGGTCAGCTGCTCCCTGCCTTCACTGTAAACTGTGTTGTTGGTGCACCGCTCTCCCCTCCTGAGGTCCCGAATGGTTTGCCATAATTTTTTCGAGGCTGACCAATAGACTTACTCCATGGCCTCCCCGAACTCCTCCCACACCCAATCTTTTGCCTCTATGACTACTTGGGCTACAGTACGGCTGGCCTGTCTGTACCTGTCAGCTGTCTCACAATTCAACAAGATTCGATAAGACTCCATCTTGACTGCATCCCTTCCTTCCGATGTAAGTTTGGGGGTTGTCACCGAATCAGGCACCAGAGAGCTTGCGACCACAGGTACGAGCAGCTGCTTTGACAGTGGAAGTGGAAAACATGATCCACTCTGGCTCAATGCCCCAGCCTCCTGCCAGGTGTGGGAAAAGCTCTCCCAGAGGTAGGGGTTGAAGACCTCACTGAGAGTGGGTTCCAGCAGACGTTCCCAACACCACCCTCATTTTGGCCTGCTGAATCTCTCGGGCTTCCTGCTCTGCCTGCAGATCCAGCTTACCAACAGGTGGTGATCAATTAACAACTCCCTCTCTTCACCCAAATGTCCAAGACATGCGGTCAGAGGTATGATGATACAACAACAAAGTCTATCATCCAAGGCTGGGCGTTCTACTCCCTTGTGCATTTATGACCATGCCTGTGCTTGAACCATCCATCCATTTTCTATTGCTTCTCCGGAGTCAGGTCACGGGGGCAGCAGCTTCAACAGGGAACCTCAAACTTCTCTTTCCCTGGAAACATCAACCAGCTCTGACTGGGGGGATACCAAGGAATTCCCAAGCCAATGTTGAGATATGAACCCTCCACCTCGTCCTGGGTCTTCCCCGGGGTCTCCTCCCAGCAGCCAGGAGCACCTCCCAAGGGAGGCGCCCTGGAGGCATCCACAGCAGGTGGCCAAACCATCTCGGCTGACTTCTTTCCACACGAAGGAGCAGTGGCTCTACTCTTAGCCCCTCACAAATAGCAGTGTTTCTCACCCTATCTCTAAGGGAGACACCAGGTACCCACCTGAGAAAAACCATTTCGGCCACTTTTATCCGCGATCTCGTTCTTTCGGTCATGACCATAGGTGAGGGTAGGAACAAAGATTGAACGGTAGATGGAGAGCTTTGCCTCTGAACTTAGCTCCCTCTTTATTGCAAAAGTGACTGCAATACCACTCCTGCTGCCCCAATTCTCCATCCAATCTCACATTCCATTGTTCCATTGTTCCCTCACTCATGAACAAGACCCCAAGATACTTAAAATCCTTCACTTGGGAAAGGACGTCATTCCTCACTTAGAGAAGGCAATCCATCGGCTTCCTGCTAAGATCCATGGCCTCAGATTTGGAGCTGCTGATCCTCATCCCTGCTGCTTCACACTCGGCTGCAAACTGGACCAGTGAGCACTGCAGGTCACAGGCTGATGACGGAAACAAGACCACATTATCTGCAAAAAAACTTTAATTTTCCCCACCCCTGTGGACCCACCACCCGCAGGGCAGACCGATGGAGTCGGATGGGTTGCCATATGGGTGGCAACCCATATGGCAACAGGGGGTCACGATGGACCAGATTCGGGTGGCAGAAGCTAGCATTGGGGACGTGGAATGTCACCTCGCTGGCAGGGAATCAATCAAGTCAATCAAATTTTATTTATAAAGGGCTTAATCATGGCAACAGACATTTCAAAGCACTTAGAAGAAGGAACCGGAGCTTGTATTAGAAGTAAAGCACTACCAGTTGGATCTGAAAGAGCTTACCTTCACACATAGCCGCGGTTCTGGATCCAAAATCCTGGACAGGGGTTAGACCTTGTTCTTCTCTGGCATTCAAGTGAGACGCAGGGCAGGTTTTGGGATGTTCACAAGTCCCCCGGCTGAACGCCACTGTGTTCAAGTTTACCCTGGTGGAAAACGCTGACTGTTTTTTGTATGCAACAAATAACTGTGTATTCAGCCTTGTTGGGGTCCCTGAATGGTGTCCTTCACAGGGCCCCTGTAGGCCATTGTTCTCCTTGGGGATTTCAATGCACACGTCAGCAATGATGAAGTCACCTGGAGGGGTGTGATTGAGAGGAATGGCCTCCCTGATCTAAACTCGAGCAGTGTTATGTTGTTGGATTTCTGTGCTAGTCCATGGATTGTCCATAACTAACACCATGTTCAAACCGTTTGACCTTAGACCGTGTGCTTTGGACACTCGGGTGAAGAGAGGGGCAGAGCTGTCATCTTATCACCACCTGTCTAGAGTAGGACTTTGTCCGCTAGGCCTTCAATTCACACCTGCAAAGGAGCTTCTCTTCTCTGTAGAGGGGGGGGACATCAAACCTGAATGGCTGATGTCCAAAGCTTCCATTGCTGAAGCTGCAGCTGAGAGCTGTGGTCTCAAGGTCTTCGCTGCCTCAAGGGGTGGAAACCCTCGAACACCTTGGTGAACCCCGGCAGTCAGGGAAGCCTTCTGACTGAAGAAAGAGGCCCTCAGGGACATGTTGTCTCTGGGGATTCCTGAGGAAGTTGCAGGGTACCGACGGGCCAGAAGGACTGCAGCCTTGGCTGTGATGGAGGCAAAACAGAGGGTGTGGGAGGAGTTCGGAGAGGCCATGGAGAAGGACTTTCGGACGGGACCATCGTTGTTTTGGAAGAGTGTCCGACACCTCAGGAGGGAAAAACCGGGGACCATCCAGGCTGTATTCAGCAAGAATGGAACACTGTTGACCTTGTCTGAGGGGGTTTTCGGTCGGTGGAAGGAACACTTTGAGGAAGTCCTAAATGCAACTACCTCAACGGACCCGTCCTCTGTTTCAGAGACAGATCAGGAGGTTGATGGGGGATTTGAATCAATCTCTCTGGGCTTCAGTTACTAAGTTGGTTAAGTACTGAAAGACGGGCAGACTGGAGTGGTGGTTCCTCTTTTTTTAAAAAGGGGAGACCAGAGGGTGAGTTCCAACTACTGGGGCATCACACTTCTCAGCCTCCCTGGGAAAGTTTTCTATAAGTTGCTGGAAAGGGGGGTCCAGCCGATTGTCGATCCTCAGATTGAGGAGGAACAATGTGGGTTCCATCCTGGTCATGGAACAACGGAGCAGCTCTTTAGTCTTGCAGTGATCTTGGAGGGGAGTATGCCCATTCAGTCTACATGTGTTTTGTGACTTGGAGTAGGCGTACGATCGAAGTCGGACTTTTTCCAAGTGGCTGTTGGCCTTCACCAGGGCTGCACTTTGTCACCAGTTCTGTGCTTGAACAATGTATTCGCTGTGGACTAATTGTGACAGGCGCACAAGTCCAATAACAGAAAACCCTTTGTGTTCAAATTGGGGAGGTCATCCCAGTCACCCCTTTCCAGGTCTCACTATCATTGCCCATGTGAGCGTTGAAGTCCCCAAGAAGAACAATGGAATCCGCAGTTGGACCACTATGTATCCCCCTCCCAGGGACTCCAAGAAGGTCAAGTATTCCACACTACCATTTTGCCCGTAGGCCGAAACAACAGTGACACTCTTCCCAAACCCGAAGGTGCAGGGGGGTGACCCTTTTGTTCACAGGGGTAAAATCCAATATATTGCGGATGAGCTGTGGGGCTATAAACAAACCCACACCAACCCACCGCCTCTCATCTTGGGCAACACCAGAAAAGTTAAGAGTCTTACCCCTCTCAAGAGGTTGGGTTCCAGAACCTAAGCTGTATGTGAAGGTGAGCCCAACTACATCTACTCGGTACCTCTCCACCTCCTTCACAAGCTCCTTTCCCCGGCAAGGTGACATTTCATGTCCAAAGAGCCAGATTCTTTTTCCAGTTTGGGTCGTCGAGCCCCATGCTGTCACTGCATCCAACCTCTACAGTTCCCTTGGCGGGTGGTCCATTCACCCACAGGTTGGGCCCACATTGTCCTTTTCCGACAGAGCCCGGCCAAGTCCTGTGGGTAGACGCCCGGCAACCAGGCACTCTCGTACGAGCTGAGTTCTGAGACTGCTCTTAGTCTGGCCCATCCCCTGTTGACAAAGACTCTACCAAGAGCATAAAGCTCCTGACAGCAAGCTCCTGGGATCACTCGAGCACTCAAACTCCCCCACCACAATAAAGTTGCAGTTCTAGGGGTAGCCCATTCTGAACCTTTCTTTAAATTGTAGCACGTCATCTTGACCATGTCTGCAGGCGTAAAGGTACTGAGTTGCTGCCATGTTTTTAGTTGATGAGGAATTTGTATTACGAGCAGTTGAACAGGTGTACCTAATAAAGTTGACCGCTAGTGAATGTCACACAATAGTACTATCACGTCATAATGCATGAAAGATGGTTAATTATTGTCTGGTTAAAGAGCTGCTCATTTTTGTTCTGTATGATGACAATGTTTTAAACATAAATCTTCAGAGTTCTTTCTAACTTACAGAAACAACAGTGACATTGGGGAACTGGCAACACTGCTCTCTGGCAAGGTGGAAAAGGCAGAATATAGGAAGGTTCAGCCTTCTCTTGCGGGTCAGCCTTGCTCCAGAGGGTCAGTGCTACAACTACAGCTAGTGAGTTGGTTCAGATGCTATTTTCTGTCCCTGTCTGATGGTCCTTGACAAGTGGCCACAACTCAATGTCCAGACCAAACCAGTGGAACCACTTGTAGAGGGTGGAGCCCAGATCCAACAGGTCCTCAACATCGAGTGTCTGACCGATTTTTCTGATGCTCCACTGCTGAACATCAAGTTCAGGTAAGCTACAACAATTTCTTGATTGAATGGTGAGCAATAAAAAACACAAATGAAGCTGACAGTAAAAATCACCAGTTTTCATGCTGTGAAGTGATTTGTCAAGACAACATTTTATGTTCATTTAGATGTTTCAGTAAAAGTAAACATTTAAAAGTAGAATCCTGTTTTTAATTAAACTAAACCCAAATTTGTTAAATTGTCTAAATAGGCTATAGTTTGTCTGCATCTACACCATTGAACCATTAATTACTTCTATACAGTAATCCCTCATTAATCACAGTTAATGTGTTCCAGGACCACCCACAAAAAACAAAATTTTGCGATATAGCGACTAAGTATTTGTTATTATGTATGGTAATTTAAACGTTTATGAATCCTCCCCATACTGATATTAAACCACATTATATCTGTATTACCTTTTCCCACACTCTTATAGACTTTTAAGAGCCCCAGTGTGTCTTATGGGCAAGGACTGTTCAAAATTCCTTGAACGGTCTTTTTTTGGTCTCCAGCCTTAACAAGGAACAAACGAGAACTGACAACGATTTCCAACTCGCACTCACTCTTGCCTCTTGCTCTCACGCCCCTTTCTCAGTCTCGCACAGACACATGTAGGCCAACTCAGGGCAACACACACACACCGGTACAACACGCATTATCACAGACTGTTTAATACACTTTTGTATTAAAGAAAAGTTGCAGGAGGAACCGTGAGTCTTGGAAAGCAGTGCACACACGGATGCCGTCAGCCAATAGCATGCATGTAAGGTTTGACATGACCACCTAGTAAAAATCTGCAATGTAGTGAAACTGCACGTCTTGAGGCACAAATAAGCAAGGGATTACTGTACATTGTAACAAAGAAGTTGCACTGTATACAAGCACAAGATTTATAATATAGTCAAACCATTGGTTGAAAACAGTAGCTAATTAAGAATGTAGAAGTGAAACCTGTATGTGTAGATATTGTGTGTTTATGGAATCTGCAGATATGGTGGAGCTCTGCAGAACCTAACCCTTAAGATGCCTGTCACCATCAACAAGTTCTTCCAGCCTACTGAAATGACCTCACATGACTTCTTCCAACGCTGGAAGCAGCTTAGCCAGTAAGCGGGAATGTGTGTTTTGTGTTTTCTGTCAGTTCTTTTAAATTTCTTTGTAAAGCTAAAATCTCCGGTTAAAACTTCTCTCAGGCCTCAACAAGAAGCACAAAAAATATTCAAAGCCAACCACAGCATGGACACAGAAATACTTAAGGCTAAGGTAGGTCTGTATTATATGCTACATAATTCTGTAACCTTTTATCATCGGCGTTCTGCTTATCAGCCACTGTGACCAACAGTTATTTATCCCATCAGTATTCTTGCTTTTATTATTTTTCCTTGTTTACCTTTGTTTTCAGAACACACAAAACAGAAAAGAAGTTACAGATTGGGATTATTTGTCCTTTTCTTTCACAGTAATGGTAATATATTGGAATGGTTTATTTCCGTTGGTTTGGAGCAAGTGGAGAAATCAACTTTTGAAACCTTTTATAATTGTCACATTTTGTCAGTGCAACACAGAAAATGTGCCTGGTTGACAATATAGAACACAATATTCTCATGCTTTATGCTCATGTCTGAAGTGATGTTGTAGTATCCTTGATGTTTCTTGTGTGCTGCTCTGTTTGTGTATAGCTACTGGGACTGGGAACAGCCCTGCTGGACAATGTTGACCCAAATCCAGAGAACTATGTGTGTGCTGGAGTCATTCAGACCAAAAACCAGCAGGTTGGCTGTCTGCTAAGACTGGAGCCAAATGCCCAGGCACAGGTATAATGACCATTCATATTTTTATTCACTCAAACTATTGACTGTCTCTAATTTAGAGACTTCACCCTCATGGACTTTTGACGTCACCTCTGATAATGTCTCTATAGTTCACCACAGAAGAACGGCTGCTTAAATCAAAACTATTTCTCTGTATGAACCTTGACTGTTTGACTGGATGAACACGTAGTGTTTGTGTGAGATTTTTTTTGATATGTAGAAGAACACTGTGAATCTATTAATATTTGTGCTGTTAGTGTGGCAGATTTAAATCAATAATATTAATAATATTTATTAGAATCACACATCAGGGATCAGCTCTGAGCCCCTTCTTGTTCGCTATGGTGATGGACAGGCTGACAGACGAGGTTAGACAGGAATCCCTATGGACTATGATGTTTGCAAATGACATTGTGATCTGCAGTGCGAGCAGGGAACGGGTGGAGAAGAAGCAAGAGAGGTGGAGATTTGTCCTGGAAAGTAGAGGAATGAAGGTTAGCCGCAGTAAGACAAAGTACATGTGTGTGAATGAGAGGGACCCAAGTGGAAGAGTGAGGTTAACAGGGAGAAGAGATCAAGAAGGTGGAGGATTTTAAGTACTTAGGGTCAACAGTCCAGAGCAATGGAGAGTGTGGACAAGTGGTGAAGAAGCGTATACAAGCAGGATGGTACGGGTGGAGGAAAGTGTCAGGTGTGATGTGTGATAGAAGAGTTTCAGCTAAAATGAAAGGAAAGGTGTACAAAACTGTGGTGAGACCAGCGATGTTGTTTGGTCTAGAGACAGTGTCACTGAGGAAAAGACAGGAGACAGAGCTGGAGGTAGCAGAGATGAAGATGCTGAGGTTCTCTTTGGGAGTGACCAGGAAGAATAGGATCAGGAATGAGTACATCAGCAGACAGCACATGTTAGAGGTTTGGGAGATAAAGTCAGAGAGGCCAGACTGAGATGGTTTGGACATGTCCAGAGGAGAGATAGTGAATATGTTGGTAGAAGGATGCTGAGTTTTGAACTGCCAGGCAGGAGGCCTAGAGGAAGACCAGAGAGGAGGTTTATGGATGTAGTGAAAGAGGGCATGAAGGTAGTTGGTGTGAGAGTAGAGGATGCAGAAGACAGGGATAGATGGAGGCAACTGATTTGCTGTGGCGACCCCTGAAGGGAAAAGCCGAAAGGAAAAGAAGTATATTAAAATGTCAGACAACTCATCAGAAGTTATCCATGTTAGATCTCATCACTGACAACAGTATGCATTTGATTTCAGGTTCAATTTGACAATTTCTTTTAAAGCTGACGTAATGTTACATAATCTGTTCATTTTGTCGTGGAATTCAAATACATTGTTTGTCATGGAAACTATGCTTCTCTGTGGCCTAGATGAATTAAGGCTCTGTTGTGTGTTCTTGCAGATGTATCGTCTGACTCTTCGCTGCAGCAAGGACTCTGTCTCCAGACGTCTGTGTGAGCTGCTTGCCCAGCAGTTCTGAATCCAGAGCTCTGCCATTATCAGTACTCCCACAATCCCCCACCAATTACCTTTCCCTCCTCCTACAACAAAGAATCTTTGAGTTAACAGTTGTAACCTACATAAGGGAAGCAGCCATTGCTAGCAACAGTGGTCATATTATTGTCATTGTTCTTGTCCCAGATTATGATTCCAGATCATCTAGTCGTTTATTAACATGATGCTACATTCTTCATTAATTGGTGTTTACCTGTGGTGTGTGTGTGTGTGTGTGTGTGTGTGTGTGTGTGTGTGTGTGTGTGTGTGTGTGTGTGTTCTATCCCAACTACTTTAGTTCTGATACTAGTGCGCGTGTTTGAGCGTAAGGGACATTTCATTTATGTTGGTAGAACATTCCTTGAAGTCAGAGTGTTGAAGCATTCATCGCCTACACATTTCAGAAGTAGTTGTGGTCATGGTGGGACCCACCAATGAAGTAATATCTGAGAGTCCAGCCTTCTGCTGCTTCTGCCCACGAATTTCCTGCCCAGCATTCCCAGTGAAAAGGTGGTGGCGTCCTCTTTGAGACAGTCCAGCATGATCCCCTCCCCTGTTTTATCTATATTTGATCCTAATTGGTCAGCCTTTAAGTAGCCCTGTACTTGAATGAGCTAATACACCCATTTGTTATTGATGTGTATGTAAATATGCCAGTGTGTTATTTTTATTACTTTCAGATACATTCCCATCTTGCTTACTTAAAGTAATCAAAGACACAGAGCAGACACTATGTAGACAGCAGAGAGGGATGTTTGAAGCTGTTTTGTTGCTCATAGATGGAGATGGGGGTCTTATTGCATCACTATACTTGGTTCTATCTCTTTATTGGAACTTTCTTTTAGAGAACACATTTCAGATCTTTCCTGGGGAAGAAAGGTGAGATTTATGCTGCAATGTAAACATTTTCAAGCAGTGTCAATACTGACGTGTGTCTGATTAAGTCGCCTTGATGCGAAGCTTTCCTTGGCTTTTCAGCAGAAGTACCTCCATCTTAAATCTGTCATGGCTTCTACTGGGGTAGGTTGTTTTTACATATTGTCCTCTTGTCTAAGCTCTGATAACACATGCCAAGTAATCATTGGGAGAACAAAACTATTGTGTAGCCACACATGGATGTTTTGAGAGTTGTCTGATTACTTTTCCATCAACAAAGCATTTCTCCAGAGTGATAATTGGCTCTCAACCCACTACAGTAAATGTTTCAAGATGTACATTATCTTCAGAAAATTTGGATCAATAGCTGTCCATGTCTTCCCTGGCTGAGGACAGGATGTCCAACACCCTTGTATCGAATAACTGTGCGTGTGTGTATGTAAGGGCATGGCTGGAAGCAGACAGAAAAGCTGAAGGACATTTCGATCACATGTTCATCTTACATTGTGTGGCAGCACAGCAATCACAGGATAAGTAAAGGAAATGTATTCATTGTGGGAGTGTATCCACTAGCTAAAGCAGCCTTATGTATCGGTGTTAAGAACTTGTCCAATACCTGTGTTAGAATTAAGAATTTCTCTGTAATGACAAAATGTGAAGTAAAACTGTCCAATATCCAATATTCCTGTGGTCTGTGTTTCAGTATCGTACATGAAGATGAGATGTCACACTGTGAGGCAGTGTGACACCGCCTCCACTCGTCTTTTATAAAATCGAAAAAATTATATATTTGGTTTACTCCCATTGTTTCGTACATTGAAGTAAAATATCTTGAACTTGGTCGATGAACACTAAAGGGATAATTATGCCCTTCAAATATTTAAGGTGCAAGTTCAACATTGTTACAAAGATATGTGTTGCATGATATTTACAAAGATGCCTTGTCAAGATAGCCATAGGCACACTTGATTTTAAGGACATTAGTAAAGTTGATTCAAATAATGCTAAATTACCAGAAAAGTTATGCCAAGGCACTTTCCCAGAAGGTCTAGACCAGGTGTGTACAAAGTCTAGTCTGCAGGCCAATCACAATCCGAGGTTGGATTTCATATGGCTTGTGCCGTATTTCTAAAAATGTGCTTTTTTTTGCCCACCTGACCGTAGACAAATTGAGGATACAGTTCCTTTACACAACTCAGAGGCAGTGCTTGTGCAATAGGTCTGTCAACTGGCATAAGCAAGAAAACTGAGCAATGGACCAATCACAGTCCGTGCTGACGCTGGTACTCTTGCCTGGGATGGGGTCTTTACTCCAGAGAACGCTGCAGGTGTTCGCTGCCCACATTGTGCTTTCCGAATGATATTTGCTCTGACTCATCAACTGGAAAGTTGACTTTGAACCTGCACTTCCAAGAAAGGTGGAATGGCAATATTTTCACACTAAAAGCTAAAATAACTTCGGTGAGTTGGACTCAGGGGTTCGGTGGAGACAGAAGTCAAGACAAAACACAATGTCAGGTGTTTTTGCCGAACATACACGAATCACTCTAGGGTTGAGCCGGATACTCATACGAGTATTTTGACGAATATGAGTACCATATGAATAAAACCCGTTAATGCTCGTGATCGGACTAAAGGAAAATCATCCTGTTTTCACGCTCTGTGATTGGCCAATCACACATACTTCCCGCCCCTCCCTACAGACTGCAGTTAGAGCGGAGTTTGTCCCTGTCCCACTCTCCGGCACACGCAGACAATTACTGATCTCTGTTGGTGGCTTCACTGTTCCTCACGTCTTCTTAGGTTTTCTTCAGCTTGCCTCTATTTTGGTGTTTGGTTACCTGGTGAACTTTCTTGTTGTTGTTTTTTTGTTGCACATCCACGTGCATTTAACCACCGCCTCCACTCGTCTTTTTTTTTTTACCTGTTTGTTCTAAACTCTGTTCAAATTAATAATTCTAGACTTTATAAATATTTTAACTGAGACATAGCGCACATACACACACACAAACACACACTCATTCACCGCAATCAACATTGTTTAACTTTATATGAAAAAAAAGCCAAGAACATTAGGTGCTAAAAATAAATAATTGAAGAAAAAAAAGTTTGATTATAAAAAAAAAAGAAAAAATTTTAAAGTTTTGTTAAGTATGACAATTCTTGTTCGTGCATACTTTGTAGTTGATAATTTCCTATTGCATGCACTTCATTAATGCATTTTGTGTTTACTAGTTCTATATATAGTTCCTTTACTATTTTGATCAGAAGCTGTTTTGGGACAGTGTTTACACGGAAATGGTATAGCCCAACAGAAAAAGGAGGAAGTGTATTTTTTGCTCTCAGCCGCCAGTTCTGAATACAGTTTGTGCACTGACATGCCTCACGTATCCTGTCCGTTTATTGCACACAAACATGGTGTCAGAAGTGGCCAAGTAAAGTAGCTAAGTGGGGGTAACACACAAGAAGACATCAGCATCACAATGGCGTCCGCAATACCACCGCTGGGAGAGATGAAATTGTCCGGCAACCTCGTGAACAACTGGGACGAATTCAGGTCAGAGTTTGAAGATTACATGCTGGTGACGGGTCTGAATGAAAAAGGAAAAGATGTGCAGGCAGCAATCCTGCGTCGGGTGATGGGAAAAGAGTGTTGACACAGTATATAAACACAACTTGGGACTTTCAGTGGAGCAGGCGAAGGACCCCACGGCCATTCTTGATACTTTGGAGGCGCATTTCAAGCCGGCCAGGAACATTATATTTGAGACATCTTCGGCAACTGCAAGCAAGACGAGGGGGAACCCAAGAGAGAAGGCGTCCTGTGAGTATGGAGACCTTAAAGAGGATTTGATAAGAGACAGACTGGTGCTAGGTGTGTGTGATGAGGCTGTGCGCTGGCGCCTGCTCAGAGAAAAACAGCTCACACTTGCATCAGCTATAGTAATATGCCAAGCTGCAGAATTGACGACTATGAGCTTGAAAGCAATGACACATGACAGGCCTACAGAGACGGTGCACGCAACGGGCAGCCGTCGGACGCAGGCTACACCCAGGCCGACCCGCCATGACAGGTTTCAGAATCAAGCACCTGGCATGAGTGAATGCGCAATATGCAGATTCTGTGGCAACATGCACAGGCGCAGATGTGAACTTTGCCCTGCATATGGCAAAAACTGCCGCCATTGTGGAATAGCAAATCACTTTGCAAAAATGTGCATGAAGAAGGGCCAGGCCAACAGACAGCTGAATGCAGCGGACACTGAATATCCAGAGGACATGAACCCGCCCGACCCCGAGGCACACATATACACCACAGAGAGTATAGGGGCAGTACAGGGATGTGGGAAAAAATGGTTTGCTAATATTAAAATGAACCGGGGGGTCTCAGAGGTGCCAGTTAGATTCAGGGGCAACCTGTGATGTTATGAGCATAAAGGATACGAGGAGACTGGCAACCCATGCTAAGCTATTGCCAAGCCAAACCAAACTATGACTGAACTCAGGCCAGTCAATGCAATCCATTGGCACATTCAAAACAGTGTGTGTAGTGGGAGAGAAAATACACAAGCTGAGCTTTGAGATAGTGAGGAGTACACAGAGACCCCTGTTGTCAGGTGAAACCAGTGAGCGTCTAGGTTTGATGCACTTCACCATACCAGAGGAACTACTTATGGTAGGACACAGCGGATAAGGCAGCACCTTATCCGCACTTATGATGATGTTTTCAATGCACCAGTTGAATCACTGCCAGGGGAGGTTCATTTTGAGTTAGACAAAGATGTAGCTCCAGTGCAGGCTTCTCCTCGCAATGTTCCTGTGGCTCTTAGAGAGACAGTAAAGGCTCAATTAAACAAACATGAGTGAGATGGACACCTAGCCTCAGTGTCCGAGCCAGCCAAGTGGATTAGCAACATGGTTATAGTCAGGCAGCCAGAGAAACTGAGGATTTGCATAGACCCCAAGTCACTAAATCTAGCTTTGAAGAGGTCTCACTACATAATGCCAACACTGGAGGATGTTCTATACAAACTGCCCAAGGCCCGTGTTTTCACCCTTGTAGATGCACTTGATGCTTTCTTACAGTGTAAACTAGACGAGAAAAGCAGTTACACAGCCACATTTTGGATGCCCTGTGGCAGGAAGCGCTGGTTAAAGCTGCCCTTTGGGGTGTCAGTGGCCCCAGAGATATACCAGCGAAAACGGCATGAGATACTGGCAGGGCTCAGGGGGGTAGAACCCATCGCAGATGACATACTGGTGGTTGGGTGTGGAGACACAGATGAAGAAGCCACAAAAGACCATGACAGAAATCTGATAGAACTTAATGGACAAGTGTAGAGAGGTCAAGCTTAGACTAAGCCTGAAGAAACTGCAGTTTAGGGTCAGGGAGGTCAAATTTCATGGACACATTTTATCAGCAGAGGGGCTCAGGGTGGACCCTAAGAAAGTCAGGGCTGTGCAGGAGATGCCCCACCCCACAGACACAAAAGCAGTGCAGAGACTAATAGGGTTTGTGACCTACCTCGCGAGGTTCACACCACATCTCTCAGAAGTGTGTGAACCACTATGTAGGCTGCTGGATAAGGACGTACCATGGCACTGGCTACCAAAGCATAACGCTGCAGTTGAAGAGATCAAGCGTCTGTTCACTGCGGCCCCGACCCTGAAATACTGCGATGTGACCAAGCCAGTCACCATCCAGAGTGATGCGAGTCAGAAAGGGCTGGGCTGCTGTCTGCTAAAAGAGGGTCAGCCAATAGGGTACGCATCACGGGTACTAACTCAGACTGAACAGAATTATGCCCAAATTGAAAAAGAGTGCCTGAGTATTGTGTTTGACCATGTCAAGTCCTCACCTAGACATCCGAAATCTAATGGGAAAGCAGAGTCAGCTGTGAAAAGAGTAAAGAACCTGTGTAAGAAGGTGGCCTGTGATGGCAATGACCCGTGGCTGGCTATTTTGCAGTGGAGGAACACACCTACGGAGGGCATTGTCCAGCAGCCTGGCACAGAAACTGATGTCCCGCAGACTGAGGACCCCGCTCCCAGTGACTGACATGCTACTGGAGCCGAGCGTGGTCACTGGAGTCCCAAGACAGACTGCGGGTCAAGCACCAGACAGCTAAGCTCTGGTATGACAAGTCAGCCAGAGACCTGCCTGAGCTGTGCATTGGAGAGGACATTAGAATGAAGCCTCTGCCCGGGGACAGGACGGGCAGGTGGAGAAGAGGAGTTTGCAGGCAGCAGGTGGGTCCCAGATCATACCTGGTGGATGCTGAAGGGACATACTACTGGCGGAACCGAGTGGACCTGCAACCAGCAGAGGTGGGAGGACCAGGGTGCCACTGTGAGCAGCACGGTGAGCAACAAAGCAGCCCGCCTATCGAGCAACCCAGTGGTTCACTTGGAGAGGCAGTGGAAAAGGTTGTGGACTGTGGTACTAGTGCCCAGAAAACCAGGCTGCCAAGGCGGAGTGCTCATCACCAACCTATGGGTGACTCCCCGCCCACACCGGGGCACAGGACGGCCAGCGGCAGGCTGGTGAAGGTGCCAAAAAGACTGAATCTATAGACTGGTATTGATATGGGGTGTTGTTTTAAAAAAAAAAGGAAAAAAAGAAAAAAGAAAAGGATATATTGTGTTTGGAATTTATTTCACTTGAATTCATGTTGCAATACAGTTAAATTATCAGTTGCACTATGGGCTATGTTAAACTGCTGTTTAAAAAAAAGGGGGAGATGTTATGGGACAGTTCTATAGGTTAAGCTCCCCCCCCCCAGTGTTTATACGGAAATGGTACAGCCCAACAGAAAAAGGAGGAAGTGTATTTGTTGCTCTGGGGCGCCAGTTCTGAATACAGTTTGTGCACTGACATGCCTCACATATCCTGTCCGTTTATTGCACACAAACAGAAGCGTTGAATCTCAATTCTGAGGCTCTTTGGTAAATATTCATTCATAAACTTATGAATATTGTTAGGTTTTTTAGACTTTTATCGCGAAGTCCACCTAGAGCAGTTGTGCGTGTTCAAAACCGGAAGGAGAAACAAGTAGTCTCATTTAACGAATGTATTTGCCCTGATACAATAATTTTAGCAGATCTGGGTTCACCGTCCCTAACATAGAATCTAATGCGGTCTGAACCGTGACAAGGGGCAGGAACAACACATTCCGGAGAAACAAAGAATTTATAGTGGATGTAACAAGACACCGTCTTAAGGACGGACCGTTATACAGCAATTCTTATTCATTGTAGCATTCTCCGGTTGGACAATCCATAGGAACTTCTGATCTCAGGTCAGTTGGCCAGCCCACACGGTGTCATCTTCTAATTGGTTGGCTCTCTGCCTAATCTGCATCTTCAAACAAAGAATCGATCAGGTTACACAGCTGGCGTCCACGACAAGCGGGGAACGCCCATCACAGTATGTTTGGTTATGTCATTATAAAATAAAGCATAACATTGAAATAAAGTGAACATAAAACCTGTGAATATATTTAATTATATCTTCCTTCATTCCCTCTCTTGACCTATTGAAAATAGGTCACAAAAATAAATCAGTGCAGTGCACAGTGTAAATACAGTGTCAAAATTCATATTATGTGGTATAAAAATATATAAATGTAGTGCACTTTATTGTGTGTATTATCTTAAAAAATTCAAATAAAAAATATGATGTGTGAGATATAAAAAATAGAACATACGATATAATATAAAACGTAAACACTAAATTGAGGTAAGGCACTTAAGGAAAAGTAACTATATCCCCTGGTTGGATATACTCACCTTCCTTACTGTCAGGAGTAGGGACAAACAAATATTGACCCTTACCAGTTGAAGCTGTAAACATATTGGTCACCAAACGTGTAAGCAGAGAACGGATACAAGGAATACAACAACAGCCACATAGAGCAAGCATAACAACTACTGCAGACTATGTTGTCTTGATTATCGTCTCGGTTGAACACCGACTCTACATAAGGGGTGGCGAAAATAGCTTTACATTCCTGTTCCTTCTCTTTTTCAGATCCTGGTAGAACTTAAATGAATATTCACATGTTGCATATGGTTTAGGATTCAAAGTTATCCAAATTCCTTCAGACCTGTAACACAAGAGACACTTCAAAACCTTCATTTTGCACTGTGAGTCAATTCCATTGTGACAACTAGCTGGAAACACAAAAAATTCTTCAAATGTGTCAACATAGTTCCTGTCTTGGTGAAGCCAGGTATACTCATATTCATCTCTTGAGATTACATAGGGGATTCCCATACTTATAGCCAATTGTTTCAGCACTGATTCATTTAGATGCGGTAGACCATAACGTGCCTTAAATATAACAGTAGAGTTATATATTTAAATATTTTCAACTTGAGGACTATGTTTTATATATTTAAAATACAAACACGAAACTACTACTATTAATATTGTAACTAAAACTAAAAAAGTAATTGAACTATATAACCATATAATTGAACTATATAACCATAACCATCGTCTCCCTCTCTTGGACTGAGGGAACCGAAGTCCATCACACAGAACCATGGATGCAGGCGGGACGAATCAAGGAGTAATGGAACCACTTCAGTCCTTTTCCCTGCAGTTTGACAGCAATGTGTGTGCGTGCAGTCACAGCGTAAGGTCCAGTCCAACGAGGAGTGTCCCACTTCCTGGAAAGAACCTTGAGATAAACAGAATCCCAAACTTGGGGTGAAGAGTGGTTAGATCCACCGAAGAGTCACGTGCCTGTAGAGAGAAACACTGCACAAAAGCATGTAAGGTCTTGTAGTAATCACGATGAGAAATATCTGTAAAAGAAACATCAGAATCACAGATTAAAGTGGATGTAGGACGGGCATCAATCGACCTGTAAGAAGTTCAAAGGGTGAATGACCTGTAGATTTGTTAACCGACTGCCTAACTGATAACAAAACTAAAGGTAATGCATCCAACCAATTCAATTTTGTGTCATGACAGATTTTAGCCAATTTTTCTTTCAAAGTCCTGTTCATACGCTCAACCTGACCCTGACTTTGAGGATGATAAACACAACCAAAACGATGGTCTACACCCAACATCTTTTCCACAACCTGCAAAGCCTTATTGTGAAAGTGTGTGCCGTTATCGGAGCGAACACGAGAAGGAAACCCATGTTTTGGTATGTAGTCATTAATGAGAGCCTTAATGATCACCGCGGAGTCCTCACGACCCGCAGGGTAAGCTTCAACCCATTTGGAGAAAGAATCCACAAGAACTTCACCATGTTCCAAAAAAGAACCAGGAACATGAGAATTGTCAAGTGTCACAACAGCGGCAACAGCATGTAACTTACCAGTATTGTCACGCCAACAACAGCCATCTGTAAATTTCCATATACTATCTGAAATAATAGTGCTGGATAAATCTGGACGAAGTTTACATGAACGTGCAACTTCAAGCGCGCATTCATGTGGTCCCAGAATGATATTCTCTGCCATATTGATACCTGAATGAGAATAAGTGATGTGTGGTGCTGTCAAAACCTTAACAAGGCGTGCTTGACGCAAAGAAGACATAGTGAAAGCCGAAGACATAACAAAAGCAGAGACCGAGTGTTTGGTCAAAACTGTTAGAGGATGGCCCATAACCAAATGAGCAGTTTTATCAATGACACGGGCTAGACCAGCAGCATGCTGTGTACACATCGGTTGGCGAATTTCAAAGCCGTCCAACATGACACTAGCATACATCAAAACTGATCTGCCACCATCCGATTTCTGAAAAAGACAACCATGTGCCATGCCATCGGCACAAGAAACATCCAAATAAAAAATCTTAAAATAGTCTGGACTCGCCAAAGCCTGAGCCGAGGCTAAGTCTCTCACCAAAGTAGTAAAGGAAAGATCTGCATCAGAAGTCCATATCAGAGATGCAGAAAGATTCCGAATCCCTTGGTCCTTCGCCAACTGACGAAGGGCAGCAGTTTTCACAAGATAGTCAGGAATGTATTGTCTGCTGTAACCACAAAGACCTAGAAAAGAAAGCATTTCCTTCACCGTAGTGGGTCTTTTGTGTTTCAAGATAGAAGAGCGGTGGTCTAATGACATAGAAAGACCACAAGCTGACAGCCGTCTGCCAAGAAAAGACATAGTAGCTCTGCAACATTGTAGTTTCTTCCTGGAGACCTTAAAGCCAAGCTCAAACAACTTGAGAAGCAAAAGTCGTGTTGCTTCAAGACAAATGGTATCTGTTTTTGCAGCAATAAGAAGGTCATCAACATATTGCACAAGTTTGCAACCGTTTGGAAGTCGTAATGTCAATAGCATGTGTAATAAAGCCTGATTGAAAATACCTGGACTGTTTTTTAGGCCTTGTGGAAGTCGAGTGTATTGCAGTTTGCAGTGTCTGTAGTTGAAAGCAAAATACTGTCTTGAGTCAGGATGTAATGGTAAACAGAAAAAGGCATTAGCCAAATCAATTACTGTAAGCCACTTCAAGTCAGGTCCCAGTGTAGTCAAACAGCGATGTGGATCTGGTACAGGTAGAACAGGTGTAATTGTAACGTCATTTATAGGTCTCAAGTCATGTGCCATTCTCCAATCTATGCCATTAGCCTTTTGTACCAGTCTTAACGGGGTATTATATGGAGAAGTCGATAGCTCCAAAACCCCAGCATCCCATAACCCTGCAATCGTATCCTCCACACCTTGGTCAGCCGCAGGTGGCCAAGGATACTGAGGGCGATAAATAGGTGTGTCATGTTGTAATTCAATGTGTACAGGTTGGAAATTTTCACAAAACCCTACATCGAAGGGTGAAAAAGACCAGACCCCTTCTGGTATGGATTGTAACATTTCCTGTGCGTTCGGGTGATCTGTTAATTCTCGCCCATGATCTCGTGAGATAACACGATGTTCCAAAGAAGACAAATCAGATGTTTGACCAACATGTATCCTATATGAACCTGTAGAAGGTGAATAATCAACCATAGGAATATCTGTGGACCGCCAATCAGTGGTGTCAGTTAACCGTCTGACCATGGGGCCGAGTTCCCTCGCCTCATGGCCTGGACTCAAGGCTAAAGATATGTGTAGTGAAGCCTTAGGGGCCATCTTGTACCAGGATAACTGTGTGTCATCCAAAACACAATTGGCAGCGACACCTTCAAGTCCCACAAAGATCAGAGACGAGGAAAGATTCCATCGGGAACCTTCAATTGACCTGAATTCCTCAGCATAAACCTCATCCCCTTGTCTATCATAGTACAAAGTACTATGTAAAGGATCAATTGGTGGGTTATAGTCTCGAATGGACGCAATCCATGGTTTCCACAACATGTAGGCAGAGAAGACACCCTGTCCAGAAGTATCCTCAGGAAGCAACGCACACCAATAAATGTCCGCGTGGTCAGGTGGGGTCTCAGCTTGTACCAGCCATAGTCCATCTTGTCCACAAAACATTTGATGATTGCATTCGAATTTCGTGCCATTCGTAAATCGAACCGTCATGCCCAACGGACCACATAAAATAGTGGCACCTGTTTTCAGCAAAATGTCTCTTCCCAGTAGATTTACAGGAGTTTGGGGCGAATAAATGTATGAATGTTCAAACCGATATCCAGCAATCTCGGTTACCAGTGGTTTGGTAAAGGGCAGGTGTTGAGGTTTTCCCGAGAATCCAGTCAACGAAGCAGATTTTGAAGACAATGACGACTTTGGAAGTGACAAGATCAGGGTTGAAAAAGTAGCACCTGAATCAGCCAACATGGAAACGTCTTGTTCTGCCACTTTAGCAGGAAGTAATGGCTCTGCCGATGCACCATTACTCAAAGGTCCCGGGCACCCCTATTCCTGCATTGCGTCCCAGTCATAGTCCGAAGTGTAAAATTGACCGGATCCAGCTACATCTCTCATCTGCCATGGTCGTTGTGGAGCCTGTCCTCTGGATGGCGCCATACCACGATCAAAAGATGGACCAGCACGACCACGAGACTGGAACAGACGTCTCGCACTTTGACCCCACTGTTGTTGGTTTTGCATTAGATTATGTGGGCACAGTCGAGCCCAATGCCCCTCCTGACCACAAATGAAGCATGCATTACTCCTTTGGATTCCTGGCAGGTATCTATAACGCCCCATGTCGGGTCCCCCGAAACCACGACCACCTCGACCTCCTCCACGCATTGATCCTTGCCAAAACTGGCCATCTTCAACCCCTCGGTATTTGATATTGTTTTCCTTTCCTTGTTCCTTTTTCTTTGTGTTGACCTCTTCACGTGCCTTTGTCAACTGCAGCTTCAAAAGTTGAGCTTCCATTTCCTTCAAATCAGTATTTGTTTTAGATATGGAGTCATTGTAAAGTCTAAGATGATGAGAAAATAAATGTTTAAATCTCTGTTCATCACTAATCATTACATCAGGATCTCTTTTTAAGGCCTGTTTTGGTTCGTCTGGTAATCCAGCCAATAAAGCTGTCCTGAACATAGACTGAGAAAATGGAGACCTGGCCGGGTTTCGCCCAGTTGCCATGATCCACTGATGCATAGAGTTAGCATAGAACTCTAATGGCTCCGTACCAGGTTTATACGGAAACACTGTTGGAACATCTGCTATCTGTGAAGGAAAATATGTTTTTATGACTCTAAAAATAAGTCTAGCATGGTTGTGTAATGGTGTCTCTGGGGGTAGTTCTGCAATGTGTGCCTATTCCTCTATAATCCTAGCTTCGACTAGTGTACAACTAGAAGCAATAGCCTTTTTTATGTCACCAATCGCCAATCGTGTGCCTTTAAACAAGCTCACGAATGTTGCAACCCACTATGTCCCTCCTTGTGCTAATTTTGGCAATTTCTCAATCATAAGCGCTGTATCTGCCAAAGAAAATGGCTTGTAATTATCTCCTCCAGGTGTAGCTACTAATGGCATTTGGTGTAATGACAGTTGTTTATATTCTTCATCTTCAGAGTCAGAATGTGAAAGCTGTATTTTAGCCTGTTGGCGTGTAGTCATCGAATGTGTCCGAGCAGTCGATTTTTTAGGTCTTGTTGGTATTTTGCATGAAGCAGAAGCTCCATAAACTTCATCCTCTTCTTCTTGTTCAGAAGCCGATGTGCCTGATTCTCCTTCCATTGCAGTCTCCCGTAAATCATCCTTACGTCTCTTACTTGTACTCTTCTTCTTACCTGCATGTTCTTCTAGTGTAGATTGCAAAGTCGGTTTGGCTGCTAGAATACTGCGCCATTCTTCCCAAGATTCCTGTACTTGTTTTTGTACTTCATCCATACGTGCTTTTGTTCCTGTAACATAACAGCGATATCTGGATTGGTTTGTCCTGAGACAGATGTATATGAACCCTGTTGCTGTTGTTATGGCATTGGAAAGATAGCTGACGTCGAAGAAGATACAAGTGTCTTATCAAGTGGAGCACTAGGAGGTGTCATCGTACCATGTGGTACGCCAGAACCAGCCAAGTTATGATTTATTAATACTGTTTGTGCAATCTGATCTTTTAATGGCTGTGGTATCGCTGCTTCTTCACCATCTTCAATATCAATTGTCACTTTCCCCGCTAGATGAAGCACTGGATACAATGTTGAAGTCGGAAGGGGGGTGTAAGCGGTCGGTACTTCAAGAGGAGGGGGCAAAAGATCCGCCCCCCCAAGTCTGGGGAACAAGCATCCCCGAATCAGCCACACAACAGCCTGGCTGTGGAGCCGTGCACATCTCAGCAGAGAAAACCACACCTTTTTCTTTTTTTTTCTCTGTTTCTTACCTCATCCGTGCTAGGCCAACGCCGTCGCCACAACAACGATCTGGTGTAACACACGGAATTCCTTTGTTTCTTTTTCACATTCCTTTAGTTCCCTCCTGCGGTTGAGCAGACCTTTCCCCTCTGCTTCCTTACCTCTATTTCTTCTGCCAACCGGGCTTCAACCTGTTGCAAACGTCGGGCGAGTTCTGTAAACCCATACTTACCTCTCTCACCCACTACTCGTTTTTTATTCAAATTTAACCACAGTTTCTGCAACTTATGTTTCATTTTTCCAAACTCTTTCAATGCAACTCCAGCATACAAATTCAACCATTCTTTCTCACAGCCATACTCTTCACACTCACGCTTAAATTCTTCATCCATCCTATCAGTTATTTCACACTTTTACCCCAATAAAATCCAAGCACACCCACAGTTAAAGCAAACAGTGACCACAGCGGGATCACAAGAAACCCAAACAGACGACACCCACAGTCACGCAGCGTCACGGTTTAAATCCAAATTAGAATTTACTCTCGTTCTCCTCGTTTGAACACACTTTTTGCCGGTCTTATAATTTGGTCATACAATTCGCGAGGCCGTAATCCTCTCGCAAGAATGCAACAACTTAGTTACCCGTCAAACTCGTCAGTTCGACAGCCCTACCACAGGGACAGCATTACGCACGTAACGGGCTAATCTAATACCTAAACTAATCCTAAAACCGTTATACGCGACGCACGACGAATAACTTTTCCTATAATAGACCTCCTCTCGACGATGAGGAAAGTCTAAATCATGGGTAGCTCATTAGCCTTTTTACATGTCTGGGCAGCTCGACCAGTCACGAAACCACAGAAAAATTAAACGGATCGTACTCGAGGACCAGTACTAACTACTCCCCCCTCTTTCACACTTTTTTTCCTATCTTCTAAACTAACCTATTATCCTTTACCATTATCCTTTTTTCCTTTTACTCTTTAACTCTTTTACTCTTTTACTCTTTAACTCTTTTACTCTTTTACTCTTTATTCCTATTAATTTAGCGGCATTCACAACACTTACTTTGTCTCCACAATTTAATCAATCCAATTAGCAGAAATTTTGTGAATTATCAAACAGGAGTTCTGCTCACCTTTTTAATCAGGGCCCAGCGGAGATGCAGAAGGGATGTGAGGACCTTTATCCGAATCATCTACCGTTTTCACCTTCACCTTGAAGTCAGACACGTCATTTCGCCGGTCCCAATCGATCTGTCGTCAAACAGAGTTGTCGTCGAGATTTCTTCCGCTACACATCACGTCGGGGTCACCAATTAAACTGTTAGGTTTTTTAGACTTTTATCGCGAAGTCCACCTAGAGCAGTTGTGCGTGTTCAAAACCGGAAGGAGAAACAAGAAACAAGTAGTCTCATTTAACGAATGTATTTGCCCTGATACAATAATTTTAGCAGATCTGGGTTCACCGTTCCTAACATAGAATCTAATGCGGTCTGAGCCGTGACAAGGGGCAGGAACAACACATTCCGGAGAAACAAAGAATTTATAGTGGATGTAACAAGACACCGTCTTAAGGACGGACCGTTATACAGCAATTCTTATTCATTGTAGCATTCTCCGGTTGGACAATCCATAGGAACTTCTGATCTCAGGTCAGTTGGCCAGCCCACACGGTGTCATCTTCTAATTGGTTGGCTCTCTGCCTAATCTGCATCTTCAAACAAAGAATCGATCAGGTTACACAGCTGGCGTCCACGACAAGCGGGGAACGCCCATCACAGTATGTTTGGTTATGTCATTATAAAATAAAGCATAACATTGAAATAAAGTGAACATAAAACCTGTGAATATATTTAATTATATCTTCCTTCATTATTCATGTTCTGACTCAGTTCCATAAAAAACTTACGGATACAGCTAATCTAGTTGGTTGAATAGATACAGATACAGATAGTGGTGTACTTGCTCATCCCTATTTGACACATCGTGTCAATTCGTGATGACACGCCCCCCTTAGCCATCACTGGCTGCAGGTGATCACGCTACATCGATTAGCCTACCTGTGCTACATGGGATTTTGCGCACTATCCGAAGCTGTTTAAGTCAATCCACTGGACGTTAAGAAAGTTCTTGAAGACGTTTCGTCTCTCATCCAAGAGACTTCTTCAGTTCTGAGGGTGGCTGATCATGTCCCGGCTTATTAACCATGTGGGGTGTGGTCAGTGCTATTCACATTCCAACGACCGTCGTTGAAACCCATTTGGCTCCTCAACAATTTTGCGCACTCAGTAGTCAATTTATGCCTGTCATGATGGTACGTCATCTGATTGCTTTCTTAATATTTTAATTCATAGTAACTATGTTGAGTAAAACAAGAAAGTGGTCGGACAAATATGTGCAACGTGAATTTACATGTACTGTATAACGGAACGTGATGGGAGTTAGCGTTCTGTGTGATTTGCAATGTCAAGTTGAGCAACTCCAGTCTTGCACTGGCAAAAATAAAGGAACACTTCCTTAAGCTTAAGAAAAAGACTTTGCTGTGAAAATGACATAAGAGTAGCATTTATCAAAGGTGAAGCCACGCATATCTGAACTGGTCTCTCAATAACAACAGCAGAAGTCACAGTGATTTGCAGGTAATTTCATGTGAGTTCATGCACTGTCTTGCTTTTTTATTCTTTGAAAAATTTTTTATTCTCTTTCATATTATTCTTTCATCATTCTTTCATGAGTCCACCTATGGGTCCTTGTCCTCCAACAGTTTATTCTGGAGCTGGAAATACATGTTCCCTGTTCCTACATATGTGTAGGAACGGAGATCACCAGTCTTCACGTAGTAACCTCTGTCAGTCACGGCACTTATGGACTGAAGCTAGTCAATGTTACTCAATAACAACTAACATAAAATGAGATTTTCCTAACTTAATTGGTTAATAATAGTGGCAGGTGGTTAAGTCCCTGGAAATACATACATCAATGCAGGAATGGGGATCACATTTCTTCAGTTAACCTAATATGAGAAAAAGACAACTTAAAACTAAATCCTCATGGCAAAGCATAGTGCCAGCCAACACAGCATGATGGCCACCGATATTTTTTTAGCTTCAGTAAAAAAAAAAAAAAGTGATCTGACCGCTCCTGACACGTGCCTCAATGGCATTCAGACTGTAGGCATATCCGATATCTTTCCATATCTGATTTTTAGGGCTGACTGGCCACGCTGTTTATAAAAAGTGTCCAAAAGCAATTTTGCTCTGTTCAGACTGGGCCACCTTATCGGCCGATCTGACAGGTTTCTGTCGCAACGACGTCGGAGCGGAGGCATCATACAGCATGTGTAATGTGTGAGGTAATATAATTGCGACGACGGCAACAACAAAAACAATGACGAACACGGAGTATGGTTACTTTAGACCAGTGGTTCGTAACCTTGTTAGAGGTACCAAACCCTGCCGGTTTCATTTGCTCACTCACCTAACCCTTCTTTAGTAAAAAAAATATTTTTTTTTTCAAATTTAAGACATAAGTATATGTTTTACAGGTGCATTAATGTCACCTTTTTTAAAGAACAAAACCAAGACAGTGCATGAACTCCATGAACTCACATGAAATGACATACCTGCAAATCAGTGTGACTTCTCCTGTTGTTACTGAGAGACCAGTTCAGATATGCGTGGCTTCACCTTGACAAGTGCTACTCTGATGTCATTTTCACAAAGTCTGTTTCTTTTGTTCTCGACGCAGCTTAAGGAAGTGTTCCTTTATTTTTGCCAGTGCCAGACTAGAGTTGCTCAACTTGACATTGCAAATCATGCAGAACGCTGACTCCCATCACGTTCCGTTATACAGTACATGTAAATTCACATTGCACATATTTGTCCGACGACTTTTTTTTTACTCAACATAGTTACTATAAATTAAAATATTAAGAAAGCAATCAGATGACGTACCATCATGACAGGCATAAATTGACTACTGAGTGCGCAAAATTGTTGAGCTACAACGCGTCTGAAGCCAGCAAGACGCTGACTGGCTGAAGGTGACATCATCCTGTTCTGCTCTGTGTTGGAAAAAACATGAGTTTATCTTTTGAATGCCAGACGGTGCCGAGATTAGAGTAAGGACAGGAGGTTGCCGCAGGATAGAGACGTCATGAAAGTTTGAAAGCTGCTACTTGTCTTTGCTAGCGGACGTCATGCAGGAACTCGGACGGTGGGTGAAAAATAGTAAAACAATGTCAAGAGAGAAGAGACTTTTGAGCAGTTTTTTTTTCTGAGCAAGAGTCGCACCATTTAGTCACCATGTACAAAGTTGTTTTGTGTATTCAAAAAACCTTCCAGGCGTCCAACCTTCCATCTACTGTATGTGTTTCATGTCTTACCTAGTCACATGAGAGAGAAGTGGAGCGGCCTCCGCTGTCAATCATCCTGCCGCGGCTCTTCCTTGGAGCAGAGTGACGTGACACAGGTAAGATTAAGATTACCTGCTGTGAAGGAACACGGATTGATTACACCCCGTAGATATGTGTGTGTGTGCGTTTGTATGTGTAGCGCTGTCGCCAAAGCAAAGCGGTTCGCATATTCTTCGTGTGCGTGGGTTCTCTCTGGGTTCACCGGCTTCCTCCCACTTTTAAAAACATGCAGTTTAGGTAAATTGGTTATTTCAAATTGCCCATTGGTGTGCATGTGTGTGGTTGTCTGTTCACCTGTGGCTCCGCAGTGCATTAGCGTTGCGCTCTGAGTATACCCTGCCTTACGCCCCCAGCCAGCTGGGATAAGTTTCAGCACCCCGCAACCCGCTACAGCGAAAGGAATGGTATTTGACGATGAATCAATGAATATACACAGGGTAGATATACTGTATACTCCTTTCTGGTTTTTACATTTTTACCTCTGCTGAATGAATTTTATTCTCAGAGTGTTAGAGGCTCAGCCAAGCTTCAGACAACTGAAGTATTCCACCATATTCCGTGTGTGTGGGTTAAGGTTAGAGTGTGTTTTTCTCTCTATTTATTTAATTTCAATCTATAATCACCATTTGAGGTCATTTAAATGTCATTACTAGGGATGAGCGAGTATGCCACTATCTGTATCTGTATCTGTTCAACCATCTATATGATCTGTATCCGTATCGGTACTCTGAATGGGCGGGGCTTAAACCTGAATTGGGTGTGGTTTGACTGGAAATGGGTGGGGCTTAAATCGCTACATTATTTTAAGTCTGAAATTAATATGGATTGATCACAAGTTTCTATGTAGTTTATTTTAAAACTATTTACAGAAACTATTTACAGCCTCAAAATTTAGATTCAAATCAAAGTTTTTGATCACAAAAGTAGGAGAACTATTTACAGAAAAAGTTTTTTATGAACTTAGAACAAGAAGACAGGGTTAGATGGAGGCAATTGATTCGCTGTGGTGACCCCTGAAGGGAAAAGCCAAGAGGAAAAGACGAAGAAGAGAACATGAAGTGCAATAATGAATACAACGCATGCAATAGGAAATTATGAACTACAAAGTATGCATGAACAAGAATTGTCATACTCAGCACAACTTTCTATTTTTTTCTTTTTTTTTTTATTTTTATGATCAAACTGTTGTTTTTTTCATCTAATGTTCTTGCCATTTTTTTTCACACAAAGTTAAACAATGTTGATTAACACTAGAACTCCCAAGGCAGTCATTTTGACTGCTTTCAAAATTTGAAATGTCATAACTTGGTTTTAAAAAAACTTATCTACCAATAGGAGCCTGACTTTTCCTAAATGTGTGTATATTTTATTCTGACATTGATCATTAAAATTTAAAAACACAAAAGAGATCTGAGTAGTGACTGCTCGAATATTATTTGTATATAAATTGATTATCATTTAAATATCCAAGAATAAATTGGTGGAATAGGTAAAAACACATCAGGACACTAAAATAAAATTATAATTATTGAGTGTTTTATTTATTTGACACAACATAACTTCTCCGCAATTACACATTCAAATTTTGCAATTACCGTATTGGCCCGAATATAAGTCGGTGTTTTTTGCATTGAAATAAGACTGAAAAAGTGGGGGTCGTCTTACATTCGGGGTCTAGACATTATACCCATTTACAACGCTAGATTGCGCCACATATCTTTAAAGCGAATGCTGAACTTACCTCCCCAGGCCAAAGCGAACCCCTGTCACGTAGAAGAAAAATAAAAATAGCGGTAGCACGAAGAAAAAAAATAAGAAATAGTGGTAAGGTAGAAAAGAGAAGACAGAAAATGGAGAAACGTAGCGACAATCTGGAGAAAAGTGGGTCGAAAATCGGCCAGGTTAACCTGCAGCTGAGGAGAAATGATGATGCAAACTTCAAGATGATGGTGATAAATGAGGCAGTCTTCAAACAATTGCAAAGCGACTGTGAAATATGGTGTCACAAAGTGTAATGTACGGAGATGGAGAGCTCAAAAAGATCGCCTAAAAAATGGTCACAGTCAGAGAAAAGCTTTCCGTGGTCCTCGGAGCGGCCGCTTCCAAGAGCTCGACATGAGAGTGTGCGCGAAGGTGGACAAGAAACGAAAGGATGGAATGCCCATCAGATATTAAGATGTGATAGACGGTTTTTGCATGATTTGAATGAGGCAAAATAACATGCTTTTTCTCTGGAATATATTGTTAGAATCATTTGTTTCAGATGTACTGTAATTATTTTCTGTAGAAAAATTAAATTTGGTGTTCAAAAAGTCTGTTTTCAAACTTGAGTCTTGAAAAAGAGGGGGTCGTCTTATAATCAGGGTCGTCTTATATTCGGGCCAATATGGTACACATTCAAACTTTGAAATAAAAATAAATGTAACTGTGAAATAAAATCAATTGTATCCTGCTTCAAAATAGGTTGGTGTCATCATTAGACCTTATTAGTTCCTTTGCGATTCTCATTATGATGTTCCTCTGTGACATCATCTTATTGGTGCACTTCTTGAACAGGATCGAAGCATTTATGGCAGCCAGGCTAAGAATATTACGAAACACCACCAATGGCCATCATCATGTAGGAGTTTACACTGAATATTTCATCCCCATTTGATCAAGCGCATCTACTCCAACCTTGGTTCTGTTGTGGTACTGTACGTAACAGTTTCCAGTTTAGCCCCGTGGCCACTTGTGATGTTGACAGCTGTATGGATTGTGATTAGAAGAGAGACATTTTTCCTTGGTTAGCATTGATAGATTGTTAGGGTTGCACTGTCACATTTCAGCAACTCTTTAGTGTGCAGGGCCCTTTGCTCCTGTACAGATGGAGGAAGCTCTACCAAAAGGTAGCACATCTAAAAAATTAATAAAGGGAGGACAAAGTACTCACATTTCCACTTCTTTTATTTTGGCACACACCAAAAAATGAACGCTTATGCGTTTCGGCTATGAGCCTTCATCAGAGCAAGCTCTTGTCTACTCTTATTTACAGGATCAACCAGGCTAGTTTTCTGGGCTTTTAGTGCCTTGGAAAATTCAACAAAAGTAATGAAGTTATCAGTAGTGATATTTCCCCCCCTCAACACAAGCTACCTGTATTGACAGAATTTTTGTGATGCATAAGCAACAATTTGGCGTTGTAATATCAGTGTCTCCAGCTGGCTGGAAGCCATCACAGCATTATTGAATGTTCATAATAGTTAATAATTTTTATTGTTAAGATCTCATGACGACACCAATCTATTTTGAAGCAAGATACAATTATTTTAATTTCACAGACATACATTTGTTTTTATGTCACAGTCTGAGTTTGGATGTGTAAGAGAATTCATGTTGTGTCAACTAAATTAAAAAAAATATTCAATCATAGTTTTAATTTAGTGTCCTGATTTGTTTTTATCTATTCCACCAATTTATTCTTAGATATTTTCAATGATAATCCAAATTATATATAAATATTGTTCGAGCAATCAAAATCACTGTCTATGGGAGTTTTAGTAGTTGTGTGTAGGTGCGATATATAACAGTTAAAATATCTATACAGTATATAAATCATTAATTTGAACTGAAGAGAGGAAGTGTCAAATTAAGAACAAACAGGTACAAAAAAACAAAAAACGACTAAAGTGGAGGCGGTGACCGATGTGACACGAGCAGTTTTCTGCTCTGTCTGGTCAAAGCGTACGTGCAACTAAACAAAACAAAAAACAAGTTCACCAAGTAACCTTAAACAGAACTAAATAGAGGCAAGCTGAAGAAAACCTAAGGATATCAACATGAGCTACAGCGAAGCCATGAACAGAGAAATCAGTCAATCAGTCTCTGTAGGGAGGGACGGGCACTGTGTGTGACTGGCCAATCACTGAGGGTGACGACAGTCAGTTTTGAGGATTTTACGAGCACGAGTTTTGACGAGTTTTGCTCGTATCGTACTCGTACTCTTCAGAAATGCGTTATCTGTACCGGATACTCGTCTGAAACGAGTATTTTGCTCAACCCTATTAATTACAAAGTAAAAAGATGCCAAATTCTCTGAATTATTGATAAGTGTTTTCAATAAATGAGTTCTTCTTCATCCCCTTTAAAGTCCAGGTATGCATTGTTCTTTCACTTCGATGGCATACACTACTCACAAAAAGTTAGGGGTATTTGGCTTTCAGGTGAAATTTATAGAAAAGGGCAGATGTGTTGTCAACACCATTACAGATTATACATCAAGTGCTGAGTTTACAAAAAGCTAGACATGTTTAAAGGGTTAGTTTTCTCAGTGACCATTATGAGCTAACTGAGTGTGGACATTAGGCATGATAAATTTAAAATGAATCAGTACTCTGTTGTTCAGACATAGTTTGAATTACACTTTCAAAAGTCCATCCATGCATCCATCTTCTACCGCTTATCCGGAATCGGGTCGCGTGGGCAGCAGCTTCAGCAAGGAGCCCCAAACTTCCTTTCCCCGGCCACATCCAACAGCTCTGACTGAGGGATCCCAAGGCGTTCCCAAGCCAGTGTGGAGATATAATCCCTCCGCCTCATCCTGGGTCTGCCCCGACGTCTCCTCCCAGCTGGATGGGCCAGAAACATGTCCCTAAGGAGGCACCCCGGAGGCATCTGCACCAGATGCCCATTACACCTCAGCAGACTCCTTTCCACGCGAAGGAGCAGCGGCTCTACTCTGAGCCCCTCGCGAACAGCAGTGTTTCTCACCTTATCTCTGAGGGAGACACCAGCTATCCGCCTGAGAAAGCCCATTTCCGCCTCTTGTATCCGCAATCTACTTCTTTCGATCATGACCATAGGTGAGGGTAGGAACAAAGATTGAAGGGTAGATGGAGAGCTTTGCCTCTCGGCTTAGCTCCCTCTTTGTGACAACAGTGTGGTAAAGCGACTGCAATACCGCTCCTACTGCCCCAATTCTCTGTCCAATCTCCCGCTCCATTGTTTCCTCACTCGTGAACGGGACACCAAGATACTTAAACTCCTTCACTTGTGGAAGGACCTCATTTCCCACTCGGAGAAGGCAGTCCATCTTCTTCCTGCTGAGGACCATAGCCTCAGATTTGGAGGTGCTGATCTTCATCCCCGCCGCTTCACACTTGGCTGCAAACCGGACCAGTGAGCGCTGCAGGTCACAGGCCGATGAAGCAAACAGGACCACATCATCTTCAAAAAGCAGCGATGCAATCCTCAGCCGACCATACTGTAACCCCTCTTCACCACGACTATGCCTAGATATCCTGTCCATGAAAATCACAAACAGAATTAGTGACAAAGCGCAGCCCTGGCGAAGGCCAACAGCTACTCGGAACAGGTCCGACTTACTGCCGAGAACCCGAACATAGCTCTCACTTTGGGCGTACAGGGAACGGATGGCCCTGAGGAGAGGCCCCCTCACCCCATACTCCCACAGTACCTCCCACAGTATATCCCTGGGCACCCTATTGTACACCTTCTCCAAGTCCACAAAACACATGTAGACTGGATGGGCATACTCCCAAGCCCCCTCTAGGATCCCTGCAAGAGTAAAAAGCTGGTCCATTGTTCCATGACCAGGACGGAACCCACAATGTTCCTCCTCAATCTGAGGTTCTACAATCGGCAACCTTGGAGTAAACTTTCCCAGGGAGGCTGAGGAGTGTGATGCCCCTGTAGTTGGCACACACCCTCTGGTCCCCCTTTTTAAAAAGGGGAACCACCACCCCAGTCTGCCACTCTTTCAGCACTGTCCCAGACTTACACAGAATGTTAAAGAGGCATGTCATCCATGACAGCCCCTCAACACCCAGAGCCTTCAGCATTTCTGGGCGAATCTCATCAACACCGTGAAGTTGTTTAACTACCTTGGTGACTTCGCCCAGAGAGATTGACTTGAATCCCCCATCATCCTCCAGTAAGGTGTACAATACAAATCTTGAGTTTTACCCACACAGACTCCCAAGAAGTTGTGAATTTAATTCACAGCTAGTTTTTATCTCCCAACCAATAATCTGACTTTTCACTGCAGACCCTTCAAACCTTTTTACAGGTGCATTCATTATTATGGATATCAACAGTGAATGACGACTGTGGAATAATTCCTTCCTCTGTTCATCCGCAGGAGATTCTAGGAGATGCAGAGTCCACCTCCTCCCTTTCATCAAACAGGGAAAGAGAAGAGAGGTGGCTGTCCTTGTGTCCTCCTCTGATGACTATAACTATGATCACCAAATGCCTACTCTTCTCCATCAAAAAATAGTGTGTGTGTGTGTGGTGTGTGTGTGTGTGTGTGTGTGTGTGTGTGTGTGTGTGTGTGTGTGTGTGTGTGTGTGTGTGTGTGTGTGTGTGTGTGTGTGTGTGTGTGAGTGAGTGTGTGGCAGAGGGAGAGAAGGAGGATATAAGGTGCATCATTTTCTTTTACAATTTTTCATTTGCGCTTTTTCCAAACCCAACTTTTAAATCAATGTAGTTTTGTATTTTAATGATATGATCCGAGGGGAATATTAATGATATGAGGTATCATGGCGCTGTTGTCAAATAAATTGTAATGTCCCGGAGGTACAGATTTTATTAGAGACAGCAGTGGCACACATGAGTATGAACAATTAATTTCCAGCAGTATTTATTTAGTGTAGAAAAATTTAGAATTTCAGTCTGGTCATAGTATGCATACATGCCCAGAGAAGGGACGTAATTACATGTGCTGTCATTTTCAGGCTGTGAGAGGCCACAGAGCCTTACTAAAGAAACACGGAGTAACAAAGCAGGCTGTAGTTTTGTTCATAGTAGGTCTTCTGGTTCTTGTCAAAAATGTTACCATATAAGCTCCAACACGTGACAGTAAAGAATTTCCATTCAGCAAGACTGATCACTCATAGTCATAGTCATAGTCAACTTTATTGTCAAATGTACCATATATGCAAGACATACAGCACAGATGAAATTACAGTCCTCTCAGACCCACAGGCAGTAAAAAAACACGAAAGAAATGCTCCAGCGGGGGGGAGAATAGCCAATACGCGTGCACGCACTTCCATCCTATTCTCCCCCAATAGGCAACAGAACCCTCAAGAGTAAGCAAAAGTGACAGTGGTGGGGAAAAACTCCCTCATAGAGGAAGAAACTCCAGGCAGCACCCAGACTCTGGAGGGCGGTCATCCGCCTTGACCGGTTGGGTGGGAAAAGGAAATATTTTGGGGATAGAGACAGGGCAAGGAAAAGAGAGAGTGAGTGGCAGATAGGCCCGATAGAATATCCAGTCCAAATTGTGCCGTAGTTGCTGAAGTGGGGGCAAGATTTCCAGGCCTTTGGATTTTCTGTCTTCCATAATTGTTCCAGCTTGTCTGTTTGACTGTCCTGACCCATGACCACCCATCCACAAATGTTTCCTGAGAAATGTTTAAGTATTTTTGCTTAAATTGTCAAATGTTGAAGAATTCAAATTTAAATAAGATTGGGAAAAAAATCCTGGAGCTGCCATTTGTCTAGATCCATATCTTGTCCTCTAAGATATTATGAAGATCACAGCACGACAAAACATGAGGTCTGTGGTGGAGGTCACCTCATCCTGTATCTGCTGTGTGAATGGATCTTGCCATATGAACCAACTCTAAGCTGAAGGGCAATAAAAGATCTGTGTAGCATCAGGTCATCACAGACAGTAGGATATCCTGTGGGACGATCTGCAATATCATGTGTTAGCTAAGAGCTATGCATGTGACTAAATGAAATATGCCCTGATTGTGAGTATATAGTTTTTCTTAAATTTTTTAAAATTTAATTTAATACACTGTTATAATCCCCGAAGGGAAATTAAGAACACACACTCTAGTTTTGTTTGTCAATCAAATCACACGCATGCATATTAGTGTGTACAGGCCCCTGTAATACACAACCACACACAGGGGGGCCTGCAGGCATGCAAGGGAGGTAGAGTGACAGGCAGCTCCTTCTTGGTGCGCCTCAAATGAGCAATTTGTAAAGGGGACGTCACCTTGCTCAAGGGTGCCTCGGCAGTGCTCCGGAGGTGAGCTGATGCCTCCCACTTTCAGCTCACACCCGGATATTTTTTCTTTTTGGGCAGGAGCGGGAATCGAACCGCTGATCTTGAATCATAGGACGACCTGCTCTACCGCCCGCTCTATGACTGAGCCACTGCCACCCCAATCAGAAGAGAGTCTCAGTGATGGTGAGCAAACATTATTCCTAGAGAATATCCCATATCATAAACCAGCTGCTGTTCAGATGGAGTTGGATCTGTAGAAATTTAATGATATTTATGCTATATGGGACTGACACTTAATATTGTAAACACATAGAAGTGACCAATCAATCAATAGAAGGTGCACAAGTAGGAGGCAGACCTGACACCTACTTATTTATATCAAACTACAGACAGTAAAGGGTGGATTTAGGTCAGTCACCACATACACCTTGGCTGCAACCATCCATTCTCATCTGTGTCTCTGTCTTCCCTTCAGTTGACCTGAATAAATGTAAAGAAAAAAATAAGATATCGTACTAACAATCGCATGCCGCCATCTCCACATGTAGCCGGGTATTTTTAAAAACAAACATTTTTCCCCTCAGAAAAAAAATTGCATCCACACAACATTGTTCTTAAAAAAATCCCCTTCTGCGCGTAACTACTAAACTGCAAGATGTTTATGAGCACAACAACTCCATAAAAACTCCAACAATAACAGGAGTTAGGACCAGGACGTGTCCTAGTCCTCACTCATCATGCTATTTCTCTAGGAGGACGACTTCCACTTCAAAGTTCTCCCACCAGCTGGCAGGTCTGACCCAAAACTGGTGTTGGCGTGTTTGGTGAGGAACACAGAAGAAAGAATGAATTAATGAATTTATTGTAATTGTACATAAAAACAGGTTTCTGTGGAGAACAAGATGAGGACCATCCCCCCAGGTGCATTTGTAGCAAAAGAAAAACATCAGGAACAAAAATAGAGACAAGGCAGTTAAGAAATATATGCAACATATAAACTTTATGACTCCAAAAAGAAAAGATAGCAGAACAAATATTAAAGTGTCAAACATGTTTGTCAACATATCTTTGAAGTGGAACGTGTGTCTGTCGGAGAATAGTTGACTGTTTCTGCTCAGTGTGAAGCAGCAGCACTTGGGATTGCAACAACAAAATCGCTAAAGACACCTGGACAATTATTGCCATCCATTCTGCTTGTATATGTAGACATGGGTCACACACATATGACTTCACAGCAGTTTTGTTGCAGGCAAGATGTATCAAACCCGACAAAAACGGTTACAGCTTTTCACACGCAAACGCTTGCCCGACGTTTTCAAAAACCATCGTTTTGTGATGGAAATATGAATTGTCATGTGGACGATAGGCCTAACCATGGGAAATATATTTGTTTCTAAAAATATCAGGCTACGTGTGAACATAGTTTAATACAAATTGCCAAGACCTCCTCTCCACACCAGACACACCTTATTTGGGACCTTTGGTGTGGCAGGTTTTAGCCTGCATCTACCATGTCCTGTTTTTTGAACCCATAAGTGCATGTTCTAGCTTTTTCTGTGCTTTATTTACATGGAATCAATATAATGCACAAGAAAAAAGGGGAAAGAAATATCACAGCACTTTGCCAAATATCTGTTTTATAATATACCCCATTTGTAATGCTCCTGGTGTTTGGTTTCACTTTGTCCTTAGAATGGCATGAAAATAATTTTTATTTTTTAATGTCAATTATTATTTTTATTCGTCATTAAAACATTTATGTATGAATCTGTCTGTTGCCATCTTTCTTAGCTTATATTTACTGTCAGATATTGGTTCATAGTTAATCCCTCATTTCATATTCATCCAATTACACAATGAATGTCACACTGCAGAGACTATACACTTATCTACATATTGTGGTAACTGGAGGTTGACGGTGCACCATGTTGGATAACAACGCTCTCACAGACTGGAGAGAATTTGGCAATCAACAAAAACACGTAGTCTATGCAACCTGGAAAGACAGCTTTACATCAAATAAGAAGTCTCTCTGTAGAAGTAGAAATACTGTACTTACTACTCTACATTAATGTTATGTTTATTTATTTTATGTTATGTTTATTTATTTGACATGGACATAAAAAAATTCATTGCTCATTGCACAGTTGCACAACTTGTAGATGTGTCAGTTTACAGTGTGTTAGCACGAGTGCTAATTTCCACCATTTGTCTGTTGAGACTTTTCTAAAAAACAAGAAAATACAAATAGAAAAATAGTATCACTATAGTTAAAAAACAAAACAAATCACCCAATCAAGTACAAAAGATAAAATACATTCATTCATTTCAGTACATTACATAACCTTTAGTACAAGGGAAAACATAATTTAGTAACCAGTCAGAAGCTATACATGTGAACTCGGTTGATTTGATTTTGACCATAGTTTGAGCCCTCTGTAGAACACATTACCATCTGTCTCTAGTTTTAGAACCGTGGGCAAACAGTTCCATAGGTTTGCTCCCTTTACTGAGAAGGCAGACTGTCCAAATGAGTTATTACACCTGGGAAAAATACAGTTGCCATTTGCTGATGCTCGTGTGGTTGCTCTACCAGAGCTCGGGAGTCTATTAATCTGTCCAGAGAACAGAGGTGAAACATGACCATGCAAACACTTAAAAACCAGTTTGATAGTAGAAAAGAATACAAAATTTTCAAACGTAAGAAGGTTCCATTTACTGTTTTTTTAGGATCCCACAAAAGTGCCATCACATCGGTTTTTGATCCATGATTTGTATAGCCTGTTCGTAAAATGATGTTATTGGTTTTAAGACAGTTTGAGAGGATTGTGACCATGTTGTAATACTGAATGATAGGTGTGAGAAAATCATGACATGCATGTACAGTAGTGCAGTTTTGGCTGATAGGTCCCTTCTAATATGACGGAAACAATTTAGGTTGGGTTTAAACCTTCTTGCATACATGCTTTACCTGTTTTTCAAATTTTAGGTTTTTATCCAAGATTATACCTAAATATTTTACTTCATTTCAGCAAGAGTTTCATTTTTGATTCGAACCTCAAAGGCATCAGCAGCAGGCCTGCTGCAGATGGAGATGCACATTGAAACTGTTTTTTGTACATTTAAAGTTAGTTGTGATGACTCTAGCCAGTTTGAGATGTTCTCTAATTCCTGTGTCAGCTGTGCAGCTGCCATGCTGGCTGTTTTAGCAGATGCATAGATGACAGTGTCATCAGCATACATCTGGCAGCTAATGCCTGGACAGGCATTTGGAAGATCATTTATGTACATGGTAAACAGCAGCGGTCCAAGTACCAACCCTTGGGGCACTCCCATGTTGTTAGGGAGCAACGTTGATTTCTCCCCATTGACCCTGACACACTGCTGTCTCCCTCCCAGATATGACTTAAACCACTGTAGAGCTTCTGCTGACATTTTAAAGTGTTTGAACTTAGATATTAAGACTCCATGATGGACAGTGTCAAAGGTCTTTTTGAGGTCCAAGAACACCGTCACCACAACATGTCCTCTCACCAGTAGTCCTTTGAACCTGTCAAGTAAGTAGCAGTTAGCTGTTTCTGTAGAGTGCTCAGGTCTGAATCCAAACTGCTGTGGGTGCAGTAGTTGTCTAGACTCAAGATGTTCAGTGAGTTGTGTAGCAACAATCTTTTCTAATATTTTAGAAACAACAGGAAGAATGGCAACAGGTCTGTAATTACTAGCTAAGTCCTTGTCCCATGATTTGTGGATCGGGGCAACTATTGCCGTTTTCCAGCTCTCTGGGAATCTATTTGTTTTCATAGATAAATTAACTACGCAAGTGATAGGCTCTACTAAGCAGGTCTGATTTTTTTTTTAAATTAGTTCAGTATATAAACTATGGATGTCCTTTGACACTGAGCTACTCATATTTACGATACATTTTTTTACTGCATCACTGGATACCAATTTGATTTGGAAATCATCTGGATGGGCATTGTCATTATCCTCACATGGTGACTCAATGGTTCTAAAGTTAGCGGACAGTTCCTCTACTGAATTAATAAAGAAATTATTGAAAGCATCAGCCATAGCCACATTATTATCAACAAGGCTATTGTGTACTTTCAGACCTTTTATTTTAATGTGTTTATGCTACGTGTTTATGCTATGTGTTTACGTGTCAGCTACACGGTTTATATACTGCCAGAGCTTAGAGCTGTTGCCATTAGCCTCTTCAATAAGCTTGTGGAAGTAGTTATCCCTGGCCTTCCGTAGCTCAGACAGCACTTTGTTCCTCAAGCCTGTGAAGAGAAGGTGATCAGTGCTGTTTTTTGTTTTTTTAAGTACTTTTTAAGGGCAAGATCTCGCTTTTTTGCAAGCTGGAGGATATCATGATAAAACCAGGGGAGAGAATATTTCTTTGCCCTGCTTTTCCATGTCTTGGTCAGTCATTTTCATATTACCACCGCAGCGGGTCACGGGGAGCTGGAGCCTATCCCAGCGGCATAGGGCGTGAGGCGGGGGACACTCCGGGCACGACGCCAGTGCACTGTGGAGCCACACACAAAGACATACAACCACGCACACACACACTCACTCCTACGGGCAATTTGGGACCAGCCAATCAACCTGAAGCGCATGCTTTTGGAGGTGGGGGGATGCTGGAGAACCCGGAGAGAACCCACGCAGACACGGGGAGAGCATGCAAACTCCGCACAGAGCGGGTCTCGAACCCGGGTCTCCATGTCTTGGTATATTTCTATATTAAGTTGCTCAGGATAGACGTGAAATAATTCACATTGTTTTTTAGATCCTGCTCTCTAGTCACCCTATCCCAGTTTAATAGAGGAAAATAAAGACAAACCTTGGTTTCTTTTCAGCACTGTAGCTAGGCTGACTAAGAAACACAACAGTATTGAGCCTACCATTCCTTTAAATGTGGATTGAGATGATTTCCTTTGGTTGTTTCGAAACAAAATTACAAATCTTAGCGATGAGGTCCATCACATACTGCCAAATATTTATCCATTAGCAGAGGAATCAATTAAAACTAGCAATATCTTGGAGTGCTTTCCGATTTAAATTCCCTTATTTCCTCTGCTAAACCCACAAACAGTCTTTGGACAAAATTCCAACTATCCCTCCTGAGCCACCAGAGTATGGTAGCGGTCAGCTCCTCCTATCAGCCAGAAATTGTATAAGCTGCTTCCTTTCTGACTCAGGAGTTGATTGCTGCACATGTTGCTGTTTTGTTCAGTGTCTTCCCTCCTGCTCACACAGGTCGATTCCTGGAAAGGGTTATTCCAGAGGAGATTGCCACTGCTGTTTTGTTTTCACAGCTTTTTTCATAGTTTTGTTTTCATTGCTTTATTTTGTTCCATTTTGTTTGTTAGGTTATTGTGCCCTTTTGTAGTCCTTGTATTTATTCTAGGCTTGCATTTACTTTCCCCCCCAAGACAATATACTGGACTGTGGCAGTAGTCCTGCTAACTTATAACATGTTTTTAATTTTCCTTTCCTTTGCATGAATGCTGCGGCGCCGGTGCCAGTGGGACTGTTCGGACGGTGGAGCTATCGGTGGTGGGGGTCCCTCGCTTCAGCTCCACACTCCCCTTAGTTTGTGTGTAGTGGTAATTTTCGCACAGCCTTCACATTTTATACTTTTACCCCTTGTCTTTTGGTTTGTTTGCTGTGTGAGTGTGTGTGTGTTGGGCATGGAGCTTGGTGAGTGCTCTGGCCTCGATTGGCTCCCTCATACCATCCAGCTGCAGGCCTTCTGCCTTCTTCCATTTTCCTCCTGCATTTTAAGAATATCCAGGACAAGTGAATTAGTAACTTAAAATTTCCCAAACATATTAGTGTTAAATGGGTCCTATTATGAAAAACACATCTTTTCAGGTCTATATAGCGGTCTTCCCTAACCATACCAACTCGTAATACTTGTAAATCAATTGCTTCCTGTATCGACAGGTCAGCCAAAATTTGTCCAAGAGTCTAAAGAACCAATTTGTTTAACCCTTGGATGCACAAGTTACAAATACATCCCCTCTTTCACAGGGGAGGTAAAACATGATCCCATGGATTGTTTTTCTTCAACAGCTTCAAAATCTTTTTGTTTTCCTTTCGGCTTTTTCCTTTGCCACAGCAAATCAATTGCCTCCATCTAACCCTGTCTTCTGCATCTGTTTCTCTCACAACTACCTTCATGTCCTCTTTCACTACATCCACAAACCTCCTCTTTGGTCTTTCTCTAGGCCTCCTGCACAGCAGTTTAAAACTCAGCATCCTCTGCCAATATATTCACCATCTCTCCTCTGGACATGTCCAAACCATCTCAGTCCTCCAGCTCTGTCTCCTGTCTTTTCCTCAATGACACTGTCTCTAGACCAAACAACATTGCTGGTCTCACCACAGTTTTGTACACCTTTCCTTTCATTTTAACTGAAACTCTTCTATTACACATCACACCTGAGACATTTGTCCACCTGTTCCATCCTGCCTGTACACGCTTCTTCACCTCTTTTCCGCACTCTCCATTGCTCTGGACTGTTGACCCTAAGTACTTAAAATCCTCCACCTTCTTGATCTCCTCTCCCTGTAACCTCACTCTGCCACTTGGGTACCTCTCATTCACACACATATGTACTCTGTCTTACTGCGACTAATCTTCAGTCCTCTCCTTTCCAACTCTTCTGTCACACCTACAGCACACCTCACTATTGTCTTACAGTCCTCGTACATGTCCTGCACCGCTGTAACATACTTTTCTGCCACTCCAGACTTCCTCATACAATACCGCAGTTCCTCTCTGGGCACCTTGTCATAAGCTTTCTCCAGATCTACAAAAACACAATGCAGCTCCGTCTGCCCTTCTCTACTTCTCTATCAACATCCTCAGACAAAATACTGCATCTGTAGTACTCTTTTTTTGGCATGAAACCATACTGCTGCTCACTAATGCTCACTTCTGCCCTTAGTCTAGCCTCAACTACTCTTTCCCATTACGTCATTGTATGGCTCAGCTTTATTCCTCTGTAGTTGCCACAACTCTGCACATCTCCCTTATTCTTAAAAATGGGCACCAGCACACTTCTCCATTCCTCAGGCATCGTCTCACTATCTAAGATCCGGTTGAACAACCCAGTCAGAAACCTTACTGCCACCTGTCCTAGACACTTCCAAACCTCTACAGGTATATCATCAGGGCCGACTGCCTTTCCACTCTTCATCCTCTTTAATGTCCTCCTCATTTCATCCTGACTAATCTTTGCTACTTCCTGGTCCACAACAGTCACCTCTTCTAGTCTTTATTCTCTCTCATTTTCCGCATTCATCAACTCTTCAAAGTACTCTTTCCATCTTCCCATCACACTATTAGCACCTGTCAATAGACTTCCATCCCTATCCTTAATCACCCTAACTTGCTGCACATCCTTCCCATCTCTGTCTCTGTCTTGCCAACCTGTATAGATCAGTCTCTCCCTTTTTACTGTCCAACCTAACATACAAGTCATCATAAGCTCCTTGTTTGGCCTTTGCTACCTCTACCTTCAACTTACGCTGCATCTCCCTGTACACCTGTCTACTCTCCTCAGTCCTCTCAGTGTCCCACTTCTTAGCTAACCTCTTTCTCTGTATACACTCCTGTACCTCCTCATTCCACCACCAACACTTATCTACTTTCCTTCCAGATGACACAACAGGTACTCTCCTAACTGTCTCCCTGCTCACATTAGCTGTAGTTGTCCAGTCATCTGGAAGCACCTCCAGACCACCCAGGGCCTGTCTTAACTCATTCCTAAAAGTCACGCAACACTCTTCCTTTTCAGCTTCCACCATTTCGTCCTCTGCTCTGCCTTTGCCCTTTTTTTTCTTCCTCACCACCAGTTATCCTACACACCACCATCCTTTGCTGTTTGGCTATACTCTTACCTACCACTACTTTGCAGTCACTAATCTCCTTCGGATTATACCGTCTTACACAAGATGTGGCCTAACTGTGTGCTCCTACCTCCACCCTTATAGGTCACCCTATGTTCCTGCCTCTTCTGGAAGAAAGTATTCACTACAGCCATTTCCATCCTTTTGCAAAGTCAACTACCATCTGTCCTTCTGCATTCCTCTCCTGGATACCAAACCTGCCAATGACCTCCTCATGTCCTCTGTTTCCTGCACCAACATGTCCATTGAAGTCTGCACCAATGACAACTTTCTCACTTCTAGGTATGCTCTGCATCACTTCATCAAAGTCCAACCAGAATTTTTCCTTCTCCTCCAGCTCACATCCTACCTGTGGAGCATAGCCACTAACAACATTGAACATTACACCTTCGATTTCTAGCTTCAGACTCATCACTCTGACACTCTTTTTACCTCCAGGATATTCCTAACAAACTCCTCCTTTAAGATAACTCCTACTCCATTTATCTTCCTATCTGCACCATGATAGAACAACCTGAACCCTGCTCCTAAACTTCTAGCCTTGCAATCATTCCACCTGGTCTCCTGGACACAGTATGTCTACCTTCCTCCTCTGCATCATGTCAACCAACTTTCTACGTTTTCCTGTCGTAGCTCTAACATTCAACGTCCCTACTCTCAGTCATATATTCTTGGCATTTCTTTCTTATCTCTTCCTATGAACACACTTTCCTCCTATCCTTCTTAGACCAACAGTAGTCCAATTTCCACCGGCACCCTGTAAGTCAACAGCACCGATGGCAGTCGTTGTTAACGCAGGCCTTGACAGATCCGGTATGGAAGTCACAGGTTTGATTCGCATGTTTGATTTGGCAAAAGTTTTACGTTGGATGCCATTTCTGACACAACCCTCTGTATTTGGACTGGCACAAAAAGACACTGGCTTGTGCCCTCTTGTGGCTACATTTGGTTTCAACTTTAAACAGACGTCTTCAATGTGTTTCTGACTGAAATAGCTGACATTAATTCAAGTTGTTGATCTCAGACTTAAACAAGTGAGAACATGTTAAAATATGCTATTGTCACCCAAAATGACAAGAGAATGACTTGTAACACAAGTCCTGCATATTTCTCAGCACATAAGGTTAAAACTTTAAACTCATTTTCAACGTGTATCTGATTAAATAACTATGAAGTCAAATTGTTGTTTTCAGACTTGATCAAGTGGAAACATGTTGAACGATGCTATTGTCACTCACAATGACAAGAGAATGACTCGTAACACAGGTTTCCTGTATTTTTCTCAGCACATGCGATTAAATATATGAACAGTGAATTTAAATGCGTTTTTGGACTGAAATAGCTGGCATAAAGACAGATTATTGATTTCAGACCAAAAAAGTGGAACCATGTTCAATGATGCAATTGTTCTCAAAATGACAAAAGAATGACTTTTTACACAGGTTTCCAAGCATATTTCACAGCACATGAGTTTAAAACTTTAAACAGTGGTTTTAAACATGTGTCTAAATGAATAACTATGAAGTCAAAATGTTTATTTCACACTGAAAAGTGCAAACATGTTTAGCTATGCTGTTTGCCACTCAAAGCCACAAATAAATAAAGTGTAACACAGGTTTCCTAGCATACATCTCAACATGTGAGGTTTTAACTACAAAAAGTTGTTTTAGAGGCAATTCTGACTGAAACAACTGAAAGGAAGTCAAAGTGTTGATTTCAGACTGAAACCAGTGGAAACATGTTCAAAAATGCTTTTATCACTGTACATGAAAAGAAAGTTACTTGTAACATGGGCTTACAGCATATATCTGAACATGTGAATTGTTTTTGTTTAAAATGAATGTTTTACATCAGTTTTTAAAGAAATAGCTGAAATGAAGTCAAACACTTGTTGTCAGAGTAAAAGCAGTCCAATAATTGCTCAACAATGATGTTGTCATTAAAATTAACATGAAACTGATCTGTAACACTGTTTTCTTTCATATGTCAGAAGAAGTGACTTCTTAGCTAGAACCATTCGTTTTAGACTCCTTTCTGACTGGAATAGGTAAAATGAAGTCAAAATGTTGATTTCGGACTGAAAAGTGCTAACGTGTTCAGCAATGCTTTCTTCCATGTATGTTTCTTTCATATGTGAAAACAAGTGACTTCTTAGCTAGAAACAGTGGTTTTAGACACGTTTAGGAGTGAAAAAACTGCAATAAAGTCAAATGTTTATTTCACACTGAAAAGTGCAAAGATGTTTAGCAATGCTGTTTGCCACTCAAAGCCACAAATAAATGAGATGTAACGCAGGTTTCCTAGCATACATCTCAAGACGTGAGGTTTTAAGCACAAAGAGTGGTTTTAGAAGCAATTCTGACTGAAACAAGTGAAAGGAAGTCAAATTGTTGATTTCAGACTGAAACGTGTTCAAAAACGCTATTGTCACTCAAAATGACAAGAGAGTTACTTGTAAACACAGGTGTCCAGCATATATGTGAAAGCAGGGGACTTTTCAGCTAGAAACAGTGGTTTTAGACGCGTCTGTGACTGGAAAAGCTGAGAAAGGTCCAAATGTTTATTTCAGACTGAAAAGTGCAAACATGTTCAACAGTGCTATTTTCCACTCAAAGTCACAAATAAATGACATGTAACGCAGGTTTCCTAACATACATCTCAAGACGTGAGGTTTTAAGCACAAAGAGTGGTTTTAGAAGCAATTCTGACTGAAACAAGTGAAAGGAAGTCAAATTGTTGATTTCAGACTGAAACGTGTTCAAAAACGCTATTGTCACTCAAAATGACAAGTTACTTGTAAACACAGGTTTCCAGCATATATGTGAAAGCAGGGGACTTTTCAGCTAGAAACAGTGGTTTTAGACGCGTCTGTGACTGGAAAAGCTGAAAAAGGTCCAAATGTTTATTTCAGACTGAAAAGTGCAAACATGTTCAACAGTGCTATTTTCCACTCAAAATCACAAATAAATGAGATGT